>OZ038477.1:143620483-143695483 GCA_964036315.1 Acanthosepion esculentum | reverse complement strand
GGACATACAACAAAAACTGATCACTTTTCCAGAATAAGTTGAATAGGTTAAGATTGTAGTTTTCGAGAAAGCATTCTCTCGAAAGTCACTTCAACAAAGAAGCACATCTTGGGAAAAAGCTTTCTAACGGAACATTCCTTCTTGCCAAAGTAATACGAACGGAATGAGGATGATACTTCCCTGTGTACTTGGTATGGTAGGCCTTAGCTGTGAAAATTTTGACTGTTGGAACTAAAGAATATATTTAGTCTAATCCTTTATACCATTAGTCGCAGGGAATTGGAAATACTGCATCTAAATATAGACACGAAATACAGGGTGTCCATAAAGTCCGTGTGCACTTTAAAAAATTTATAACTTTATTTGCGATAGAAATAATCTGTAAAAAAATGTTATAATACAGTGTTTCAACAAGAAACCCTGTATATGAATATGTAGGAAATGTGCCTCCATACGCTATTAAATAATAAACTTGGAAACTTCATATACATACGGCATATCTTCAAAACTCTCCTGATTAAACAATCACTTGTTTTTCTTTAAGAAAAATAGAAGGTTGCATTAGTATTTCTATTATGGTTTGGCGCCCCCGCTGTACGTTTCAAGGTCTTCGACACAATCCAGAGACGAATATGCAATGCAATAGATCCTGATCTGGTGTTGTTCATGATGACGGTAGTCTTTGAGTATAGAATCCAGAGGTTGGCAGTGAATATGTCGAAGAACGTAGGGAAGCGTAGTTCAGGTTAACAGTGGATATCTCGATAAAGTAGCAGAGCGTAGTTCTTCCTTCTGTTGTTTGGTTTCCTGGTCATCTTTGAGGAGAGTAATCAAAATGGCCGCCTTTATACACGACGGATTGAATATTTCACGCCTCCTGATTGGTTAACCTTCTTTTGGGGAACTATAAAGTGAGTCAAGTCATTTGGGTTTGCTCACTAGTACTAATGTACACAAAATAACTTTACATCTGGCATCTTGTCTACAGTTGCTTTCTCACAGACGTGCCGTGGCATCCCTCTGTCTCTACTACAGGTATTTTCACGGCATCTGTTCCGACGAGCTACTTTCGCTGGTTCCCAGGCTGCATTAATTTAAGCGTGCTACTAGGCTGCCATCTCCCTTCAACCTTTTCACTGTAAAAAAGTTTAAATATAACCGCCTCTTCTAGTGAAACAGCTTTTTTCTCGCACTTCCTCTCTGTGGAACTCCAGTCCTCTTACTTACTTCCCTGATAACTATAATCTTCAACTATTGAAGTGTAATGTTAATCCATCTCTTCTGATACCTTGATCTTGTTTCCTGTCCTCTGTATACTTTCCCTAAACACCCCTCTTTACTCTTGTTCTCAACCCTCTGTAATCCCTTTTTGTAAACAAGAAAAGAAAAAAAATACCGGAAAACTGATTAGCATGTTACGTTTCTCTTGATTTGTATCATATATTCTACGGAACACTTAACACTAAAAATTGCTATTTGCGGAAAAAAAAATTCTAAATCTATCGAAACAGGTAATTTTGCGAAGTATACATTACGAAAAAATTTACAATGTATATCTTTGAAATTATTAAGTCCTTTTTATCAGGTAGGTCCTCAAATGTCGTTGCTATTGGCCAGACTTCTGAAGCCCATGAGGTCAATTCAGGCAATCTACTCGCACCAACGCCCTTTCTGCTTTATATGAACAACCTATCAACGAATATTCTGAGATCATTTGTAAATATCTATGCAAATGATTCAATACCATATGTGTGCACATCGAGAAATATAGATACCCAGAAGCTGACAGCTGACCACACCTATCTCAGCGCATACAGGGAAAACTGGCTTGTAACATTCAATACTACCATAGCCAAGCTGGTTTCATTATTAATGAACAGACTGTGAATTTCACCCGTCATGATAGACGGTTTTACTCGCAATGAGGCCCCTTGCTTCGAACACCAGCTGGGATTCGTATTCACCCCAGATCGATATAGATGCTTACGATCATATCACATTGAAACATTAGTTCTCTTACGATCAGCGAAGTTAAGCAAAGTTGAACATGACCAGTACCTAGATGGGTGATCGCTTGAGGATGCCATGTTTTTTAAGCTTGGATGTACGAGTGGTGTAATTAATAACTTGTCGCCTTTTTGAAATTGGTGACCCGAGTTCCAATTTCCATTGTGTTCAATTTATTCAATGTAGGAACCGCCAAGTGAGTTAGACTTTGTCGTTTTATGCTCGTTCATTTTATAATCCATTAGATGGGAGGAAATTCCATCCCGAAATCATGCTTCTCTCATCACTACATTCTTAGCCTATTCAAGTCTAGGCTCAACCGTTATATATCCACCGTATCCTCATAATATCCACTTCTTTTTTCCTAGGCCTGGGTATGACGATAAACTACGTCCAGCAGCAAGGCCTCTGATCAGGAGGTTTTGTGGAGCGTGGAACCACGTCTTAATTGCTGGTTTTCCCAAGTTCACCTTGATCCGGGGTGGTAGGACCTGTTAGGTTCCCAGCTATGGACAAATACTTAACCCCCCCAAACAGGGGTTAAAACGTGTCAAAATAGGTTTTAATACCAGCCAAAAATTTTTGCAAAACATTATTACGAACTATACATATATGAAGAAAGATTATTGCCAGAAATAGACTTTTTTAAGAAAAAGATATTACCAGAAATAGATTTTTGAAGGAAAAACTATTACCAGAAATAGACTTTTTTAAGAAAAAAATATTACCAGAAATAGATTTTTGAAGGAAAAACTATTACCAGAAATAGACTTTTTTAAGAAAAAAATATTACCAGAAATAGATTTTTGAAGGAAAAACTATTACCAGAAAAAGACTTTTTTAAGAAAAAAATATTACCAGAAATAGATTTTTGAAGGAAAAACTATTACCAGAAATAGACTTTTTTAAGAAAAAAATATTACCAGAAATAGATTTTTGAAGGAAAAACTATTACCAGAAATAGACTTTTTTAAGAAAAAAATATTACCAGAAATAGATTTTTGAAGGAAAAACTATTACCAGAAATAGACTTTTTTAAGAAAAAAATATTACCAGAAATAGATTTTTGAAGGAAAAACTATTACCAAAAATAGACTTTTTTAAGAAAAAAATATTACCAGAAATAGATTTTTGAAGGAAAAACTATTACCAGAAAAAGACTTTTTTAAGAAAAAAATATTACCAGAAATAGATTTTTGAAGGAAAAACTATTACCAGAAATAGACTTTTTTAAGAAAAAAATATTACCAGAAATAGATTTTTGAAGGAAAAACTATTACCAGAAATAGACTTTTTTAAGAAAAAAATATTACCAGAAATAGATTTTTGAAGGAAAAACTATTACCAGAAATAGACTTTTTTAAGAAAAAAATATTACCAGAAATAGATTTTTGAAGGAAAAACTATTACCAGAAATAGACTTTTTTAAGAAAAAAATATTACCAGAAATAGATTTTTGAAGGAAAAACTATTACCAGAAAAAGACTTTTTTAAGAAAAAAATATTACCAGAAATAGATTTTTGAAGGAAAAACTATTACCAGAAATAGACTTTTTTAAGAAAAAAATATTACCAGAAATAGATTTTTGAAGGAAAAACTATTACCAGAAATAGACTTTTTTAAGAAAAAATATTACCAGAAATAGATTTTTGAAGGAAAAACTATTACCAGAAAAAGACTTTTTTAAGAAAAAAATATTACCAGAAATAGATTTTTGAAGGAAAAACTATTACCAGAAATAGACTTTTTTAAGAAAAAAATATTACCAGAAATAGATTTTTGAAGGAAAAACTATTACCAGAAATAGACTTTTTTAAGAAAAAAATATTACCAGAAATAGATTTTTGAAGGAAAAACTATTACCAGAAATAGACTTTTTTAAGTAAAAAATATTACCAGAAATAGATTTTTGAAGGAAAAACTATTACCAGAAATAGACTTTTTTAAGAAAAAAATATTACCAGAAATAGATTTTTGAAGGAAAAACTATTACCAGAAATAGACTGTTTTAAGAAAAAAATATTACCAGAAATAGATTTTTGAAGGAAAAACTATTACCAGAAAAAGACTTTGTTAAGAAAAAAATATTACCAGAAATAGATTTTTGAGAAAAATATTACCAACAATAAAAATTTTGTCGGCATTAAATAACTCATTGAAGTTGATATGCCGTAAAACAAAACAAAACAAACAAACAAACAAAACAAACTTCTCATTTCCAACCTTACAACAACCTAATTCAGTGATGTCCTTACAACAACCTAATTCAGTAGCCCTCTACATTAAGCGGCTCTTGGGCATTGTATTCAGTGATAAATATTATAGAAAACGACCCCCCTGTTCAAGAGTTAACTTAATATGGCTTGTAAAGTTCCTGATAAACGGTTGCTCTCACAACATATATGATTCATCGATAATGCTGAAAAGAGGGTCGGCTGCTTGTAGCCCTCCAGAAAGTAACTCCTCCTGCTATGCTCTAACCTTAAAGCAATCAGATCCGAGCCAAAATAGTCCTGGGTATGACGGTGAACTACATCCAGCAGCAAGGCCTCGAATCGGGAGATTGTAGGTTTTGAGGAGCGTTGCACAATGCGTATTTATAGTACGATGTCCCAAAATACATTCTATCTGCAGCTGAAAGCATACAGTCTCGTTCAAAATATTTAGCTGAATATTAGGCCATCTTGACAACATTTATTGTAAAAATAACTGTTAAATGCTTTTAGTTATTCAGCTGGAAAAATCGTTTTTTGTGTCCGCCCCACTGTCTTCCCAACTGAGCAATGGTAAGAGGAAAAAGAAAATGGGTGAAAATTAAAAACACAGCGTAAATGAAAAATTTGTTTTACAATAAAAAATAAAGATTAATAAATGTTATGGGAACTTACCCATAATAATAATGGACTATCCCGCACACCATAAATACTGCGCCTCAAGCGGAAGCAGCAGTGAGTCACCCCGTGACTGGAACAGTTGTATATGCTGTTCTTTGCTGTCGAACTCCCAGTCTCGGCGGGGAGGGACTCGGACGGGGCTTTACCACAGGACAAAGTGCCTTCCGGGGAGGTAGACAGTCCCTGAACCCGTGTATAATGGGCATATTTTTGGCCGAGCCAACGGGCTCGGTAAGCCCACGTCAAGCCGGCCTTGTGCCACATGCTACCCGTGTGTGTGTCGGGGGTGTTATTAAATATCGAGTCACACAGTGAGTGAGTCAGTCACAGACAGAGTCGCGTCAGACGATTACTGTAAGACATTGGAATAGTGATACTGGTCGAGACAACATAGTTCGCTCTAACCTAACCTGATTGTTATTACTAACACTTCTACTTCTTTTGAACATATTTTGTTTGTAATATATCTGTGTTATTCCATACCTGTGTTCGAGTTATTCTTCATTGGTTCTACCTTGGACCATCACCGTCGTACAAGGAACCTGGACCATAACAATAAAAAAGTTTTTCAATAAATTATAAAGATTTATAAAAAGAGTGTTTTTTCTATAAAAATAAATATTCATAAAAAGATCTTTCTTCAATACCAATATAAATATTTATAAAATAGTATTGTTTCAATAAAATATAAAGATTGATAAAAAAGTGATTTTCAGCAAAATATAGTTTCATATAAAATGGTGTTTTTCAATAAAATATAAATCTTTATACAAAAAGGTTTTTTCTTTATTGAAAAAATCTTCTTGTATAAAGATTTATAAAAAAAGCTTTTCTTCATTAAAATATAAAGTCTTATATAAAGTATTTCAATAAAATATAGTTTTATGAAATAAATTGCTTTTTCAATAAAATATAAAGATTTATATAAACATATTTTTTGGTTAAAATATAATTATTTATATAAAAAGTGATTATTTATAAAATATAGTTTTATAAATTAAAGTTTTTTCAATAAAATATACATTTTTATAACAAGTATTTTTTCAATAAAATACAAATATTTTTCTATAAATATTTATAAAAAATTGTTTCAATAAAATATAAAGGCTGATAAAAAAAGTGTTATTTTCATTAATATATTAAGGTTTTTAAAAAATACTTTTAACAGATTTTTAATCAATAGATTTAAAGATTTCTAAAAAACTGTTTTGAAATAAAATATAAATATTATAAAAAAACTTTCAATAAAATAGAAAGATTCATTAAAAAAGTGATTTTTTTAAATAAAACATAAAGATTTATAAAAAATTGTATTTTTCTATAAAATATAGTTTTATTTTTCAACGAAATATATGTTCATAAAAAGGTACTTTTCAATGAAATATAAAAATTTGTAAAATATTAAATTTTCATTAAAATATAGAAATTTATAAAAAGTGTTTTTCACTAAAATTTAAGGATTTATAAATAATTATTTTCAATAAAATATAATGTGTTATAAAAATTACTTTTTTTTCAATAAAATATAAAGGTTTAAAAGAATGTTTTATTTAATATAAGATAAAAAAATTATTAAAAAGTCCTTTTCTTCAATAAAATATATAGTTTTAGAAAAATGTTTTTTTCATTAAAATATAATATATACAGATTTTATAAAAAAAAGTTTTTTTTTCAATAAAATATAATTATTTATAAAAATGTTTCTATTTCAATAAAAATATATATGTATATGAAATATAAAGATTTATAAAAAAAAATTTTAGCGATAAAATGTGCAGGTGATTTTTCAATAAAATTTAAAGATTTATAAAAAATATGTTTTTTTCAATGAAATGTAAAGATTTATAACGAAAAGTCTTATAAAAAATTTAAATAATGTTTTTTTTTTTTATTTAAAAATATTTTTAAATAGAACATTTAAAGGGTCTCCTACTACAATTTGATAAACGTAAACCAGCAGGATCTTGGAAGGAAATGGACGTTCAATATTTGTGCCTAAATCTAACGGAGAAAACAGTTTGTAACCAGTTTTGGCTTTCTGTGTCACACTTTCCTTCATTTGTTACAACATTACCCACAACAATAAATTAACGTACCTGCTTTAGTTTGACGTCTCCAGTAAACAAGGCACACTTTGGCCTGTTTCTTTATTTCTTGTGGCTGGTGGGTGGCATTTTTTTAACTTCTATCAACGAAGGATTTTCAAACTAGTATATAACACAACTCCGTGTTTATGAAGTTAAAAACAATAAATTACATCCGTTAGTATAATACGACCACATAGTAAAGGCATATCTGTAATTTCTTTTGCAAATTTACCATATTTTCCATTAAAATCTCACTGTCGTATCCACAATAACATAGTAATATTTTGCGATTTAAAATTACAGAGCTGTTCGATAAAAGTGACTCACCTGATTTTTCATACCTTAAAAATATTTTCGCCTATTGTTTTTTGGGGTCAAACTAACTTCCCGACCACCTGGTAAAAAAGTTTACTCACCCTAAGGTATTCTACTGATAATTATAATTTTGGATATAAATGAGATTTAGGGAAAAACTCTACGCAACTAGTAATGGATAGAAACATGATCGAACAGCTTTAAATAAAGAATAATAGAGGTATAATTTATTTATAATAGGTAATATAGTTCGAAATATTTAATAATCTATGGCTCCTCCTTTATTTTGAATAACCTTTACAACTCTTTTTGGCATTGACTTGATTACGTTCTGGCAAATCTCATCTCCAAGCATTGAATTCCATTCGGATATGAAATTCACAATCAAATCCTCTTTGTTGCTCAACTGCTTTCTCGAGAGCCTGTATTTTATAATGCCCCATAAGTTTTCCATGGGGTTGAGATCAGGAGATTGGGGCGGCCATGTCATAACACTCACCTGCTTCTCATCAAAGTATTCCTTCATCAATTTTGATTTGTGACAGGGAGCAGTATCCTGGATAAAAATAAGCTTGGTGGGGTCGGTTTGCACCCTTTCAGCAGAAGGGAGCAGACATGACTCTAAAATTCTCTTGTACTGCTCGCTGCTGAGGGTCTTTTCAATAGGTTTTAAGAAACCAGTTCCATGAAAAGAAAGGCATCCCCAGAACATTATACTGATTGGATGCTTGACAGTACTTACTGCTAAATTCAAAGAGTTTTCAAAGTTTCTTCTTCGGATTTTAGATCGCTTATCCTTTGAATTTAGCTCAACTTTCGTTTCATCGGAGAAGAGAACATTTAGTAAAAAAAATCAGGTGAGTCACTTTTATCAAACAGCACTGTAAGTATAGTGTACATTATTTATACTCTAATTATGTTGCAGTTATTTACGTATCTATTTTGTATTGTTTTATTTTCTCAAATCATTTGAAGTTTTCAAACTGGAAAGTTTGTGTCAACAAACGGAGAAATATGAAACAATAATCTAACAGGATGGAAATGTACGCCACATTTTTAAAAAGGAAAAAATTTAAAAAAATCGTTCATAATTTATACAATATTTCTGGCTTTTTTTATAGCATGAAGGTCATCAAAGTATGACAGATATTGTCTATGCCCTTTATTATTTTTTAATCAATTTAATTGAATTTCGTGTCGTTGAGACAAACGACGTTCAATTGCGCAGATTTCCAAAGAACAAATCTTGCCGATATATCAAATAGTTTTGTAAATAATTGTTATCAACGTCTGCCTATTTTATGTATCATGTGTTAATATCTATTACGCTGGGTATATTTTCAATGTTGTTGTTTCAAATAGATTTAACATTTTTCAACCACACCAAATACGAGGTGTTCTTTTGGAACGTTAGGTTATTTTATTTTGTATCACTTTTTTTTCAGTATCTGTCTATATTTCCTAGATGAGGTATTATGTACACTATTTACATTATTCGGACTATTGTCCTCATCTTTGTCGCCATATTTATTACAACGTTTCGGCCTTTTAGTATCTGTCTATATTTCCTAGATGAGGTATTATGTAAATTATTTACATTATTCGGACTATTGTCCTCATCTTTGTCGCCATATTTATTACAACGTTTCGACCGTTCAGTTTCTGTCTATATTGCTGAGATGAGGTATTATGTACATTATTTACATTTTTCGATCTATTGTCCTCATCTTTGTCGCCATATTTATTACAATGTTTCGGCCTTTCAGTATCTGTCTATATTTCTGAGATGAGGTATTATGTACATTATTTACATTATTCGGACTATTGTCGTCATCTTTGTCGCCATATTTATTACAACGTTTCGGCCGTTCAGTTTCTGTCTATAGTTCTGAGATGAGGTATTATGTACACTATTTACATTATTCGGACTATTGTCCTCATCTTTGTCGCCATATTTATTACAACGTTTCGGCCGTTGTACATTCCGGCCTTCTTCAGGTGGTTGGAATGTCAAACACGAGGGGAAGTGGAAAAATCAGGCGTGCCTGACCAGAATGTGGAGAGAGAAGGGAGATCACCGCCCTCTGTGGGATCAGGTTGAGATCATAGACAAAGAACACCATTGCAAAATTCGTAAACTTAAGGAATCAGAACATATGCTAGGCTACAAAAATCTCCTAAGCCGACCAAGCATAGAAATTAATACAATATGGGAACCAGTAATAATGGGTGCCAGGGAAAAGTGATAATAACAACAAAAATTGCAATATGAGCTCTGGTAAAAAAAAATGGAATGATAACAGCAAATATTGCAATATGAGCACTGGTAAAAATGGTTGCTGAAAACATTAAGTTTATAATACCCAGAGATTCATACACAGATGTCCTCAAGGAAAAATGGATAAAGGCGTGAGTTAGATCCAGTGACAGGATCCAAAGAGTGTGAGTTCAATACCCGGTTAAGGCAATGGAGAACTTTCAGAGGAAAATAAACTGGAGATAACTGATAACTGACATCCATTAGACATGGCATGTCGAACCAGAACAGTCTACCCCACTGAGCGAAATAAAGGGTTCAGTTCGAAATTCCAACCACCTAGAGGAGGCCGGAGCGTACAACGGCCGAAACGTTGTAATAAATATGGCGACAAAGATGAGGGCAATAATCCGAATAATGTTCTTTTTTTTCTTTTATACATAGCTTTTGAAATAGTAAATATATCTTTTTAAGTTTATCCATTCACAAGATGGCCTCAATTCCTTTGTTTTTAGCATAAGCTTTCTTATTTTATTCTGTAACAGTATTGATCTTTTAAACAAATCTTATACATTTTACATTTATGTTTTTATAATCTATCTTTGTAGATTGAATAAAGGCCCCTGTTCAAAATTCCGAGAAATATTACAAAGTCCGAAGACAGGCACCTTTAAGAAGATTACAACGTCTAACATGTTATGTGTATAAAAAAAAGCAGAAGACGCGTATCCGTGACTGAACAGAAATATATATCATAATATTGATCGTTTGGTTGTTCTTTTGTCGTTCTTTTTGTCGTTCCTAGATGTTCATGAACTTTTAGACACCTATTCACTCACCAAAGTCATTGGAACCAAACTTGAAATGAACAAACAGAAAACATTGCCTGGTTAATGCTTTGTGTAACTTCAGGAGCTTTTGATTCTAGTTTGAACTCGTAAAGGAAAGACCTATTACGGGTTACTAACTCTAAGCAGTAAAGAAAAGCTAATTGGAACACTGCGAACACTTTTCAATGAAAACTGCTCAATAATTTTCTATTTTATACGCTATTAATGTCAATATACGGAGTAGGCCATTATTTGCAGACAAATTAATAGATTTAGTAAAAGCCCGCGTCGGAGAAATCGGCATAGAAACAAAAGAAGACATAGAATGAGAAAACATTTTTAGGAAGGGACGAAAGTGAAGGTAAGAAAAAAAAAGTAAAATTAATAATAATAATAATAATAATAATAATAATAATAATAATAATAATAAAAACTGTACTCACGAGTAAAGCTCACACCTTACGAAGGTCTTTATCGCTGTCATACACATCTTATGTCATACACATGTTAATGGGTGTTTAAACTAATATTTAAAAATCATAAGGCGACAGACAATTATGAAAAATGATGCGGTGATGTCAGCTTCATATCCAACCAAGTGTACCAACAATCATGACCTTTGACTTGTTTTCTCTGTAGGTTTCAACTGAAAACTTATCGGCAACAAACCAGCAGATTCAAAAACAACAACAACAACAGCAATAATAATAATAATAATAATAATAATAATAATAATAATAATAATAATAAAATAATAAATTGTAATGTATCTTTAACGATCTTCAAAAAACTATCAAAATACAAGTATCCTGAAGTAGAAATCGAAAAGAAATCTGGCACATGAGGCCATCTGTAAAAATTTCAGTTGTAGAATGGTCCCTCAGATTGCTTGGAAAAGTTTCCGATGGACATATTGAAGGGATTCCTGGTAGTCTATACGTTAAAGAAATAAAAAAAAAACATTTTCTCACAAGTACAGATCGCACTTTCTTCAGACTTTTTCTATGTAAAATGTGTATAATCTTAGGTTTGTTTTTTTTTAATTTTTTATTTCGAAAATGGTCAGCGGAAAATGTCATGAAACAATTTCTGACTTCAGGTCAATAGATGAGATCCAAGAAGGGTACATGTATACAACAGAAATCAAAGGAAATAATAATAATAATAATAATAATAATAATAATAATAATAATAATAATAATAATAATTTTTGAAAGTTCTTTTGTTACTTATTTATTTATTAGTAGTTTATATACAATTTGTATTTTATAAGCCATACAATAAAATCACTTGTAATATACTTATCTTCAAATATAATTAGTAACTATATATTAATTGTATTTATGAGTAAAATGTATTCGTGTAATAAAAGGATTAGAGAGATTTTAATTAGTTTCATATTATTGAACATGAGAAAAAAAAGAGAAAAAGTCCAAGAAAATTCCGTTGAAAATTGAATTTCCGTCAGAGTTTGGTGACACACATCGTATCTTCTAAAGGCTTTTAAATGAAGATTTTATCGTTGTTGTTAATAATTGCAATAGGAAATAAAAAAATAGCAGGAGCAGGCCTGTACCCTTGAACGTGATAGCCCACCATGGTATGGATATACCCTGGCACACTTGAACTAGCCCCCACGTATGTGTAAATACGTACTAACTAATTGCTGACACAACGAAAAATATTGCTAAAACACATCGGTCGTTACGCTGGTCAGCAAGGACTGCGATCCCCCAGTAAGGAAATAGTGAGGCCTTCCATATTCCTTAAAAGAAAATCCCACAAAAAGAACAATAAATAAATGGTCTAGGGAAGAGTATATTGAGGTAATGATAACATTTTACACCGCAACGATAAATCCGAAAACGGCAACAATAACGATCAGAGCCGACTATAATATCAGGCGAGAAAAACACCCCTCTGACAGACTAAACATCGATGCCAACAAACTAGCTAATGGCAGGCGTGACATCATCAGGAAAAAAAATGAATACCTGACGTATAAAGATCCATGAAAACATCAAAAATAGATTAAACGTTAACATCGACGGGGTTAAATACCGACAACCCAGAGAAGACACATGCAGAGGAGAAAACAGAAACCAGTTGTAATAATCCTATACACAGATACACAGGAAAATAGAAGCAGATAATGACGAATATGAGAGTGAAACAGAGATAATAAAAACATCCGATACAAATGGGAGAATATAAAGGAAATATTTTTCGAGGGAAGGCCAACAATTCCAAAAGTAAGAAATAACCTTCAAGTGAAGTAAATAATCAACCTTGCTAACCAAGCAATTAGAATAAAGGATGAAATGGAAGGACTGATAAATCTTAAATAAATTAATTATCTTATATGCGCAGCCTCCGGAATGATCACAGAAACAATAGGTGAAAATGTAAAAACAATACGTAAACGAAAAAGAAATATGCAAGTCTGTAAAGTAAAAATAGATACAAATAAATAAACAACGAGGACAATTGTCATTTCTAAGTGAAGTATATAAGGGATCTTAAATGAAAGAAAGAAAAAGGAGACGACTAAAACGAAGCCTTGACTTAAAGAATAAGATTGACGAACCAAAACTTAAAGAGAAGCTGAAACAACAAATTTAAACGAAGGCACAGAGAATCAGGCGTCATGAAAAAAGAAAGAGATTCTTCTGAAAAAAAAAAACAGGATCTTCAAAGATGCCAAGAAACTATATCGAGAACTTGGAAAAAAATAAAATATAGATAAATTACCCACTATATATCCAGGAAGTCGATGAGTTCAGGTATAAAATGTCGGAAAATTGCAAAATGCACAATGAAAGAGCTACATGGATCATACAACAACAGGAATAACACACACTTGTATATTACTGAAACAACCGCTGCCATCTGCAAAACCAAAAACTGGAAAGCTCCAGGAATAGATCGAATAGGAAAATTTTGGGAAAAAACCTATCCAGCCACCACCAAGACATCACACATGCATACAACGATGTAATCATAAGCCAGAAAAATGCCCCAAATGGCTCACGTGGGAAGTAACATAACAACTCCCCAAAACAGAAGAGACGTAGAACCAGAAGAACTATAGGCCCATCACCTGCCTACCAACAATATACAAGATCCCTAGTTCTATCTTAACCGAGAGGACATACAACTTCCTTGAGAAAAAACAATTCACTCACAAAAGAACACGTTGGCTATACACGTAGTAACGTACAGCTTCAACAATATTAAGTTAAACGTTTAATGACATTACAAATTATCAACAGAAAACACATCAGCGGCTGAGGATCACCGGGTTGAAAGTTGAAACAGAAGGCCTAATTATTCCAGCTAAGGACTAAAGCATCGCAACTAGATCCTATCAAAGTCACATAATCAAGGATGGAACTAACCCGAAATGCAGCATCTGCGGAAAATATGACGAAACTGCGTACCATGTTATCTCAAGATGACGCGAACTAACGAAAAATGAATATACCCACAGACATAACAAGCTAGAGACATATGTGCACTGGAAGATATGCAAGAAGCAAAACATCGAAACCACTGAGAGATAGTATAAGCACCAACCAGTCACATTTACCCAATATAACGATTTAACTATCCTCTGAAACATGCCAATTCAAACTGACATGGAAGTAAAAGATAATAGACTTGATATTATCATAAAAGACAAGAAATTAAAAAATGTATACTTATTGACATAGCAGTACGATCTGAGAGAAACACCTCCATGAAAATTATTGGGAAATTGTCCAAATACAAGAACCTGGTGATCGAGATTAACAGGATGTGGGGAAGGAAGAGTGAGTCTGTACCGATATTAATCGGAGCTCTGGGCCTCGTAAGAAAAGGAATGAACAATTTTACTAAGTGCCCCAGGTAATATCAACATAAAAGTTGTCCAGAACATCGCCCTACTAGGATCATCCCATATACTATGAAAAGTGCTACCAATTAAATAACAATTCTCTACTAGGGCCTAAGGACCCTAGTATGGACCCGGCTCTACAGAATACAAAGCAGGAAACATAGCGTACACAAATAATATTGAAAATAAAAATAATAATCATCATTCGATTCAGAGGAAAATTGAATGATGCCTAAAGCGACCGGCTGTGTTCCGCTATTCATACATTAATAATATAGATATTAACACCATACATAATAATAATAATAATAATAATAATAATAATAATAATAATAATAATAATTAGACGAAGAAGAGGAAGTAATAGTAGCAATATTAGAGTAAATATTGGCAAGAATTTAGAACGTAGATAGAAAAAGTTGTTGACTATCCTCGGCGGATGTGGGGTGGAGAGGCAGGAAGAGAATCAATCAGTGAAAGGGGAGAGTAGATAAAACGTGTGAGATATTTCTTCAAGCAATCATATATATATATTCGACATCATCACTTGATAGGACACCAGAAGTGTTGAACAAAATGGCTATTTTTGTAGTGATTTTATGACAAATTTATGTTATAATATTCGAATAAATAAACAATTATATATATATATATATATATATATATATATATATATATATATATATATATATATATATATATATATATATATAATGTTTTGTCTGGCACATTTTGGAACATTAAAGAAAGTATCGGGATCACTACCCGGCCCGAAGAAGAGAGGATTCTTCCTAAAATTCTTGTGTTGGTAAGATTTTGGGCAATGAGACAAACCGAGAAATATTCAGCAGCCTTTCGTATAAATACAAATATCCATTTGCACACACAAACACACCCACCCAAACATATATATATATATATATATATATATATATATATATATATATATATATATATATATATATATATATATGGGGGTAAGCGTGTGTGTGTGTCTCTGTGTTCTTCGCTCTCTCTAGCAATCTATCTCTCAACCTCTTTCTCTCTCTCTCTCTCTCTCTCTCTCTCTCTCTCTATATATATATATATATATATATATATATATATATAATTACCTCATATGGGGAATAGCCTATTTCGGTAGACGAAGATATCGGTCGTTTCTCTTATCAATTCTAGTGTGGACTGAGTTCGTGTCAAAAATGGAAATTTAATTATATATATATATATATATATATATATATATATATATATATATATATATATATATATATATATATGAATAAAGACAAACGGCGCGTTTTGTTCTCTGGGGGAATTTATCAAGTCAAATGTCAGAGGACGATATTGTCTGGGCTGCATGCAAAATTTGTATTCAAATTCTTTCTTTTTAATTTTAACTTCATCTGAAGTCATTAGAATTTCGTCATCACCACAATTCTTCAAACCAAACGCTTTGCATCAGAGGGGGTTTGCAATCACACCCACGGTTGATCTCGCGGGCTGTAGTTGAATTTACTACCCGAAGTCAAAACTTGTAGTGATTATATTGCGAATTCAAAGGGGGAATGGATGGTTTTTTGTCACTGTGCGGTGTTTTAGATTAATGATATTTATTTGTCAATCGATCATTTCCGAGGCGATTCCAAATCGAGCTGGGTGTCCCTCTGTTCAGCCTTTAACTTCCGACATCGTAATTGGATTAACACGAATTCTCTCTTACCAACACCTAACAAGGTACGTTCGCACCTCCTCCATCATATGGACATCGACACTTGGCAAATCCAAATTCTTAGTTATATATATATGTGTGCGTGTGTGTGTGTGTGTGTGTGTGTGTGTGTGTGTGTGTGTGTGTGTGTAATTACAAATTACGTCATATGAGTGGGATGGATCCTATTTAAACCGACGACAACAACTACGTCAGTCTTATTCAACCTCGGTGTACAATAAGACTAATGTAATTGTTGGATGAAAGAGATGTATCCACCACCATATGAGGTAATTTTGTATTTCATTGTATAATTTAATTTATATGATCTATTATAATAAATACATTGAGCTTTTTTTGTGGATCACTTTCAATATTTCATATTAATAGTATCCTCTTGGATTATATACCAACGGATTTAGTACCTGTACTATATATATATATATATATATATATATATATATATATATATATATATATATATATATATAATATAATATAAAAGGCTCAAACACTAATATTCCATGGGTAGAATTTATTACATTGGAATCGGAATCACGATCCAAATCATCAGACAAATTAAAAAATTACAAATTACAAATTTTATATATAAAATATATATATACATGAATTCCCAAAAGATAGAATCCAATGTTTCAACCGCCTGAAGAAGTCCGGAGCATACAACGGCCGGAACGTTGTAATAAATATGGCAACAAAGATGAGGACAATAGTCCGAATAATGTAAATAGTAGACTAACATAAATATTTAAAAAATTAAATTTAAATTTAACTTTCAAAATTCACAGCGTACCTCTCTTCCGTAGTTTCACTCCAGATGTGTCAGCAATAATCATTTTTTCAGTCTAATCCGTCTCTTGTAAATATAAAGGATGACAGAAGCAGTTAATTAGTTTCTGGAACGATACAAGGAACCGACCATTTTTCCAGGATCTTTAACAATGCATTGTATATAGGAATTCCACTTGAAGTCGGGAGTGAGCTTGAATCCCAATAAACCTGTTACCAGTTATTCCCATGAATAAAATATTTTCATCTGTTGTTAAAAAAAAAATGAATGATTAGAACTATGATACATGTCCATTTCGGGTCTCTTTAAACCCCTAATGTAAATATCTGATCTTTCAATTTGGGTTTATGCAAAAATTGAGCTTTTACTTTGATTCAATCAAAATGATAAAAAAAAAATGATATTTTAGTGTAAATAATAAGTCTATAAATTACAAGTCAATGTCAGTTTGTCATTGTATTTCCAAATAAAGGGAGACAACTCTCAATAGCCCATTATATAATAAATGCGAAATTCAATATGTCACTGTGTCACACTGTCAAACCTTTTCAACTTTAGAAAACAAAACTAAAAACAAACTAAAAACATTCCAAGCTGGACCCGGGTCCGCAATACTGAAGTATTGGATTCCAAAATTTTCATTTCTACGATGGTTTTCGGCGATTATTTTTAAGGGATTTTTTGCGACGAAGTTTTTTGTACGATAACAATTTTTATAACTTGGAAATAAATTAGGGAATAATCAAAATTAATTTCGAAATTCAGCAAAAGTCACCCATGAATTAAAAATTGTTTGGACGGAAAGGAAGGACCTGCGTACATGAAATTGTCTTTAAATTAAATTTCCTTACCTACTGTGATGAGTGTCCAATCAAGAGCCCTCAGAAGGAACTTGATTGAATGCCGCCATATAGAGCAGGTTTTAAGTATATATATATATATATATATATATATATATATATATATATATATATATATATATATGTTAACTGATTTAAAATATGGTTTTTTCGCTACACAGTAATAGCCATGTTTCAAAAATGGAAGCTAAAAACTTCAAATTTAATTTTGCAATTAAATTAAAATATTTGTTCCATTTCATTCTCAAGCGAATTTTGGAGTAACTTATTTTTTATATTTACAGAGTTTTAACTGCAAGGGAAATTCATAATTTATGGTTACCAAGGATACAGAGAAATCAAATCATTCAGACCAGGGGTGGTAGCGTGTTCATATTTATTAACTTTTGTTGTATCAGTTATTTGTTACGTCCGAAAAAGGGGTTGAGTTTAGGTGTGGGTGGGGATGTATTTTTCAACGAATTCTGACATCCGTTCAATGCATGTCGTCTATTTTTTTTTTTGTTTTTTGTTTTTTTTTAAATTTTATTGTTAACGGCAAAAATTCTTTCGGCATTATTTCTATTTGTATACTTAATGATTTCTTGGGGATGTTTAGGTTAAAATACGTTTTATTTAACTACAATTTTAAAATAGTTTCACTTTTAATTTTTTAAAGAAGATATTTCTTTTTTAAAACGAGTAAATTACTGTTCTTTCTTTTTATTTAAATATACATATATATATGTGTTTTTCGTGCATGTGTGAGTGTGTCTGTGTGTCTGTGTGTGTGCCTGATAATGTTTCGAGAATGAGAAAGTATCAGTTTCGCTGCACCATCAATGCCCCATCAATGAGAGAGCTGGAACCTTGGCTTTTGACATGGAGCCAAACACAAATAGAAGAATTTATTAGGTAACAGGGGATAAGGCCTGATGTTGTTGATCCTAAGAATTCTGTCAAATTTAATCTAACTCTTATATTAAATATTTGCAGTAAAGTTCATCGGAAATGATGAGTGTAAATATTTGCATGTCATTCATATGAAATAATGATTACTCCAGGGTAATAGATAAGAAAATAAATCAAACAGGAACAACTTTGAGAACATATATATATATATATATATATATATATATATATATATATATATATATATATATATATATATATATATGTCCTTATGACGTCTTAGATCATCCGTTAGTTACCAGAATCCATCTTCTTCAATGTCTGTAACTTTTTTTTACCTTTTTAAATCGACTTTGATAGACAAGAAGCCCTGCTAGATCCAGAGAATATTAGGGAAGAAGAAGAAATTAGACAAGTGTTTTTCATTGATAAACAAAGTTGGAAAAATCTTTAAATAAATAATTCTGTAAGTTTTAAAAGGCACACGTAGCTATTTATTTGCGTGGGTGGGCGTGGCCAATTCTGAACAGATTTTATAGTTTATGCTGTATAATATTTTTATATATTGCAAGGTATTTCTTATCTTATTGTCTTATTTGGTGATTTAATGGCGCTGCTAACCGGCGTGATATTGTTGTGGTTGTTTAATCAATCTATCTGTTTTTGAATTATTACAATGAAAGAGACACTGTTCTAATGGCAACGATGTTGTAGATAGTGTTGGTTCTCTTTTTTGCTTGTATGTTTGATGCTGTTTATTTAAGGGGGCTTAGCCATTGCGGTACGTATTGAGTTTGCTTTTTTTCGGTTGGAGATATGTATCTATGCATTAGGTTTCATATAATTTTAGGGTCTAATCTTCGTTTATAAATGGTTTCTGTAGAATAGTTTAAAGAAATTCTACGGCGTTTTGTGAAATCTATAGTCTGTTAGCGTGATTTGAACTTGTACACCATGTCTAAGAAAGTCAATTTTCCTGGAACAGCTGCTTTACTGTTTGAACTACAACAGTCCCCTGGCTGACAGAAACGTGATATTCATTTTTTTTTTGATCTCTCGGAATCATGTCTTTCTATCGATTTTAAGTATACTCGTAAATTATTGTTTAGTCATAAGTAATTTCCGTTTTTCGTAACCTGTCGAAAGCCAAATGTATCAACCAAACGTTTCTTAAATATAATTTAACAGCTGATGAAAAATAGATTATATACAACAATGTTCAACGAAGGGGCAGTGGATTGACAAAGATAAATTTCTACAACCAACCACAGAAAGCTGAGATCCAGGGAAGAAATATATGGGTGTGGTAGTATCAACGAGGTATTATTTATTTCTTCTTTATGTGATATGATCCATCAGGCGATCATGGCTCTTCACGATTTCCTGTCCTTTGTAGCTTTTAATACATTTTGTTTTTTCTTTATTTTTCCTAAACCCTGTTCTACCATCCATTTACTTAAGCTCATCAAGTAAATTATCCGATGTTTTCCTCTGTCCTATCAACACATACAAGGCACTAAAGCCACTAAGATACAAGAGGTTACCGAATGTGGAAGAACAAGAAAAATTTGAAACGTTAGAGTAATGAAGACAGTAGATAGCAATTGACATTGCATTTTAATTTTTGAAGTTGGCCAGAAAGCATGAAGCTGGGAGAGAATTCCACAAACGAGAAATGAGAGAAAAGAAACTGTTAGCATAGGACTTAGGGTTACATCTAGACAGTTCAACTGTAAGATGATGAGAACTTGCAGCCAATCTAGTACTGTGTTTAAATTCATCAAGTCTTGAAATCATACCGAACAGAGTATTTGAACAATTACCATGAACTTTTTTTTTATAGAAAAGCCACAGTGAAGTTATATTACGAAGCCGAGATGTCAGATCAAGACTAATAATATTGCTGATTCATCTTTGGATTTTATCAAGAATCTCGAAATACACAGGGGTAGCACAGGATCGTATGTGGCAGCAACATTCAAAGCGTGGACGAAAGGTAAACTTGGAAATATACAAGATAGATTTTCTTGCACGACACAAGGCCATAGCATTTCAACTTGTGAAAAAGAGCAGTATGCCGGTCAAATGATTTCGAGATGCCCAAAGCAACAGCTGGAGCTGCACTAGTCTTATCTAACTGTGTGTAGTTGTAATTAATTGCACAAGGGTGTAATTGTAATTAATTTAAACATGGTTGTAGATGTAATTAATTTGCACAAAGGTTTAGTTGTTATTAATTTACACAAGGGTGTAGTTGTAATTAATTTGCACAAGGATGTAGTTGTAATTAATTTGCACAAGTGTGTAGTTGTAATTAATTTGCACAAGTGTGTAGTTGTAAATAATTTACACAAGGTGCAATTGTAATTAAATATCACAAGTGTGTAGTCGTTATTAATTGGCATAAGGGTGTAATTGTAATTAATTTGCACAATGGTGTAGTTGTAATTAATTTACACAATGGTGTTGTTGTAATTAACTTACACAAGTGTGTAGTAGTAATTAATTTGCAGAAGTGTGTAGTTCTAATTAATTTTCAAACAGGTGTAGATTCTGGCGAGAATTATTATCTAGCAGGAACAAGTGAACCAAACTTTCTGGCAGCAGAGATAATAATTTATTCAATAAAAGCGTTCCACTTTGGATCAGTGCAAAACTTTAGACTGAGTAGACACAATGAATTGCTCCCCTTGTGGTTAGCATCATCCTTTTGGAGGGGTTAAAATTACCTCGGCATTTCTTGACCCATTTGGTTGGTTTACACAATATATCAACCGTTGTTAGATTATTTAATATCGAATGTAGTAGGCGGCACCTAGTGAGAATCTAAATCACTACTCCTGTTTTATGCAAACAGTTTTTTCTCGCACAACTCGCTTGTGAAACTCCCTTTTGGTTCCATGTGTTCAAGTCAGATTTCATCTGCAAAAATTAAAATACAATGTCAATCTGCTGTCCTGATTACTCTTTTCTCTTTCCGGTCATTATTAATGTTTCTGTTCCTAATTTTTCCAGACCATGTAACCCTTTGTGTTTTAATGGCTTTTACCGCCTTGCATGGGCTGATACCGATTAAAAAAATGCTTTTTTCTTCTGCAAGACAAACCGAAAATATAAAGAAGTTTAGGTCGTCAATTATTTCAAACAGCTGCATTCATTACACCGAATGTGAAGATAGCAGAAAAAAGGAGACGATTTGTCAGCAAGATAATTTCTTTAGCGGAAAATGAGTTTCATCCATATTTTGATTCTTCCTTCAAAGAGAATGGAAACGATTTTAGCAAGAGACAAAATGTTTATTCAGGAGAAAACATATTCAGTTAATTTAGAACCTAATTTAAGAATTTCAACAATTCCTATTAACATACATGTATTTCGGCAGATCTTTTAGTCAAGTTGTCATAATTTTAGTACGACGTGCGCCACATATTTAAAAGAAGTTAAATTTCTATTTGATTAGTTTAACAGTTGCTAATGGTGTGCGTAAATTTTGGCCACGAGAAAAATATTTAATTTATTTTATTTAATTTAATACTGATTTCTTTCTTAAAGTCGATTTTAATCTTTATTGAATGAAATTAATGGTGTAAAGCTTGTATTGTTCCTTTGCAATGCGTTTCTATAAATGTGATTATTAATATGAACTGTAAAAATAATTGATTTCGCTTTAAATAATAACAAACATCGAGCTATTCTTTCCTTTATCTCATTACGTTTTGTTTCATTTACCAGAGTATTACTAACACCTTTAAATTACTTTTACATATCTAAGAAAGTCTACTCTGATTTCGTTAGTTCCTTTCCGTTCTAACGGTCCTCGAAACGGATATTTATTCTGTTGTGGATTCCGGGATGAAATCCGGTACCAAAAATAACAAACGCCAAGAATGAATATAGGAAAATAAACGTATTAACGTAATTATACAAACTGGTAATACAGGTTAGTAGTTCCAGGAATGCGGGTTAGTAGAAAAATATATATACAGTCTTTGGTTTCGACGTATCGCTGTATGACTTCTTACTGAGTCTAGGTGCTCGATCACTGTGACTCTTGCTCGCCAAGTTCGTACGCTCTCGTTCGTTCGCTCGTTAGCTCACTCCTCGGGTATTCACTAGCAGTAGTATACGTATACCCTGGGTGACTCCATTTGTGAAAAAAAAGGGAAGGACCCCTCAACACATTCGTGATAACCTATGTATGAAAAAAGACAAAAAGAAAATGTCCTCTAATGGAATTTATCAAGGCAAATATGTTCACATTTGCCTTGATAAACTCCCTTTCTTCATATTGTACATTTATAGATATACTGTATCTGAAATCTTTAGATCGCACACACACACACACACACACACACACATGGTTATATATATATATATATATATATATATATATATGATAAACAATGGATGTATATTATGCTTGATCATGAGCCGTTCTAAACTTCGTATGCTTGCTTTAATTTCAGATGAAAATAAAGACAAAATTTGTCCAACATTTCGATAACTATATTAAATTGTTCTTTGATTTAAGCTTTCGTATAACATGAGCCATCTTCTGAATGGCTATACGCGCCTTTAAACAAATATATTCGCTATCAAAGATGATATTCTGTTATGTTTACATAGAAGATTGCATTCAAAGTAGAGCAAGATAATTATTTTAATTTGTTAATTGACCAAATAGTTCTATACGCTTAAATTATTAACTAGTTTCTCAAACAAGCTATTTATTTATCAACTATAAAAAAATTATGTAGGAAAATCACAAAGCATATAACTTATTTAGGATTTTCTTAAATTACCTCACTACGTCATTTTTATTTCTTTTAATAGTATTTTCTAGTTTGTATAGTTTATGTATCTATTTAAGCATCCGATTATGTCTGGCTGTCGTTAGTTGCCAATCTACGGGTTATGACCCATGTATAAAAAAATTATTTTGTTCTTCTCACGCTCGATCATATTTGATTGGTTGATTAGAATAAAGCCCACGAATCTTATACCCCACCCATTTTCTTTTTTCATAAAAAGAGATTGTATTTTGCTTTTAAATCTAAATAAATCCTTCACTTGCCATAATTTACAATGAGATGCATTGATGAGATGATGAGATGCATTGATATGCATCGAAACACGACTGCAATTGTGTAGCGATTTTGACATGATTTCGGTGTAATATCCTAATATATATATATATATATATATATATATATATATATATATATATATATATATATATATATATATATATATAGTAATAGAAAAACATTTATTCTACATTCAACATCATCACTTGATAAGACACCGGAGGTGGTGAAACAAAATGGCTATTTTTGTAGTGATTTTATAACATATTTATGTTATAATTTTTAAATAAATAATTATATATATATATATATATATATATATATATATATATATATATATATTCATACATGTTTCATTAAATAATATAGTGTTGTCTATTTATTTTATTAAATAATATAATATTTTATTAAATAATATAGTGTTGTCTATTTATTTTATGTAAATTCTTTTCATATCGTCTGATAAGCTTAATAACATTATCATTAAATGAAGAAAGAAAATCACAATATTGATACATACATTTTAAATATATGTATCAATATTGTGATTTTCTTTCTAATCTAAACTTTCGGCTTACATAAGCCATTATCAAAGATGACAATTACATAACAATATATTAAGCAATACACGGACGAGAAAGTGATCATAGTCTCTTTCTGTTTACATCACACATGGCCAGGCGAGAGTGAATTCGAGAAGTATTAAGTTTGGGAAGCCGTTGGTATAAACCAATGTCTTCCGTTACCAATTATAGACATTTAAGAATATTTGTGGAGATTTCATAGTTTATTTTGTTCAGGTTTCAACTGTTTTATGTATATAGCGTCAAGAACTTTTAGTTTTTTTTTATTGTTTTCATGTTTAAGTATAGTTGTGTTTTCAACGAAGATTTTCCGGAATTGTTTGCGGCCAGGCATGTTGTTCTAAATGCCTAAAAATGTTAGAGTTATCATTCAAATGTAGTGTCAAGCGTTGTGAAAACGAGTTTGTGGTGTGACCAACGTAAATATTATTTAATTCGTTGGAGATACAATCTTCCAAAGAGCAATTGAATTTGTAAACTATGTTGCGAATCATTGCGAATAATTGAGTTGGATATCTTATATTTAGTGTAGTATATGATTAACTTAATTTTTTTGCTAGGATCTGTTGTAGATATATTAGTATTTACTAATTGTTTTAGTATATTTTCATCTTGTTTATAATTTGTATGCATTTGATTACGATATAGGAGATTAATATATTTGAGATTAGTAGAAGCAGTATTATGTACTATTTGCTTAGTATTGCGATTTCTAAGAAATCATCTTATTTGTTCATCAACTATATAGTTTGGAAAGCTATTATTAATAAGTGTTTGTTTTATATTCTTTAGTTCACTGTAAAATATCTGTTTTGTGGATGAATTCGTTTCTGCACGGTGTATTAGATTTTTTATGATTGCTATTTTGTAGTAATATGGACATTCGCTCTTGTAGTTAAGTGTACATGAATTTGTGCTGGTAGGATTTTTATATGGCGAAATAGTAAATTTGTTATTATTGTGTTTATCAATATGTCAAACATATTAATCTCCTATATCGTAATCAAATGCATACAAATTATAAAATTTATTGAAATGCACTGAAACCCAGTTGCATCTTTGTAGTGAGTAAAATGGTTTTGTCTATATGACAAAATTAGAATATATATATATATATATATATATATATATATATATATATATATATATATATGGCTAGAGATAGACAATACTTTCATTGACATGATTGGGAATAATTTTTGTAAATAAAAGATTAATTTTCATGAGAAATCCCCGAGAACTTATTAAAGGTCCTAATAAATGTAAAACATAAATCGTAACAAGTCTGATTAAAGAATACGGTTACATTTAAAAGAAGAAATAATTTATCAAGGTGTAAATGTTTACAAAGTGCATTAATCTCAGAGGACTTTTCGGGAGATTTACGTCCAGGATTACACACCATATATCATCTGTGACAAAAGTACTGCCATTATACTGAGATGAATTGGCCGATCGAAATTTTAGATCGACTAGACGTCAACATTTCAATTAAAATGTTAAACGACTCGCTATCATTAACGTTTCGATGTAAATTGTAACGAGTGTGTGTTGTTTTTCCTCCCCTTTTTATATAACATTTGTTATATCCATAAGATCGATATTAATATGAAGATCATCCTTGTCATAAAACAACTCTTAGAGTTTTTTACATTTCGCTATTCATTTGCCATCATTTGTTTACATTTGTAAAAAAAACAATACGTTAACTTTAGCTGCCTCAATCTGTCGAATGAAGATAGCTCAGTGGCAGAAACACAGACTGACATTAACTCGGTTGGGTTTCAATCATAGCTTGAGCACTCATTATCTAGTCGCACTGAAGAGCTGTGATTCAGCGAAACAGTACTCTCTGCCAATGACATAATATATATATATATATATATTTGTCATCCACAGACAGACAGTTTCGCTGTTTCACAGCTCATCAGTGTGGATAGACTTGCGGTTGCCTCTAGCTAGGATCGAAACCAGACTGAATTTGCGTCAGTCGGAACTTCAACCACTAAGCCGTTGGCGCACGGCAGGAATGAAGGTGAATTTTAGCGTGTTTATATATATATATATATATATATATATATATATATATATATATATATATATATATATATATATATATATATATATATATATATATATATATATATATATATATATATATATATATATATTGTTACGGACTCACATTTAATTTCATTCTAAAATCAACACTAATGTTTATATTTAAGAAGTACTTTGAATGAAGAGCCAGTACTTAGAAAGTGTGTTACATGAAAAAGAAATAAAATTAAATTGGCAACGGTTCTTGATCGAACTTGCATGCATCCGATCAAAGATTATACTTCCTATGAAAAGTATATTTTCTCCTTCTTAGTCACGTAATAGTGTGATAATTTGACCGGATACTATCGAGACATTAAGGCAATCATTAACTTTCTGCGATACGGCAGAAAAAGGAAAAAGTTCAGTGAATATAAAAATCCATATTTGGAAGTCATGGTTCACGTGCCAAAATTGAGGCCCGAAAATAAAGAGCGCCACCAAGCCAGTCCCTCTTCAGAATTCCATATGAAGAGACGCCCAGCTAAACTTGCTATGATCTGCTATAAATTTGGATGTGCGGAATTGTTAGAAATCCATAAAGTTTTCTGAGCTGAACAGATTCAGTAAAGTGTTGATTCAAAGAAATAAAACTCTGGTATGCTAAAAGAAGCAAATACAACGAAACAAAGAAAGAGACCTTATCCTGAGATCCAAGGAAAAGAAAGATTCAACGTATTCTTCACTCAATCCCTGGACAAAAGGAAAAGCAAAAAGAAATTCATTTCACGGATTAACTTTCTACCCAGCAAGGAGAAGATAACAGATAAAAGATAAAAAGAAATATAAACGAAAAGAGAAACATATAAGAGAAACTAAAAGAAACGGAAGAGAAAAAGTGAAGGAAAGTCTTTTTCAGATAACAGATAAGTCCATTGTTTCTATTGCCTGCTTATACTTGCTCATTTTGCCTTTTTGCCATTTGTAATTTCATGCAAGTTTGGCACAAGGTCTTTTGTCAATATAATATTTACCTTTCTGAAAAGATAATCCTTCCATTGTTTTGTCCTGTAATATTTATTTTTGTCGTTTTGTTTTGTTTTGCCCCCTCTTTTAATAAACCATTTTTGTATATTTAAGTAATAAAATTCTTATTTGTTATTCCTACATCTTTGCTTTCTTTTCTTTGTCATCTCCAGTGTTTATTCTTTAGTTGATTCCATTTAGCTCGGCCGTGTTTGATCGATCAGGAAAGGACCATTGGGAAAAGAATTTGTGATTCTATATTGTATGTTACTGTGCCTTACACCACTACCATAACAGTAAAAGATAGTGGTACGTAATATATATATATATATATATATATATATATATATATATATATATATATATTTATATTTATATATATATATATGAATAAAAAAACAACAGGAAAAACTATTCTTAGCCGACGCCTTTCGTCCTCTGAAGGATTTTATAAAGGCGAGTGTAGGATTTATTTTGTTACACTTGTTTAGATACAAAAGCGAGAATGTCATAGGTTTATCAAGGATTTAAATTTGAGACCGTTCATGAATATTCATCAAATGGTTGAAAGTACCAATCAAAACATGTGGAAGACACAGGGTCATAGTTCAAAGTCTGGTAAAAAAATTATATTGTTTTTTTAAAAATGAATATTGTGAATAGACTGTTCTGGTGTGTGATGAACGCCTGTGCTGTAGATCTTGAAAGCCGCGAGGTAATGGATTGAATCGTTTGCTTTTGATTTTTCAACATATCAGCGGTCGTATATGTTCACTTGACAAAGTAGTAATTCTTTCATGAAAGGTGAGATTGGAAAGAAACCAGGATGTAGACTTATATTTAGCTAAGGTTCAGTAGGAGTACTCTTGAGAATTTTTCTACACACACATATATATATATATATATATATATATATATATATATATATATATATATATATATATACACACACACACACACACATATATATATATATGTATATATATATATATATATATATATATATATATATATATATATATATATATATATATATATAGTCATCCACATACAAGCCTGTTTCTCTCATCAGTATGGATAGAGACCCAATTGCTTCAAGTCGGGATCGAAACTCATCAGTCAGAGGCTTTACTCATAAACTATCTGCGCACAGCAGAGAAAGGGAATCTTCTAACCATTTATAACCATAATGTATGAAAACGCCAAATCAGTAGCCAAGAGTGCTCAATTCATAACTGAAGAGTGATATATGTGTGTGTGTGTGTTTGTGTGTGTGTGTGTGTGTTTGTGTGTGTTTGTGTTTGTGTGTGTGTGTGTGTTTGTGTGTGTTTGTGTGTTTGTTTGTGTTTGTATGTGTTTGTGTGTGTGTTTTTGTGTGTGTGTTTGTGTGTGTGCGTGTTTGTTTGTTTGTGTGTGTGTGTTTGTGTGTGTGTGTTTTTTGTGTGTGCGTGTGTTTTTGTGTATTTGTGTGTTTGTGTGTGTGTGTGTGTTTGTGTGTGTGGTACTTAGAGAAAACTGATCAATATCTGTGATAGAGCTAACATATTTATTTGCATGGATAATAGTTTGTAACCTTGGGTTTCATGCTTTTGCAGTTTGAAAAATAATCCTCTTTGTCTGATAATCACACAAGCCTGAAACCCGGGGTTACAAACTTCTATCCATGCAATTGTGTGTGTGTGTGTGTATATATATATATATATATATATATATATATATATATATATATATATATATATGCATGTGTGTGTATCAGTGCAATACTTATAAAAGCCCTTTGAAGTCATGCAACCGCGTTCTGCGTCTAGGGCGGATACATAATGACCTACATTTAATTTTAGTCATTTTAACACTTTTCCACTTAGATTAGCTGAAGTATATTTAATAAACTGAGATATAATGTGCATTCATTTTATTTTATGAACTTCCAGTGTTTTAACTTTATTGTAAAAAAACAAAACGTTTTGAATACGAAATTGAAAAACAATTGTCATTACGTATTTTATCATAAAGTTAATTTTTCTGTAAGATATTTGTTCTTCATAACATTGATTAAATCGATTATAAGTTTTATTTGTTGATGAATAATTTGTGTCTTTTAGTCTAACAGGAATTTCGAAAGAGAATGTTGAATTTTAATTTCACCGTCCTTCTCCAATAAAAGACACAAATTTAACTTGGTTAAATTAATGAAAAATTTTGTCGTATCTATAAAATCGTAAAAATTAATTATATTGACAAAAATAGTTATAATAAATTATTAAAAATCCACCTTTCAGTACCGAGTCGAGGTGCGTCGTCAGTGTTGTTGCTCCCATGTCAATAGAAGTTTCGGGTCTAAATAAACAACAGACTTCTTCGATGGGCGACCCGACAGAATATGATCAGTATTCGGCCGCGCCCAGAGTAAAATTTGCTACTAGCTTTAGGACATGCTTTACATAAGTTCCACCAGAAAAAGGCAACTCATCAAGACTTCACTTCAGATATTCAATGTTATAGATCGGGTATGCTTGGTTGTACTGATCTTCCTACATGCGGCCAAGACAGGGTGTTTTTTGGAAGAAGAGAAGAAAACAAACCAATATATATATATATATATATATATATATCTATAGTCGAACCTAATGAGCCAGACAAACCTATCAAGGTTTCACGTGGGCAAATCGTCAGGGTCGACACGAGTATAGTTACCTATACATATATATATATATATATATATATATATATATATATATATATATATATATATTGATAAAATAATAAAGAAATAAAATAACTATAAAAAATATAATTATCATTAATTCACGTCTTCTAAACCGATCAGGATCGACACCAATTTTCACCTGGACACGCAAAAACAGGTGAAATTCTCACTATTGGACAAGCAGTCAACATGAATACGATGTTAAAATATCATTTCTCAGGCCATATTAGTAACATTTAACGCTTATATAATTCTTAGAGAATCTATATAATTTGTTTATTCTCCGCACACAAACGCATGACAGTCTCAGTTCTCACAGACAGGTCATCAACATGAGCGCCAATGCAAATTTGGGTTCCTCTTCTTTTTTCAGGTCATAATAGTAACATTTACCTCTTAGCACTCTATGCCATTTTTTAGAGAATCTATATAATTTGCTTATTCTACGCACACAAGCACATGACAGTCTCACTATCGGACAGTCAGTTCTCACGGACAGGTCATCAACATGTGCGCCAATTAAACTTTATGTTCCTCATCTTTTTTCAGGTCATAATATTAACATTTATATCTTAGCACTCAACAAAAATTCGAGGCAACAATACCTCATACAGCTCTTATATTTTCCAACTAAAGTATCTGGACGCTCATTACACACATCTATAAAAAAAACTGATGAGAAAGATGTTATTTATTCTTTATCTTTCTGTCAGATTCCGATCTATATTGAATCTACATTTGACCCCAAATTCAGAATAAATAATATACATTTTTTTTCTTTCCACGTCTTCCTGTTTCCCATTTTTACGAGTATTTTTGTATATTTAAATGTTAGGAGGTTTATAATTATTTAATTATTTATAATTCCCCTACCGGTTGTTATTAAAAATGTTATCACAGAAATTTAATGTCAACATTACATTCAGTAAATTTAATAAAGGGTGCTCTAATAACTTGGACCGATTTTAAATGTCAATTAAGTTTAAAAGTCTAATGATTTTTTCTTTTTCTTTCAGATTTAACAATTTAAGTCTTTAGCAATTTCAACCATGGAAAGATTCACAATCAAACAACGTTTTAAAGTTTCAAGAGTGCAGTTAGAAGAATTATTCGTAAATACAAACAAACTAGCCTAGACCGGTGGCAGATCTGAAAACGCCATTGCGTGCTCGTTTACGCCGTTCTGCTGAAAACATAACTGCAGTGTACAAGAATGGGGTCAAAAAACCAGACACCTCTATTTATCATCGGCTTCGATAACTTTAATACGTTGTTTGATTGGGAATCTTTCCATGTTTGGAATTGCCAAAGACTTAAGTTGTTAAATCTGAAAGAAAAAAATCATTAGACGCTTAAATTTTTTTTTTAAGCTTTTCACCCCCAGGAAAAGCTGGAAGCCAGTAGCACGCGAGGGCTTACAGAGGATTTGGAGCGAGTGCAGATAGGAGTGTTAGAGGAAAGGATGTGTAGAAGGATAGAGGATAGATCAAGGCAACTGGAGATGTCAATTGACGTTACACTTAAATAGTTGGAGATTATAGTTGTCAAGGAAACAGAAATGAGGAAAAACTTAATTCACATTTAAAATCGGTCCAAGTTATGGGACCGCCATTTATTTTCCAACTGTTTTTCAAAATATTGTAATAATGTTAGACAAGAAAACCATATTTACTTGTTGTATTTGAATTATTCTAAGCTACGAAAATCATGAAAATATTATGAATTTTGCCGCCTAAAATTAATGTATTTCTCTATATCAATGGCTATAAAAATTTTATGAATAATTTTTGTTATTTGTAACTTTTTCTCTTAAGTATGTTGAATTTTAATTTTACTGCCCTTCATAAATAGACAGAATCTGACAATAGGCAGAGCGATGAGAAATATAGTCATATTTTCAGAATTGATTTTCATATAACGACAGATTATGCATTCCCGGCCATGAATATTTAAAAAAAAAAGATTTTTAATAATAATTCATATTTTATAAATGTGAAAAAATATCATTGAAAAATTTATATTCAAATAACTAAATTACTTTTCCAATTAAATATAGATTTTAAAGAATACAATTTTGATTCAGGCTATAATTTCTTTACGTGTGGATGAAATATCACGTCCAATATTTCATAACTTATCTGAGCTTGTATCTAGAACCTCTAACGATAGTAAAACAACACTTTTGTGTATAGCAGGCTATATTACAAGTAAATATTATCCCACAGAATAAGAAATATTTAATATTAATATAACTTTTTTATTTTCAAGAATATCTAATATTTTTTTTAAGAAATAGATTGTGGTAATTTAAATATTCCACCGGCTGCTTGAGTTCAATAGATGTTTTACTGCTTTATCATAGGTTGTGTTGCTAAAACATGAAATAGTTTTATGACAAAAGTCTTGATATTCGTCTCTGAAATACAGATTTCCAATATGAAAAGAATGCATGAGATTATATCGTCAAATATATATTTTTTAGTTATTATTTGCTTGATTCTGTTTTAATCAAATAAAATTTTATTTTTAAAATGCTTATGCAATTCTCTTGTACAATTCGTATTAAGACGTTATATTAAAATTCCTATTTGTCAAGTAGTTAATACACGTTCCTGCAGCTACATTAAAATGTCATCCATTCAGAGAAATATCTATTGGGTAATTTTTAATTTTTGCCCTTTTTACATGTGATAAATTCATTAGCACAGTAAATTATCTTGTTTACTTTGTGTTCCTGTTAATGTAAATTTATTTAATTATTATTACAATTTTGATTAATATTCATATCTATTATCGTATCAGAGCTAAAGAAGTATTTTCTTTATTTTCTGTAAAACAAAAGAAGACACGTCTAGATGTAATACAAATCACAGAACAAAATTTACAAAAATTAACATAGTTATTGGTTGTCACCGAATAAATACGTATGTTTTTTCAAACTTTGTTGAAATATCATTTTGTAACATATTTAGATTTCTTTCTGATTGCATTATATAATTATAACGTGTATGTTTTTAATCAATTATTAAAAACACACTGAACCTTTATTTTTACAATCTAAACTTATAAGTTTCTAATTTGTGAAGAAGAAGTCATTTTTTCTGTATTTATTTCGTTGTGAAGGTTAGTTTTATTCTTTCCTTGGAAATACATATATATATATATATATATATATATATATATATATATATATATATATATATATATACTTGCTACAATGGCATCAAGAACAACGCAGCATGAAACATCCCCAAGCTTCGTCAAACTAGGGAAAGGATTCAAATATCTGCTGCTGTCCCGGCCATACACTCTAACAATCCACACTCTTGCACAATCTGTGGACGTCTTTGCAAATCACTAGCAGGACTGAAATGTTACTTGCGACTTACACACGGGGTTAAATAAACACAGTTGTCGGAACCTCATACGTTGAAACCGACGGGAGAGTCCATCATATATATATATATATATATATATATATATATATATATATATATATATATATATATATATATATATGATGGACTCTCCCGTCGAACTCGACGTATGAGGGTCAGGTAGATCAGTTTCCAGAAACTGAAAGCCCGACACCGACACTTGAGATTTGATTATAGTGGTGAAGGCTTTGTGCAGGGCCATCCACACTTTTTGGAGGGACGAATACAGGGACCTGGTGCAGCGAATGCCACAAGGTCCCCAAACGACCCTCCGCAGGTTTTGAATTCAGAGTTGTCCTTCCCCTAGACCAGTTGCCATCCAAGGCTATAGAACCCAGTCTGTCCTGCTATTTACCCATAGTTGGAGGGAGAAGAAGAGGATTCACACCTTTCCCAAGGGTGTTAGCATGTAAGTGAATGTAATGGATTCGATATATATATATATATATATATATATATATATATATATGTGTGTGTGTATGTGTATTTCCGTACAAAGTACGTATGCATATAGTTAATACAGAGCGAGAAACATATAGATACACGTACATGCAGCGTGCGATGGATAAATTGTCACCTAAATGACGCAAAAATGAAAATAACACTGACACCTCATTTTAAGAGATATATTTACCCATATTACAGAAACATGTCTTGCAATACTAAAGAATACATTTATTCAATAAAATCGCCATTGTCTTCAACCGCGGTCTTCGGAGGACTTCGGAATCTTCTGTACTTCTTCTGGATGGTATGCTTGTTTAAGTTGGTGAATGCTGCCATAATCCTTGCTTTCAGTTCATCTTTGATGTTAGAAGGAGTTTTGTTGGTCTCTCTTTTTTCACGGTATCATGAACGCTAAGCCCAACTGTCAACAGTTGCATTAGAAAGCAGAATGAAAAATTACAGTAAAGGACAACAACACACAGCTTCGTATAACTACTTGCATTTATGAACAACACACAGTTTTTTACTACTTGCACTCCTGAAAATGATCTTGGAAGAAGATCGAAAGTACTTGTGAAATGAGAAATAAAAGTAATTTAGGCAGTTGTAGCACATTTCTTACATCATTTAATATCAATACACGGACGGTTATTCGTGAGTATGAACGGATTTTGTTAAAAATTAACAGACATAATGTCTGTAATTTGTTTAGACAGACATGCGTAAAAGAGAATTCGCTGCCTAAATAAACGAATATATATATATATATATTAATGTATGTATTAATCCTATATATACATATATATGTGTGTGTATGTGTGTGTGTGCGTATGTGTGTATATATATATATATATATATATATATATATATATATATATGATCAATGCAAATATCAAATTTGTCATTTAGATAACTGATGTTATATTCTGCAACCTGAATCCAGATTTTCGCAGATGAACATTTTTGTAAGAGTTCGGTTCAAAAATATATATAGTTTTCAGGTATCCTATATTCAACGCAATATTCAGGACAGAAATGCCTGAAGATTGTGTTGAATCACGAAACTCGTTATTGCCGCTTTGTGTCGACCACAGTGTCCACGCCGCATCAAAATATACAACTTTTTTCCGAGAGGAGAGAATAGCAGCTTTCCTAAACAAAGATAAGGGCTCATTTCCAAATACTGCCACGAAAGAAAATTACTACTACGTTATCTGAAACCACACCAGGACTCCAAATCTAATAACCAAAAACTAAATTTAAAATTGAGGAAAAAAACTGTACTACATAAATAAAATAATAACTAAATTAAATTGAAAGAAAATTCAAATAAAATTCAAATAAAATTAAAAAAATTCAAATAAAATTCAAATCAAATGTAAATAAAAATCAAATAAAATTCCAATATAATTCAAATAAAATTCAAATAAAATGTAAATAATAATAAAAATAAATAAATACAATAAGCACGACATTAAGATTAGAAATAATAAAAACATTAGCCGTAAACAAAAACACTGGGAAAAGGTTTATGGGTTCACTTCCCTGGTCTGTACCGTATATATTTCTGCATGGCGAAATTCAGTGACACAATACTGCTTCGTAGCAACTTTCATGTCTGGATACTCTTTGTTAAACTTTTTTTTGTAACAAGACCAATACATATAACAGTTATTAGCGTGAAGGATTAGAATCTCCTGCTATAAAACTAACATTTGCAACTAATTTCGTGAGCCAACACATTAAAACATCAGATATTAGTTTTAGATCATAGAAACGTGTATATTGTGGAATAATGGAGATAAATTCAATTTCTTCTTTGCAGGTGGCGCTACAATCACCAGAATTAAGATGGCGCCTGTATGTTTGAAATTTGGCAAATATTTTACTCTCACGCTGTATATCTGCCATATGTTTATTTTACATGATACTGTACATATCGGTGGCATATATATATTTTTTCATCGCGAATTTTATCTGTTAAAATAAAGACGAGATCAATTTTTGTGTCGAGCCAATAGGTCTCCTCTTGTTCTTAAAATAAACCTGTTCTTTTTTTCTTAAGAACTACGGTAAGTGAACAAATGTCTTATGTGTTGATGTAAATAGATGTAAAAAGTTGAGTATTTTATCGCTGGAATATATTATATTTTATAGCGAGCACATGTCATCTTTTCATATAAGCGAGGAAAACAAATCGGAATTGCTGTCTTTTCTACCACAAGATCTAACGACAGCAACATTATATGCCTTCAAGTTCCATTGTTTATGAGATAATAATATAAATGTTATGGCGCCGATTCTCATATAGCATTATTTATCTAACTTGGTGTGTGTATGAGAAAAGTTATTTGCCTCTGCTGGGCAAAGTGAAATCTGTTTTGGTTAGTTAAAAATGTTGAAAAGTTCCTTTACTAGAACACGATGTGCAATTTTGAGTAAAGCTGAACAGGGTTATTTTTCAAACATTCTGTAAGGTCCATCTATTCAAAATGGCAAATTTCTATAAATTAATATTATTACAAACTTTCTCTCTTATGAGAGGAGTTTCCTTATGAGCCATCATTTCATTCAATTGTGTCTTGTAAACATGTCACGTCTGTAAAAGAATGGAAGAATCAAACTCACTTTCGGTGCCTTTATCCTTGTGCATCGCCCAAATCTCTTGCTAAATCTGCGAATCTAGTCGTCATAACTTTCTCCTCTCCCACTTACCTCTGGTCTATTTCATAAGTTTTCAAAAAATTGTTTTATCAACGCAACAGTGTATCCCCAAAAGTTGTCTCCCTTTATTTCTGGCTTTTTATGCTGCCTGCATATCCACAATTCTTAATGCCACCGGAAGTAGGGAAAATAATTTAATCTAACATTGTACCCGTAATAGTTTATCTATTTCCTTTCTCCGGTTATTTAAGAAAACATTCTTTATCGCCTCCCCTTTTTTTTCATACTTTTGTAGTGGACGCCTACGCACACCACGCCCACAAATTACTCAACAGTAATTGGACAATAAATAAACAGTACTTTTCGTAAAGACAATTTACGCATCGCACGAGCCGCATAAAAATTTCTCGTGTTTTATTTCACCAAACTTGCTATAGTAAAAAATCAACAATTGGTCGATTTTTGGCCAATCACATAAATTGACACTTTCTTCAATAGTCTTCCCGCGTTCGTTCTTGGAGCCTACTTTACTGTATATAAAGCAGAAATTTAAGGAAGAAACTTTAGTAGATTATAAATTTTCACAACCATAATCACGTACGTGTATTCTCCACCTTCTACTCAAACACACACACAGACGTTAACTACATTCACACACACAGTGAACTGTCTGTTATCAAAGCCAAGCGAACTATTCAGAATTTTAACATTCTTCTGCACAAACATCTAACTTTCAAATTCAAACATCAAACATTCTTAAACACTAAACAAATGTCAACAAAGAAACTCCTTACAACATACACTTGTATTTCCCACACGGTACAAGGGAAATCACTTTTTATGACTTAATCTTTATTGTCATTGTATATGCTTTGTTTCAATATACATTTTACTTGTTGATCATTCAGTCATCTCTTATTGTTCTTTTCTGTGCTTTCTTTGCAAATTGAATGTGGAGTGTTAAATCTCCAAACGCAACCATCGACAAAAACCTTCTGATAATTTCTTACCAACACCATTAGCGCCCCACACTTTTATCTTATTTTTATTTCTCCTGTTGACAACGATTTTCTTTTATGAAAACAATACGCCAAAACAATTAGAGTGTGGAATCGTCTATATTTTTCCACTCACCCCCGTTAAAAATAGACTATTCCATAAGAACTAGCTTCAGCCAATCAACGCCCCACATTGTGAAACTCGGCTTATTATTGGTTTTTGACAACCCCAGAATGTGTATCTGTTTTTCTCCCGCGAATTTCGCGGGAACCTACTTTGGGAAACCAAAGTAAATAAAAGGACGAATTTCAGTTTAATTCACCAGTCAGTAATTCACCTTCAGAGAGATTCCACACACATCCACGCGTGTCTACATTTTGACTTAAGAACTTTTCGCGCGTCAACACCTGACTTAACTTCCAACCTCTTTCTGTCTCTCTCTAAATACATTATACTTTCTTAAAAAAAAGTGTTAACTACACTACTAAACAGAAATTGTAATTCTAGCAGAAGACAAAAGAAAATACAGTCCAGGGTGAACAACTCTGTCAGAACAAGAACAAACAAAAAACAAAACGAACTTAAATCTCACATACATTACTTTCTAATTTATCCCTCGATAAATCTTCCTTAATATTCCATGTGAACATTTTCTAAACAAAGGAACATTCCTGAACTGTAATTCCTTAAGATACTTAATTCACACAAGCTTTTTCAAATTGTATTAATTGTATATAAATGTTCAGTGTTTTTCTAATTGAATTCACGACTACCGTTGTTTCTTGTTCAATTTTGCCTTGAGGTTTATTCAACTTGTATCTCTATGCTTAAAATTGTTGTGATTAATATGAAGAACATGCTTTTCACACTTATCATCTCAAACAAAAAACCTTCTGATTTCACACTCAATTCATAGCAATCCCAACAAGAGGACTTGAGGAATGAATGTTCCTGAAAAAATTATATTAAGAAAAGATTATATAAATTTTAGTCGAGAGTAACACTGTTTGATCAACAACGAATATTTTGAGACAAGGAACTGAAAGTACGACACCAAAATCCCAAGGCGTATTTGGATAGCCAAAGATGGTAAACATAGTATTAAGTAATAGGAAAAAAAAACTTCGCTAGAGGGAAAAAAAAGTGTTAAAATATTACGAGATATCTTTCCTCCTCTATTGCAGTGCGTGCTAGACAATCTCCTCAAAGATGAAGAAGAGACTTGCGGCAACAGAAATGTGGCTCTACAGAAGGATGCTGAGGATACCGTGTATCGAACATGTGAACAACGACAAGGTTTTAAAGAAAATAGAAACAAAAAGGAAACATATACTTACCATCAGGTAGGGTACTTTTATTTAACATCAGGTAGGGTACTTATGCTTAACATCAGGTTAACACCAGGACGAAATAAAGATTTCTGTTCGAAATTCCAATCACCTGAAGAAGGCCGGAGCGTACAACAGCCAAAATTTTCTGAATATGGCAATGAAGATGAAAATAACAGTCCGAATAATGTAAATAATGTAAACAATGTGCTATTGATGTTAGTTGTTGCTGCTGTCTGAAGTCCTCAAAAGATGTTGCTTTTTGTTATTTGGTAAATTTGTGATTGAATTCTATAAGATCGAGTAAAGCGATGTCTTCTTCAAGACCTCAAGAATTTGAATGAGTCGAAATAATTTTTGATAATTGATCTGAGAAAGCGGTTGACATTTCGGATATTTCTGAAAGATTTTGGCATTAGGCTGGATATCAATATGAAAACTGCTTTTTGTTTTGTATCAGTTTGCGGGGTTGGGCGCAACTACCCATTGCGTAGCTTTTCATATGTTTCAGTTCCTTACCTTCTATACAAAATTTCTTTTAACTGACCCATACACCAATGTATTTTAAGTGTTTACAGTTTATTAACCCCAAAATGAATGCTGTTCAATATTCTGAAGAAATACGGCACATAGAAGAAGATATCATTCTAATTTTTTCGGCGATGTTTTTGCCTGTCTTAATGATTGTGTTTTATATTTCCTCTAACATTATATCCGTCTTCATTATAAATTAATTATATTTATTTTCTCATCAGTCTGTTCTTTCAACAATAAAGCGGTGTGTCAATGAAAAAAAACTAAGAAACTTTTCTCGATATTAATTCCGTATTCATAATTTGTGTCACTGGTGGAAAAGATATGAAAATCATTCGGTACATTGCTTGTTGCGTAAACGAAAGCGACGTTGTCAGCTTTGATATCAGCTACTAAGATGTTATACGTTGCTAACACAAATAAGCACCTACGTATTACCGTTTTACTGTTGAACTATCTAGATGCAAACATTTTCTCTCACACTTCCCACCTGTGGAATTCCTTTCCGATTTCTTGCTTCCCTGATAACTACAATTTTCAAGAGATTAATTACATTGTCAATCGCCATCTTCTATTTTCATGAACCATGTTACTTCTGCACTTTCTTCAATCCTCACCCTTTTCAATCTTCTAATTCTCATTCACTTCCACTTCCTGTAACGCCTTGCATTCTTGTAGCATTGATGCCTTGCTTGCGGTGAAATGATTAAAAAATCGATATGTTATATATAAGGACATTTTTATGTTTAACATTCTTTTTATAGATACAAATATTTAAGTAAATGCTCTGTTTATATTAAACAACCGGCCTGAATCTCCGAGAAATTTTCAGAGAAAATTTTCGTCCTCCGACAGGAATCGAACCTGTATCCTATACGGAACTGTCATATAGCCTGACGTGCCTTAACCGATTCGGTCACTGAGGATCGTTCGGTTGGCAAGGTCGAATTTACTGCTTATAAACTTCAATCTTCCATGAATCTTTCACGTACATTCATAACTGCTCATGGCGTATCAAATGTAAACAAATGACGTCACACATTATGAAATGGACAAAGTCCGACAATTATTTAAAGACATTTTTATGTTTAACTACACGGAACCTTCATGTTAAGGCAAGTCCGGTTATATGACGGTTCCGCATAGGATACAGGTTCGATTCCTGTCGAAGGACGAAAATTTTCTATGAAAATTTCTCGGACATTCAGGCCGGTAAATGTTGTTTAATACGGTTTATTATAAACAGAGCATTTACTTAAATACTGTATCTATAAAAAGAATGTTAAACATAAAAATGTCTTTAAATAATTGTCGGACTTTGTCCATTTCATAATATATATATATATATATATATATATATATATATATATATATATATATGTAATATATATATATATATGTAATATATATATGTAATATATATATATATATATATATATATATATATATATATATGTAATATGTGTGTGTATGTCTGTGTTCCAGACTATTAGATAAATTGAGCAGAATGCCCTGATAAAATTTCAAAGTGAAAGAATTGAAAGTCTCTATATAACGACACACACACACACACACACACACACACACACACACACACACACACACACACACACACAGCCTGAAGAAGTCACTGCCTTAAAGTTTGAAACCTCGATTCCGACTTGGAGACGAAGAACAAAGTGTCATGAGATTGGACTACGAGGAAATGGTCTATAGGCTGCAAGCTTGTAGATTCATCTACGAAAAAGTCTTCCTGTATAAACCTCGGATTTATTTACACGACTTTCTTTTTTGTCTTATAACAACGTCCCGCTTGAACGACACCAGTCCAGCGATATCTGGCGACAATTTAATCCTTGCCTGCCTTGTGGGACATAAAGAGGCTTGTATCGAAGTGACCAAGTTCAGGTTTAGCTTTAGCGGACACGCTAGTGACCAAGGACTAGACGGTATTGCCATGTTGCGCACGGGCCAGGACGCCCCACAGCTATATATATATATATATATATATATATATATATATATATATATAAAATCCTCGTTGGAAACACAACTATACTTATATATGAAAAACAATAAACAAAAACTAAAAATTCTTGAAGCTATATACATAAAACAGTTGAAACCTAACCTGAACAAAATAAACTATGAAATCTGCACAAATATTCTTAAATGCCTATAATTGATAACAGAAGCCATTGGTTCATACCAACGGCTTCCCATACTTAATACTTCTCGTTTTCACTCTCGTCTGGTCATGTGTGACGTCACGAGCTGCGATGCGATTTTCGCTTCCGCGTCTCTTATTCACGAGTTTGTCGTTGCTTTGGAATTTTTCACGCAACAAAAACGGACTATCAGTATTCTTTCGTCCGTGTATTGTTTGATATATTGAAATGTAATTGTCATTTGTGACAATGGCTTATGTAAGCCGAAAGCTTAGATTGGATTTAAACATGTATCAATATGGTGATTTACTTTCGTCTTTCAATGATAATGTTATTAAGCTTATCAGACAATATGAAAGGAACTTACTTAAAATAAATAGACAAAACTTGTCTATATTATTTAATGAAACATGCATCAATATATATATACATATATATATATATATATATATATATATATATATATATATATATATATATATACTATGCGTTTTCCTTCAACGTATTGCACATAGTGCAATTTCAATTCAGACCTCACACTACACTGGTAAATCCTTGCCTTTAAAAAATACCAACATAAGATCACCCCAGCGTGATTTCACTGTGTCCCTTCACAGTATAACTTCAGTTTCAATCAACTGCCTAGTTCGTCGCATTCTTCTTCTTCTTCTCAGCCTGTGTTGGACGTAGGCCTTCCCTAGGTTCAGCGGGGAGGTTTCGGCCATCAACCTACAGCGGTGACCCAATGCGTGCTAGTCAGGTGGATGTGACATGCTTAGGCAACCATGTCCTTCTTCGGTTTGGGATTGCCCAATGTTATTTGCGTGCAACTGGGTCTAACTTGGATCTCCGATTTATCATTCCGAGCCTTTATATATCCCACCACCCGCACATCCAATCTTACAGTACCTGGGATTACTAAGGATCGACATGCCTAAACTTCAGACGAGAACCACCGGGGTTTGATTGTTATATAGCCGTAAACCTTCATCGCATTACGTGAAATATTGCAAATTGCGATTGTACAAAGTACCATGTCCACTTCAATTCAAGTCAATTATATAAAATTACACTTCCATTAGAGACAATTATATAAAACAGTTTTTTTTATATATCGAGTTTATTTCCTTATTTGATTTGGTGGTGTTTTCTACGACAATAAGCATTTACACTAATCAGCTTTCTACGTCAATCTCTGCGACAACATCTGAAATCTTTTCCATCCAAATGCTTGATTTTATTATTTCAACAGATTTTGCCTACAGATATCAATTAATGACTTCTCTTCATCTGCCTAATAAAATAATTAAGTTCATTATAGAATTTCTTAATTAATGTATTCGCCAGCCGGCATCAGCACCTCGTCACTTTGATTCAGGATCATATTTCCAGGCACCACGTTAAGACGATTTTGAAAAGAATGAATAGCACTCGTTGCAGGAAATGATACTCTGGACAAGCACGTCTTTCTACGCACTATTTACTCTCCTTAAAATATTTCGATAACATGACAATGAAGATGAGAATAACAGTCTGAATAATGTAAATACTGCAAGTAATTATAATACCACATCTCAGAGACATAGAGGCCGGAACATTTTGAATATTGCAATGAAGATGAGGAAACAGTCTGAATAATGTAAATAATGCAAGTAATCATAATACCTCATCTCAGAGATATAGAGGCCGAAACATGACAATGAAGATGAGGATAACAGTCTGAAAAATGTAAATACTGCAAGTAATTATAATACCACATCTCAGAGATATAGAGGCCGAAACATTGTGAATATTGCAATGAAGATGAGGAAACAGTCTGAATAATGTAAATAATGCAAGTAATCATAATACCACATCTCAGAGATATAAACAGATATTCTTGTCATTCTCCTCAACTTAGACCCCAATAGAACGTCATTATTTCAAAGATTATGAAAAGTGGATTCATTGTAAGAAAGTGAAGCAAACATTATTGTACAGGGGATCAAATAAGCAACCGTGATATTCAAAATATATATTTTATCATCATATCATATCGCAATTGACATATAATTAGATGACATATAATTATATGACATATATCAATTAATATAGCATTATATGACTTATGGCAAGTTAACATATCATTTGACATATACCAATTAATATAACATTATATGACATATGGCAAGTTAACGTATTTGACATATACCAATTAATATAGCATTATATGACATATGGCAAGTTAACATATCGTTTGACATATACAAATTAATATAGCATTATATGACATATGGCAAGTTAACATATCATTTGACATATACCAATTAATATAGCATTATATGACATATGGCAAGTTAACATATCATTTGACATATACCAATTAATATATCACTATATGGCATATGTAAAATTATTATATAATCATATGATATATACCAATTATTATATGATAAATAATTATACTGTCATATAATATATATCAAGTTTCGCCAGGCTAAATGCCGCTAAACAAATTATTCAAATAAGTATATAGTCGCATAATATGTACAGCTAAATAGAATAGGAGCAAGGAAAGGATAACATTATTCACCGTAAAATGTTCAATATAAAATTTATTTAAATAGAAGGACTGATAAAGCACTAAAATAAAATTTTCGGTATAAAAATATGTCGAATATGGAATAATAATATTTTTTACAGAATTCTAATATTAACGGCAACGTTAGTTTCAATACTATTTCTTGCTGCGTTCGTAATAACCATTGTTGTCGTATGACAATTAAAATCAGTTCGACAAGGCAATTGATGTAACGCCCGAAAAATGAATTTGCCGATTATTTTTCACTCCAGCATAATTTTGCGAGTTTCTAAGGGGAATATTTGACACGGACTAAGGCGTCGTTGTCCTCCTCAATTATTGTAACCTTTTCATCGAATGTCAGGATGTCTTTGACTTTGGTCTGTTTGTCTGTCTCACAATGCATACTGCATTGAAAGAAATCACGAACCGAAACCATCTTTACAAGCCATTCGTAATTGTTCAGGAAGAAAATCTTTCTCCCTTGAGAAAGAACAGTCGAACGAAATCAAGTGACAAATTATGTTTAAACAAACGCAATGGATTTGTCTTTCAATCATTCTAAAATGTCTCGCCTCGGGGTTTTTCGCCGTCAATGCAAGGTCTCAAGATGGTTTTATTAATCTGTGCGGCATTTCCTTTTGAAATGGCATGCCTCGGGCGCACAGTATAGATAAACCGGATTAACTTGTTGGTCACGTGAGGACAATAGTTGCACAAATAACTGGCACGGATCAACCACGTGTCGACATTTTCGCAGAAGACGTTGTATTATGCAGACTGACCGATTTCGAAAATAACGGGTCAATGGAGAATAGATATCACTCACTTTGTTAGACAAGTGTAGCACTGCGGTGATGTTTACAGAGTTTCAGTTTGGAAAGGTTGGAACCACTTAACACAAATCAAAATCCAAAACTAATTAAGAAATATTTCAGAGCCAAAATAAAGAAGAGCTTCTTTCAGACGAAAATCTTCTAATTCAGATTTCAAAGGTGTTAGTAGGCAACGTCCGGATAAGTAGTTATAATTTGGAAAAAAAAAAGATTAGATTTATTTACACGTTATTATTAGTAATTACTAATAGAAAAATACATTATTTGGTTTTACTTTTACATTAGAAACGACGGCCATGAAAAATAAGCGCTGTGGAGTACGTCGTTTTCTTATCCAATGATGTTACACAAACACAGACACATTATATATATATATGTATATATATGTATATATATATATATATGTATGTATATATATATATATATATATATATATATATATATATATATATATATATATATATATATATATATGTGTGTGTGTGTGTGTGTGTGTGTGTGTGTGTGTGTGTGTGTTTGTGTGTGTATGTTATGAAATGGAAAATGTCCGACAATTATTTTAAGACATTTTTATGTTTATACATTCTTTTTATAGATACAAATATTTTAACCTGTATCATTTTTTCTATATTAAGCATGAATGGAGATTACTGATTAATTTAAATATAGCATAATTTATATTAAAAATTAATCTGGACACATCATTTGAGCTAATAGTTATTTTTATGTCTACATGTAGCCATCAATTTACGCTACAGTTATTAAGTGTATTAAGATAACTAATTTTTCAACAAGATATAAATTATATCTATCGCCTTTGCCATTGTAAGATTTTGCTCTAGCTATGATATCCCACGTAATAATGTGTGTATTGTCACCATCCTTTAATTGCCAGAAATGCCTTGAGAGAGCAGTGCTCTTTTTTATTTTATATTGCCTAATTAGCGTTCGATGTTGGTAGAAACGAAATTTCCAAGGGTTTTCATTGGAACTAAAATAAAATCTGACATCGTTACTGGAATGTATGCTAGCTCGGTATACAATTTTATCAGTATAGATTGGCCGATTAAAAGACATATTTTTTCGGAAGTTGCATTTATTTTTAAGAGTTAACTTTGTTGGACATGTATCTATTTAATACCATATTGTTATGTTGGGTATAGATTTGTGGATGTCACTAACGCAGCGATAGCAGAACTTAACATGTTGGTGAATGAATATTCAGTGCTTATGAATAGAATTTAAGAAAATTACTTCCGATGTTCGTTTGGATATTACGATTAAAAGAAGGTAACCATGTTATGTTATGCCTGTAATGGTTCTGGTTATTTTCCTCTTTTCTTTTCTAAATACTCGAAATTCACTTGTTGCTTTGTTCTAAAACGTTAATATTTAATTTTATTATTATCAAATATTTCCATATTAATATTATTAATTGCTAATATAAAAAGAAAGAAAGAACGTACGTCCATCCAATTCGATGTTTGTGACTTTTACTGAGAATCTGCTAATGTCTGCTATCAATTTAGCAAAGAATTACTGTCCTATTAGCGATCGCGAATTAAAAATCATAAAGTGGGCACAAAAACCTCTATCATTCCATAATGGTTATCTGTGGACCAAAAGAAATAACATAGAATTTAATTTGCTGTGAGAGTATATGGTTCCGCGGAGGCATGTAAAGTTGTTGGAATTTTGTTACCGTGGCGACTAAGATTTATTTTCGACGACATTAAGGACACCGGACTCTCTAGAAATGACGGTGTAATTCTCTTCTGTAAAACAAGTCCAGGAAATATAGACCGATTGAGAAAGTATCTGATAATTTTTTTCTAAGATCAAGAGCTAAATTTCGCCTCTACCACCAATTTTAAAGTAATCAACTTTCTCGATGTAAACTTGTACTTGAATACTGGTTATTACAAAACATATAGCAAAGATCTATACAAGCTTAAATATGCCAGTAAAAATCAAAACATCCTCATAACATTCTAGATAATTTACATAAATCAGTCAAATTTACATTATGTACTAGTTCTACCAATAATCTCATTATGCTTAATATATAAAAGAATATTCACAACTGTAAAAAAAATTACATATCTCTATCTATAAAAGGCAGGTTGTGTGTGTGTGTGTGTGTGTGTGAGTGTGTGTGTGTGTGTGTGTGTGTGTGTGTGTGTGTGTGTGTGTGTGTGTGTGTGTGTGTGTAAAGAATGCACGGCCGCAATTTTCGACGGATTTGCACCAAAATTAGATGCACATGATCCAAGTTAGCGGAAAGACAAAGACTGACTTTGCATTTGCCAACTCCCATCGATAGTGGAAATAATCGATTTTTTCATGCTTCTACGGTAGTTTTCATGTAGTTTGCGGCCATTTTCTACTGGCCAGCGTGAGAGCCAACAGCTAACTGACACAAATGTTCACTAACATGCTAGTATGCAAAAAAATCGATAGCTGCATTCGTCACAAGTGGGAAAAATTTAAATCTGCATGGCACTTTACTCCAATTGGCTCATTCGCTTGCTTAAACTCAATGTTGATTCTGATTCCGTAGAACTGGGTTGGGTGTGAAAAAGTATTGTGTTAACATTATTTTTTCATTCGGTTTTTCCAGTTCCGAGTCCTTTTTTAAAGCTGATCGTCTTGTGTTCATTTTGTTTAGTTCTTTTTTCGTAACAGATTTAATGTTTAGTATAGAGCTTAGAAAAGATTCGCAGTGTGAGATAGGCAAGAAGTAAGGCATGTAGCAACATCAGCACGGCAAAGGGTACTCCTTTAAAGGCAAGGAGGGCAAAAATATTTTAAGTCAAGTGATAGCGATTGCTGTATGAGTCGTACGATTTTTGAATCAAGCACGGGCAACGCCGAGCCATGCTGCTAGTGTGTATATATATATATATATATATATATATATATATATATATATATATATATATATATATATGCCGTTTAGTTTAGATGCCAAATATATAATATATATTTTTTAAATTTTTAACTAAAATCCCCGTATAATATTTAACCAGATATTTTTATTAAAATTTAAATTACGTGAACGGCCAGTCTATATCCAACCCTTTTAAGATTGAGTAGTGCTACTGGTGAAGTGTACTATGTATATTAGTAACACACACACACACACACACACACACACACACACACACACACACACACATATATATATATAAATATTATTTTTATTATTTCTTTACTTTTATTTTATTTTTATATTTATTTCTATTTTATCTAATGAATTATTTTTCTTTGTCTTTTTTAATTATACTTCATAATTAATATAAGAACAAAAAGTTTAAAATTTATTTTTTATTCTAATTTATATTGTAAAGTAAGTTTTGTTAAGCATTGTATTGCTTCTTAAAGTGTCTTTTTTACATTCTGTGGATAATTTCGTTTGAATATATGACTTCATATACAAATGACATAGAATTGTAAATTCGACATGTTCGATACAGTGTAGCCATTCACGCCATGTTTCCGTTCAAACTTGAATTCTCCTATTCAGCAGAATTTCATTGGTTTAATTCATCTCAACGTCTTTCTATTGCCTGTCTTCTTGACTTTCCTCTTCTCATGAATCTCGCTAATTTTGAATATATTTCTCTATCTCTCTTGCCTTTATTTGTTGTTTTTTTTTTCTTCATAGTAGGGTTAGATTCCTGTGCTTCCTCTTGACTTTCTATTATTTTCATTTTTCTTTTACTTTCCCCTTTCCTTTTTTTCTTTCTTAGTTTCTTATCTTCTTTCCTTTTTCATTGTGATAATACTTTTTACCTTTTAGGGAAAACTTTTCAAAAACGGAAAGTGAAGTAGTGTTTCATTAATTGCAATTTCGAATAAAATCGTTTAGTACCCTCATTGTTAGCCACCTGAAGAAACATTAGATTTTAACGTGGAAACAAAATGTTCAATTTTGTAGTGTATATTTACATGTTCTGATGTAACAGTGTATAAGCTAATTCTATAAACAGCAGTCACCTGCGTTAATGCAAAGCTCTTCCGTAAAATGAATAGTGCACTCTGGCTGCTTGGCATTTTTTTTACATTCGTAAAAACAATACGCTAGATTTAGTTGTTTCTCTCTGTCGAATGAAGATAGCTAAGTGGTAAAAACTCTGACTGATTGGTTAGGTTTTGATCCGGGTTTGACGTATTCGGATGTCTAGTCGCACTGAGGATCTGTGATACAGCGAAACAGTACTGTCTGCGAATGACATATATATATATATATATAGATGAAGAAATATAGTTTTAAGGTGTGCTATATTTATGGGATAAAGTGCTCAATATCAGAGATAGAGCGTATGTAAATATAAATATAAAAATGAACATTGAAGTCAACACTCAGAGGCGATAGGCTGTTTCATGATAGGCGCAATCGTCAGGCCTGACGGTTGCGTCCAGCATGAAACAGCCTGTCGCCTCTGAGTGTTGAATTCAATGATTACTTTTTAGGCTCCTGAAAAATTAATTTCGGTTGAGCTCTCTGTGAAATGAAGTGTGGGTTTGTAATCAGTGACTATTAAGGCTGATATAGCACGACTCTTCGGTAAAGCGAATTGAGTCGTGTCGGTCACTGTTTATCTAAGAATAAATGCGCCAAAATTCACCTCCATCCCTGCCGTGCGCCGACGGCTTACTGGTAGACTGACGCCAATTCAGTCCGGTTTCGATCCTAGCTAAAGGCCACCGGATGTATTGCCACACTGAAGAGCTGTGATATAGCGAAACAGTCTGTCTGGGGATGACAATATATATATATATAATTAGTCTCTCTCTCTCTCTCTCTATATATATATATATATATATATATATATATATACAGAATATTAATATAAGTAACAGGTTTGTTAGTTAGCTGATTGGTGTTACCTTCAGCATCCCGACTCCGGAGTTACGTAGACAGACCCCCGGGAATCTATACGTTCACCCCTCAGGGGATATCAGCAGTTGACTACTGACGCTTCTAATTTTCTTTTTTATATGTACTTTTTATTGGTGCAAGATGTTTTCCATATTGCACGTGTCCCTGCGTTCGTTCGCATATGCGCGCCCGTCCCCGCCTAATGTTCAAAACATCTAAAATGTCTTGCTTATTTATCCTTTGTGTCCTTTTCTTTTCAATTTACACTCAATCCTTGTCGTAATTTTTTAACTACTCTCTTCCTTTCTTCTTTATTTCTCGCTTTAAACCTTATTTTTAGTAGATAAACGTAACAGAGTAGACGCTTCACTTATTTATTACACCCTATATTTATTTATTTATTCGTGTCTACCGGCCTGAATCTTCGACAATACTTATTAAAGAAAAAATTTCGCCCTCTGGCAGGATTCCATCCTGCGTCTATTTGAGGTTAAACCCGGCACGCTCTCACCAAATGAGTTACAAAGAGGCCGAATTTTGTCTTCAGGCGAAACTTCTGTAGTCAGAGATCTCCCGAAATATCTGCACAGCTTCTTATCCAAAAGTAAACAAACCGATTTTTCTTAGGAATGTAATGAATTTTTATCAATCCTCCATATAGTTTTAACACTTTCAATGGCAATTTTAGTGGATACTCGATTCAGACAAGTGAACGGAAATAAATAAATATAATATTTAATAAATAAACAGAACGTCTACTCTAATATGAGCACCCACTAAAAATAACAATTAAAGTTATTAATTAACGACAAAAGTGAGTAAATCAAGCACGTTCTTTTTAAAAATCGCTTTGTTTACGATCGCTTTGTTTACAAGTGTGTGTATGGACCTGCGAAGGTTAGCCTTCCTGAAGCAAGGTGCGACTGTCACAAGGCAGAAGACCCGGTCGGAAAACTCAAGGAAGTGGAGAGTGCTGGTGGATGCTACACTGCCAGTGGAGATCGTTGTGTCTGGTCTGATCTTAATTGATTTCGAGAAGCAACATCTGTTGCTTGGCGAACTGACAGTAGCATGGAAAGCAGGGATTGAGGAGGCGCATGAAAGAAAGTTGCTTCGGTATGAGGAACTGGTGGCTGAAGTCCGTGAGAGAGATGATATAGCTGCACTCTGGTGCCATTTGAGGTTGGCTGTAGAGGATTTCTTGCTGCCTCTTTAAAGAGATTCCTCAAATGTGCTGGAATCCGAAAGCCGGAGAAAGTGATAAAGACTTGTGGTGAAAAAGCGGTGGAAGCAAGTGTATGGATTCCCCAAAAATTCTTATCGAGTCGCACTTAATTAACATAGACCGGTTGCAACGTAACATCATCCAGCTGTTGCAGGCCCGCTGTGTGGAAAGGTACTGAGCTTAATGGGCCGAAACTTTGCTGAAGCACGGCGCTCAGCTGAAGATTGCACCTGGTCTGGAGCACTTGATGTGTATTTGTGTTCTATATATATATGTATAGTAATATATATATATATATATATATATATATATATATATATATATATATATATATATATATATATATATATATGTATGTATATATGTATATAAAGTGCTTAATACGTTAAGTAGAGCAGAGTATAAAACATCCTAGTAAGCCAGGAACTAGCTACCTAAGTTTCACCTAAATGGTTCTTCAGGGTGAAACCTAAGTAGGTATGCTGGCTCGCTAGGCTATTTCATACTCTGCTCTACTTAGCGTATTGAGCACTTCATGTTTTTTCTTATTTACTCGATTGTTTTTTATTTATCTTTGGACTAGAAATTACGTTACTGCACGATTTTATTCGGCCTACTTGGATGTTTTTAGTCCTTTAGTGTTTTTTTCAAATACCTATTTGTTTTAATACATTTTTATTTTCAAATTGTGTTATCCGAGCTTTTTTAAACCAACCGAGTACAGTTAATAACATAATATATATATATATATATATATATATATATATATATATATATATATATATATATATCTCAATTATGTGGTGTGGGTTCAGTTTATATTACGCAAATCATTCATACGAAAAGCAGATAATGAAGTTACCTGAGGATGATCGTATGAAACGATTGAAAGCTAAGCTAGTAGTAAAAAAAGACCTGATAAAACCGGAATTTATAAACAAGGATCATACCATTCATTAACGGATTCGAGGTTAATGTATTTTATTATTAAAAATTGTTTGCGAGAGTTATTCTTGCCATATCATTATCTTCATTATCTGCTTTTCGTATGAATGATTTGGGATATATATATATATATATATATATATATATATATATATATATATATATATTATGTCGTCATTCATACCACTGAATAGAGGTAGCAAAATCATAAAATATAATGTCGCTTGGAATCAACGTAGTCTGACTGAATTCCGTAGTTCGTTCCCAGCTAGTTCAGCTGATGATTCCCAGTGTCAATATATATGCTATATGGACGAGCCACAACATCCCTCCCACTTTTTAGATATGCACTTTCATTAGTTGATATGTTTCCGATATGAGTCCACTCTCAAAGTTTCAGTCTGATTACGACTTCGCTTATCCTAGCGTTGTATTTTAATATCAGTATTAGGAATAAGTACTTCACGGATATCGCAAAATATGTCCATCGGTGAATTAAATTGTACTTGTCTCTTATTCTGTGTAAATATAGATATCAATTGATTTGTAGGTCTATGTCGAAATCGTCCACCTTCGACAATGTACATCATACTACCAATAATTAAATAATTTTGAATAATTATTCGTTCCTGCCAATTTTCATTTCCGGTCTTAATGATTCTAAAGAAGACTTTATTGCCGATCTTAAATGATCTGGTAGTTTCAAATTGTCGAATTTTCTTTTTTATTTTATTTTTATTCCTTGGCAGCAATTTGTCGAAAATGGATCTAACTTTCCTAGCAAACATGATCTCTGCGGGTGACATTTTCGCGGTGCCAATTGCATTTGACGTCATTTGATATACACTCAAAAATTCTTATAGTGCCGTTTCTTCCGCTTTCAAGCCTTTAGCTTTTCTTAATGCCCTTTTGTAGGTGTCAACAAACCGACCATTCGAGCTCGGATGAGAAATCGGCGTTGTCAAATGTTCAACCGCGTAGTTTTTGAAGAAATTTTAAAAACCCACTGGAATTAAATTGATTTTCATTATCGTATACCACATTGTCAGCTAATGAAAACCTTAAAAAATTTATCGCAATAATTTAATTTTTATTGTGGTAGTAGGTCGTTGATACTTTAATATCCCGGGCTATTTTTTGAAACTGTCGACCACAAATAGTATGAAACGTTTAGTCGTCTAGCAAAATCTATATGTAGTCTTGCCCACGATTTACCATTGCCCAGCCATGTCTGATAATTTATAGGTAGTGATTTGGCTGCTGAATTACAACTATTACATGTTCTAAGTGTATTTCGCGTATCTTTGTCCAAATTTGGCCAATAAACGTAGCTTCTCATCAGCAGCTTCATCCTCACTATTCCCGGATGTCCAAACTAGAATTGTTTTAAAAGCCTTATTTGTATTGATAACGGAATTACTACTATTTCCGCCTACAAAAGTACACAATCACAAATAGGAAATGCTGTATTATTATTAACGGGTTTCATTTTAGTCTTATTCTAGTTCGACTTATCGTCTGTCATAGTTTTTTGAATAAACCTATCCATTTTAGGATGAATTTTGATATCGTCTATCGTGACTGGCAATTCTTTAAAAGTGTTTCACAACAATTTTGTTTTTGGATTCAAGCGAAGCAATCACGGCATCTCCAAAATCTTTAGATTTCGATATGAATCTGGATAAAATCCATTTGCTGGTCCCAATATTTTGACAATAGAAATTCCATTTTGAAATCATAGTTCAATAAACTCGTAGTCCATCGTTGTTTGCGAAATGCATGGGAGTCCTTTTCTTTGAACCCAATATAATTAAAAATGAACGATGATCAGTTAGCAGTATGATTTTTCTCCTTAATATCATCCCTCGAAATTTCTTTATAGCAAACATTATAGCAAGAGATTCCTTTTCAATTTAACTGTAGCGTTTTACCGTATTTGTCAAACTTCTTGAAGCGTGGGCTACTGCTTTCACTGTACCATCTCCAAATGTACGGCATATTACCACTCATATACCGTATTCGCTCGCGCCCAGTGCTACTATTATCTGTCACTACATGTCGTAATGTGTCAACGATAACTCTAAAGTTAGTAGTTTTGTAATTAATTCCAAAGCTTTTTGACATTCCACCGTCCAATTCCATTTCGTACCCTTCTTAAGTAAATTATTCAGAGGTGCTCGCAATTTGTACATAAATGGCATATAAATAACATATTTTGCTCATTAGGGAAATAATTGTAGGGTTACCAAATTTGTCGGGAGAAGCATGTCTTTCATGGCGCTTGTTCTAGCGGGATCTGGTTTTCTTCTTTCTTCGTCGATTATCTGACCTAATAATTTATTATTACCCGTACAGAATTGGCATTGTTAATCACTGAGTTTGAAACTGTAATCATGTAGTCCCCGAGATACATGCTGAATCAGTTTTACGTGTTTTATTTGCTTTGCACTCTTAATAGTTATATCATCTATGTAAACGACAGCAGAGTCTAGTCCAGTCAACATCGTATCCATTATTTGAGCTAATTCTTTACCAAAGAGCAATGTTCAAAACTTGTAGAGTCCTTTATGTGTATTTTATAGTCAGATACTTCTGGAATTCCTCATCCACTTCGATTTCCAGATATGCTTCAGACAGGTCAATTTTTGAAAAAAAAATTACCACTTTTTTAATTTGGCAAATATATCTTCTGGAGTTGGTAGGGGGGATATACATGTATGAGGAAGCAGTCATACAACACAGTCGAAAATCTGTACATAAAAGTTTTTCAATAACTCTGCCGTGTTCTAACTTATCGAGTTCGGTGTTAATAGACTCCGACGCAATAAAGGGTATATTTGTTTTAGGCATAAAACCTGCCGTCACATTTTCTTTTAATGTAATGCCTTTGACTTTGTACATATTCCTAACTCCTCTGAGAAATTATTTGTGAATTTATGTTTATTTTACTTCATGTTTCTTTCGCACTTTTATCTGAAGAACAATTAATTTTTCGACAGAATCAATAAATCGACAATTTCCTTAGGTCAAATAATTCTAGCCATTCGACGCCTAGTAAATTTGAGTTGGAATTTTTTAATATGCAAATATCTGCTTTTTTGTTTTACCATCAAGTGCAACGTTACACGTAATTTTTCCAAGAAAGATTAATCTCTTGCTTGATATTCCTCTTGCAACAGAGTCGGGTTTTTTTCAAGTTAGGCTTGCCAATTATGTTCCAAGTTTGTTTCTTCAATAATGGTAATATCGCTATCAGTATCCAATTGAAATCTCACTGAAGCGTTATTGATTTTTGCGTATTTTCTATCATTTGTAACCTGTTTTTCCACAATTAAAATATTTTTGATTTTAAATGAACAGCCCTTTCTGAAATGAAGCGTACCTCAGCTATAGAATAGGTTAAGTTTGGCCGTATTTTTGTTTCGGATTTTTTTTCTTTTGATACTACTGTCTTTTTTCGACTTAATTGTAATTTGACGTGTGATTTTGTTCAATTTTCTCTGTATCGTGACGAAAGTTGACAACTCTGTGGCACTCTCCTGCAACAGTCTGTGTCGTTACCTTTGAAGTTGTGTAAGAAACGGTCATATCCAACAACTGAAAATGGTATGGAAGTATATCCAGAGATAAAAGACAACTTTGACAACATTGGGTCAGGGCCTGTGGCTAAGACGTCCTCAAAAGTAATGCCCTGTATTCCTTTGGATCTTGTCAGTGCGGATGAGAGCGCGTTTATGTAGTCTGCGAAGCGCACAGCTTTCACATAGCAGTACTGAGGCTTGCGCCTTGGAGAGGTCCCTCCATTTCCACCACCAAAGGACTGGAGAGCATATTTCTTCATCTTTGCTTGATGTTAGACCTTTAACGAAGATTAGACATTTACATTTGTTTGGGAATAGTTTGTCCAGTTTAAATTTCTCACAATCGCGGTTGAATTCGTTAAATGACACTTTTTTATGCGGCGTATCCTGTAAAATGAAATTCAGATATTTTTCATGTTCATCAGGGTACAATTTTTATAACAGAAGACGTACCTTCTTTCCATCCAACCATCCTGGACATTCTTCTCGCATGGACTCGTATCTTCTGAAATAATATGAATATAATGTTTTTCTGGGACGTAATTAAATTCACTAAGTGAGTTAACGACTGAGTCCAGAGATAATGAAATTGCCGCATTGCTCGTTTTTCCAGGATTAGCTGTTCTCAATATTCAATCCACTCCCACTGTATTTGTTGTAATAAAGTTTTCTGGAATTCTTACTGTTGCTGAATAACGAATCTTCAATTCTTCCATTATGTTCGTAAAAGTAATCATTAACTATGAAGGTTTTTTTTCCTTTTTCGTGTGAATTCGAATCCTTGTGGCCACTGTTATATCTTCAATCCATTGAATTAAGATAACACAATCATGAAATATAACTTCGCCTGGAGTCGACGTAGTCTTACTAAATTCTGTAGTAAAGACATAAGGCTCTCTCTAGGCTAGCTCTGTTTGACGATTCTCGGCGTCACTATATATTTGGACGAGGTGAAGTCATATTCAGGAGAGGTGTATTCATTTACACAACATATATGTAATAAAAAAAGAAAATAATGATTATTTCTTGTTATGGCGCCTATTCTATAACTCGACATCAACCTTTCGTTTTCATTCCGTTTTGACAAGGCTTATGCTTGTTGGAAAACAAATATAAGCAAATTTCAACTGCGTCTCAAATTTCATTGGAATGGTATTAACGTTTAGTCAGCGGGATAAAAATTGTCTATTTTTTTTATTTATTTTGAAAATCTCAAATTTTACCTGAACCGGACTTCACGTCAATTAAATCGGTGCGATATACAGATTTAACTCAGTCGCAAAGAAAAGCAGCTTTAGAAATCTTATAAATAATGAAACTTAGCACTTCTGGTTTTATACATTAAAATATTTCTCAAAATTGTAAGTATTATTTTAATAACATATTATTTATATGGATGCAATCGTTGCAAGTGATACACGTTAAGGAACTATTAGAAGTGTCTTTGAAAAGGATCCAGCTCTTTATAATAAAAACATCCGTACGCTGTAGATGAGAAATCAAGAAGGAGATTTTCTTTTGAAACAAAGACAATACTATGTAACTCCGATCCTCCCGTTTCAGTGAATGCTTCAAAACGTCCTTCACAGGTAAAGAGATGACTGAAGGCCACAGAGATTTCGATGGGATACGGTGGAGACTATGAACTACATAAACTACATAACTTATAAATCATTACATAACAACGGTGGAGACTATGAACTACAAAAACTACATAACTGTTGTGGTGGGATCCACCTAATCTGCATAGGTGACTACCAACTATATAAATAATGGTTGATACCGGAAGACGAGGGAGGAGGAATCACGAGATCCAACTAGAGACTCTGATCGACTGCGACTAGTCAACACATTCTCCAGGAACGTCTTCCCAGAAATATACAGAAATACTATATGTACTTATTGTGTACACTTTCTTGTTATAATACATTCTTGTTCCAAGTACATTTTGTGTTGCATTATTATTCCATGCAATAGGCGAGATTCAACATTGAGTCAAGACTCAACAATAACTTATAAATCCATTGATTGTGCATTTATAATAACAGTATATGTAGGCATCGGTTTATTTCGGGAGATAAAAGGAGAGCCCTTTGGGGCGAAAATTCAGTCCTTTAGTGGTGAAAATGGAGGGACTTCTCCAGGGCGCATGCCTAAGTAATGCTATGTGAAAGCCGTGCGCTTCCCAGACTACATAAATGCGCTCTGATACGTAATGACAAGATCCAAAGGAATACAGGGCATTACTTTTGAGGACGTCTTAGCTGCAGAACGGAATGTTGTCAAAAGTTGGTAGACAACTGCCTTCGGACCTCCGTCTTTTATCTCTGGATTTACTTCCATAGCATTTTCAATGTTTGGATATGACCGTAAGGCAGCGGAGGTTTAAAATCAGGGTTTTCCTTCTCCTAAATGGTTTTCCTTCCTGCGCTGTGGATATATATATATATATATATATATATATATATATATATATATATATATATATGAAAAAATTCTCAGAATTAACCTGTAGAAAAAGGCGATATATAGGAAATCTGTATTATTACCCGACGCGTTACGTCAAATGTGGTTCTTTTTCAAGGCAGATTTACTTATTGTTTGATTTTGGCATCCCCAATTTTCATGTTGGGCGCTTTCTTTTGCCAATTACCATGCATCCTGTCTTCTTGCAATTGATGTTTAATCCTTTCTTCTCGCTTTTCTTCGATATCGTCTGTGGGGGGGGATTCTGTGTTTACTTTTAACACCGTGTCTTCTGCATATTAAGATTGCGATCGACGATAATAAATTCTGGTAGGACTTCTAATTCTCTGAGAACCGCCTCACTGGATAGGTTCAACAAGTCTGGTGATAAGATACATTCTTGTCTTATAACCTTATTTTGTAAATCTTTTGAATTCATTTTTTTTAGCTGCATGCAGGTGATTTGCTGGATTATTCTAATATCCTGTCAAGGTTTCCTATCCGTTTCAACAGGACTTTGTGAACTATTTCATCAAACGCTTTTGTATTTATCTGCCTATATTGAGATGAGGTATTGTAATTATTAACGCTATTTACATTGTTCGGACGGTTGTTCGCATCTTTGTCGCCATATTCCCGATATTTCTGACGTTGTACACTCCGGCCTTCTTCGGGTGATTGGAAGTTTTTGGAATTTCCAACTGAACTCTTTATTTCGTCCACCGAGGTACACTGTTCTAGTTCCACGTGCCATGCCTCTTCCGTATATGTTCTGTATCAGTTATTTCCCTTTAACTCAACTCTCCTAGTTATCGCTCACCTCTGCTGTAGCCAGGTATTGAACTCACAACTTTTGGTGTCTAGTCACTTGATTATTCCAACCAACCCTGTTATCCTTGTGTTATCGAAGATATCAGTGTATGGATTTTTGGGACATATAAACCTAATGACTCAGAGTCACTTTTTTACCAGAGCTCATATTGGCATTTGTAATTGCCATTGTTTTTTTTTCTAGCAATCCATATTACTACAGTGATGTGAAACAAGTATTTGGACAGAAAAAATGGATTTAGAATCATATATTGAAAGAAAAGCATTGTCTAAAGCTCACAATATATTCGTAAAACAATTATAAATGCAAATAAACAGCAAAAATAAATTATTTGACACGTATATATATTTTATATACAAATTATTAAAACAGGTAGTGAAAAAAGTATTTGGACAGTTCCGAAATTATGTTTAAAATTAATGTTTGGAGTATATTTCATGCTCAAATGTGTTAGAATTTTATGGAATATTCTAGAACGTGCATTACTTAAAGGTGTTAGCTATCTTGATGGTCAGTTCATCCCAAGACGTCGCACTAACAGTACTGCAGGATGCCAAAGCAAAGAGAGCTATTGAAAGATCTTAAAGATCAAATTATTTCTGCACATAAAGAAAAAAAAGCTATCGTAACATTTCTAAAGACCTATGTATACCTGTGAGCAATGTTGGGTACATAATTAAGAAATGGAAAGCCTTCGGTACTCATGAAAATATGCCAAGAACAGGTGCATCGCGCAAAATATCACAAACCTTTTCACGGAAAATAGTACAGCGAGTAAAAGTGACCCTTTTGTGACTCGGAGAGAACTTCAAAAAGATCTCAGCAATGATTTTTACTGTCCAAATACTTGTTTCACCTCACTGTAATTCTTATATTGTTTTCTTGTCTAGACATGGCCGTCTTAGGAAATTTTTGCTGCGTAGCATATTTACTGATTCCTTAAGTTTTCTTATTTTCCAGTGGTCTTCCCTGTCTATTATTTCAACCTCATGCCCCAGGGTGCAGTGATCTCCCTTTTTCTTCGATATATGCTCAGCCACGCAAGCTTATTTTATTTCCTCTCGTCTTACGGCTTCACGGTGTTCCTTCAGTCATATCATAAACGGACGGCATGTTTCTCCTTTATATTTCTTACCACAGCTGCATGGGATGGCGTATATGCAATCCTTAATCATGATTGGTCCTGATCTCGCATCTCGGCTGTAGTCGCTCTCTCATAGACGTGCCGTCGCCTCCCTGTGTCTTTTCTACAAATGCTTTCACGGTAACTGCTCTGATGAGCTGCTTTCGTTACTTCCCAGACTTCATGTATTTAAGCGTGCTAGGAAGCTGACATCAAGGTCTCACCCCTTTACTGTCGAAACAGTTAAATGAAGCCATCGCTCCTACTCCAATAGATTAAAATCTTGCACATCCCGTATCTGGAATTCCGTTCTGAGTACTTGTTTCCTTGATAGCTATAATGTCCAACTATTCAAATATGATGTCAATCGACATCTCCCCTCTTCCTCCTTTACTCCATCACGTCTCTTTACTCTCGCTCCCACGCTCTGTAACCTCTTGCGTGCTTATGGTATCCCGCCTTCTTTGAGGTGAAATGATTATATATATATATATATATATATATATATATATATATATATATATATATATATCTTCAAATATAAAAATGTAATGTCAATCGACATCTTCTGATATCTTGATCTCCGTCCTTCTCTTTGTATTTTCCTCAAACGCCACTGTTTACTCTTGCTCACATTTTCTGTAACCCCTTGCGTGCTACCGGCACTCCCGCTTTGCTTGGGGTAAAATGCTTAAAAGATATATTAAATTTATATAAATCCGAAGGCGTTTAGTAGTCAGAGACACATGAACAAGAAATTGACAGTATAAGCAACATATTGACCACTAATATTATATATATATATATATATATATATATATATATATATATATATATATATATATATATTTATTTGAATATTACAACATAAATATGTTATAAAATCACGACAAAAGTAGCCATTTTGTTTCAACACTTCTTGTGTCTTGTCAAGTGATGATATAGAATATAGAATAAAATAAATAAAATAATATATTCTATATCATCATTTTGAAACAAAATGGCTACTTTTGTCGTGATTTTATAACATATTTATGTTGTAATATTCAAATAAATAATTATATCTGCTCTACTCTGTATTGAGCACTCTTTAAAGAATAGTAATTGTTGGTTATTGGATTTCACTCCGTATATACCAATCCTAAACTTGTGTGTATATATATATATATATATATATATATATATATATATATATAATATTAGTGGTCAATATGTTGCTTATACTGTCAATTTCTTGTTCATGTGTCTCTGACTACTAAACGCCTTCGGATTTATATAAATTTAATATATCTTTTAAGCATTTTACCCCAAGCAAAGCGGGAGTGCCGGTAGCACGCAAGGGGTTACAGAAAATGTGAGCAAGAGTAAACAGTGCCGTTTGAGGAAAATACAAAGAGAAGGACGGAGATCAAGATCAAGGCATCAGAAGATGTCGATTGACATTACATTTGTATATTTGAAGATTATAGCTATCAGGGGAGAAAGTAAGAGGAAAGGAATTCTACTGCCTGTAAGTGCAAGAGAAGAAGCTGTTGGAGTAGAAGACGTGGTTACATTCAACCGTTTCGACAGTGAAGGGGTGGGACCAAAATGCCACCCTAGTAGCACGCTTAAATTCATACAGTTGGAGTACCAGTGAAAGTAGCTTGTCAGAGCAGTTGCCACGAAAATATTGTAGAAAGGACAGAGGGAAGTCACATCAAATCTTTGAGAAAGTGACTGTAGTCGAGATGCCAAGTCAGGACCTATCACATTGCATATCCGTTTATATATTTATATATATATAATATATATATTACTACGCTATCTTGTGAGATAAATTCTGCTGATGGCATGATCGAAAAACAGTTTATATAAAAGGACAATCACGTGTATGAGATATTGCAAAAAAAATTGACAAAATTTGATAGCAATAGGCAGGCCATGTTGCAAACAAATCATGCACCCACTACTCCACACGTATAAGAAAGTGAATTCCTCAACGTAATAAAATAATTTTTTGCTGGTAGAAAATGTGGTAATAATTTGGATAAATGAAGATTTCGACCAGTCTTCATTTAACGACTTACCTGCTTAACGACACTAGCATTAAGATCAGCTGCAAAATCTCCTAAAATAAAAATAAAAAACTTAACCAGTCGTTATTGTACGTTGTGGGAATTGGAAATTATTTTCTTCTTCCTTAAAAATGAATCATAATACAGAAAATGAATAAATAAATTGATCGTCCTGTGTAAGACAATCAACTACGTCCAACAGCAAGGCCTCTGATCAGGAGGTTTTGAGGAGCGTGGAACCTCCTCTTAATTGCTGGTATTCCCAGATCCATCTTGACCCGGGGTGGTAGCACCTGTCAGGATCCCAGATGTTGGCAAATAGTTAACTCCCTATGTAAGACTATGAAAGTATAAAAATATGTTTTAATACCAGTAATAATTTTTGGAAAAATGTTTACCTGCAATATATTTAAAAAAAAAAAAATTACCAGCAGTATTTGTCTCAGTTTCTGCGATGTGGTATTATGTAAACTATTTAAATTATTCGGACTATTGTCCTCATCTTTGTCGCCATAATTATCACATCCTTCAGTATCTGTCTATATTTCTGAGATCAGGTATTATATACACTATTTACATTATTCGGACTATTGTCCTCATCTTTGTTGCCATATTTATTACAACGTTTCGGCCTTTCAGTATCTGTCCCTATTTCTGAGATGAGGTATTATGGACACTATTTACATTATTCGGACTATTGTCCTCATCTTTGTTGCCATATTTATTACAACGTTTCGGCCTTTCAGTATCTGTCTATATTTCTGAGATGAAGTATTATGTACGCTATTTACATTATTTGGACTATTGTTCTCATCTTTGTTGCCATATTTATTAAAATGTTTCGGCCCTTCAGTATCTGTCTATATTTCTAAGATGAGGTATTATGTACACTATTTACATTATTCAGACTATTTTCCTTATCTTTGTTGCCAAATTTATTACAAATTTTCGGCCCTTCAGTATCTGTCTATATTTCTGAGATGAAGTATTTTGTACACTATTTATATTATTCGGACTATTGTCTTCATCTATGTCACCATATTTATTACAACGTTTCGACCGTTGTACGCTCCAGCTTCTTCAGTATCTGTCTATATTTCTGAGATGAGGTATTATGTACACTATTTACATTATTCGGACTATTGTTCTCATCTATGTCGCCATATTTATTACAAACTTTAGGCCGTCGTACGCTCCGGCCTTCTATATCTGTCTATGTTTCTCAGGTGAGGTATAATATATTATGACTAAATACACAAATTTTAAATATATATTAGGTCATCCCATAAGTTCTGTCCGAATTTTAACTTTTTGTTAAAATGAACGAAATTTAAAGAGTATTTTATAATGTCTAATGGAGCTGAATATTATTTTTATGTTTAGATGCATTTAAACTGATCAAATTTTATTTCAGAGAACAATAAAACTAAATTTTGTTTAATTAAAACCCTGCTAACATGGAAGTACCCAAGAATCATTTGAGGCACATAATGCTTTATGAGTTCAGGAAAGGAAACTCAGCAGCCAAAGCGGCTAGAAACATTCACTCAGTTTATGGAGAGGAATGTGTGAATGAAAGAACTTGCAGAAGATGGTTTGCAAATTTCAGAGGTGGAGATTTCAGCCTTGAAGATGAAGATCGAACCGGACGTCCAGTTGAGTCTGATGAAAAGCTTCTTGAAGCAGCCCTTGAAGAAATCCTGCTTTATCAGTTGAGGAATTGGCAGTGGTTGGCAGTCATCTTCAACAACTTGGAAAAGTTCCTAAACTTGGAAAATGGGTGCCTCATGAATTGTCTGAAAATAACCTCAAATTCCGAGTTGACATCTGCTCTTCTCTCCATTCTCGCCAACTTGTTTCACCTTTTTTGGATAGACTTGTGACTGGCGACGAAAAATGGATCCTTTATCGAAATGTTAAGCGTCGTAGACAGTGGTTTGGTAAAGGGGAATGACCGCAGCCACAGCCGAGAAGGCAACTTCATGGGCAAAATTTTCTTCTTTCAATCTGGTGGGATTGCCAAGGAATAATCCACTTTGAATTCTTACCACCTAATGCAACAATTAATGCTCAAATATACTGTCAGCAATTAGAGCGTTTGAACCAAGCTTTGAGGAAAAAAGACCCGCTCTAGTGAATCGAAAACGGGTGATGTTTCATCAGAACAATGTGCGACCACACACAGCAAGAATCACATCACAAAAGATCGAAGAACTTGGTTGGGAGAAAATTCCTCATCCATCTTATTCTCCCGACATTGCTTCTTCAGACTACCATTTGTTTCGTAGCTTACAGAATCATTTGGAAGAAACAGCTTTTGTAACACAGGAAGAGTTTAAAACTGACATTTGTGAGTTCTTCGAATCAAAGACAAAAGAATTTTACAGTAATGGAATTAGTAAGCTTGTTAATAGATGAAAGGAAGTCATAGATAATCAGGGAAAATACATTGTTGATTGAATCTGTAATTAAATGTAACATTTGGTCACTTGTTTTCTTTATTCAAAATTCGGACAGAACTTATGGGATGACCTGATATATATATATATATATATATATATATATATATATATATATATATATATATATATATATATGGAAATGTACTGGGCTTAATGGGCCGAAACCTTGCTGAAGCACGGCGCTCAGCTGAAGATTGCACCTGGTCCGGACCACTTGATGTGTATTTGTAATTCTTTTCATACTCGTGACTTCCAGGCATACTGTAATAGCATATTACTTGAAGAGTTAAATAATTTAAATCGAGACTAATTTAATCTTAGAAAAATGTTACTTATTCCTTTGAAATAAGAATTACCCTGTCGTATATATGTACATTCTGACAAATTGATCAGTTTTAAAAGCAGTCAATCTAATCGTATCGCTAGAATGATTGTTTTCGTTCTTACTGCACCATGATCAAATGCAGTCATGAGTTTATCATATTGGCTTCCACTGACTACTCGTTGATTTTACACATCTATTAAAATAATTGTCATTCGTCGGGAAGAAAGAATATTTTCTTAAAATCAAAATTAGTTGGCTAGTCTAGATTTTATTCATTGATTATTTTTTAAATTCCTTTAATGCAATGGAAACCCGTAGTAAATTTTCTCACCTTTTGTTAGTCGATTTGCATTACATTCATATTGATATATTTTTGTTAGTTTTTTTAAAAAATCATTTCACCCCAAGCAAACAGGAAGCCACTAGCACACAAGGGGTTACAGATGATTTGGTGCGAGACCAATAGGAGTGATAGAGGAAAGGATGAGGAGAAGGATAGTGGATAGATCAAGGCATCTGGAGACGTCAATTGACATTACATTCGAATAGTTGGAGATTATAGCTATTGGGGAAACAGGAATAGGGAAGGGAGTTCCACGGGCGAGAGGTGCGAGATATGAAGCTATTGGAGTAGAAGAGACGGCTACATTTAACAGTTTCGACAGTGAAAAGGGTGAGAACGGGATGCCAGCCTCGTAGGACGCTTGAATTCATGAAGTCTGGGGACCAGCGTAAGCAGCTCATCGGAGCAATTACCATGATAGTACTTGTAAAAAAGAGAGAGAGAGAGAGAGAGAGAGAGAGAGAGAGAGAGAGGCGACGGCACGTCTGTGAGAGAGAGACTGCAGACGAGATGTTGTTATATTTTTATATCCACCATTTTACGGTGAGTATATTTTATTTTTGCTCTTTCTGTTGGTCTCTTTTATATATTTTTTATATAATTTTAAAATGTCTGTTTTTAAAGTCCTCATGTTGTCTTTTTCTTTATACATGTGTGAATGATTGAACATGCGAAAGATAATAGAGCAGTTTCGCGTTGACTTTTCCATGGTTTTGAATGCAAAGTAGTCCTTCTGCTAGACTGGCTGCCACACAAGGCTAGAGGACACAGTGTATTTAAGCCATATCGTTTGGAGAAGGAATGGTCCATGCCTAGCTCTAGGGCATTAGTGCAAACATACCACAGCCGTAAAACGAACCAAACGAATATCGGCCATTACTTTGGCTACAGAAATATGGTAAGGTTTTCTTGCTTGTATTGAATATCTTCAGTATTATTATCGATACGGCAATGACACATTTTGTGTACTTGAGAGTGGGGAGCGGTTGATATTTTCCCGGGGGTTATTAAATGAATTACATCCAGTCTTAAGTTTTACACGTGAAAATGTGAGCAATGAATTTTGACTTTTCTGGATGTGATGATGCAGAAGTCAGACACGTTTTTTCTGACTTCGTGTGGTTTTTGTTTTGTTTTGATTTTTCGGCATATGAAACCTCAATGGGTCATTTAATGCCGACAAAATTTATTGTTGTTAATTTCTTTTTTTTTAAATCTATTTCTGGTAATATTTTTCCTTCCCAAATTCTATTTCTGGTAATAATTTTTCAATTATGTATCGCTGGTATTTACTTCGAGTGGATTGTATATTTCATGGCAGTATTTTTCTCCTAAACAGTAAAAATGAAATGTGGTCAAGACATCAGTTCATAGCGTCCTAATTATCTTTTCTGGATTCAAAATAAAATCTAAAATTAAGTTTACTACGAAGTTGAAAATGGCAATTCTCTGGATATGGTGCAATCTGGCATTCGTGTTAAAATTGCAAAATTTAATAAACCCCAAATATATGGTGCGGAAAATGATTTCGGCTATTTGAGAATGCTTCGAATTGAAAATATTTAAATGGACAGTTTTTTGTCATTTCATTTGAACTCAGAGGTGTTTCATAAAACCGAATATTTCACAAAATTAATCATAGAAATAAAAAGATGAACACGGTTTTCGGATTACTGGCTCTTTAAGTAATACGTTCTATTGCGATCAGACAAAAGTCCCAGATATCATGGCATCTACTAATTCTCCAAATGCAATAGAATGTGTACAAAATCATTTTTCTCTTGACATAATGAGAGATCAGCCCAATTATACCCCATTCCTTAAGTAAATTTTAAGGCACTTATTTCTATGCTTGCTTTAAACCACAGTGTCAGTAGCTTTAGAGAAACCTTGTTCTTTGTCATATCACTTTGGTCATAAGCTGCCATGGCTCCTCACAGCTTCCCCAACTTTAATATCTGCGAATTGCCATGAGAATGATAGTGGAATAGTTGTAGAAGAAATGGGTTGCAGAAGAAATGGGCTCATAGGTTCATGCCTTTCTCAAAGGCATTAATACAAAATAAAGTTAGCAAGTTGGTAAATTTCCAGTTTTGGCGCCAATAGCAGTTACTCTCTCCTAACATTCGGAAATAACTTAGCCAAAAATATTACCGGAATCAGCTCAAATCTCTTATCAAATATGGCGTATATATATTCCTAGAATGTGTAGCTATTTAGAGAATGTGGCGTTCGATCTTTCTGGAATGGTTAAAGAATATCAATGCAGAAGAATACTTATCCATTCTGTAAGAAAGACATTTCCGATTATTCAGTTATTTGGACAAAAGTAGAAAGTTTTATGGAGCCATGGATTCTTTGCAAGTGGGCAAAACGACAGAACGCGGCAGTTCTAAAAATACTAAGCATTCCTCATTTGTTTTCAGGGAAAAGGGATAAAAAAAGCCAGAAAAAATGGAGAGATTCGTATTTTATTGTAGAAGTTATCGGATATTCCAAAATAAATGATATCAACTCTGATAAAAATCATGCATGAAATAGTAAAAAATTAAGAATCATGAAAACAATTGTTTAAAATGTCAAAGGCATGTCTGTATTTGCTTGTCTCTGTACATGTCCCTCAACACACACAAACACACATAACTATCTATCTATCTATCTATCTATCTATCTATCTATCTATCTATCTATCTATCTATCTCTCTCTCTATATATATATATATATATGTACATATATAGATATTGGTAGTCGCTTGTAAAACCTTAGGTATTTCGGTTTGTATTAGAACAAACCAGTACTCAAGGAAACATGGGGAATAAAAAAGAAAAGAACTAAGAACATGAAATTGAGGCGAAAACAATCGTCCAGAGTTCCTGCTCAGAGCCTAAAGAAAAAAAAACTCCAAAACGAGTAAAAGTAACTACGTAAAGTGCTCAATACACAAAGTAGAGCAAACCTAAGATAAACCTAAAGAGCCAGGCAAACCTACCTAGGTTTCACCTAAACGGATCGTCAAGGTAAAACTGACCCTTTAAAACTTTACCCTGACGATCCGTTTAGGTGAAACCTAGGTAGGTTTACCTGGCTCTTTAGGTTTATATATATATATATATATATATATATATATATATATATATATATATATATGTAGGGTGTATCAACAATATCAACGTCAAGGGAAGCTAGTATTCCATTATTCGGTTTATGAGTACGTAATGTTTTTATTAACTCATGAGTAGAGTTAATATTATATTTATTAGGTAGATATGGTGTTATTAATTTATTAATAATTTTTGTCAATTGGTAAATAGGAGTGGTTACTTGAGAAATAATGGGACGAAGAGGGTAGTTGGATTTATGAATTTTAACCGAATAATAGAATACTAGCTTCCCTTGACGTGGAAAGTCTATTTACTAACGTCCCCGTCATAGAAACTATTGATATAATTACTAATTACATCTATAACAACCCTCTTATGCAACCTCTTAAAATTAATCCTAATATACTCAAAAAAATCTTTTTTTAATCTACACCACACAGGTTCCTTTCTATGACCACCTTAATAATATTTATTTACAGGTGGACGGCGTCTCTATGGGATCTGTCCTTGGTCCAACATTTAGCAATTTTTATATGTCACATCTTGAAGATAAAATTTTTGGTATTATTGAAACACCTACCATATACCTCCGTTATGTTGATGATATCTTTATACTTGCTAAAAATTTCGATGAATTAACCTTTTTGCAACAATCCTTCAAAAATGATTCAGTACTTAATTTTACACATGGACTAACTAAAGATAATAAGATTCCTTTTGTGGATGTTTTAATAGATACTAGTAATGACACTTTTACCACTTCTGTATACAAAAAACCTACAAGTGATAACAATTGCACCCTCAACTATCTTAGTGAATGCCCCATTAAATATAAACAGTCAATTATTTCTAACCTAGTTACTAGAGCAAAACTTATCTCTTCTACCAATAAAATATTTCATAAGCAATTGACTAACATCAAGAAAACCCTTATTAATAACGGTTTTCCTAACTATCTAGTTGATAATGAATTTGATAGATACTTCTCAGACCTAACAAGAGATACACCCAGAAAATTATCCTCAATTAACCTCTTTTACAGAGGATAAATGCATAGACAATACAGCATGGATGAAAAGGCCCTTAAGTCTATAATACACCATAATGTGTTTCCTGTTGATTCTAACAAAGCCTTATAACTTAATATATATTATATTAAATTTAAAACCTCTAACCTCATAATGAGCAATAACCCTTCTCCAGTTGCTGCGGTTGTTGATAGAACCAATGTTGTGTATGAGTTTAAATGTCCCATGGAAGAATGCTCTTCTAATCCACATACAGACATTGGATTTACAACCACCCAGCTCTCCAGACGATTAACTATGCATCTAAATAATTAAACAACATTATGTCACATACTGTTTCCCTTCTGCAATCTGATATTCGTAAAATACTTATAAATAATACTAAAATTATAGATAAACATACAGACATTAGACGCCTTAAAATCTTAGAAGCACTACATATTAAAAGGAAAAGACCTCTTATTAATCGCATAGATTACAATATTTCTGGAAACATCCTACGATGTTTATAATATATTTCTTCATAATTAGATACACCACATACCCATTTCCTTTGAACTTTTGAACTTTTAAATTTTATAACGTATTCTTCGATCTTCTGGCTTGTATAATAAAAATCTTTTTCACGCCTTCACATGATTAAAAATCTTCGACATGCACGTGATAACATCATCGCGTCTTTTGAAATTAAAATGATTTTGGAACGTTTATTTAGTTTGTAAGAAAATAAAATGTAGCAACATGATTCCGCTACAAGACAATTTGCAAATGTTTTTAAAAAATTTGACTCTACATATATATAAGACATTGTTAAAAATGTTGACCCTGAAGATGAACAATGATGTTCGAAAGTACTCGGTTATCTTACGGACAATATTTATTTCGATATCATTTTCAAATAAAAAGTCTCATTAGAAAATATGAGAGAATTCAAAAGAGAACATGCTGGACTATGTTGTCTTTGACATTCAACACAACATGTTTAAAAGCAAAGTTGCTGCCAAATTACACACACACACAGACACATACACACACACGCACACACTGTTATATATATATATATTTAGAGCTGCCTGACGATTGCACTAGCATGAAACAGACTGTCGCCTCTAAGTGTTGACTTCTATGTTCACTTTTATATTTACACACGCTCTATCTCTGATATTGAGCAATTTTTCCCATAAATATAGCACACTTTAAGACTATATTTCTTCATATATATATATATATATATATATATATATATATATATATATATATATATATATATATATATATATAATCGGTATCATATATATATCTGTATATATATATAATCGGTATCATCACAAACACGGCAGTACAGCCATTAAGGCACAAAGGGTTACAAGGAATTTGGAACAGAAACATTAGTAATGAATAGAAAGAGAGAAAAGTAATCAGGGGGTCAATAGATAGCGATTGACAATGCACTTAATTTTTTGCAAATTAAAGTTGGCTGGAATGCATGGAACCGAAAGTGCGAGAAAAGAAACTGTTTGCTTAGAACTTACGGTTACATCTAGCCAGCTCAACTGTAAATTGATGAGACCTTGAAAGCCAGTCTAATACTGTGCTTAAATTCTAGGTACCATAGCGAAGAGTTCATCTGGATAATTACTATATAAGTATTTATATAAAAAAAGGTACAGAAAGGCAACTTTACGGCGGTGAGGAAGTAACTGAAGCGGACCTGCCAGATCATGAACAATAATATTGCTGATTATTCTGTGGATGTTATCAATGCGTTCCAGGTAAATCGCAAGTGCACAAGGGAGAAAAAATTTCTCACACGACACAGGAAAGCGGGTTTCATAGCATCTGGCCTAGCAATGGATTCGATATAGTCTTTCCACTTTATGTCAGTTTAGAATGTTAGACAGAGAAGGCACAACGAATCGTTTTCTGGGGTTCAGCATCAGGCATGCTGATGGAAGGTAGAGAGGGATCTCTCGGATGATTAACTGAGAGAATTTTACTTTTGAGGTGTTAAAATTGACAAGATATCTTTTGTCCCAGTTACGCACGGTCTTGATGTCAATTTGTACATCAGCTGCCATTTTGACCTTGTCGTACTGATCAGTCTTACTTTTCGTTGTAGGACTAGATGTTAGTGACATCAGCGTAGATTCCAATGAAATTTTAAAAGAGCGTAAGGCCAAGGATGGACCATTGGTGGAAACCCGCTTTAGTACGAATGGATCAAGGCGAGTGGCCATTCAGGATAACTTTTCATTTTACGATTTGACGGGAAAGACTGGATCAGCTCAAAAATATGTCGAGAGATACCGTAACTTTTCAGCTTGAGGAGAAGACTTAAATGCCACACCCAAAAGATTAAAGTTGAACAAACATTCGCAAAACACAATCCTTGAAAACGAATGTAGCGACTTACGAAAGTTTTCGGGGAAAATTATATAAGATAAAAATAAATATGAACTTTGGTAAGTTTATCGAGAGCATAAAACAATTAATTCGGAAATTTGAAAAAAAAACTTAAAAAATTGAGAGAGAAAAGTCGATATTATTTATCCAGCCATGGTTGATATATATATATATATATATATATATATATATATATATATATATATATATATATATATATGGCCAGGCAGTTGCGTTCGGCATGACTGTCGCCTATGGGTGTAATCAAGAAAAAATTATTAAAAAAACATAATAATAATATTTTAAATCTACGCTTAAACCAATGTAAAAATCGTTATTCCAAAACAGAAAACAATAATAATAAAAAATTGTATAATTGTAGAAATCCTAATCCATTAGAGAATTAGAATCTATTGTTTACCAATGTACATTTCTTCTAGTGAAAATCCAAAAGTTAATAAATTTTATATTGGCAGTACAAAAAATCCTTTTAAACTGAAATGGTATAAGCACATATCTTCTTTTAACAATAATGTGTACCGTAACGGAACATTCCTTTCTAAATATTTTTGGTATTTAAAGAAAATTAGTAAAACTCCTAAGGTTAAAAATAAAATATTAAAAAAGCGAGAATCTGTAAATCCCATGGCTGCAGTGTTTACAAGAAAAGCAGCATATTGTAAAGTTTCCTAAAAATAAAGTTCTGCTAAACCGAAGAAATGAATTAACAGTTTTGTGTAAGCATGTTCTAAATTTTACATTAAAATATAGTTAAAAGAATTTTTCATAAATAATTTATGCATTACAATTTCATAGTAATTTTTAGAAGTATATAATGGTCCACACAATTTTTATGGGATTTTTTCAAATTTAATATTGCTCTGTTTTTACGGCCCATTCAATATTATTAGTAACATATATGAAAGTTCCATAAAAAATTCTCTTAAATTTTTCTATTCGGTCCCTTTAAGAATTTCGTTGTATAAAAAATTTTGAAAAAATTTAAAATATCTTTTTTTGTTCAAGGTGATTCTAAGCTTACTTCAACAAATCTGACCTTGGATTTCGCTTCATAATGTTCGACGCTTATATGTCTAGAGTGTCACTTTATCAAGACATGAATTTACAACCCACCTCCCTCCAGCGCTGACCTTATTTTTCATTTTTCTATTTTAGCATAGATCTTAATTGGTTAATCCAGACATACCTACAAGTATATGTTTAATTCTGACATTAGGCTCCCCAAGCTTTTTAGCTTTCAAAAGATGTAACGATTTGTTTTCAAATTTCCCAAATTCATCATTTGTATTATATGTTATCTACCATCGCTCGATAAGGAACACTTAATGTTCCGAAACATAAAAGTTTTGTGTAGCGATGTAAAATGTTTTATTGTAATCTGTTATAATAAAAATATTTCAATAATATATACATACACACATATATATATATATGTATGTATATATTATTGAAATATTTTTATTATAACAGATTGTAATCTGTTATAATAAAAATATTTCAATAATATATACATACATATATATATATATGTATATATTATTGAAATATTTTTATTATAACAGATTACAATAAAACATATATATATTCATATATATATATATATATATATATATATATATATATATATATATATGAGAAATATAGATTTAAGGGTTGCTATATTTATTGAAAAAAGTTCTCAAATCAGAGATGGAGCGTATGTAAATGTAAAAGTGAACATTGAAGTCAACACTCAGAGGCGACAGGCTCTTTTATGCTAGACGCAATCGTCAGGCGGCCTGATGATTGCGTCTAGCATGAAACAGCCTGTCACCTTCGAGTGTTCACTTCAATGTTCACTCCCTTGCATAGAATACTGATGCCATATATGGTCTGGTGACGCCGCTGTTCGCCTTAAGATCCTCGACAACATCCAGAGACGGATATGCAATGTGATTGATCCTGATCTCGCATCTCGGCTATAGTCGCTCTCTCATAGACGTGCCGTCGCCTCCCTGTGTCTTTTCTACAAATGCTTTCACGGTAACTGCTACGATGAGCTGCTTTCGCTACTTCCCAGACTTCATGTATTTAAGCGTGCTAGGAAGCTGACATCAAGGACCAATCCCTTCACTGTCGAAACGGTTAAATGAGGCCATCTCTTCTACTTCAATAGATTCATATCTTGCACCTCCCTTATTTGAAATTCCGTTCCGATTACTTGTTTCCTTGATAGCTATAATGTCCAACTATTCAAATATAATGTCAATCGACATCTCCCGGTGCCCTGATCAATAGCATCCCTGCCCTCCTCTTCATCCTTTACTCCATCACGTCTCTTTACTCTCGCTCCCACGCTCTGTAACCTCTTGCGTGCTTATGGTATCCCGCCTTATACGATATATATAAATACATTTCCAAGAGGATAGAATCCAGGTAGAACTCAATGTCCAAGACAGAGTAAGAATATAATAAAAAGGCTCAAACACTAATATTCCATGGTTATAATTTATTACATTGGAATCTTAACCACGATCCAATTCATCAGACCTACAAATTCAAAAAGAAATCGGAAAATATAACTACGGGTATAAAAAACAAAATTTCACACTTGTTTCCCACTCCTACACATACACTCTCACTAAAGTTTTGTTTTTTTATACCCGGGGTTATATTTTCCGATTTCTATTTGAATTTGTAGGTCTGATGAATTGGATCGTGATTACGATTCCAATATATTAAATTATAACCATAGAATATTAGTGTTTGAGCTTTTTTTATTATATATATATATATATATATATATATATATATATATATATATATATATATATATATATATATATATATATATATATATATGTGTGTGTATATATATATATATATATATACATATATATATGTATATATATATATAAGAGGGTGGAAGAGAAGTAGATTAGTCGTTGAAGAGTTTTGCAAATTTATCACTGGACCCAGTGGTCTAAGTTCTATCCAAGCTAAAATCAGGGATGATGATTCTGATTTTCTATTATAGTGAACTGCGTTACTAAAGAAAATGGTGAAATGTTGTCTCCCTAGGATGCGGTTCTCCTAAATTGGATGAGAGCCGAACTACGGCAAGCTTAATATCTATCAATATATTAAAGTTGCCAGACAAATTTTTATATGCGTCAGCATTTATTTTCTTACCAAAGCAAAGGTCGGCAGTTGGACACCAACAGTCCGAATCAATAACTTCGCTATGAAGACCCTTTAAGATATG
>OZ038477.1:143597983-143615483 GCA_964036315.1 Acanthosepion esculentum | reverse complement strand
TGGCTCCTTTTATATCTAGCTCCGTCGGCGTGTCGTGAGACGGCGTAGTTTACGTGGAACTTCGAAATTACTTCGAGCAAACTGCCTTACGAGCAATTGATAGTTGCAGAAATTATTTTTCGAGCAAGTGACTTCGAGCAATTTACTGTCGAGCAATTGATTTCGAGCAATTTACCTAAATCCATGTTACATTTCTGTTCCAGGCTTTTTTTCTAACGTAATCTTGTAGTTTTCAGTTGTCCTTTTTTTCTTAAATTTTCGAAGCCATCTTCCTCTGTTCCAATGAGTTTTTGTATTTCTCTATCTCATTTTACATCGTCTCATATAACTCAGCAAATTTCTTTATTTCATTCATTCAGCCGTCTCCAATTTGTAGCTGGTAGTTTGGGCTGTCCATCTTGCTAATGACGATATACTATCTTCTCACAATTAAAAAGCTTAGTTCTTTCTTTGCGATTTTCTTTGCTATATCGTCTAGGAGATACTGCACATTTCTTTCTGTGTCTCCTATCAAGACGTTGTCATCTGCGTCTCTTATTTTATTAAGATTGTGCCTACCAGAAATCTTGGTAAGACATCTTCTTCTCATAGGATCTCCTTCCTGTTAGATGAAGCAACAATAGCTTAATCCCTTCCTATTATTGGGTGAAAAATTCTAGCTATTTTGGATTTAACCGCCCGTATTGAAATACTGAATCTTTACCTTTTTATGCCTGAGAATATATTTCTATTCTGGGCAGAAGATTTCCTTGTCCGTCACATTGAACAAAACATGACATGAAAGCAAGTTTACCATATATATATATATATATATATATATATATAAAAGTGAACATAGAAGTCAACACTTAGAGGTGTCAGTCTGTTTCATGCTAGATGCAATCGTCAGGTCAAAGAGTGCTGTTATTTTTCTCGGCTATTTATATATACGGATCAGTGGTGCATTGTGGGTAATCTATTTTGGCGGTTATTTTACCGGAAGTCGTTTATTTGTTTATTTATTTATTTGGGTTAAATTATTTTGTTTGTTTTTATTTATTTTTATTTTTTACTTTTATTTTATATCTTATATATTTATTTATTTATTTTTATTTTGATCGGTGTTTTTTTAAGGTAACCTCTAAGCGTTGACTTCTATGTTCACTTTTATTTTATCTCTGAAATTGAGAACTTCATCCCAGAAATATAGCACATCTTAAGGCTAATTTTCTTCATATATATATATATATATATATATATATATATATATATATATATATATATATATATATATAAAGTCATAGTATTCTTAGTAAAATTACCTGATTATTCTTTAATTTATTCTTTATTTAAAAAGAACATATAAACAAATCGAACCCGTAGGCCTCGACCATGGTGATGGAAAGCGGCCGGATGTCATTACCATTTTGCCTTTTAAAATGGGTAAGTCGTTGATTTGGGATGCGACCTGTGCGGATACATTTTCGGCCGGTAATTTGATCAGGTCCGCGGTTGATCAGGTCCGTCGCCCGAGACGCAGTGATGAAAAAAAAATAGCTAAATATTCTTCTCTTGCTGATAGATTTTTTTTTACTCCTGTGGCAGTGGAGACTTCAGGGGTTATTGGCCCTCGTTCGATGGCGTTCCTTCGGAGGATTGGCACGATTGCGTCTCGATTAAGGAACGAGCCTCGCTAAACGGAGTGGCTCTTGCAGCGTGTCTCACTGGCGATGCTTCGAGGTAATGCTTTCTCCATCATTGCGGCTGGCAGATGATAGAAAAAAAATTGTTTATAGTTACGTTGTTCTGGAATTGTCATCATTGGCCGACTGAACTTGCTTTGTTTCAATGACTTTTGTTTTGTTATTATTAGTTACTTTGTTCAATAAATGATTTCATATTTTTTATAAACATAAAAGATGTCTTAAAATAATTGTCGGGCCTTGTCTATTTCATAGTATGTGACGTCATTTGTTTACATTTGGATACGCATTGAGCAGAGATGAATGTTCCAACCGCCATGCCTTTTCTGAATATATCCGTTTCAGATATGTTCCCCTTTAGTAATTCAACTCTCCTAGGCTTTGTTCATAATTCTTTGGGTCAAATATTTTGATTACTTCAACTAACGCTTTGATCCACTGGGTAATGTGTCCACGTGAAATTAGGTTAATATTTTGATTATGTAGTTATTTTCATTCCGGATTCGAAACTAACCCTAGTGTAATTACCTTATCTACTAAATTTGTTATAAATGATCCATAAACCGAATTATTTGAAGTGCTTACTACTGATCAATTCCACACCCTTAATGATTCAGGGAATTGAATTCCTAATATCCCGGTTTAATTTTGAACCGAGCCTTTTATTCAATCTATAATTCTTCTAGTTTTGCTTTCCCAGCAAATATATTTTTGAAGAAAAATATTACCAGGAATACATTTTTACCAGCAATACATTTTTACCAGCAATACATTTTTACCAGCAATACATTTTTACCAGCAATACATTTTTGTAGAAAAATATTACCAGCAATACATTATTACCAGCAATACATTTTTGGAAAAATATTATTACCAGAAATACATTATTACCAGCAAATATATTTTTGAAGAAAAATATTACCAGGAATACATTTTTACCAGCAATACATTTTTACCAGCAATACATTTTTGTAGAAAAATATTACCAGCAATACATTATTACAAGCAATACATTTTTGGAAAAATATTATTACCAGCAATACATTATTACCAGCAAATGTATTTTTGAAGAGGAAAATATTACTTGCAATACATTATTACCAGTAATCAATTTCTGTAGAAAAAATATTACCGGCAATAAAATCGGCATTAAATAATTCACTGGGGTTGATATACCGTAAAACAAAACAAACCAAAGCAAACCAATCTTCCACTGAACCAGAAAATGCGATTTTTTTAGGAATCAGGGGATTGAACTCAAAATTGGGAAATTATTACTCTTCTAGCTGACGTGTCAAAGATTTTAAGATTTATAATAAGGAAGGCGAGAATCCTAGTACATAGCTATATAAATAATGATAATTCTTCATCTAAAATATAATAATATAATGATTTTTTCTAGATTGATATCACGTCAATGAAACTAAACACGAAAATCATTCATCCACATTTCACAGCATTGATCAAAATATTTTCGATTACAGTATTCGTTTTAGTCTAGTGATTTGAGTTAGAATTTTATCCTATCGGAAATAATGTCATTTTTTAACGTTAACATTGTTTGTCTTGATCGGAAAATCTTAAATAGGAATAGAAAAAGATATTTTTATGGTGAATAGTTATTCAACCGAAACTAATTTTAGAACTATTCTGAGTGAGACCTGAAATTCATGAAGATTACTCTTGCTCAGACCATCGAAAGTGTTTTTTTTTTAATTCTTTTCTTGTTGCAATTACGAACGTTCCATCCTACAACCGAATTATAAATGCCTGTAAGTCTTAAATCCGTACAGCAAAAACAAAGACATGGTAACTCATTGGAACAATGATTCCCAACCGATTTTAATCTATGGCCCACTTTCGTATTTCTAAAATTCTGGTGCCTCCCCTGAAAAGAAAAATTAAAAAAACAAAAAGATAGTTAAATATATATGGTTTCAAAACATATAACAGAGAACTGAAAAGCAGAATTATAAAATATTAGCAGCGTGGCCTGGCGTTGCCGTGCTTGATTAAAAAATCGTACGACTCATACAGCAATCGCTATCACTTGACTTAAAATATTTTTGCCCTTCCTTGCCTTTAAAGGAGTGCCCTTTGCCGTGCTGATGTTGCTACATGCCTTACTTCTTGCCTATCTCACGCTGCGAATTTTTTCTAAACTCTATACTAAACATTAAATCTGTTACGAAAAAAGAACTAAACAAAATGAACACAAAACGATCAGCTTTAAAAAAGGACTCGTAAATGGAAAAACTGAATGAAAAAACAATGTTATCAACAAATATTTTTTCACACCCAACCCAGTTTCCTGAAATATTGAGACTGGTCATACTACTTGGGCGGGCTTGTTGTTGCCCTTGTTTTGTTAACCCGGTACTTTGGAAACCATACATTGATCCGATTTTAAGTTCAAATAAAAAGAGCGCAAAAGTGTTTAACAACGCGAAGTCAACTGTACAGAGTCCAAAATGAGGTGAAAAGCTTAGATGTACTCGGCCGCGTAGTGCAGGCGAGACATTCAACTTAAAACCCCAAAAATTCGTATCACCTGTGAGTTAATCGTGTTTTTTGCAAAGTTTGAGTCCAAAATAAAAAATCGGGCTCTGGCATGACACAATGACGTAAATTGAAAAATCGGATCTGAGATGCGGCCTGGAATAAAGAACAAAGTTTAAAGAAGTGGGAAATGGACTGCTGAGGGTATGGTCAACACGGAGGTTTGTATCGATTTTTGAGTCACGACGGGGTCACAAGGCATTCTATGCAAAAGCACCTCTAACTGGGCAGCGTAGGAATTTCTGGTTGAATTGTAAAGAACGCCCGAAATTTTAGAATGTAATCCGCCCAAATACCGGAGTACCAGCCGATTTACCAATTTTTTGAAAGCCTGAGTCCAAATTGAAACTCTGTCTCCCTTACGAATTGACGCCGTAAATATCGGAAGATGAATCGACATTTGACGTTAATTGCAGCGTGAAGAGAAGTCAAAATCTGGCAGCTGATGGCAGGGTCGAACCGGAGCTTTTTATCGATTATTTGAGGCACAAAGGGGTATTGCACGCATTTTTGAAAGGACCCGTAATCTGGTCAGGTTCATTCATTTCTGTACATATGGTATGGTGATGTGAGGAGAGACAATTGATGCTTGTAACTATACATTCGTTGGCGATGAGTTCAATGCTTCACAGTAAAGCGGTAAAGGGGAGCAAGTGCTTATCCCAAGGATGCATTTCTATCCATCAGATGCCGATGTACCCTTCACTTTCAGAAGATCCCCATTCCCATTCGCACCCTGTTTTGCTATGACAATTAATAAGGCTCAAGGACAAACACTGTCTGTAACTGGTGTACACTTAGAGGAGCAGTGCTTCTCACACGGCCAACTTTACGTAGCCTGCTCTCGAGTCGGCAGTCGCGATGATGTGTTCCTTTATTCACCCTCACATAAAGCTGAAAATGTGGTCTACACTGAAGTCCTCAGCCAGTGATACGCAATATTCGACATTGATGTGCGTATTGAACGCTTTTGTTAGCAGGGGACAGTATGGCACTACCCATCTGGTGGCCCTTTGCCACGGCTGTAAATCCTCCCTCAGCGGGACTCCTTTGCCGGTACAGTGGATAATCATCGCTCCTTGTAATGGTTTCGCTCACGAAATCTCGTGGGTACTGCCGGGTGCATTTGCCGTCGCTGTTGTGACAGCTGGCGCAATTGTAATGCGACCCGCAATTGACCATGAATCATGTTGGTTGTCACTATTTCGTACAATTCAGGGTCAGCCGACGGATCAGGAATTTCAGCAGAAATAAGATGATCGATTTCTGTGGCCTCAATCTTGTCGCACAGGCAAATTAGTATATGTGCGTGAGACAGACCGCGTTTCTGCCACTCAGTCGTGTGCATGCGACAGCAAACAGCACCAAAACCCTGGCCCTTTGTAATCACATCCATTAGCTTTCCCAACTCCAGATGGTAAACGCGCGCAATGAGATCTGGACGGTCGTAGGCCGATTGCCCTGGCATAAGTTCTTTTGCAATTGCGTACCATTTTGGGTTGCACGTGAAAGTTATGAATAGGTCTGGTCGGCCGTACTTACGAACGTATGTAATCGCGTCTTGTGTCCTCGCGTGCATGTATCTTGGACTGCCTGTGAACGTTGCAGGTAGTATGCACAGCTTGTCTATATTGCGTGGATCAGCGTCATTTCGTAAAGCATCACGGAGGTGAATGTAAGAGCCGCAGCGCAACTTGGTCTGATTCAACCTGATGTAACAGAGTCTTTCGGATTCCATCTCAGCAGCCATGTCTACTAGCAATTGATGGAAACGTTGCTGGCTTCGATGAAGATGATTGAATGCAACCTTATGTACCAGCAACAGGTAGGCGTAGAAATCCCTGCAAGACACTGTTTTGAAGGTGGACCCATTTTGCAGAATGCCAAAGTGGTACCCATTTTCTCCGTAAGGGAAGAGAAGTGGGTATTGCAGTGCATCGCAGGACCGGTTCGTTTCACTGATTCTTTGGAGCCCACTGCCGCGCGATTTGATAACAATGTCACGTCTGTTGTGCTGATCACCGCTGACAATGATGGAAACTTCGTTACTTACGGGAGCATTGTAACGACGTTCGTGTTCTCCCTGGGGCCGCTTTCAGCATCAATTACAATAATGAAATCAGAAGAAGTGTTATTTTCGAGAGCATACTTAAAACTGCGGACATAGCTGTTTGTCTCGTGGAGCATTTCTTGGAGACTCATTATGATATCCCTGCGAGGATGATTGTTCTGGCCTGTATCGTTCTCGGGAATAATGCCCATGCGGGCATCTGCCTGTTGATTATAGCCAGCTATGAAGTATATTTGTAGAAAGTAGATTTGAATGAAAGCTTATAAATTTAATATACTTTGATCTCACGTTGGTATATTAAATCGAAGGGTGCATATACTACGCATGCCTCACAAATATTATCATGTCCCACCGGTAGGGCATGCACACCACGTTGGAAATTATTTTATTAGAATATAGCAAAAAATCAGACACAATTTTCATATGACTTCCATATCAAAAGTAGTAATTGTAAAATCTCTTATGTCAGATCAAATTAACACACCCTCTCTGTGAAGAGGTTTAAATAATAGATAGGTAACATCCCTGTGAGAAATTATGTAAGTTTTATGTCAACGAAGAAAGTTAGGCTAGTCTGGATTTTTTAGCGGTGAAGTTTTCTTTTGGTAGTGAGTTAAGGGTTTTGTGAGGTTTCTACCGTAAAATAGGTAAAACATTACCTGTATTACACACATAGAATTGAATTCGATTTATGAGGCGAATTGTAAAAGGAATGAATTAAGATATATTTCCTTTTTTTCTTTTATGAAATAATTTTCTGGAAGGAAATAAAGCTGTGTAGTTTCAATTCAAATATAGGCCAGAAGATGAAGAATGCATCGGCCGAAACTTTGAGGTAACAGAAAAAGAATGCCTTTGGTTGGAACAAAAGATTTTTAGATAGTACACACAGACACACACACATACGCGTACATTCATACATGCTCACACACACACGTACACACACACATATATATATATATATATGTGTGTGTGTTTGTGTGTGTGTATGTGTGTGTGTGTGTATTGGTTTGGAGCAAAATATTCCTATGCAACACAGACACATATCTCCATACTGATTGCGATGGATAAATTGTCGTCAAAATTACGCAAAAATTGAAAATAACATTGACATCTCATTTTAACAGATATTATTACCAAAATTACACAAAAATATCTTGAAATACTAAAGAATTAATTTATTCAATAAAATCACCATTGCTTTCAAAAGTTGAGTATGAAGCTCTGTGTGAAAATGAGTGGAGACATAAGGTCACTTGGTGTTGAAGTGAATATTTGTATCTGGACAACCAAGAATGTCCCGATATGCTTCCATTGGCTCATGATGCTCAAACCGAAAGACTTAGAAAATAATCCAGGTCACGCAACAAGAGACAAGATTTAGATTCACTGTGCAGACGCAATAAAAATGACCTGTTTTAAAATTAACGATCAAGCGATGAAAAATGGATTGTTTACAACAAAGTGAAGCAAAAAAAAAAACAAAACAAAAAACAAAAAGGTCCAAGGCAAACCAGAGCTGGTTTTAAAAAAAAAAAGATTATGCAACTTATTTGGTGGGATTGGAAAAGCAGTGTGTATTACGAGCTGCCCCAAATCAGACGCTGACTTTAGACAAGTACTTTTCTTATTTGGACCGATTCGATGCAGTAATTGAGGAACAGATTCTGAGATTGGTCAATCGAAAAGTGTGATATCTTCCATCTGGAAAACGCCACACCCCATGTTTCTTTGCAAAGGCAAAATAAATTGGTACAGATTGGCATGATTGTTTTATAACACCTGCCGTACTCACCTGATATTGAAGCTTCGGTTTATAACTTATGAACTTTCTTCTTTTCTATGTACAGTTTCACCTCATGACATAGGCGATCACGACTCTCCACAATTTCCTGTCAATAGTATCTCTGAATAAATTTTGTTTTTTGATTATTTCTCCTAAACTACCATCCATTTACTCAAGCTCACTATGTTATGCGTTGTTTTCCTCAGTCTCTCTTGCCTTCGATCTGTCATGTGCGTATCCTATTTTCTAAACTCTCTTTCCTCATCATGTGTCCTAGAATGTTTAGTATAGGTTTGCTATCTGTTTATATTTTCTCTAAAACTTCGTCGTTGCTCACATATTCGAGACATGGTATGCTCAGTATCTTCCTGTAGACATTTCTGTTGCTTTAAGTCCCCCCTGCTTCATCTTTGAAGAGATTGTTTAGCATTCACTACCATATAAGAGTTCAGTAATCTCTCTGTTTCTATTAAGCGGAAGAACATTTGTTCTCATGAAACCGTCACAAAACACTTACACAATCTCACCATCCAGAAAGATATCAAGGTCTGTCTGGATGGAATCAGGAAGTGTTTGAAAGATGGCCAAAAATAATGGTCCCAAATGACACATCTGGGGTTGAATAAATCAATGTACAAATATTGAAATTTTATCTGAAATTCAGCTAAGAACGTTGCGAAGTTTTTTGTTTTTTTCCGATCCTATAGAAATATAATCTTAACAAATCTTATAAAAGTCGAGGAAAAGTATACCACAGGATTTTGAGCGTATATAAGGAAGGTATAAAGGAACAGATAACAAATATTTGCATTGGAAAAAAAGGCAGCTAGACTACTATATTATATTATATATATAGCAGTCGAGCCTGAATAATTTAGTAACAAATGTGAAAAAGAGTTGAATCAACTGAAATCCGTATCTATTGATCAATCTTGAGAAATATTGCGTTTCATGTCGTCTTTAGTTTCTATTCTTCAGACCTCAACGTTAGACAAGGAACTGCATCTGTTTTCGTTCACTCTTATTTTTATTCTTTTGTATTTAATGATATATGGTAGTCGTAGCTTCGTTTCTAGCAGGGAGCCAAACTGAGACGAAGATAGAAAGCACGCACATCAGTCTGTTGAGCAAAGTCTAATGACCACGTGCTGGCTTCCTTCACTAACTAATTTGCGTGCAGTGGGAGCATGTTGACCCTTTTAATTCCTGCAGCCGCGGGACCTGTTTTCGCTTCTTTTTTTATCTTATGTCAAAACCTAAACAAAGATAATCCTATACAATCAGAATTCAACGTGAAACAGGTCCAAACCGTCTGACACAATTCACATAGTCAGAGTTCTGACCAGTAGTTTGCCATTTTGGGCCAGCTTACGTATTCTGTAACAGAATAACATAGACAGGACATAGAATTGAAGAAGTTCTTTCTCTATTAGTGTATCCTAGCAAAAGACAATAAACATTTTCCTATATTTGCTCCGTAATTCCGGAATCTATAGTTATCCCAGTAATTATGTTTTATAATGACTTTTTTTTCAATTTTGATTTTAATGATTCGGTTAGTTTCTCTCTAATATTCATAATGGTTACTTCATAGGATGTAATATCGTATATTAAGCAGCACATTCTGTTCATAGAAGAACAATAACTACAAAGAAATTGTTGCATATAATAAAAAGTAACAGTCGATATATTTTAGAAATATTAAAGAAAGAAGGTACGAAAAATTTAACACTCACAGAATAATGAAGGCATGAGAATTAGAGAAAATAGTAAGTAATTCCGTGTGTATGTGTAAATGGATAGAGGGAAATCCATCAAAATGAGCAAGACGTAGGGAGTCATGGTCGACATATTCCGGAGAGACCCAGAAAAGAGAGTGAGAGGAAGAAAGAGATAGAGAGAAAGACGGAGAGTAGAAATTCACATACACGAGTCACCCGGTGAGGTTCGAGAACTCCACAAATAATGATGCTTTAACAATTAGGCCACAAATCGTAGAAAGGATACTTATAATCATAGAAAATACTTATAATTGTAGAAAAGATACTTATAATCGTGGAAAAGGTACTTAGCTGTAGAAATTATCACGATATAGTAGTCACAATCGTAGAAAGGATACTTATAATCATAGAAAATACTTATAATTGTAGAAAAGGTACTTATAATCGTAGAAAGGTTACTTATAATCGTGGAAAATATACTTATAATAATAGAGAAGGTGCTTATAATTGTAGAAAAGATACTTATAATCATAGAAAATACTTATAATTGTAGAAAAGATACTTATAATCGTGGAAAAGGTACTTATAATCGTAGAAAGGATACTTGTAATCGTGGAAAAGGTACTTATAATCGTAGAAAGGTTACTTATAATCGTGGAAAATATACTTATAATAATAGAGAAGGTGCTTATAATTGTAGAAAAGATACTTATAATCATAGAAAATACTTATAATCGTAAAAAAGATACTTATAATCGTGGAAAAGGTACTTAGCTGTAGAAATTATCACGATATAGTAGTCACAATCGTAGAAAAGATACTTATAATCATAGAAAATACTTATAATTGTAGAAAAGATACTTATAATCGTGGAAAAGGTACTTATAATCGTAGAAAGGATACTTGTAATCGTGGAAAAGGTACTTATAATCGTAGAAAGGTTACTTATAATCGTGGAAAATATACTTATAATAATAGAGAAGGTGCTTATAATTGTAGAAAAGATACTTATAATCATAGAAAATACTTATAATTGTAGAAAAGATACTTATAATCGTGGAAAAGGTACTTATAATCGTAGAAAGGATACTTGTAATCGTGGAAAAGGTACTTATAATCGTAGAAAGGTTACTTATAATCGTGGAAAATATACTTATAATAATAGAGAAGGTGCTTATAATTGTAGAAAAGATACTTATAATCATAGAAAATACTTATAATTGTAGAAAAGATACTTATAATCGTGGAAAAGGTACTTATAATCGTAGAAAGGATACTTGTAATCGTGGAAAAGGTACTTATAATCGTAGAAAGGTTACTTATAATCGTGGAAAATATACTTATAATAATAGAGAAGGTGCTTATAATTGTAGAAAAGATACTTATAATCATAGAAAATACTTATAATTGTAGAAAAGATACTTATAATCGTGGAAAAGGTACTTATAATCGTAGAAAGGATACTTGTAATCGTGGAAAAGGTACTTATAATCGTAGAAAGGTTACTTATAATCGTGGAAAATATACTTATAATAATAGAGAAGGTGCTTATAATTGTAGAAAAGATACTTATAATCATAGAAAATACTTATAATCGTAAAAAAGATACTTATAATCGTGGAAAAGGTACTTAGCTGTAGAAATTATCACGATATAGTAGTCACAATCGTAGAAAAGATACTTATAATCATAGAAAATACTTATAATTGTAGAAAAGATACTTATAATCGTGGAAAAGGTACTTATAATCGTAGAAAGGATACTTGTAATCGTGGAAAAGGTACTTATAATCGTAGAAAGGTTACTTATAATCGTGGAAAATATACTTATAATAATAGAGAAGGTGCTTATAATTGTAGAAAAGATACTTATAATCATAGAAAATACTTATAATCGTAAAAAAGATACTTATAATCGTGGAAAAGGTACTTAGCTGTAGAAATTATCACGATATAGTAGTCACAATCGTAGAAAAGATACTTATAATCATAGAAAATACTTATAATTGTAGAAAAGATACTTATAATCGTGGAAAAGGTACTTATAATCGTAGAAAGGATACTTGTAATCGTGGAAAAGGTACTTATAATCGTAGAAAGGTTACTTATAATCGTGGAAAATATACTTATAATAATAGAGAAGGTGCTTATAATTGTAGAAAAGATACTTATAATCATATAAAATACTTATAATTGTAGAAAAGATACTTATAATCGTGGAAAAGGTACTTATAATCGTAGAAAGGATACTTATAATCGTGGAAAATACTTATAATCGTAAAAAAGATACTTATAATCGTGTAAAAGGTATTTATAATCATAGAAATGAAACTTATAATCGTGGAAAGGTATATTCGTAGAAAGGATACTTATAAAAATTTATTGTGATACCAGAAGTTTTCAAGAAAGGACCAGCCTTAAATGTCAGCATCCAGTACATGTAAGTAACTCTTTTAATTATTTTTGTTTGCCGCAGATATCTTCATCTAAGGCGAAGAACATCTTGATGGACAAAAATGTCCTGTAATGAAGCAGCTAATATTTCTAATGATCAACGTGTCTTTAATTCAATCAAATTCTCCATCGTCTGGAGAATTGGCGATTTCTGATCAGGTGTATAATTTTCACATCCGTTAGGTTTGGATGTCATTCATGATCTGAAGTAAAGATTTAATTAACATCTTTCTACATATCTATCCTCGGCTAGTAGGAAATTCAGAGTAAGAATCAAATCACTCAAGAGAGAATCATGTTCATCGAATCGGTAAGAGAGATGCCTTAGTTTTAGGATCGATCTCCTTGTTTACATAAGGTCCTAATGTAGCCAGTGATGCCTTTACGATAAGTTATGGAGTATTTAAGTACATCACACTATTGAATACTCTGAAATAACATGTCGCGACCCACTGGGACAATAGAATAAAAATCTCAACGACATATAATGTCTTTTGGGGTTCCCTTCTAAAAGGCAACTGACCAAGCCTAATGTAAAGGCTTGCTGTGTCACTGAGAGACGGATACAGCATTTTTCTACAGCTGGATAGTTAAACTTGAAGCCTTGGAGATTACGTGTTGGTTTAGTTTTTTAAATTCGGTCTTACAATACTTTGAAGAAACCATTTAAATAACTAAGATTTACATAATGTAAATTAGAAATCAACATACACTTCGTGGAGATGGTATTATATTAAGTTTCTTACAGACGCTTGTGATGCCTGATAGGGAAACTAATGATAACTACGCAGTATGATGACAAACATATTGAACGAAATTCAAACTAAACATAGAAAAAGACAGATTCACCATAGCGTGTGCATTGCAATTAACCTTTAACAACGAATGCAGAAGCACGTGACCACCTACCTGAATTCAATATTGCAAGCGTGATAATAAGAATATCGGAAAGATGAATATACTAATAACCGCCTCGGGCAATTTTAGGGTAGTCTCTCATACACAACAACGGAGAATGTAAGGTCCACATTTCGGACTGGCTGACAATAACTGGCGAGATATTGGAGCGAATAAAATATAACGATAATCCAAGCTTTGTGTTATCATTTAAAATAGCACTCTACTTAATTACAGTTAAGTATAGGAAGGAACTTTAAGATATAGACATAACTGTGTCTACTAGCAATCAAAGGGAAACCAGTGATTTTTAATTATTGGGTTTAAGTCCGAGAATTATTTGATTCATTGTGGCGGTATCCAAATAAAGAACCCGATAATCATCACAAGTTGTTATATGTTTCTTCATGATGAAACAAACATATTGTCAACGATGTTAGCAGAAAAATTGTTTTTATTATTTGTTTTTATTCTCACTCAAGAACGGACAAAGACAGCCTTCTTACCATCCAACTTTTGTTTGCTAACTTGATGGTAAATACGGGCGATAGTTTTTTGCTTTGGTTTGTTTTGTTTTACGGTATATCAACACCGAAATGGGCTATTTAATGCCGACAAGATTTTTATTGCTGTAATGTTTTTTTTTATCTATCTATCTATCTATCTATCTATCTATCTATCTATCTATCTATCTATCTATCTATCTCAGTATATATTGGTTTGGTTTGTTTTGTTTTACGACATATCAACCTCAATGGGTTATTTAATGCCGACAAGATTTTTATTGCTGGTAAAAATTTTTACTTGAAAAATGTATTGCTGTTAATAAAATATTACCAGCAATACATTTTTGAAAAATGAAATATTGCCAGAAATACAGTTTTGAAAAAAATATTATCAGAAATAAAAATCTTGTCGGCATTAAATAACTCATTGAGGTTGATATGCCGTAAAACAAAACAAACCAAAGCAATGTCTCTCTATCTCTCTCTCTCTCTCTCTCGCTATCTATCTCGCTATATCTCTCTATGTCTCTACTGGAATATTTTTCCAATCAGTCTGAGGGTTCCAACTACAACAGGCAATGTCGATATTCCCATGTGCCACAGTTTTTGGGATTTCGATTTTTACGGTCCTTATATATTGATACCATTTTGAAGATCTTCAAACATACATTGCAGTCTGCAGGGACTGCCATATCAATAAGGAGGCACTTTTTTATTTACAGTCTCTAATAACGATTATTCTGTCTGTTTTTATTGTGTAGTCCCATAAAATTGTAACAGGTCCCATCTCCGTAACCGAGTCTGGGTGGTGTTCATACCAATTTCCTTCAGTTTCCTTCCTGTAGAAGTTGCAGATTTTCCAGTGCAGATATTGGCCCACTCTGTCATGCCGCGTTTTATATTCAGTGGGTGCCAATACCGTGCAACCTGATACAAGACGATTAATTGTTTCTGGATATTTATCACAGAATCTGCATTTGGGATTAACAATATTTTAGTATGTTTGCTTGATAATTTCTTGTTAACAAGTATTGGTCTTGTACAGCAGGGATAAAACCTTCGGTTTCAGCTTTGATAGTCATGGTGTTTGTCTACATCAGCTTGTTTGGTACGGACAGAGTATTGGCCATGAAGCGGTTTATCTGGCCATCGATACTGTATCCTGTCGCTTGCATTCCTTTTGCTTTTTTAAAAAGATTTTTTTTGCAGTTTCAGTCGGGGTATTGTGCTTTACTTGTATTTCTGCACCCATATTATTATTATTATTTTTATTATTTTTATTTTCTTTTATATCTGGCGTTTACACATTTCTTTCCGGGTCCCGCCCAGGGACCTAAGGTTAGAAAGAAAAAAATATTACATAGATAAAGCCCTTCGTAAAGTATGGGCTGTACTTGTCAGAACAATTTTTTGAATCACTTTGAGGCATGGACTTCCAGGGATCCCTTCAATTAGCCTACTGGAATCTTTTCCAACCAATCCTAAGGCTCCAACTACAACAGGGATTGTTGATGTTCCCATGTGCCACATTGAGATTTCTATTTCAAGGTCCTTGTATTTTGACAGTTTTTCGAATATCTTCAAAGATACATTGCAGTCTGCAGGGACTGCCATATCAATAAGGAGGAACTTATTTTGTTTGTGGTCTTTAATAACAATGTCTGGGCGGTTGGCTTTGATTGTTCTGTCAGTGTGTATTGTGTAGTCCCATAGAATTGTAACATGTCCTATCTCCGTAACCGAGTCAGGGTGGTGTTCGTACCAGTTTCTTTTAGTTTCCTTCCCGTAGGAGTTGCGAATATTCCAGTTGCAGATATTGGCCCATTCTTTCATGCCGGGTTTTATATTCAGTGGGTGCCAATATCGTGCAACCTGATACAAGATGATCAATGGATATTTATTACAGAATCTGCATTTTGGGCTAACACAATATTTTAGTATATGTGCTTGATTTATTATTATTATTATTATTATTATTATTATTATTATTATTATTATTATTATTATTCCTTAACCGCGAAAAGAGTCAATGGGACGGCGACGTACTGAGCTGTCTATCGTTTCTCTCCATCAGTGGCGGTTATTTGACAGAGACTGGGTCTCCGAATGGTTTCTTGGTGTGCTTATTATGTGGCGTTTTTTTGGGGGGTAGTTTTAACATATCAGAGTTTATTCCTCTCCAGGTTATAACACAGCCAATGTTCTCCATTTAGATGGTTCGAACACGTGAGCGTTGAGGGCATCTGAGGAACCCTTCGGCTGTAGCCGATGACCTGAGTCAAGTAGATCCTTCGCATAGTCGTATATTGTTAACACTACCCCTCACCATAGTTTAGCCCTCCAGTCGGAAACAATTTACCGGTGCATGGCAACTTGTAGACATCACGTGAGAGATTTAGGAAATGGTTGAAGTTCAGTGATACGCGAGGTTGCAGCCTGCGAGATATCAAAGGTGCTGCCTCTATCCAAAGAACCCTATGTCTAAAATGAAATATATAAACTAATAAAATTAATAGACATTGAAAAGTTAAATAAAATAATCAACTTAAAGGAGATTCTTACAAATACATTAAACTATTAATCGTAAACGGAAGAACTAAGAAGGGTAGCCATAATTTTCCTTAATCCCCAAATATCCTATAGACACACAGCCCGCGAAAAACTTCTTCAGGGCGGTTTGCCGCATAGTATTCTTCTGTTCTTCATATACGAGGGTAATTCAATAAATAAGTTGAATTTTTCGGTATAAGGACTTCTAATACAGATAGAAGCTTACTCTTTTTAAATTGTTTTTTGTTGTACTTCTTTTTCACATGGATTTAATTTCTTTTGCAGATTAAAAAAAAAACATTGAGAGTTTTGGCGATTAACAAAGATGGCCGACCAAGAAGCATGCTCCAGGATTGAACAGCGGTCAGTTATCAAGTTTTTGGTTGCTGAAGGGTGCAAACCAGTTGAAATTCATAGGAGAATGTCAACAGTGTATGGTGCCACATGTTTCAGCCAAAAAATGTCTACAAGTGGGCTAAATTGTTTAAAGAAGGACGGAGCAGTGTTGAGGATGAAGACAGACCTGGGAAGCCTACAGAAGTGAGGTCTCCTGAGGTGATCGAATCAGTCAATGACCTCATTCAGTCTGACAGAAGCGTGACAGTGGATGGCATTGCAAGGACTCTGAGCTTATCTGTTGGGACACACGCAAGGGTCATCAGTCAGAAGGAGTCATCTTGCATCATGAAAACGCAAGGCCTCACAGAGCAGCCCAAACGGTGCAGACCATCAACGAGCTGGGCTGGGAACTGCTCCCTCATCCCCCTTACAGCCCAGACCTTGCCCCTTCAGACTTTCACTTGTTTGGTCCCTTGAAAGCGTTCACGAGAGGCACGAAATTTAAAAGTGACGATGAAGTCTAAAGTGTTGTGAGCAACTGGTTGAGACATCAGTCCAAAGATTTTTACGTTGAGGGAATACGGTAGCTTGTGCACAGTTGGGAAAAGTGTGTGACAGTGCTGGGAGACTACGTTGGAAAAAAAGTAAGCTTCTATCTGTATTAGAAGTCCTTATACCGAAAAATTCACCTTATTTATTGAATGACCCTCGTAATTAGCTTAGAAATAAAATCTTCATCGATGTCATTCTAAATATCCATAATTACTTCTTTTTAATTCATCGATATTTTTAAAGACATTATCTTCTCTTTTCTTTTCATTAAATTCCATATATTTTCAATATTGTTTAAATCGTGTGACTCTGGAGCGTAGTCTAATAGTTTTAATTTAATTTATTTTAAAAAGAACCCTATATTATGTTTCTTTTCTATTTTTG
>OZ038477.1:143560483-143595483 GCA_964036315.1 Acanthosepion esculentum | reverse complement strand
TGCTGATGGGCAGGCAAGATATCATTGCGACAAGGGAAAAAGCCTTCCGGTAGGAAAATATTCTGGACCAATACGGTGTTGTTGATGATGACGGTATTCTTTGAGTATAGAATCCAGAGGTTGGCAGCGTAGTTCGGGTTAGCAGTGGATATTGGTAGCAGAGCGTAGTTCTTCCTTCTGTCCTGGTCATCTTTGGTTCTGACAGGTTCGCATTGGACATTCGTAGAGAGTAACCAAAATGGCCGCCTTTATACAAGACGGATTGAATATTTTACGCCTTCTGATTGGTTAACCTTCATTTGGGGGAACTATAAAGTGAGTCCAGTCATTTGGCTTTGCTCACTAGTACATAACGTATCCAAAATAACATACGACATTAAAATACCGATATTTTCTCAGTATATACTTGGCTCACGTGACCAATCCACAGTGGTCTAACATATATACTTAAGGGGACAAAATACCCAAACTCCATTGAACTTAACAAATTCACGTTTAATGGTAGTCGTGATAACACATTCATGCTAGCCGTTCGCCTAAAAATGCTGTTTGATTTTGCGTCAAACTTGCACTCAGAACACATCATCAAAGCGCGGTGAGTAAGAGAATTGATAAGACTGATTTCCCTGGTTTGGGGAGCAAATGAATTCCAGAGTTGTTTTCCGATACATACTATTGAGAAAACTAGAAGGCGTTTTTTCTATCAACAAATCCAGGAAAGAATTGTTCACTTCTACCACCATGGTATATTTAAAATGTGGGGTGGAGATTGTTTCTTTCGGATTACTACGTGAGGAAAACGACGTAAACGTATCATCATCTTAACGTAAATGACAATAGGGTGGCTTGGCAATCCCTTTCAAACAGTTACTCCTCGTGAAAGCCAATGAAAAGTTTAGCCAGCATAGGTCCCAGTGAACTACCCATCACCACACCATCTATCTGTCTGTACATACAACTATTAAAATGTAGGCGACACACACGCACAAACACACGTACACACACACGCGTACACGTACACACACATACACACATATTCTGTGAAAGAGCGCATTATTTGGCGTGATCAACACTCTTAACAAGGCCAGCACGCTCAAACACTTGGTCACGATGACGTGTGACTTTGTGCTAATACGACCATCGACAGCTCCCAAATAGTTTCTTCTACCCGAGTTCACTCCCAAGGGTTTGATCAACCCGTGGTATGGTTTTCTATCCCGGCTGATAAAATCAAGAATTCACCTACCTGACAAATCGACCATGCCGAGATTCAAACCAGAGTCTCATCCACGGAAATTAAATTTTCTGATCACTCAGCCACGTGACTATCTTCCTCTCAGCATAGTTTCAGTATATACCACAGTGTGCTCAGTGGGTATTGAAAAATGTGCTTGAGCATAAATCTGCCAAAATAATTGCCGAACCGACCTACTAAACAAGCATAATTAGATGTGAGCGTTAAATATTCGTACGCACAGCAATTTAGAATATTTTTATTCATTTCTCAGAACCTGATGCTTGTAAGACGCAAAGTTTTCATATGTTAATATACACAAAATATTTAACCGGCAGATAATTCTAAATAAGAAAAAATATTTGTATGTATGAAAAACAGAAATAAATGGACAATTTTCACAATATTAATAGTCAATAATAGTTTTTGATGATATATATATATATATATATATATATATATATATATATATATATATATATATATATATATATATATATATATATATATATATATAAGAAAGAACAGTAAGATATATAATCCGGTGTTCTTATAGATATTTTTATTTTTACAAAATAGTGCTCAATGTAAATTTACAGAGCATTAATATTATAAATTAACTGATTTAAAATGTTTTTTTCGCTACAAAGTAACAACCATATTTCAAAAATGGAAGATAAAAGCTTCGAATTTAATTTTGTAATTAAATCAAATTAAAAACATTAGTTCTATTTCATCCTATTTTATAATAATAATAATAATAATAATATATATATATATATATATATATATATATATATATATATATATATATATATATATGTTAGTATTATTATTATTATAAAATAGTCGGTCACCAAAAAAACAATCAGGAATTAGAACGTATAAACATTGAAGAATGGAAGAAAACCTCTGGAAAAACTTGTTCAAATATGTGTTTATTAATGTAAATTAGGGTTTATTTTAAATTTGAAGTGCGTTTTTTTCTTTATTAAAGAATAGGTAATCTCCATTTAATATATAAATAATTAACTAATATTCACAACTCTAAAATAATTATTATTACATTTCATTTTTTATTAATTTTGTCGTAATTTTTATAAATATTTTAGTAATTTTTATTACTTTATTACATTTACATACAAATACCGTCTATTTTAAATAACACATACAATTTTTAAATAAAATAAATGTAACCCCAGTGTAAAATATAACTGCGTCAACATTACGACAAATCGATATATTTTTTTAAATTGACTTATGTAACGGCTAGTCTATATTCAGCAGCTGAAGATTGCGTTGTGCATGAAACTCCGAATGGTGCTATCGGTGTATATCTATCTATCTATCTATCTATCTATCTATCTATCTATCTATCTATCTATCTATCTATCTATCTATCTATCTTAACCAGTTCTTTATCTATCTATCTATCTATCTATCTATCTATCTATCTATCTATCTATCTTAACCAGTTCTTTATCTATCTATCTATCTATCTATCTATCTATCTATGTTTCTATATATATATATATATATATATATATATATATATATATATATATATATGAAATATTTGCGGTTTATTTTTTTCTGTAAATATGCGCATAGGAGAACGTAAACAAGTATATATAGAGAGAGAGATTAAGTTTAAGTAATTTATACATACATACACACACATACCCCCCCATATATATATATATATATATATATATATATATATATATATATATATATATATATATATATACACATATAGCCTTATATATATATATATAAGGCTATATGTATGTGTTTATATATGTCTGTTTGTGTTCGTTCATATTGGTGTTTGTGTGTTCTACCCGGTTAATTAAGCGTAATTGAAATTTATGCTATCCAGTCAGGAAAAGAAAGTTATAATGGGAGACAGAGTAAGTGGCATAGGAGCTAAGAAAGAGATATAGCGAGTTGGAGGTAGATAAAGAGAGACAGAATTGGAACGTAATATATTTGATTAGACTGTGAAAAACAGATTTTATAAAAATCCGATAGATCCAAATAGATTGGCGTACATCGATATGCCTGTATATGTAACATTATTCTCTTTGCCTAACCCGTTTTTATCTCTGTCTTTATCTGTCATTATGTGATGGACGAAATTAAATGTACACGCCTCCATCCAATCCTATTGTTATATTGACACTTAGATTCAATTTAAGAAAATAAACAAAGCTCTTATTCACAATCGAAATGCGAATACATTTTCAGGAAAAGAAGAAATGTAGTAATTGGTAGATAAAATTAGATTTTAGTTCAGTTCGAATCCATTGCAATTGAGGGTATTCCTTCCTCTTATCACATTTTGTCTCTATCATAAAGCCTTTATCTTGGAATGAACTAACACAAAAGAGCAATCATGACGAGTATCTTCATTTTTTCTCTTGTCTTTTGAGTCGGTTGTCTTGCATCTTTTTCCAATATAAAGGAAACTACATTAAATGGAGAATTGGTTTAACAATCAATTTGGCTCGGAGATAAATCGTTGAGTACTGCATCTGAACGTGTTTTTGAATGATTCATATGATTAATAATTATAGCATTACAATTTGATAAAAGGTGGATGATTTAATGCGACATATTTTTATAGCTTTAAGCCTTATTTTTTTTCGTAGAAACACATATTTGTGTAGACGCTCCGTTTATTTTAAACATTATTTAAAACGTTTAAAGCAATCGAAGATATGTTGGATTAACAGTCTCTCTCTCTCTCTTTCTATATATATATATATATATATATATATATATATATATATATATATATATATATATATATGTATATATATAGACAAAACGCTTCTTCACAAATCAAAATGCATATATATATATAAATGTATGTCCATTTTAATTTGTGAAGAACCGTTTTGTCTATATATATAGAAAGAGAGACTTGTTTATATATATGATGGACTCTCCCGTCGAACTCGACGTATGAGGGTTAGGCAGATCAGTTCCCAGAAACTGAAAGCCCGACATCCACACGGGATTTGATTATAGTGGTGAAGGCTTTGTGCAGGGCTATCCACACTTTTTGGAGGGACGAATACAGGGACCTGGTGCAACGGATGCCACAAGGTCCCCAAACGACCCTCCGCAGGTTTTGAATTCAGAGTTGTACTTCTCCTAGACCAGTTGCCATCCAAGGCTATAGAACCCAGTCTGTCCTGCTATTTACCCATAGTATATATATATATTTATATATATATATATATGAAGAAATATAGTCTTAAGCTGTGCTATATTTATGGGGTAAAGTGCTCAATATCAGAGATAGAGCGTGTGTAAATATAAAAGTGAACATAGAAGTCAACACTTAGAGGCGACAGTCTGTTTCATGCTATATGCAATCGTCAGCATCTAGCAATATATATATGAGCTAAAGATGAGGGAATTTCGGGAATACGTCCACAAATCCCGCGCAGCTAGTGCATCTGGAATAAATAGAAATTCCATTGACTGATCGGCAACGTGGTAAGAAGGTGCGTGCAGAAAGTGACACTTGATGGACGGGAATCCATCGACAGAACCAGTCTCCCCGTTATTTTTTTAGAAGAAACACATATTTGTGTAGACGCTCCGTTTATTTTAAACATTATTTAAAACGATTAAAGCAATCGAAGATACGTCGGATTAATAAATAAAAATACATTTCTTCTTTAGAAATTGCTTTGTTTACGTTTCGGATACAAATCTGAGTAGTTATGAGTTGCCAAGAAATTTGAACAAATGTGATTTAAAAGTAAATAGTTCCCCGTAGATTACGGATAAAAAGCATCACGGTTTCACTTGCACAGGAGGAAGCTGGTTCGAATCCTATCAGAGGATCCTTTTTTTATTTAATTAAATTTATTAATGTTCAGTTCGGTGGACGAAATAAAATTCTGTTTAAAATAAATGAAAGGCATTAAAGCCACTACGGCGCAGGGCCTGACCGATTATTACATGATATGATGAAAAGCACTATTAAGGAAAGAAAACAAGAAGAGAACAGGAATTAAGAAAATAGAAGATAACGATTGACATTGGATTTAAATTTTTAAATGTTGACTGTCAACGAAGAAGTGGGTGTTATCCAAGTGGTAAGTGCAATGAAACTGTTAGCATAGAAATTACGGTTACAATTCGCAAGTTCAGCTGTAAGATGACGAGACTGAGTTAGCAATCGACTATTGTGCATAAATTTACAAAGTCTAGGTACCTTAGAGTAAAGTTCATCAGAACAGTTATTTATCAAGCATTTATCAAAACGTCAGGGGGAAGCCATGTTAGAGTGTGGGGCAGGCGGGAATTGCCTGAAGCCGAGTCAGGAACCATAACATAGCCGATTCTCCATTTTTGATTTTATCTAATAATGTTCAAAGTAACACACACACACACACACACACACACACACACACACACACACACACACATACATATATATATATATATATATATATATATATATATATATATATATATATATATATATAACAAGTCTCTCTCTCTATATATAGACAAAACACTTGGACTACATGGAAGGATATTGATACGATGAAGCTATTATGGTATACGCTCACTGCAATGGATCCATTGGCGATATCATTCCTCCTGCGATCTACTACTGATCTCCTAAAAATGCGACTAACCTCAAGCTATGTCGGTACACTGACACTGATGTATGTGCATTATGTCAAAATGATCGAGGCAATTTCCGTCACGTGCACTCTGCGTGCGCGCAATCAATGCAGATGTACACGTGGCGTCATCACTAAGTACTGAAAGTGGTTATGGACGTAGTCACTACATCGTGTGAAGCAGTCAACAAACAGCCAGAGAACTTAAGATCAGTTTTTACAAGGAAGCTGAACATCCTGTCCTACAACACTTCTGCAATTTCCATCAAGACAAGACACATGCCTGACATTGAAGCGAGGTCTGATTCGATTAAGTGTGTCTTCCTCCTACAAGTAACTGTTCCATGGGAGAACAGGTAGAAATCGTACGGGGAAAAGAAAAATACGCTACGAATCGTTTCGATCCGACTACGTGGAAAAGGGGTATACATGTCATGTGGCGTGGATTCTTTTGATGATCTATCGTTACCTTCCTTTTGAAGGTGGGTATCACTGGCCGGTGTTCCTGTAGAGTGCTTCACATCGTCTCCCGGTATCGAGTTGGATCTTATCAAGATCCCAAATAAGCAAAGTTAATTAAAAACATTGCTCGCGACACAATGCTACTTCCGGCGTGAAACACATCTGTTTACCTTCCATTCTGCGTCCTTAATAACGGTCGCCACGTGCGCGTTGTGTATTTTACACACAACGTTAGAAATATCAGTTGCAGTTGTAAAAATGAAATCGCGAGAAACTGACACGTAAACAATAACCTGTGCGGTGGCAAAAGCTTCTGATGGCACCAGGGGTGGCAGTACCGCCTGAGCCACCGAAACTCTGTTACCTCCTCTCTTCAGCGGCTGACGAGGGCTGAGTATCGCACGTGCTTTCACACGTTGTATTTAAAGAATATATATATATATATATATATATATATATATATATATATATATATATATATATATATATATCAAGTATGTGGTGCAGTTCAATTTACATTACATGAATCATTCATACAAAAAGCAGATAGTGAAGTTAATGATATAAATGGCAAGAATCACTCTCGCAAACAAGTTTTAATAAAATACATTAACCTCGAACCCATAGATGATTGACCTTATACAACTGGAGTTTATAAACAGGGATCATAACATTCACCTACGGGTTCGAGGTTAATGTATTTTATTAAAAATTGATTGCGAATATATATATATATATATATATATATATATATTCAAGGATGTGAAGACATAAGGAAGGAACGATATATATAGTCTCTTGCTTAAGTTTTCACACCCTTGAAACTATCTACATTTTATAGTGTTACCAACTTGAAATCAAGCTGGCTTAAATGGTCGTTTTTACCAGGTGATCCTCACAAAATGCACAGGGATTTAGTGTGCAAAATACATTTTATTGTGACACAAACGATAATTAAGACAATAAAGCAGTCATCTATTCACATCGTGTACAGGCCACAGCTCAACAGGCATCGAGGTGGACCTTATCAAGATCACAAATTAAAACCATGCTCGCAACACAATGCTACTACCACCATAAAACACATCTAGTTACCTTCCATTCTCCATCACTGATAACGGTCGTTACGAGAACGTTGTATTTTGCTGAACGATTAAATGTTTTTAAGACAACGTTGAAAATCTGACTTACAGTTGATTAGGTTTACTCTTACTCTAATATTTCTCAAAAAAAGGGATGGTTATATTTATGAAAAAAGGGATGGTTATTTTTATGAAAAAAGGGGTGGTTAATTTTATAAAAAAAAGGGATGGTTATTTTTATGTAAAAAGGGATGGTTATTTTATGAAAAAACGCATGGTTATTTTTTATGAAAAAAGGGATGGTTATTTTTATGAAAAAAAGAGATGGTTATTCTTATGAAAAAACGGATGGTTATTTTTATGAAAAAAAGAGATGGTTATTTTTATTTATTTTTTACTCTTGTTTCTACTGCCCCTGTTACTCAGATTAGATGTTAATTAATTAAAGAATAATTTTTTGTTGCTACCAACACTAGTCCTTTTAACAAAATTTAACATTAGCGAAGTTGGTAATAGCTGCTCCAGTTACTGCCACGCAGTAATTATTTATTTAAGACGTTGCATACTGAGAAAGACAATATTCGGCAAACGCTATTGAACTTCCAACGCCATGACTCATGAGAAGGAAACATTTATCAATCGTCATTATGGAAAGCTTTATAAACTATGGATAAGATTTGAGAGAATATCTGAGAAGAGGATATTAAAGCTGTATAATACCTTGGTGAAACCAGTTTTAACCTACAACTGTGGAACTTGGGAACATACAAAGAAAGAAGAGCAGGGGCGAGACCAATTCCCCAGATGACAACTTTGAATTCTGATAGGGAAAAATACTCTTATATCTCCAACAAGAAATTGTACAGCAGAGGTCAAGAATCTCATTTGTCTTTGTTTGATTTTGAAAATAAGATGGAAACTTCTTGGACATATTTAGCGAATGGATCCAGAATGCCCAGCTAGCAAAACCATAGAGTTTTACCTTGACATACTTATACCAATTTGTCTCATCCACAGAAGTATTCTGGGAAATTTTACTTTATTATACAATTATGAATAAAAAAGATGGTTATTTTTATTTTTTTAATTTATTTTTTATCTTTTTTTACTATTGCTGCTACTGCTTCTGTTAATCAGATTAGATGTTAATTGAATTAAAAAATATTATTGTTTTTGCTACCAATTACTAATCCTTTTAATAAAATTTAACATTGGCGGAGTTGGTAATGTTTGCTCAAGTTATTGCTACGCAGTAATTATTTATTTAAAACGTTGCGTACTGAGAAAGACAATATTCGGAAAACGCTGTTGAAGTTCCAACATAATGATCCTTTCAGTTGGAACTTTCAATGTACGGGGCTTGATTGGAAGTGAGAAGCTAGAGATAGACAAAGAAAAGTACAAAGTGGGCGTGCGTTGCTTACAAGAAACACAAATTGAACGTGGTTTGAAGAGTAACATCGGAAAAAACGAACACCAACTGATATGTTCAGAGAAAGAATGTAAACATTATGGAAAAGAATTTGTTGTGAAGAGTAAATGGAGGAATAATGTACATAGCCATGGAGTTTTACTTTGAAAAGACTGACTTCAAAGTGTTCAGCGGTCATGCAAGAACAAGAACCACCATAGTCACAACGGTGAAGTGAGACATTCAAAGAACAAGGCAGAAAGATCCCACTTTTCGTTTGGAGAAGTTTACAATCGAGGAAGGTCTGCAACGAATCCGCGAAATCGCAGAGGACAGAGAAGGCTGGCAAAATATTGCCGAATCAGTAGACAATGTCACTGAAGATGAGAGAACAAGTCAATTCATGACTTCAAATCGAAACAGTTTTGATGATGATGATGATGATGATGATGATGATGATGATGATGATGATGATGAAAGAAAATCGGAGAGATTAACGAAAAAAACAATAGTTTGTTCGGTAACAAAAGCTGCCGGTGGCACCAGAGGTGACAGTTCCTCCTGAGATACCCATACAGTGTTAGCTCCCCTGGTTGGCGGCGAACGAAGGCAGGGTATAGCGCGTGCTTTCACAAGTTGTATGTAGAAAATATATCGGTGTGCGTGTGTGAGTGTGTATTGGTTAAAATTTTCAGTATTTATACAGAAAACTGACCAGTATCGGAGTTAGAGTGTTTGTAGTTATAGACACGTTGAACATAGGGACAGCATACTTGATCATTTCAATCTCACACGTCTGTATAGAAGATCACATTGAGACGTTAAAATCATGACTGTCAATTTTACACCTCATTATAGAATTTAGCATTAAGCATGAGACTGGCTGTCACATTTTCACACCCCCATGAGAAATGTCCGATGGAGACGTGAAACTGACTGTTACCATGCGGGGTTGATTCAGATGTATTTATAAAAAAGGATACTAAATAGAGGTGATTTACAGTGTGATTCAATTTCGACGTGCACTATCCTTATATATACACACACAAATACACATGATTTATATATATATATATATATATATATATATGGGTGCGTGCGTGTGTCAGTATATGTGAGTATATTTATATATTGCTAAATATATTTGATATGAGTGCTCTCATAATTTATATATATATATATATATATATATATATATATATATATATATATATCCTTTACCTTACTTTATACACACACATATATATATATATATGTATATATATATATATATATATATATATATATATATATATATATATATATATCATAATATATATATATATATATATATATATATGGTACATTGCACCTGTATTTAAAAAAGTGCTCGATATAATACAACAGAGCTATTAAGTATAGCTTAATAACGTTACATATTGTCCTTCACCTTCCTTTATATATATATATATATATATATATATATATATATATATATATGAATATTTGTAAATATCAGAGAATTTCTTTTTATCTTCTTGGCAAGTGCACATAAGCAAAGATCGACCTAATGAATAGTTTCCATATAATATATATATATTTATATATATATATATATATATATATATATATATATATATATATATATATACATATGTGTGTGTGTGTATGTATGTATGCGTGTGTGTATGTCTGTGTGTGTAGTTTCGTAGAATGACAGATACGTAAGTAGGCGGATATTTTTCCGGTTATACACTTTGCAAAGAATAAGAAATAAATTAAATGAAAAATCCTCTGAAGAGGCTTCCACGGAACTAAGCCAAATGAAAGCCTAAAAAAAGCATTTCCTTTGTAAAAACATAAGGAATCGTGAAAATTCAGTAGGTCTAAAAAAATGGATCTTAGGATTGAAAACGAAAGCAAGATAGCGAAATGAAATGAAGTCAAGGAGAGAAGAAACTAAGCGAGAATAAAGGAAGGGATTTTCAGAAAAACAAATGAAGAAAGCATAATATTACTATGGAGGTTTTATCTGGAATAACTGAAGAATTAGAAAATGCAATCGAAATTTAGGAAAAATTCTTAAGAATTAAAAAGAAGGGGAAAGGGAGTAGGGAAATTTCAATGAAATTTATGCGAACGAAAAGGAAAAGTATGAGGCTGAAAAGCGTGACTTGAAAATAAAAAAAACGGAATGGTATAGGAAGAAAATATATTTGAAAAATGTTGGAAGGAAAAATGAAGGAAGTAAAAAGAATAACGAAAAAAGAAAACAAGGAAAAACGAGACACAAAATAATAAAGAAGATATTAATGAAGTAAAAATCGATTAAATCTAAAAGGAAATAAATACGAAAACGAAGTAGTAAGGAAATAAAATATGAAAAAAAAGAAAGAGAGAAAGAGAGAGAGAGAGAAAGAGTGAGAAAGAGTGAAAGAGAGAGAATAAAGAAACAATGTATAAACAACAGAACAATAAATGAAAAATTATAAAAAATAATAGAAGAAGAAGAAGAAGAAGAAGAAGAAGAAGAAGAAGAATAAGAAGAAGAAGAAGAAGAAGAAGAAGAAGAAGAAGAAGAAGAAGAAGAAGAAGAAGAAGAAGAAATCTGTCTATATCTTTGAGATGAGATATTATGATTACATTATTAGGACTGGTATCCTCATATTTCTTGTCATATTCACAACGTTTCAGCCGTTGTACGCTCCGACCTTCTTCAAGGAGACATGGTCCAGTGTCCAGTTGATAAAGTGGGTTAGATCCAGAGGCTAGACTCAAACAGTTGTGAGTTCAATACCAGGCCACAGCAGTGGTGAACCAAAATATTGCTGAGTTAAGGGAAATAACTGAGACATCGGTAAGAGGCATGACACGTGGAACTAGAACAATCAACCCCGGTTGACGAAATAAAAGTTTTAGTTTAAATTTCCTATCACCTGTAGAATACCAGAGCGTACAACGTCCGAAACGTTGTGAATATGGCAATGAAGTTGAGGATAACAGTCCGAAAAATATAAATAATGTAATTACCATGAAAATATTTAAATAAAAAACATAGCGAAGGTATTTTACGGTGGAGGCAAAGGCACTGAAGCCGAGATACTAAGTCAGGACCAATTACATTGCAGAATTTCCTTTGGACTTCATGAAGAATATAAAAATATATAGCAGAAGAATGAACAATACCCTGTTCCTTAGGTTTTTCTAAAACTCCACCGTGACAATTATCCTTTATGGTTCTCAAGACCAAGAAAAGCAATGAAGATGAGGATAACAGTCCGAAGAATGTAAATAATACAAGTAAGAAGAAAATAACAAACATGGCTCTTGAAAGGAAACAATAAAGAAAAACAACAGAGTGTAAAAACGATATTAATTGTCGATATTTCTGAGATGAGGTATAATGTACACTATTTACATTATTCGGACTATTGTCCTAATCAGTGTTGCCATATTTATTACAAAGTTTCGGCCTTTCACTATCTGTCTATATTTCTGAGATGAGGTATTATGTAAACTATTTACATTATTCGGGCTATTGTCCTCATCTTTGTTGCCATATTTATTACAACGTTTCGGCCTTTCAGTATCGGTCTCTATTTCTGAGATGAGGTATTATGTATACTATTACGTTATTCGGACAATTGTCCTCATCTTTGCTGCCATATTTATTACAACGTCTTGGCCTTTCAGTATCTGTCTATATTTCTGAGATGAGGTATTATGTACATTATTTACATTATTCGGACTATTCTCCCCATCTTTGTCGCCATAATTATTACAACGTTTCGGCCTTTCAGTATCTGTCTATATTTCTTAGATGAGGTATTATGTACACTATTTACATTATTCGGACTATTGTCCTCATCTTTGTCGCCATATTTATTAAAACGTTTCGGCCTTTCAGTATCTGTCTATATTTCTGAGATGAGGTATTATGTACACTATTTACATTATTCGGACTATTGTCCTCATCTTTGTTGCCATATTTATCACAACGTTTCGGCCTTTCAGTATCTGTCACTATTTCTGAGATGAGGTATTATGTACATAATTTACATTATTTGGACTATTGTCCTCATCTTTGTCGCCATATTTATACAAAGTTTCGGCCTTTCAGTATCTGTCTCTATTTCTGAGATGAGGTATTATGTACATTATTTACATTTATCAGGTCTTTTCTGTGGCCACTAATAACGGAAAGACACCAGCAAAGAAAGAATGAAAGATAATGAACTTAATAGGAAAAAATGAAGAAATAAATAAAAAAATGGAGATAAATAGGCGAAAAAAGAATGATTGGGAATATAAGAAAGAGGAGTTTAAAAAGAGTCATAAGTAAATAATGGTAAGAAAACGAGAAAAGAAGAAGTGAATAAAAAGAATAAAAGAAGAAGGGTGAGAAAGATACTGTCAACAGTTTTCAAAAAATGGGTGTGAATAATAAAAAAAAAGTATGTGAATACTTGAATGAAAGAGGAAAAGAAAGAAAATCTAAATGAACTCGAATAAGAATAAGCCCGGTGAATAAGAAAAGTAATAAAAGAAAAACGTGAAAAGAAAGAGGATAAGCAAAATATATCAGAAGTAAAAAGAAATGTAAGATAAAAATATACATTTCTAGAAACATAAATTCAAATAAAAAATATCCGTGAGTTCTATGTTAAAGAATGTGTTCATGCTCTCGTCTGCATATCGCAAACAGTATCTCCATGTTAATATTTGGAGATTATCGCAGAGCCTGAAACAAATTTATGGACGCAGGAATAATACAAGTAAGAGTCGTCTGATAATCTCCGGAGAAGGATGACCCTTTCCTGCTTTCGAAATCAGCTTTTGAAAGCGTGGGTTTTACTTGTGTCTCCAATCAGGACTTCTGGCGCCGGTGAGCACTTTCTGGATACCAAAGAGAATTTCTGAAGCAAAATGCGAGCGACGAAATATTTAAAGATTTCTTACAATTTTGTGTCGTAAGAGAAGGGATTGATGTGATCAAGGCCAGGAAAGAAACAGAAAGGAACAGAATCGGGGAGGGGGAATTAAATGAAAGACATGAAGTAAGAAACAAACATATGTGAAAAAGTAGCTTTGAGTTCTATATACTACACACACACACACACACACACATATATATATATATATATATATATATATATATATATATATAGAGAGAGAGAGAGAGAGAGAGAGAGAGAGCAAGACTCTTCGGCAGAATTGAGTCACTGTCAGTCACTGTGTGTTTATCTAAATCTAAAAATAAACACGCTAAAATTCACCTTGATTCCTGCCGTGCGCCGACGGCTAAGTGGTAGAAGTTCCGACTGACGCAAAATTCAGTCGGGTTTCGATCCTAGCTAGAGGCAACCGGACGTCTAGCCACACTGATGAGCTGTGAAACAGCGAAACTGTCTGTCTGTGGATGACAAATATATATATATATATATATATATATATATATATATATATATATATATATATATATGAGCCTATTTCGCTATATCACGGCTCATCAGTGTGGCTATACATTCGATTGCTTCAAATTGGATCGAAACTTGAGCGATTTGGCATCAGTGAGAGACTAAGATGTCGGCACACTGCTGAAAAAGGGAATCCCTTAATGTGATGTATAGAAACGTCATGTGTACCTGGCCTAGTAGTTCTCACGTTCGTTGACTATGAGACCCGGGTTAGCATTTCACTATGGTCGATTAGTCAGGAAGGAGACTTCCTGATGTTTATCTGACTGGAGGAGTCTATCCCAGCGTGTGGTACTTTTGGAATGTGTCTGAAAAACATACCACGGTTTAACCCAAGCCTTGTGAGTGAAATTGGGTAGACGGGGGAATCGATAGCTCTGCTAGCTCCAAGTCACACGTGATCTTGACCGAGGGTTTGAGCATGTCTTGTTCAAATTGTTGATAACGCTGGATAACATGCTCTTTCTCAGAAATACTAAGGTCTGCTCAGCATAGTTGCATTATGAACCACAGGTGGTCTCTGTGGGTGTTAAATAAACACAAATCTGCCTGAGCAAGCTTCTGCGATAGGGATTGGCTAGCTGCTCTAGTAGAAGGGTATCCTCGAATAAGAGTGGCCAGCCATACGTATAAACGCCAAATCAGCAACCGGGGGGGGGCTCAATTCAGAACTGAAGAACGATGTGTTATAAGCAGGAGCAGCCACGGTTTTAAAAATTCCCTCTCTCCACAATCGGTGAATCAGAGCAAGTCATCCACACACGCTCATATCTGTAAGAAGCGTATCTTAACATAAATAAATGGCATCATATATTATGAAATGGATTAAATATATTGAATAAATAAATACACACACACGCGCGCGCGCACACATACACACACACACACACACACAGATATATATATATATATATATATATATATATATATATATATATATATCCTCCTTGAAATTATCCCTACCAGTCACAAATTGGCAATATTTACCTAGGTTTGCCTATCATTTGGTTTACACTCATCTCAGTCTTTTGGACAGGAGTAGAGGTTTATCCCTTTTTTCCTGTTTAGGATTGCTTTCCGGTTCCTTCTCAAGTCTACTCCAATTCCCTTATTTCTTGGATCTTCGCTTCAAACACTGTACATTTATTTACTGTAAATTAACTTCTTTTTCTTCAGTTAGAGTAGATAGGTCTGTTTATCGATCGGTTCACACTCCTCCCCCTTTTTTGAGACTAGTAATGGTCCCTCGTTGGCTTCCGGTTTCAAATTGTGTTTCCGGTACCTTCTCTTTCACTTCCGATGGCCACTTGCGTCTGTGCATATCGAAAGTACTCGGAATAAAATAAATATGTATCAACATGGCGATTTTGTCTCATCCTTCAATAACGACACCCAATATATATATATATATATATATATATATATATATATATATATATATATATATATATATATGTATTACGAAAAACTAGGTAATCCCTATGGGTAGACCCAATGAGGATAAAATCTATATATCTATACATATCTGTGTCCACACATGCCCACATTTATACACATATCTCTACACATACATACATATACACATGTACACACACATATATACACACATACATACACATATACACCTATATTTATCCTATCTATATACCTACCCGTATCAATATATACATATCAATATTCATATCGGCCAAACACAAATATATTTTCACAATACACAACTATACAGATGTATTCCTATCTTTCTATATAAACAAATATACATATACATATCTAAAAAACGTATCACTGTTTCAGTCCACAAACATATTTCGGCATGCATACAGTTATGTGTTCATATTCACATGTGAATAATAACATTTCAACAGTAAAGATCAAGTAATATATTTTGTTAGGTTTAGATTCTTCTTATGCCGACATTTAAAAATGAATTCATTATGACTGTTCAGTAATATATCCGGATCTTTATGCCTTATAATGAAGATCTTTTCTCTTAGACACAGATTGCATCTGTCTCTGAAATTTATTGGAGTTCTGGCTCTCGAGACGATCTTCCACGTTATTTGTGGGGTTAAGCCACCCTCCAACAAATTCCAATAATGTTTTGACAGTGCCGTTTGGTTCTTCTTATGTCTTTCTATTTTTTTAAAGCCAAAGCTAAAATAAAAACAACCGGTTTCGTCCCAGGAATTATCAAGCTTATTTATTCATGGAATTTAAAAAGGCGTGTAAATTAATTCAAATTAACGAATGGAATGGAATGAAAGAAGGAAAAAAAAGAAAAAAATTATGAATTTCAAGAAACTAGAGTCCAAGAACATTCAGACTCAGCAAGCATTACCTCTGTTTACAAAGGGAAGGCCCACGGGATTTGATAGATAACAGTTCTGGTTCTGCCATTGCTGAACATTTAATAAATAGTAGGAAATGTGTGGAAAATTTTAGTGGTGACCTATTTATAATTTTATCTAGGTCCCACTCCACATTTCATCTCAAGATTTTAGAGTCCTTGTATATCAGATCCCGTGAGCCTTCCACACATATCCGGCTACTGCGATAAACTCCACGAAACAACATCAACTTCATTTTGGCACTTGGAATGTACGAACTCTCCAGGACAACAACTCAGCATTGGAAAGAAAAACAGCTCTGGTCGCATTGGAGCTAAAGAAGTACAACATTGATACAGCTGCACTGAGAAGTAACCATCAGTCGACTACATGAAACGAGAAAACAAAATAAGACATCTAAGATTGTTCCTGCTGCACTTGGATACAATACATTCTCTTGTACTGTTTGTGATCTTTTGTGAAAATTCTCGAGCCGGTCTCAAAAGTCATGACCGTCATTGGCATGCAGATAATTAGTTCAAAGGTCATTGGAACCTCATATGTCGAACTCGACGGGAGAATCCATTATTTTCTTTAAGACATTATGACGAACAATTATTTTTAGTTGTTTTACTTAGACATTAGTTCGGGATATAAACTTATTAAGTTTATTCCGATGTTACATATTATGGCGAATTTTCAGTTGAGCTATTTTTAGCGAATTATTTCAAATCTGGGTAGGCAAGTTTAAACGCTTTAAATAAATATTTAATATAGTGAAGGACTATTACTATTTAAATCTTATTAGACGGGGACAGACCTAATTGATAGGAACGCGAGAAGTCAGAAGAGAGTTAACAGGCGAGAAGTATGAGGAAAAACGTTAAGCAGAACTTTCCAGTAAAACAGTAAAATTACGAGCCGTGGCAGCCAATATATTACAGTCCTTAAATCCGTGATCTCAAGGTACCAAGAGGAAATATTTCATCAGAACAATTATCATGAAAATATCTGTCTATATCTCTGAGAGGACGTATTATGATCACTCATAATATTTACATTATTCGGGCTGTTATCCTCATCGCCATATTCACAACGTTTCAGACTCTATATCTCTGAAATGAGGTATTATGATTACTTGCATTATTTACATTATTCGGGCTGTTATCCTCATCAAAGCTGCTTTTTCACATCTCATGTTTGTTTTTGGTTTCAGTTTTTGAAACATGGTAATTCCTGTGTAGCGCTGTTTCATAAAACCATATTTTTAAATCAGTTAAATTATAATATATATATATATATATATATATATATATATATATATATATATATATATATATGTATATGTGTGTGTGTGTGTGTGTTTATTTATTCAATATATTTAGTCCATTTCATAATATATGATGTCATTTATTTATGTTAAGATACGCTTCTTGCAGATATGAGCCTTCGAGAGAAATCATGGGAAATTTGCTCTATAAAAATAGTAATTTAATCTTCTTAATCAGAAACATCCTCTGTAGCTAAATGGTATAGCACGTCAGACTATATAACGGTTCGGCATATGATACAGGTTCGATTGGTGTAGTTGGACTCATAACTTATACGTGAGTTCTCGGATAATCAGGCTGGTAAATGTTGTTAATACTCAACAGAGGATTTACTTAAATATTTGTATCTATAAAAATATCGTATAAACAGAAAATATACAATATATATATATATATATATATATATATATATATATATATATATATATATATATATATATATATATATATATATAGGGTTTGATGGGTAAATTGTTGACATTTTATATTTTTAATTTCACTCCCGCGATTTTTTTTTATTATGTCGTCTGCACAGTATAGTAAGGTCAGTTGTGCACCATCTACGAGAAAAAGAGCAACTTGACGCTATTCTCTTCACAAGAAACTTGGAAACGTCATCTTGTATTCCTTGGACTTCGCACCGGAAGTGTTTGTGTGTCAATCTGAGGACAGTCCAGAGGATTCGGTAATAGTTGCGTGAGTCTAATGGTGATTACAAACGTACGGCAGCTCTGAAAAGTTGTTCTGATAAGAAAAGATCTCCCGAATTGATTGTTGACAGTCTCAGGCTCAACACGGAGGCCTACACCAAGTATCTGGAGGCGGTAGTACTGCTCTGCGTGAATAAAATGGCTGTAGAAGACCCTATGTCTGGCAGCAGGATTCTGTACCATGCCCCAAAAGCAGGCGAACCTAGATTCGCCTGTCAAACATTTTCTGCAATCACACTGCCGCTTAAATCCGGCCATCTAACTCTCGAGACTGCTACCCTCTTGATTATTATGTGTCGGGTGCAGTTGTTCGAGAGACTAACAAAACACCTTGTAACACCAAAGATGAGCCGAGGAAAAGGATTATGGCAGTATTCACTTAAACAAGGAAACCATCCATAAAAGATATGACATTCCGAAATCGTCTGGAGGCTGTGGTTGAAGACATTGTCGATTTTATTCAATACATTTATTACCTAGTGTTTCAAAACATTTTTTGTGTAATTTTGATAAATATAATGTAAGATGTTAGTCTTATTTTCACTTTCACGTAATTTAGATGACAGTTTCTCAATCACATCCTGTATATATATGTACGTGAGTATATGTGTGTGTAGGGATTACACAGATGTGTTTTTTGCCTTTTTTTTCTTTACAATTGATCAGTATGTCTGCACGCTTTATGTAGGATCAAATTATCTCTCCCAACCTGTGAGTTTTGGATTATTATTATATCTGTGTTCTTCGCCTCAGATCAGAGTGTAGCAACTGTGTACTCTGTGAAATTACATACAAACTATATGAATGGATATGCATTTCAGATATGTTAAGCTGAAGCTCTCCCCGCCGGCTTGCAGACCTTCTCCTGTAGTGGATGTGTTAAAATATTCCTCTCTTGTATAACTATCACTAATCATATAAGAGCCTTAACACACACATACACACACACAAATAAAAAATAAAACGTTTTCGTTGCTGAGACATAATTTAATTTTATTTTAGCTAGCCAATCCTAAATCATGTACAGGAAAAAAGAAAGAACGGAAAACCTTTTTTATTTAGCGTTTGGGAAAATATAGCTATGAAAAATTTGAATGGTAATGGTCATATTACACAGACGTATTCATTGAACGAACAGTCAATACTGTATGTTGAAATTTATAAAATATTTGGATTTTTCAGGAAAATAGATTTCTTAAGACCAGCAGATGCTTATCGCTCTTTAGAGTATTGAGAGGGTTTCTTTCCAAACCATTTTTTGAAGTAGGTGGAATGTCAAAATTATATTATGCCATCTTTTTTGCGAGTTAAATGTGATAATTATTATTATTGTTGTTGAAAGTCCTCAAGTCGTGTGCTTTCTGTTAATTATGATTCTGCAGTGCGAGTTCACAAGGTTCGAAGAAATGTAGTCTTCACCAAAACACATAGACTTTATTTGCTCAAAGCCATTTTTCACCATAGATCTTAAAAAGCGTTTGTATACAGCATGACATCCATATGAAAGTCTGGTTTTGGTTTTGGGTCCATTTCTTTGTTTGGACGAAATTACCTGCAGCGTAGCGTATTCTATATTCAATTTCCTTATCTCCTCTACTAAATTTCTTATAGCTGATTCATAAACTGATGTATTTGAAATGTTTCCCACCTTTAGAATTTTTATGATGGATAAAGGGTAGGTTTTATCACTGCTTTCATTCCAATTACAGATCATTGTTTGCGTATTAGAAAAAGTTTATCTTGATTTAACAAACTAGCTAAACAAGTGTGGAATTTAAAAGAAAAAAGCACAGTGAACCCACGATAAGATGGAACATTTAAAAAGAGGATAATCTGTATAACAACCACAATAATATTTGCAATCTTTGCCCACGAGAAAATTTAGCAATAATGATATTTTCGGATCCAAATAAACTTTTGAACCAGAAATTCAACATTGGCGCCCTGACGATTGCGTCTAGTATGAAACAGCCTGTCGCCTCTGAGTGTTGACTTCAATGTTCACTTTTATATTTATATTTACATACGCTCTATCTCTGATATTGAGCATTTTATCCTATAAATATAACACAATTCAAAACTATACTTCTGCATATGTATATTATATATGTATATGTTTATATATGTATGTATATGTTTATGCTTTACACACACACACACACACACACACACACACACACACACACACACACACATATATATATATATATATATATATATATATATATATATATATATAAAGTTGTTGCCAAACATCTCTATCTATAAAAGGCAGGATGTGTGTGTGTGTGTGTGTGTGTGTGTGTGTAACGAATGCACGGCCGCAAATTTCGACGGATTTGCACCAAAATTTACATGCACATGCTCCAAGTTACTAAAAAAGCGCCGATCGAGTTTGCATTTCTCAACTACCATCGATAGTAGAAATAATCGATTTTTTCATGCTTCTACGGCAGTTGTCATGTAGTTTACGGCCATTTTCTACTGGCCAGAGTGAGAGCCTATAGCTGGCTGCCACGATTAGGCAGGAAAATTCTATTGGCCAGCGTGAGAAATAACAGCTGACTGACACGAATATTAACTAGCATGCTAGCATGCAAAAAAAATCGATAACTGCATTCGTCACAAGTGGGAAAAATTTAAATCTGCATGACACTTTACTCCAATTGGCTCATTCGCTTGCTTAAACACGATGTTGATTCTGATTCCGCAGAACTGTGTTGGGTGTGAAAAAGTATTTGTTGTTAACATTCTTTTTTCATTCAGTTTTTCCAGTTACGAGTCCTTTTTAAAAGTTAATCGTTTTGTGTTAATTTTATTTAGTTCTTTTTTCGTAACAGATTTAATATTTAGTATAGAGCTTAGAAAAAATTCGCAGTGTGAGATAGGCAAGAAGTAAGGCATGTGGCAACATCAGCACGGCAAAGGGCACTCCTTTAAAGGCAAGGAAGGATAAAAATAATTTAAGTCAAGTGATAGCGATTGCTGTATGAGTCGTGCGATTTTTGAATCAAGCACGGGCAACGCCGGGCCATGCTGCTAGTCAATAAATAAAGTTGTTTGAATATATAATTTTAAAAGATATAATTTTCAAGATTTTAGTTTTCGTAAGATCAAAATTCTTTGCTTGTGTTTCTTTAAACCAGAAAAGTAAAAAGAAAGAAATATCTTCACTCCTCGTATATGAGTCACATATTGTTTTAGATGAAATGATACCTTTTATTATAGATTCAAATCTTTTCTTGCATATACAAATAATACATGAAGTTAAGTAGAGTCTTTTGGTAAGAACTGATGATTGTTAAAGCATCTTAGTATTGCATTGCAGTAAAGAAGGGAGAAAAATGATGCGGATAAAGAAGATAAAACGGTATTCAATCCTAAAAAAAAAATAAAGATGCTCATCAGAAATATATGGAATAAGTAAGAACGAATTATATCTATTTCAGGCTATTTGAAAGCTTCTTTTTCTTACACACTTGATCATTCTAATACTCGCTACGAGACTATGATTGACGCGCAGTAATTAAAGGAACGCTAACAGAATAGATCGGTTTAGAAATAATACGAAATAGATCAGTTTCGGAATCTTGCTGTCTGCTGCTGTCTTGACCGATATTCTACGCATTCAAGATATGGGATTGGAAAGAGAATCAAAGCTGAATGAAATTCCTTGGATAGAAATTCTTCTCAGAATTCCAACTGCAATAATTATGGTAAATAAGAATAAAAGTCCGGTCTAACGAAAATTCTTCATCTCGGAACCTCAACAAGATGGCGGCATTATAACAACAAATTGAAAAAAAAACTTCTCAAATAATTAGCCTGCTGACTGAACTTTAGCAAACGTAAAACATTTTGATAAATAATTAAATTTTCAGCGAAGATACTCTTAAACGTGTGGAATAATTAAAATACTACCCAAACTTGTTACGTTGAAACTGGTTTGATCAGCGATATTAACTAATGTGGAGCCCGGTCAGTGTTTAGTTAGGTGACCGGTGGGTAATATTATCAGCTGCAATCTTGCTGGACCTGTCGGCCTAGCAAGATTGCGTTGAATGCAAACCTGCGTCGGATACAATCTTGTTACATCTATTAACTTCTACTAGAAGAAGATATGGAGAGGTACTTCTAGACTGACAGGTCGTTAGACTTACTCGGATTTGGCTAAGAAATAATTCTCTGACTCTTGCATAAATTAGGAATTTGTTTTTCACAATATGATAATGAAGCTGAATATAAAAATAAATACATTGATAAAAATAAGGAACTGATTGGTTCCTAGGCGTCTCGGCACCAAATTATGCACAAGTTGACTTTAACTGTTCTTTTTATGACCTGTGATTATTTTTGGCCTAAATTGCCAAATTCATCAAACAGTTGAAACATTGAGTTTTGTTTGGAAACGCTTGCATCTTTTCCCATTTGTTTTAGCGTTTCTTTCTTTATTTAGATCGCACATTTTTCTCTGAATGTCTTTAGTTTAATTTTAGCGTCCACACGATTTCCCTTTATTTTTTATTTTTGCTATTGCTTTGTTGTTTTCAACACTGAGACTTTTGCTTTGTATAAACAAACTAATTACATTCCAGAGAAGGAAAGAATGTTTCTCGTACGTAAAACAAAAACGAAAACAAAAGACCGTTTCTCTTCTTACATTTTATCTAACTTATATTTTAGCATGTTATTTTAAGCTAAATTAACATTTTCTTTCTTCGTTTAAAACCAAAAAAAACTGTATGCATTTGGAACGGGCAAATTTGTTTTGGGCATGATTTTTAAATTTGTAATGTCGGCAATTGACGGTAAAAGCAAGAAATAAATGAAAAGTCTTAAAAGCAATCAGCTACAGCCACAAAAGAAACAATATTTTAGCTTCAGTTCGGGAAATATAGATTTTTTCCTCAGTATATTGCAATGTTTACAAACTTTTCTAAAACGTCTCGTTACCTGATTGTCGGTATAAACTTTTGTATATCTTAAATTATTCATTTTAACTTCTCAATGATCTCTTTCAGGGTAAAGATTATTACAAACCTTTGACTACAGATATGAATTTGCAGAAAACCCTCTTTAGAATTAATTTTGTTTAAATAAATTCAGGGAAAGTGTGTTCAATTACTAATTCCTTATTTTTTAACAAGTCGTCTCCCTTCGGGAGGTGAGAGATCCGTGTTCCTGGGTATGACGATAGACTACATCCGGAAGCAAGACCTTTGAATACGAGATTGGATGATTCGAGGAGCGTAAAACAACTTCATAATTATTGTTGTTCTCAGGTCCACCCAGATATGGGGTGGTAGCGACTGTTAGGGTCCCAGGTATGGGCAAATAGTGAACCACAAACAAACAAAAAAAAACGATGGAAAATTATAAAAATGCAAATAGTAAACATAATTATCGAAAATACATGCTTATAGCAAAATAACCAGCAATATATTTCATAGTAAAATGAATACATTTTATGGGGAAAAAAACAGGAATTCATGTTTGTAGCAAAATGAACAGCAATATATTTTGTCGCAAAATGACAAGCAATGCATGTTTATAGCAAAATAACAAGCAATACATATTTACAGCAAAATGACCAGCAATACATGCTTGTAGCAAAATGACCAGCAAAACAATTTATAGGTAAATGACAAGCAATAAATGTTTTTAGTATAATGACCAGTAATATATTTTTGCTGAAAATGGCCAGCAATATAATTTGTAGCAAAATGACAAGCAACACATTTTATAGCAAACTGTCCAACCATTCATTTTATAATAAAATGAAAAACAATTAATGCTTATAATAGAATTACCAAATATACATGTTTATAGCAAAATGACAATTCATTTTACAGTTTTATACTTTCAATAGATTTTATTTAAAAAAATGCACTGATTAACGCCATTTCTTGCAAGGAGAAACAAATTTTCAGAATTCATTTGATATTGTAAGTGTATTTGTTAAAAAGATGCAGCTCATTAATATAATATAATTATGAAATAATGTCATTCGCTTGAATTTTCACATTTAGATTTCTGCATTAAATAATAACAGGTGTTGATATGCTGTAAAATAAAAACCACGAAACCAAATAAAACAGGACGTCTCCCTTCAGGACGTATGTGATCCTAATTATTTACAAGTTACTGTGTTTTGTAATTCAAAGACATATTTGGCTCTTTACCATTCCTTATTAGAAAAAATATGCTCACTGCCGTAGTAATAAAAAACCATTCGGATTCATATATATATATTGCCATCCACACAAACTATTTTGCTGCTCATCAGTGAGAATAGGCATCCGATTGCTTTAAGCCGGTATCGAAACCCGACCTATTTGGTAATAGACGGAGATTTCCCCCCGAAGCCATCGGACCACCTTTGAGATAAAACGATTTTTTACGTACTTGCTCTGTGAATAAACACTCCAATGACTCAGAGAGCAAAATTCAGCCAAGTAACATTAGTAGTAATACTCATTGTTTAAAAATTCGCACTTACGATCCAAGTGTGCACAACCGAATTTAAGTTTTTTGTTTGTGTATGAATGGTTATATATATATATATATATATATATATATATATATATATATATATATATATATATATATATATATACTATACTATTTACATTGTTCGGACTGTTGTTGCCGCTCGTGTCGACAGGGATTGAACTCACCACTCTTTCGGTCAAAACTCTGGATTCAACCTAACGCTTTCATCCACTAGGCTACGTGAAGAAGCCCGGGGCGTCAAACCGTCGAGACGACGTGAATATGCCAACGAAGAAGAGGACAATAGTACGAACAATGTAAATTATTTTACCTCATCTCAGAAATATATATATATATATATATATATATATATATATATTTGTCATCAGTCACCTAAGCTATCGGCGCACGGCAGAGAAAGAAAATGTTTTAACGTATTATATACGTGATGTATATACTTTATTTTAGGATATTACATCGAAAAAATCGAGATACAATTCCAGTCGTATTTCTATGCGTATACAAAGACTACTGCAATTGCGTAGCGATATTGACATGTTTACTTTGTTCGGACTGTTATTAACGCTGTTGTCGACAGGTATTGAACTCACCACTCTTTGGATCAAAACTCTGGATTCAGCCAACGCTTTATATAAACAGGCGCACAAGCATATATGGAGTTATTAGATGAGCGATACATTTTGCAAATATGCGTGTGAAAATGTATGTACATTCTCAAATATATTCTTGTATAAGAAAATATTTCTTCAAGAAAAATATTCAAGAAAACTTACAAGTGTCTGCTTAAATTCAGGTTAAACTGTGTGTATATGCGTGTTTTTGGAGGGGATTAGAAACGCATACAAACACATTAAATCCAGATTTAATCCAATCCTTGTAAGATTTCTTGGATATTTTTATTTAAGGAAATGTTTTCTTTGTCCTGAATTAATATTTAAAGATAAAGCCAAGTTGGAAATTTTTAAAGGGAAATTAGCCTGAAATAAAACTGAAACATTTATTAATGGATAATTTTTAGTTTGGTCTCAAAGGCATTTTCAAATTTATACCAACATAGAATCTTTCTTATATATTTATAAGTCTACCATTCGACAGTTACAAATGGTCGAGTGTTCCTGCTATATATTTAGAGATTTTTCATAAAATCAATAGAAGAATCTGCAATGTTATTGTGCTTGATCTGGCATCTCAAATTTGATCACTTTCTCACCGTATTAACGTAGCTTTCCTGTGCCTTTTCTATAAATAGAGACGTTTGTCGACGGGAAAGTAGAATATATTTATATATATATATATATATATATATATATATATAATCATTAAGTATTTCATCGAGTTTAAGAAGAAAGCTCAACAGAATGCAGAAAGCACCGTTTCGTCCTATATTTGGGACTCATCAGCAGTGCGCATCCACTACCAGGAATTGAAACCCGGACAGTTACGATATTAGGCAAACGTTATTATACCAACTGTTCCACAGTGACGAAGTGGTAACAAATTAAACTCGACATAGCGCCGCTCATTCACATATTCCGTGGTGGAATTCATCCAAGTTCCTTTAACCAAGGATTGTGCCCCCGAGAGCCACGACTACTATCACCAAGCAGCTCCATCCAGAGCATTAGAAGCCGGTTCAAGCAAGGATATACAAGAAATTATCTCAAATCCTCTTAACAATTTCTCATATATATATATATATATATATATATATATATATATATATATATATATATATAATTATGTAATTCATTGAGTCTGATCGAAGCCTCAACAGAATGCAGAAAGCACTGGACGGTCGTTTCGTCCTATATTTGGGACTCATCAGCAGTGCGCATCCACTACCGAGAATTGAAACCCTGACAGTCAGGTTGTCAAGCAAACACTATACCAACTGTTCCAACGTCCTCAGACTCAATATAGCGCCGCTCGCTCACATATTCCGTGGTGGAACTCAACTGAAGTTCCCTGTAACCATAGGACTGTGTCCCCCGGAGCCAAGACTACTATCACCAAGCCGCTCACTCTAGAGCATTAGAAGCCGGTTCAAGCAATGATATACACATGATATTGAATCTGATTTGCTATCTCTTCGTCACCGAGATTTCCTATTTCCCTACCTGATGATGATTGTATGAAACAATTGAAAGCTAGTAGTAAAAAAAGACTTTATAAAACCGGAATTTATAAACAAGAATCATACCATTCATTAACGGATTCGAGGTTAATGTATTTTATTATTAAAAATTGTTGGCGAGAGTGATTCTTGCCATATCATTAACTTCATTATCAGCTTTTCGTATGAATGATTCGTGTAATATGAATTGAAGCTGCACCACATAAATGATATATATATATATATATATATATATATATATAGGCAGTAATAAGCCATCAAAATGTTATGACACAAATTTATGATTACCAGCGTTAAAAATGAACTCCATTGTTGATATATTAACACAACTTCAACTTCTATTATTTTATTTATCGAGTAAAATATTTTATCGCACTTAAGGCAATGAAGGAGCTAAGGCGTTACTGAGATTGGAGAAAACAGAGAGACAAGAAAAATACTGGATTTAGTGAAACAAAAGATAAAGATTAACATTACATTTAATTTTTTGAAATCGTACGAAAGAGGGATTTACTACGGAGAAGTACGGTAGAAGAAACTTTTACCATAGAACTTACGGTTACAACTATCAGTTTCAACAGTGAAATGATGTGAGGCTGCGAGTCAATTTGTGATTCTGAGCTACCATCAAGGAGAATTGTTATGGGACCTACCTTTATGGACTAAATGGACTCGTCCTATTACTATATATACGGGGAGATCATGCCTCTCAAGGGAGCTGTTCACAGTTGACAGCCTTGCTGCGCCTTGTTCCAGCAAGTCGGTCGAACTCTCTGCCTCTGAGCAGAGAGGAACCCGGACGAGGCGCCGCCGAAGGGCAGAGTCTTTTTCGGGGAGGTTTACCAACCTGATTCTGTTATTACAGTTTCTACGGGCATTCTTTGGCCGAGCCTACGGGCTCGGGAATACCGACGTTAAACTCGGCCTTGTGCCACATCTATCCCTCGTGGGGGGCAGTAAATATTGCTGTCCATCATTGACAGCCTTGCTGCGACTTGTTCTAGCAAGTCAGTCGAACACTCTGCCTCGGAGCAGAGAGGAAACCAGACGAGGCTCCGCCGAAGGGCAGAGTCTTTTTCGGGGAGGTTGACCAACCTGATTCTGTTATTACAGTTTCTACGGGCATTCTTTGGCTGTGATTCTTCTTTCTTTTTTACTTTTGTGAATTTCTCTTGCCTTTGTTGTCTATTTTCCTTTTTCTCTTCCGTATTTGTCTCAATTGTTTATTGCCTTAATTTTCTATTGCCTCTTGAGTTTTTTTCTTGTATTTTGTTTTTGACAATTTTATTTTTACGTTGGGAAAATAAAAAATTTTTAAAAAGAGAAGAAAAGGCAAAGTTATTTCTTTGTTCGTCGTGTTGGGACGGAAAAGCCCATCATGGCGGACAATAACGATGACAAAAATAATACACCGCTTTCTAACCCGATGTCACCAGCAAACACGGCCTGGTCCGAAAATAGGCCGCTTACAAAAGATCCAGACTTTTACAGGGAACAAAGAAGAAAACTTGAAGACTCATTCAAAGGGAATGAGTTTTTAACGATTAAGGAAGCACTAAATGCTGTGAATACCCGGAAGATTTCCCTGCTTACTTCCGATGTGAAAACTTGGAAATTAATTGGAGTCAGCAGGGATAGCATGGAAGAGGCCCTGAAAGCATTACAAATTAGTCTAAAAGTTCTCACGGGAAGAACGAACGCATGTGGGACATATTGCTGGCAACCGAACAACAAGCAAAGGAACTATCAGGCGGCATACTAAAAGCTAAGAACTTGCGTCTACAGATGGAATATATGAAGTGAAGGGCCTCAGAAACAAAACCGGAATTGCGACAGGCGATATGGTGGTGCAAGTCACTGTGAAGAGAAAGAACTTTGTTGACATGCCGAATATTTTGGTTTGCCGTGACAGACGGATGTTGGTGGTAGTAGAGGGCAGGCGACCACATTGCTGGTCATGTAGCGCTTCAGGGCACATGGCCAAGGAGTGCGCTGGTAAAAACCTAAACAATCCACCCCGCCCAGCAACAGCAGCAGCAGCGGTTGCGACGCCAGTAGGGGAGGGGTCAAATACAAAATCATCCGAAGGAACCTGGAAGGAGGGAGTTATAGGTCGGAAATCCCCTAATGTTCCGACACCACAGGACATACTCCGACCAAAGAGACAACAAGGACCAAAGCAGCAACAAAAGGAGGTGCAGCCTCCAAAGAAGGTGCAAGAAAAGCAGCCGCGCCATAAGCAACAGAAACAACAACAACAGCAGCAGCAGGAGCATCAACAGCAGCATCAACAACAGCTAAATCAACAGCAGGAACAGGAACAGCAAAAATTAGAAGCGACAATGGATGTGGAAAAAATGCCTCCACCCAGGGCAAAACCGCTGAAAAGAAGTAGAGAAGACGAGGAGGAAGATGAACCTCAGTCAAGGCACTCTGGCCGTAGCAGGGCAGAGAGCCACTCGGATAGAACCAGGTCACTCTCCTTCCCTGCTTCGCCAAAAGAAAGTATGGTCCAGCTGAGAACAAGGAGTTTTTCTACTTACCCTTCTCGTGCTCCTTCCCCCACTCCCTCCATCTCCACACTCAGTTCATTATCCAACCCCCTCACACATCCCCTCACACATGCACTTCTTCTCCTCCCCACCCTTCAAGGGAAAAAAAGAAAAAAAATCTATTACCCGGGTCCAGATACCATATGCAGATTGGATAAAGAGGAAGTTAAGAAAGGCCTGTCAAAACAGAGGAGAAATCTTTTAAGGCCACTTTTAAAGATGGATAGAAATCAAAGGAAAATCTATGAAGACCCCCGTAATTTCCGTGGAGCCTCGGGAGTAATCACTTGCGTAAAGGACACAGGACATTATCTAAAAGTCTGGGGCCACCTTTTCGAAGCAAAAGAAGCGTATCCAAACTTTACAGTCATGGAATTTTGTGTGGGGAAGGTCCCAGTTTTACTCCATCCCTCCTTATATAGGGCGGTTAAATTAACTTACCCTACGGACGTCAGAGTTGGGCACAGGGAGCCTAGGACAATCCGTTGGGGTCCTTACTGACGCAGATTTCCGCCCGGTATGTAAATAGGTTTTTGCTTTTCTCTTCTCTTCTTTTTGAAGGCTTAACGATGTCAAACAAGTTAGCCAGTCTGAAAGCGAAGTGTTTAAGGGATCGGGATAAGGCGGCCCGCAAGCTCCGGGATATCTTGTCTTTCAGTGTGGATGTCGCCGTGATCCAAGAGACTCAATTTGTTTGCAGTTCCGTTGCGTGTGTGCTGTCTAACGACTTTGTGGTCTATTCAGCATATGGGGACCGGGCTGCCAGATGGTTTTCTATGCTGGTGAAGCGGACTCTTGATGCGAATGTGGACCTTGTGCATACCGATGCCGAGGGCCGGTTGATCGTGGCCGATATTGCCGTGTAAAGGTGTTCGTTTCGGGTCGTTGCGGTTTATGCGCCCAACGACCAGGAGGAGAGGGTTTCGTTTTTTTGGCGGTTGGGGCCGTTCCTGGTGGATTCAACGCGCTTAGATTTAGTGTGGGACTGGATGCCGTCCTGGACCCCAATTTAGACCGGGGGCGGGGAGCTAGCAGGTCTAGGGTCGATCGTAGCCTGGTTGATCTGATCAACGATTTTGGTATCGTTGATAGATACCGGGTCGATGACTCCGGGGGGAAATTTGGACGTGAGCTCTTAGGTGGCCTTCTGACAAAGTGGTTAGCTACCTTGACAGGTTGTTAGTCAGAAGATCCGGCATAGATTTGTTAGATCGTTCCACGTTCCACTGGGTAGACTATACGGACCACAAACTTGTTTGTGCCCGTGTGGCGTTAGATCATAGGCCTAGAATGGCTGGTTACTGGAAGTTCAGTCTGTCTTTACTGGACAGGCGGGACTCCCAGGAGCAGCTAATTAGCTTCGTGCAGCGGCAGCTAGTGGGGGCGGTTATCGGGAATATGTGGTGGGATCAACTTAGGTGTAGGATTAGGTCTTTCACCACTGATTTCAGCAAACTGCTCGCCCTAGATAGAGCTGAAAATGTGAAGACACTTAAGGCTAGTCTTTCCCGAGCATTGGCTGGCGGGGGGTCCCCTAGAAATAGCTTTAGCTAAGGAGGCCGTGGAGCGTTCGAATAGCAATCTCTACATGGGCCAGGTAATTAGACATAGGTTAAGCAAGATATCTTCCGAAGCTGTGAACTTCGGTGCAGATCTGCGCAGGGAAGCGGTCCGTCGATTCACCGGAGGGGCGTACTCTTCGGGCCACAGACGACATGTGTGAAGCGTTTTGGCGGATTTCGAGAGCCGGTTTACCAAGGGGCCTGGTCTCCGTGTGGAGGAGTTTCACGGCTATTTGGATGACTTTCCTCGGCTTTCGCCGACTGAAGTGGCTAGCTGCGAGGGAGAGATAACGGAGGGCGAAGTCTACGCGGCATTGAAGAAGGTCGGCAGAGGCAAGTCGCCCGGTCTGGATGGTTTGCCCTATGAATTGTACTTGAGGCTGTCGCACATGTTTGTCCCGATTTTGACTGTGGTGTTCAACAACTGGTTCCGGTCGGGGTCCATCCCCAACCGGTTTTCTAGGGGTGTGATCACGCTGTTGAAAAAGGGCAAGGGTGTTGAGCGGGATTTAGATGACTATAGGCCCATAACTCTGCTAATCACAGAGTTAAAGATTTTGGCCAATATCTTGCATGAGCGTTTGCAGTCAGTTGCCGACTTTCTGTTGGGTCCTGAGCAGACTTGTTCCGTGAGGGGCCGAACAATTCAGAGCAACCTGCATCTGATCCGCACGATCATAGTGGGTGTAAAAGACGACGATGAGGGCGCGCTGATCAATTTAGATCACTCAAGGCATTTGATAGGGTTGACCATCGTTACCTTGCGGCTATCCTGCAGGCCGACTTCTGACACTGGATTAGCCTCCTGTATCGCTCCCCCTGTGCTGTGGTACAGGTGAACGGGAAGCTGTCGAGCGCTTTTGCGCTGTTTAGATTGGTCCGTCAGGGTTGTCCACTGTTGCCTCTACTTTATGCTTTGGCGTTGGAGCCTCTCCTTCGCCGGCTGGAGGACGAGGCGTGCAGTCCGACCTTACGCGTAATCGCCGTTCCTGGAGGGGCTGGAGCCAGGATTTCTGCGTACGCCCCTTACGTTTCTGCTTTTGTGTCGTCCCACAGCGGCATTGAGGCGGTACTGAAGGCGCTTCACCGGTACGAGAAAGTAACAGCGGCCAAAATTAACCGCGACAAGTCGTCTGGTTTGCAGTTAGGTGCCTGGAAGGGGGTCGATCTTCCAGGCCGCTTCGATTGGACGGACGGTTCTGTCCGCATTCTTGGAGTGTGGTTTGGACCCGACCTCCAGCTCGAGAAAAATTAGTCTGAAGTACGAGCAAAGGTCTAGGCTGCCGGTCAGACTTGGCGTCGACGGAGGTTGTCCGTGAAGGGAAGGGCTGAGGTGTGTGCTACATACACTTTCCTGATTGTCCTTTATCGATTTTTCGTAATTCCTTTCTGTGACGAGCACAGGAAGCCGCTCGCTATCGTCGATTTTATGGAGGGGACGCGGGAATCGGGTCGACAGACGAGTCTATGTAAAACGTTCGTGTCATGGGGTTGGCTTTCCTACGCCGCGCGTTGACAGGAGGAGATCCGATTATGGCAGGGATTGTTAGGGACGCGTTCTCTCGCCTTACTATTAATCCCCCCATCTCGCGAGTTGATCGCCATCGAAAACCCCGGGATCAATCGGATTTCCTTCGGGAGTGTCGTTCGGCCTTGTTAACCGTTCCCCGGTCCTATGCTTTTTCACGGCTTAGGATGGTCTTCTATCGTCTTTTAGTGGAGAGGGTCGCGAAGGATTCCCTACGTGATACGCTCGGCTTGTCGGAGGATGGGTTTCGCTCTTACTGGTCTTGGGCACCAGCGGCGGATTACTTCAGTAACCCTGAATTTTCGCTTACCTGGCGATTGGCTCGGAATCGGCTGCCTCTCCATGACAAGGCCATCATATGGGGCTTGCCGGATTTGCCAGATTGTGAACGGAGTGGCCTTGGTTTAGAAGAAACGGCTTCGCACGCCTTCTACCTTTGCCCCTGGGTCCGCCCCTTATGGAACCATGTCGGCGAGCTGACGGCTCGTCTCGCTCCCGAAAAGCTTGTGCCCATTGATCGCGCATATGCGTGTGATTTGCGTCGTCCACGAATTCCGCGGTAAAACGGATGGTGTTTCTGACGCTGCTGGCCACGGCTCGAATGGTGATTTGGACGACACGGATGGAGGAAGTCTTTCAAGGCACCCGTCTTTCTCATCAGGTTCTGGTCCGATTCTTTTAGCATCAGCTCAAGATGAAGATCGGAACTGATAGAAAACGCTTGCATTCGACAGTCTTCAGCGAAAGGCGGGTGACTGAGGCGAGCTTGGTTCGTTTGAACGGGGCTAGCCTTGATTTTCTCTTTTAGTTCAAGCCTACGTCACATCGGGGCCGTTTCCTGTGGAGACCTCTCCTTGGTTTGGTTAGACAAGCTTTGTGTACCTAGTTAATGTTCCTGGCCACATCTTTAGTTATGATCCAGGTTGAGATTCCCAACCTCCCCAGTTTGAATTGGCCCCTTTTTTATCTCATCTGGGTCAGCCTTATATTTTCCGACGCCCGTATGATTTTTTCTATCCTTTTCCCATTCGCTTAACGTGAGTGTCTCTTGATTTTGTCCCATGGGCAGAATACAGCGGCCTCTCGGTTTTGAGGGTTGGACGGGCCCTACTATCATCAGTTATGTTTAGTTTGGTTTGTGTTTTTTTTTATTAGTTTATTATTTAGTTCATTTCCCTCCCCTCTCATTCTTCATGATTAGATTTTTATGTATTATTTATTATCATTAAGTTTTTATGACATGGGGCGCATTTTTTTGGTTCCCCCTTGAGAGATTGCGGTATTGTGGTGTATGGAGGATTGAGTGGTGACGGGCGAGTTTTTATGGTGAATGTGGAAATTGTAATGAGTGAATGGGTCGTGAATCAGATTAGCTAGGTATAAGAGAGTTATTGTCGACCAGCCTCAACCCTCCCCATTTTAGGCCTTGTGCCACAATTGTGTATTTTTCACAATAAATATTGAGCTGTCTACAGTTGACGAGTTGACAACTTTACTTTGCCATCAGTCAGACGTGCAACACTTTTGTATTCGTTCTTTTGTTTAATAATATGTTTTCACTAAATTGCTGAGTTCGAGTTTTCTTTCGGACCTATTCTGGGTCCACAACAAAAATATATCAGACAAATTACCGTGAAAAAGGACCCAAATCTGAGATACTACTTCAGGACTGATAAAGCTGCAGCTTCAACAAACATTTTTCCTTTATTTTTACACTTTAACAAGTAAAATAATGAAAATATATATGGATGAGATATTATCTGTACCGTCATATTTGATACGCAACCCAGACAGTTGTAACACGAGGAGAAGTGGAAAAATTAGGCGTGGCTGACCAAACATGGAGAGAAAAGGGGATCACCGCCCTCTGTAGGATCAGGTTGAGATCATAGACAAAGAACATCACTGGAAAATTCGTAAACTTAAGGAATCAGCACATATTCTAGGCCACAAAATCTCCTGAGCCGACCAAGCATAGAAATGGATACAATATGGGAACAAGTAATAAGGAGTGCCAGAGAAAAGCGATAATAACAACAAAGT
>OZ038477.1:143535483-143555483 GCA_964036315.1 Acanthosepion esculentum | reverse complement strand
CTCTCCCTCCAATTCTTCCGTAACCTCCTTGCCTTGATCGACCCTCCGTCTTCCTCTTTCTCCACATCCTCTCCTTTACCACTTCTATCTGCTCTTCCTCCATCCCTTCTGTAACCCCATGCGTGCTAGTGGCCTCCAGCCTTGCTTGGGGTGATACGCTTAAAAAAAAATGTCTCTGTTTGTATTATTTATATTATATATTACCGTAAACTTAAACATAGCACCCCATCCATTTTTGAATGATTAATCACCAGGAATGATTTAACTGAAAAGTCTCTGTTCGATACACTTATCAAAATTTGATGAAATATCCAACTGTGTACTACGGTATTTATAATTTTAGCAACTCAACAGCATTTGGTGTATTTCGTATAGGAAACGTTAAAACTTCCATTTATCTCTGCTGTGCGACGATAGACGATGGGTAGGATATTTGACTGATATCAAATTGGGCGGGTTCCGATCCTAACAATTGGACGTCTAGCCACAATGAAGAGCTGTGATACAGCGAAACGGTCAGTCTGTGGATTACTATATATATATATATATATATATATATATATATATATATATATATATATATATATATATATATATATATATATATATATATATATATTAAAAAGAAGAGAGGTACCGCAAACCTTTTGGGTTGTAATGTGGATATAAAAAAAAATATTATCCTTTATTTTTCATAATTTTACAACACGTGTTTCTGGTCTCGCGACCGTCTTCAGGTAAAGGGTGGAGATTTCCACATATTATTAAAAATAATTAATTTTTTCTTCATGTTTTTCAATGTTAAATATTCTCGATACGAGACATTCTCTGTTTTTGTGTTAGTAATCCGAATGTCTTTCTTGAAATAGCAGTGAAGAGTTCTGCGGAAAGGGTCATAAAACAATTAAGGTTGGTTTGAGAAGTGATGAATTAGTTCTCGGTATCTTATCTTTTAATGTTTGAGTGACCCCTGTGTGTTCTTAGATCTATTTTTATTTTTGTGTGTTTCTGTAAGCATGCGTGTATATATGTGTGTGTATAATCCCCCTCAATACATACACTGTCTCACTCCGAAGAATTAGTAAACACATTTGTACACATACACACACACATAAACATACACACATACACACACACACACACACACACACACACACACACACACACAGGCACACACGTACATTGTCCCACCACAAGGAATCCGTACACACACACACACACACGCATACGTACACACACGTACTTCCCAAGTTACATGGAACCAACACACACACACATATATGCGTATATACATACACACGTACTTCCTAAGTTGTGTGGGGTTTGTGTGAGTAGCTGCCCTGCTTTCGCCAATATACGCGCATATATATGTGTACATATATAGATTTTCCGTGTTCCACAGATACCCGCATGTGAGCGTGCGTGAAAGTATGGGAATGGCTTGATCACTGTATTTGGTCACCATGTGTGCATGTTGTGTGCTTTTGCGTGTGGGGTCATGATCTATTTAGTTCCGGTTTGAATTTGTTTATGAAGTTTTTTTCTTGTATTTTTATTACCTACGAATACAAAAAAAAACTTCAAGCATGTGTGAATTTGTGTGTGCGTGTGTACGGATTCCTTGTGGTGGAACAATGTACGTATATATATATATATATATATATATATATATATATATATAGACATGTATAAAAAGAAAACAATTTTTTTACAAATGCGTTTCGTCCTCATTTTATATAAGTCGAGCTACGGTTGAAGATAAATTTTGTAATTTACTATTTAATGAACAAAAATTAAATGTTATTGTTAAACTTATTCTTACATGTCTATGTGTATGTGTGCAATTATTTTATATTTTCATAATTGCCTCGAAACCCTTACATGCGCACATACATACGTGTACATATATATATATATATATATATATATATATATATATATATATATATATATACATAGATATATATATAAGTAGAGAGAGAAAGAGAGAGAGACAGATATATATATATAGAGAGAAAGAGAGAGACATATATATATATATACATATATATATATATATATATATATATGTATATATATATATATATATGTATATATATATACGGCATAAGTAGTAGAAAAATATATATACATTTTTTTATTAAATATATTACTGCTGAAAATCAAAGCCTTATCATAAAAAAAACATTTATAAACAATCATTTGTTCATTTTTTCCATTTTTATTTATTTTCTTTTTCACTTTAGAATTTCTGTATTGTGTCTTGAAGATTCTAAGATGATAGAGTTAATAATGTCTTCATGTTTTTGCTCTCTAATAAGAATCTCATCAGGAAGTCACAAAGGGGAAAACACAAGCAGCTTAGAAAAGAATAAAAATGGCGCCCCTACCCTCCAATTCCAGGAAAAAGAGAAAGCGAAAAGCGATACATAAAGAGAAATGAAGCAGATCTTCTTTCGATCCGAATAGAATTACATTGATTATTAAAGCAACAATCCCGGAGTTCTTTTTATATATTCACATCATCACCGCTTTCTTCAAGGCATTTTCACTACTTACATATATACATACATACATATATATATATATATATATATATATATATATATATATATATATATATATATATATATATATATATATATACATACATATATATACATACATATATATATATATATATATATATATATTGGCCCATATATTTATATCAAATTGTAAATACTTCGATGTTTGGAGTTGGCTTCGAAAAAATGTTAACGGAGGCATTATGGGTCTTCATGACCTGTTTCTAGGAAACGAGTTTTACTGGCGGCGCAGATCTCTCTCTCTCTCTCTCTCTCTCTCTCTCTCTCTCTCTCTCTCTCTCTCTCTCTTCTTAAATTGGTGGATGTACGTTCAAGCAGCAAAATACCAGATACGGAAAATCAAACCATAAAAAACATTTGGTGACCTGAAAGAGCTCGAGGAAATAAAAAGTACTCATTTTAGCCCGAAGACATTAACACAATATAAACTATCATCTATTTTTTAAACATTTCATCGCAAGCAAGGCAATAAAGAGAGTAAGATGCAATGGCTTATTGATTGGTAGAGATTATGAGAAAAATATACTAGTAAGGAGAGAGTATAATGAAAGTGGCCGAGAGGTTAGAACGTTCCCATTCTGACCATGAGACCCGGGTTCGAATCTCTTCATGTTCGTTTTGTGGCAAAGGAGACTTCCCGATGTTATCTGACTGGAGGAATCGATCCCAGCGTGCAGCTCCTTTGCAAAGTGCCTGAAAACCATACAAAGGTTGACCGAAGCCGTGAAATTGGTTAGACGGAACCCTTGACGGCCGTCGACAGCTGTGCTAGTACTAAGTCACATGTCGTGGCCGATGACTTGAGCATGCTGGATTCTTCAAATTGTTGATCACGCGAGATAACAAGCTCTTTCTTGGAAACTGTAACTAAGGTCTGCTCAGCATAGTTGCAGTATAAACTTGTGGGTGTTGAATAAACACAACTGCGCGTGAGGAAGTGTTTGCAACAGGGATTCGCTAGCCACCCTAGTTGAAGAATATCCACGAGTGGCTCGCTATACAAAGAAAGAATAAAAATTAAGAAGGCAAAAGATAATGACTAACATTGCATTTAAGTTTTTGAAGATCAAAATTGATTTGGAAAACAGAAACCGAGAGAGAATTCCACAAGCAAGAAGTGCGGTTGAAAAAACTACCTATAGAAACTACGGTTACATCTTGCCATTTCAACTGCAAAATGATAAGTATTGGCCGCCATCTAGTACAGGGCTCAAATTAATAACTTCTAGGTTCCATAAAGGAAAGTTCATCAGAACAATTACCATGAAAGTGTTTATAGAAAAGGCAATGGGAATATGACTGAAACAGAGATGCCATGTCAGGATCAATAACATTGCAAATTCTTCTTTGGATTTTATCAAGAATGTCAAAATAGCATAGCAAGAGCACCAGACCACATGTAGCAGCAATAATCAAAGCAAGGACGAATGGTAAATTTGAACATCAAAATAGAAGTTACAATTACTCTGGGGTTTAATTATAGGAAAAACTTCCACATTCATTAACTAATATTAACCGTTTCCTTCTAAGGAAATATTCGTTATACTTTCAGCGAGCAGTCAGTGCTCCTTCTGACTGAAATTTATAAAATATTTCTATTAGAATAATTTTCTAAGGAATCAGGTTTCTCACGTCCGGTATCTGATATTGCTGTTGCAATTATTTTTTTACAATAATTTTTCCCGTCCTGAGTATAAAGATAAACTACATCCGCGTCCTGGGTAAGACGATAAACTACGTCCAACAGCAAGGCCTCTGATCAGGAGGATTTGAAGAGCGTGGAACCACCTCTTAATTGCTGGTGTTCCCAGTTCCACCATGACCCAGGCTGCTAGCACCTGTTAGGGACCCAGCTATGGGCAAATAGTTAACCCCAATTATCAGCAATAGATTTTTGAAGAAAAAAAAACTAATACCAGCTATACGTTTTTTAAAAAATATTACCAGCAATACATTTTTGAGAAAAAAAAAATATTGCCAGCAATACTTTTTTTTAAAATAATTACCTGCAATACATTTTTCAGGAAAAAATTATTACCAGAAATAGATTTTTGACAAAAGAAAATATTACCAAAATGTTGTCGGCATTAAATAACCCATTGAGGTTGATATGCCGTAAAACAAAATAAACCAAACCAATCTAAATCAAAGAATACATAATTTATTCATAAGAATTTAACCTAAAAATGTTGTCGGCATTATATAACCCATTGAGGTTGATATGCCGTAAAACAAAATAAACCAAACCAATCTAAATCAAAGAATACATAATCTATTCATACGAATCTATCCTAAAAATGTTGTCGGCATTAAATAACCCATTGTGGTTGATATGCCGTAAACCAAAATAAGCCAAACCAATCTAAACCAAAGAATATATATTATATTCATACGAATCTATCCTAAAAATGTTGTCAGCATTAAATAACCCATTGAGGTTGATATGCTGTAAAACAAAATAAACCAAACGAATCTAAACCAAAGAATACATATTCTATTCATACGAATCTATCCTAAAATGTTGTCGGCATTAAATAACCCATTGAGGTTGATATGCCGTAAAACAAAATAAACTAAACCAATCTAAACCAAATAATACATAATCTATTCATACGAATCTATCCTAAAAATGTTTCGGCATTAAATAACCCAATAGAAATTGATATGCCGTAAAACAAAATAAACCAAACCAATCTAAACCAAAGAATACATAATCTATTCATACGAATCTATCCTAAAAATGTTGTCGGCATTAAATAACCCAATAGAAGTTGATATGCCGTAAAACAAAATAAACCAAACCAATCTAAACCAAAGAATACATATTCTATTCATACAAATCTATCCTAAAAATGTTGTCAGCATTAAACACCCCATTGAGGTTGATATGCCGTAAAACAAAATAAACCAAACCAATAATTTTCACCCTGTACAGGACACAAGAAGCATTCAAAGTTGAAGGTTACACTGTATGAGGTGCCGTTAATGAAGATATTTGTGGGATATACCGTTTAACCGTAGATTTGAACAGGTCAATATTGTAGTAATCGTGAAAGCATCCTCTTTGGTTTTGGTTCCACAAAGCATCTGTTTGTGGTAAGAAGCTGCTAGAAGGTAATGAGGGTGGTTCGCGTGTCGTATGGTGGGTCTTAGCCGTGAAGATTAGAACAAGTGGAACTAAGGTATGTAGTTGATCTGAGTACATCCCATGGAAATAGGGTTAGAGTAGAGACAGGCTTGCGACATTTCGTTTGTGGTTGTAAAATAATTCATCACCAACAAGGAAGTGGAGACGCTTTTGGACTCTGTCAAGACTGGAAAATGCCCTGTCGGCAGAGGATTCAAAATACGCTAACTGCACTTCTGCAGACGGGTAAGACTCCCGACCCCCAAATGAGGTGTCCTAAGTTTGACTATGGGGTAGATCCTTAGCAAGGGCTCTGATCAGGAGGTTTGAGGAGCTGGAACCACCTCATAATTGCTCGTGTTCCCAGGTCAACACTGAGCCGGGTGGTAGTACCTGTTAGGTCCCCAACCATGGGCAAATAGTCAACCCCACCAAACTGGTGTCAAAACACTATGAAATTTTAAAAATAGCTTTTAATATCAGCAATACATTTTTGAAGAAAAAAATATTGCCAGCAACACATTTTTGAATAAAAAAATTACCACCAATAAAAATACTGTCGGCATTAAATAACCCAGTGTGGTTGATATGCCGTAAAACAAAACAAACAAAACTGGAAAGTGAAAATCGGAAGACATTGTCTATATCTCTGAGATGAGGTATTATCATTACTTGTATTATTTACATTATTCGGGCTGTTATCCTCATCTTCATTGCCATATTCACAACGTTTCGGCTGTTATGCGCTCCGGCCTTCTTTAGGCGATTAGAAATTCGAACCGAAACCTTTATTTCGTCCACCGGGGCAGATTTTTCTAGTTCCACGTGTCATGCCTCTTCCGGGTGTCTCAGTTAATTCCCTTTAACTCAACTCTCCGAGTTTTTGTTCACCACGGCTGTGGCCTCGTATTGAACTCACAACTCTTTCTCTCTGGTCACTGGATATAGCCAATGTTTTTATCCATTGGGCCATAAGTACTTGGGGACACATGGTCCAATGTGTTGGAGAGTTGATTTAAACGGGAAATAGACGTGTGGAGCCTTCAAATTTATCTGCCTTCGTGTAATACATGCCCATATAGAATAATTGCCTTTAGCCTCAAATATCCAACTGTTAGCCAACGAGACTCGGCAACTTCTGTGAGCGTATTATCTTCTCTTGAACTGTGAAGTTTTATCCTTTTAAACTCAGCCTCGTAAATATCTTTCTTCATAAATTTTCGAGATTAAATGATACGCTGCTCGAACTTGAAATATTCATAAATGTTTCGATAAAAGGCAAAAATCCTGTCAGGTAACTGCCAACTGAAAAAGGCTTCATGAATAAAAGTTGATTTATCCTTAGGCGAAGTCATCCGGATTTATATTTGGACAATCGGCTTCATGCTGGCATGGCTCTAGCCCAGCTCTGACATAAGTTGCAATTCCGAAACTTTGTGATATTCGGTCTGATCTCAATATGGCAAAGGGCTAAGAATTTAATCTTACAGCCTGCTGAAGCATAACGATGTGCAAGTTTGAACCCCGGGAGCCAGTGTAGCGATTTCGATCCATGGTGCAAACTACTGAACGTTTCTCAGCGCATTAAAGGTTGTGTATTAGAAACTTAATGTGTGTTACTGCACACATTAAAATTCTAATGCATGGCTTTTAGTCACTTTCTTGCCGCAAACATTTCGATTCTGATATTAGAGTTTCGGGTTGCGAGATTTTACGACATTGCAATTCATATTGAAATAGGTTTATCATATTCGAGAAAAAAAAGTATTTATTTATAGGGGATATGTTAATATTAATGGATTATATTTTGATATCTAGGCAAATATTGGCTATTTACATTTGGATCTGATAGGCACGTGGCCGAGTCGTTTGAACTTTTGCATTGTGACCATGAGACCCGGGTTCGAATCTCACCATCATCGACTTGTTAGGAAGCAGACTTGCTGATGTTATCGGACTGGAGGGGAGCGATACCAGTGCGTGGCACCTTTGGAAAGTGCCTGAAAAAGCATACCACCTTGTGAGTGAAAATGGATAGACGGAACACTTGGAGGCCGTTGATACCTGTGCTAAAACGAAGTCAAAAGACATCGTGGCCGAGGGCTTCAGCGGGCTAGCCTTGTTTAAATTGTAGAACACGCTTTTTTCTCAGAAACTGTAACTACCGTGTGCACAGCATATATGCAGTATAATCCACAGGTGGACTTTGTGGTATTGAGCAAAAACAAATGGGCCTGAGAAAGCGTCTGCAATAGGGATTGGCAAGCCGCTTTAGTAGACGGGTATCCTCGAATACGAGTGGACAGCTATAAGTTTTGATCTATAGTGAATGATAATAATGTTTGGATATATAAATATTTACTTGATTAAGATAAATATAGGTCACTGATATATGAGTCTATTAGAATTTAATTATTTCGAGGTTTGATAAATGATAAGTGACTGAGAAATTTTGGGAAAATTATAGATAAGTCAATAATCATCTACTTAGTTCTGGGATAGGTAATTAGTGGTCATTTATATATGAATATGAAAGCATTTACTTGCTTTGGGGATAAGTAAACACTGATCGATTATATATGTTTCCGTTACCCATTACTTGGTTCGGAGATCGATCAACATTGGCCTTTTTTAAGTCTATAAACAATTACTTGTTTTGGGTATATGTAAATATGGTTAATTTATATATGAGTCTATAAGAAGTTACTACATGTTGGAATAGATAAATATGGCAGCTTATATTTGCATCTGTAAGCATTTGTTTGGTCCGTTTATAGGTAAATATTTGTCATATATATATGAGACTATAAAAATTTACTTGGTTTCGGTGATAGGGAAATATAGGTCGTTTATGGCGAGAAGGTTTGTGATTAAAGTCGGTATTCATCCTTTCTTGATCGGTTAACGTTCTTCATGGCTTAGTCGGTTAGAAGCCGTCCTATCTAACGACGGTTTCTTCTGTCACGTGGGACGCAGGCTCGAATCCTGCCTGACGGCGCATGTTTCTCTTTAATAAGATTTCTCGAATATTCAGATCAGTCGTCGAAAATAAATAAATATAGCGTTTAATAAATAAATGGCGAATCTACTCAAATATGAGTATCCATTAAAATGGCTTTTTCAAAGACTCACATATAAATGACAAATATTTACCTATACGCAGACAAAGCAAATGCTTTTAGGTGCATATATAAGCGAGCATATTTACCTATTCCAACATGAAGTAAATTCTTATAGACTCATATATAAAGGAACCATATTTATATATTCCCAAATCAAGTAATTACATATAGAATCAAGTAGGTCCTTATTGACTTATCTATAATAACATTTTCGATAGATTTTATTACATTATTTACATTATTCGGACTATTGTCCTCATCTTTGTCGCCATATTTATCAGAACGTTTCGGCCTTTCAGTATCTGTCTATATTTCTGAGATGAGGTATTATGTACACTATTTACATTATTCGGACTATTGTCCTCATCTTTGTCGCCATGTTTATTACAACGTTTCGGCCTTTCAGTATTTATCTATATTTCTGAGATGAGGTATTATGTACACTATTTACATTATTCGGACTATTGTCCTCATCTTTGTCACCATATTTATTACAACGTTTCGGCCCTTCAGTATCTGTCTATATTTCTGAGATGCGGTATTATGTACACTATTTACATTATTCGGACTATTGTCCTCATCTTTGTCACCATATTTATTACAAGGTTTCGGCCTTTCAGTATCTGTCTATATTTCTGAGATGAGGTATTATGTACACTATTTACATTATTCGGACTATTGTCCTCATCTTTGTCGCCATGTTTATTACAACGTTTCGGCCCTTCGGTATCTGTCTATATTTCTGAGATGAGGTATTATGTACACTATTTACATTATTCCGACTATTGTCCTCATCTTTGTCGACATGTTTATTACAACGTTTCGGCCCTTCAGTATCTGTCTATATTTCTGAGATGAGGTATTATGTACACTATTTACATTATTCGGACTATTGTCCTCATCTTTGTCGCCATATTTATCACAACGTTTCGGCCTTTCAGTATCTGTCTATTTTTCTGAGATGAGGTATTATGTACACTATTTACATTATTCGGACTTTTGTCCTCATCTTTGTCGCCATGTTTATTACAACGTTTCGGCCGTTGTACGTTCCGGCCTTCTTCATGTGGTTTGAATGTCGAACTGAATCTTTTATTTCGCTCACTGGAGTAGACTGTTCTAGTTCCACGTGCCATGTTTAATGGATGTCAGGTATTAGTTATCACCTGTTAATTTCCCTCTGAATGTTCTTCACTGCCTTAAATGGATATTGAACACACACACTTTGGGTCCTGTCACTGGATCTAACTAACGCCTTTATCCACTGTGCCGTGTGTTCAGAGGGAATATTAACAGGAGATAACTGATAACTGACATCCATTAAACGTGGCACGTGGAACTAGAACAGTCTACCCCAGTGAGCGAAATAAAGGGTTTAGTTCGACATTCCAACCACCTGTTTACTCCAACTTTATAGTTTATATTTCGATATCACCGCTTAAACTCTGAAAACATATTTAAGATTTTTTTCTACAATAGGAGTAGATAGCTTCGTCTATCGTCCGATTCAAACCCTTCTGCAATGTCTTGAACAGGAGTAGAGGTTTATCCCCTGTTTCTAAATTAGGATTGAGTTTCCAGTTTCTTCTAAGGTATTCTCATTCTCTTTAACTCCGCGTGAATCCTTCTGTCTTGGTGACATTATTTCCTTGCTTGGGATAAATTGTTTAAAAATGTCTCTTTTCATAGATAGGCAAATATTGTTCGCTTATATATGAGTCTGGAAGCATTTATTTGTTTCGAACAAAAAATTATTCTCGCTTATGTATGCCTCTATAAGCATATAACAGGTATAGAAAAATAGTGGTCATATATATATATGTGTGTGTGTGTATATATTTATTTCGTTCGGAGCTAGAGGGATTCATCTATGAGTTTATAAACATTTATTTTGTTCGGTGATATTAGTCATATAGTTTGCTTACTATTTACTTGGTATGTGGTTTCTTTTTTGTGAGTCTTACTAGTCGAGAGGACATGCAGTCGGCTGGGCAGATTACAGGAACCAGTTCAGCTCAAATCAGGAAGTAATAATACTAATTATAATAACTTTAGTAATAATAATTGGCCCGGCAGGAATTTCGTGGTTTCTGATTTAAATTAACTACACGTATTAACATATACATGTTTTGTCTCAGTGAATTTAGATTAGCTAAAATAAAAATCTCCTTCAGAATCTCAGATTTTCTTGTCTGTTAAACTTAACAATTTGGTTATGTCTACCCAGAGTTGACACATTATGCATTAGGATAGATTGATTTTTTAACAGAAAATCAACTTTTCACTCGGAGCAAAAGCTACCGTGTGATGTAATAAGTACTGGCATCAAAAATTTGATTTATAGATTTTAGCAAGTTGTTTAGCATTTAGTTCTAAAGTATAGACATACCTAATTTCCGGAGGTTTTTTGCTTACAAACTGACTTCAGAACTTTACTATTTCAAGAATAAATTTAAATGAAATTTATGTCGTTTGTATTAGAAACATTGAATGGAAAATATTTCAAACAAGAATTATATTTATGAACAACCAGAAGCAAAATAAGTATTTTTTTTTTACTGTATTTGATAAGTAAAAACTTGGTAAAAATATTGTGACAAATTACAAAAAAGCCTAATCAATGAATAATATCTTTAAAAAAAAAATAAAAGTTTATAAAACACCATAATAATCCTGGGCACAAACTATAAGAATAAACGTTTTAAATTTGCATTGTTGATAAAAAATCGTACTAAAACTATTGCACTCTATCACATAATATAGTTAAATTTTTCAGGATAATTTCCCATTGAAGTAAAGCAATGGAGGGATTTCTAATGGAGGCTTATCATCTCTCAGTTGCATCTCTGTCTTTGGGCAGAGTTCGCTCAGGGGTTTCTCTATCAAAGGACAGAGGGGCAACTGAGAAAATAATACTGAGAGGTGCCCATCCCTGGGGAACAGCTGGCCGAGGCCGCGCAACACATTGCACCAGAGGGAGGGATCGATTCTCGCACCGAGGCCAGCGCAACCGTCGGTTGCGGGGCCTGTGGGTAATTATTATGTACGTGTTCGGGTACCCACTTTAAAAAGAGCTTGTGTCACATCTCGTCCTAGTTGGGGGGGGCGAGTAAATACCGTAAAGCATTTGATTCGCTATTGAGCATCTCTGTTGATAATTGTGAGTAAGAGAAGAGCATCTTTGTCGGGTGTCGAGAAATTTATTAATGTGAGATGGATAAAATAGCCAAAGAGAATTCGGAGTCATGTCTAGATTCCTGGGAACTTCCTCAGTCGAGGCTCGTCTGAGAGAACTGGAAACCCAACATGAAGGTATTTCTCACTCAGCCCCACCTGCAATATACGCGCCCCTTTTACTAAATTCTCTCACCATATAACGCATATTTGCCTATGAAGCATTAACCTGGTATGCCCTTATCAGAGTGGATATTATGATCGGTAGACTGGGCTGAGAACGTTTGTTCTCCAACATCAATTAGTTGGTGTGCTTGTCTTTCATAATAATAAGGAAATTGATTAAGATTACAGGTCAGTTAGTTGCATTATTTTATACTAAATTTTATACTAAATTTCACTTAATACAGGTCTCAAGAGGTCACTTATGGCAGGAGGTTACTGAACGAGGTATAGGATATGAATACAAGAAGAGTTAGAAGGAAGTGAATATTGTGAGGATACGGAGGATAGATAGATTCTTGACTTAAAAGACCTGATGATTGTATTGTTCACGGAGGCCTCTACGTAGGTATCTTTTCCACAAAGTAACATTTCTTGGAGAAAAGGCTGGGTGGAAATTCCTCCTTATAAATAGCATACAGAGGAAATATGGTTTATTTTGACTTAAAATTGCGAGTTATTGACATATCTGACTTTATAGGACAAAAAAAGTGCCTAGCGATAGGTTTGCAAGTTTGCGTCTTTGGAAAAGAGATTATAGTATCGACAAGTCATCGCCTACAAGAACGGGTCGTGAAGACTGAGCCGCTCCAGTCAAGACATGACAACGACACTCCATCGTGGGTCTAATCTGACTCTTGCAAATATGGAGTGTGGCAGAATGACGATCTCAAGCCTGGAAAGTGAGGTTCGAGTTTCTCTAGTCCAGATATGACAGCAACGCACCATTTTTAAGTTTAATCTGACTCTTGTAAAGATGAAGCGTAGCAGAAGGTTTTTGAATGTGAGAAATGTGTCAACCAATGACAGAATTACTCCATTGCGGCTCTAATCTGACTCTTGTAATGGATTCTCAAGCATGGAAAGTATGGACTGAGCAGCTCCAGCACAGAAATGACAGCAATACGCCATTCGGGTCAAATCTAACTCTTGTAAAGATGAAAAGTGGCAGAATGACTCTCTCAAGCCTGGAAAGTAAGGATTGAGAAGCTCCATCCTATATATAACAGCAATACTCCATTTAACTCTTGTAAAGATGAAGTTCCACTTGAAGCCTAGTCTGAAGTTGAGTCACTATAGATGTTCCAAAAATGGACCACAATGTAACTTCGTGACTTAAGATAACCAAGCTCTAATCGATAATGATGATGGAATTATTCACGCTTAATTTTAGAGGTGTTGGAAGATACCAGCCAGTTTCTTCAGTTGTTTTCTAGATATTTAGTGATAAAAGCGAGTCATTCTTCCTCTTAGTTGTTTGGGGTTAGGTCAGTAATAAGAATTTGAACATCTTGATTATTAAAGTTTCACCCATAAACTGTAGCAAGGCGGGAAGCCACTAGCACGCAAGGGGTTACAGAGAGTTGGAGCGAGAGCAACTAGGAGTGACAGAGGAAAGGATGAAGAAAAGGATAGAAGATAGATCAGTGCATCTAGAGACGTCGATTGACATTACATTTGAATAGTTGGAGATTATAGCTATCAGGGAAACAAGAAATGGGGAGGGAATTCCACAGACGAGATTTGCGAGACATGAAGCTATTGGAGTAGAAGAGACGGCTACATTTAACAGTTTCGACAGTGAAAGCGTGTGAGCGAGATGCCAGCCTAGTAGAATGCTTAAATTCATGAAGTTTCGCAACCAGAAAAAGCAGCTCCTCGGAGCAGTTACCATGAAAGTATTTGTATTGGGAATGTTCCTCGGCAGAGAGTTAATAAAAAGAAGAAACCGGTTAGGGCAAAGAAGAGAGTCTTGATAATATGGGATTCAGGAGACTGGAATTTACAAAACGTTCATGGACCTACCTACATGTCAGTATTAAAATAGTACATCTTAGAATAATAAAATATAAGAAACGACTTACTTTGAAGGTTTGTCATCTATTCTATTATTCTGATAATTCTATTCTTTTGATACTGACCTGCACTGAAACCGATTCAATTATATAGTGATAATGGTAATATTAGCTGTTTCCTCATGAGGAAACATTTGGCATTCATTTTCCTTGCAGCCAGTTCTACTATTGGTTTAAATTTATAAATTCACTTTCTTAAAACAATTCTTCATAAAAATAGATTTCTCATGTCCTGTATCTGTTATAACTCTTTTCAAAATTGATGGGAGTTCCCTTTTACTAACTGTAGTGGATCGGTAAGTAGAATTGTACTTATTTGTATATATGCTAAGTACACTGTTGTTCGATAAAAGTGACTCACCTGGTTTTTTTTATTACTAAATGTTCTCTTCTCCGATGAAACAAAAGTTGAGCTAAATTCAAAGGATAAGCGATCTAAAATCTGAAGAAGAAGCTTTGAAAGCTCTATCAATTTAGCAGTAAGTACTGTCAAGCATCCGTTCAGTATAATGTTCTGGGGATGCTTTTCTTTTCATGGAACTGGTTTCTTAAGACTATTGAAAAGACCCTCCGGAGCGAGCAGTACAAGAGAAGTTTAGAGTCTTGTCTGCTCCCTTCTGCTGAAAGGGTGCAAATCGACCCAACCAAGCTCATTTTTATGCAGGATACTGCTCCCTGTCACAAAACAAAATTGTTGTGGTGAGTGTTATGACATAGCCGCCCCAATCTCCTGACCTCAACCCCATAGAAAACTTATGGAGCATTATAAAGTACAGGCTCACGAGAAATCAGTTGAGCAACAATGAGGAATTTATTGTGAATTTCATATCCGAATGGATTTCAATGCTTGGAGATGTGATTTGCCAGAAGCTAATCAAGTCAATGCCAAAAAGGGTTGAAAAGGTTATCCAAAATAAAGGAGGACCCATAGATTATTAAATATTTCGAATATAAATAAATTATACCTATATTATTCTTTATTTAAAGCTGTTCGGTTATGTTTCTATTGATTACTAGTTGCAGGAAATAAGTAAATCACTTCTTTTGTACAGAGTTTTTCCCTAAATCTCATTTATATCCCAAATTATAATTATCAATAGAATACCTTGGGTGAGTAAACTTTTTTACTAGGTGGTCGGGAAGGGGTCTATATATTAGTAAGATTAAAAATTGGTTTGACCAGAAAAACAACAGCTGAAAAAATTTTTAAGTAAAAAAAAATCAGGTGAGTCACTTTTATCGAACAGGTTTGTAGAAGCGAAATAAAACGTATAGTAAATAAATAGACTGGCGGAAGTTGAATACTCATCACGATCCGACATTAAGATTTTATTTGAAGTCGTATGGAACATCATCATCTTGATTATGTTATTATTTACCAATTATATGTGCTATTTTGTTGCTGCTGCTAGAAGTCCTAAAAGGCTGTTGATTCTTTTATTTGGTACCATTCATTGTTTTTTTTAATTATTCTGTAGTATTAGAAGCGAAATAAAACGTATAGTAAATAAATAGACTGGCGGAAGTTGAATACTCATCACGATCCGACATTAAGATTTTATTTGAAGTCGTATGGAACATCATCATCTTGATTATGTTATTATTTACCAATTATATGTGCTATTTTAGTTGTTGCTGCTGCTAGAAGTCCTAAAAGGCTGTTGATTCTTTTATTTGGTACCATTCATTGTTTTTTTTAATTATTCTGTAGTATTAGTCCACAAGTTTCGAAGAAGGATAGTCTTCGAGAAGGTTCACTGGGCTTCGCTTGCTCAAAGTCATTTTTAACCATTGCTCTGGGAAAGCGAATGTTTCCAGCAGACATTTAAGATATTTCTGGACCAGTTTGGTGCCATGCATGGCGATCTCGATCTAATGAGGCTATTTAAGGACATGACTCCAGTTTTCAGGTTAATGTTTTGTGTTTGAAGCTATTTGCGGGCTTTGGCCAAACAAGCGCGAGCTATTCTATGTTCAGTGTCTTCCATTATGAGGCGAATACATTATTCTGATAATCACATGATACGGGAACAAAAGAAGAAAGATGAAACTATTGGAAAAATATGAGAAATGATTATAATGTTATGTCTTTAGAGATTGTCGAAACCCAATAATGACTGGAAAATTAACGAGTTTAAATGTCATGATTGTAAGGAATAATTTACGGAACTAATTAACCAACATTACGAAGAGTTCAGTTGTCTTTGAGCAAGAACGAATAATCTTGCTTAATTTAAGAAAATTATGACTACATCCGACAGCAGTTCTGTAATGCGCGAACATAGCTCTCCACAACTTTCCATTCTTTTAGCTCCAAGCCATGTTTGTACTTTTATTATCTTTCACAATTAATTTGCACAAAATCATTAGATAGATTACACGATGTTTCTTGTCCCTTCAATTTGTTATGCGACAAATATATTTCAACTGTCCCTTTCGGATTTTAAACTAAAAATGTCTTTGTTTATTCCCAATTCTTTTACGATTTCATCATTGCTCATGATCCGCTCCTTGTATTCTCAGCATCCTTCTGTAGAACCATATATCTGTTGCCGCAAGTCTGAGCGGAAATTGCCCAGAATTCACTGCTATATAGAAGGAGTGGTATTAAATATCAGTTCTGACGAAATTTTCCGGTTTATTAATCTTTTGTTTAGTTTTTTGGAAGGCACCTTTTGCTATTCGATATTGCCTTCGGATTTCTGTACCACAGTTTTCATCAACTGCTAAAAGACTTTCCCACATCATTACATTTCTTGACTTGACTTTTGATATCGTGAGCAGTGGCTTTTACTAAATTTAATATTTTTTTTTTCTTATAAATGATGGTTAGTGTTTTTTAGCGCTTTCCTTCAATATATTTTATCGGGGTACCTACAGTTTCATTACTGTTACGTTTATTGTACTGTTAGTTACAACATACATTTATCTGTATCAAATCTATAAAGAAAATAGTATTTTTTCGGAAGTATTTTCTTAAAGTAAATCTGAAATTTACGGTTCCACGATTTAAAGAATCACTCGTTCATTATTGAACGAACTAAAATAATTTATAGGCGAAATCATTTATCGAGTTCGTATCAAATTACGAGGCCCATGTCCTCCTTGTTAGATATAAAGTTAAGCAATAAAAGATCTTGCCGTATTCAGCTAATTTTAAAGACAGTTTCACAGTAAAAATATCAAACCCAACCTATTTGGTACTTGGAATTAAGTGTGCTGCAGGATATCTTTTCTTTATAAAAATGAAGAATTTATCGGACTTATAGAATTATAGGATTTAAAGAACACAGTCTTCTTCCAGTAACTTCTTTAAATCCTCGATTTCAAGAGCTAATAGGAGGAAGACTGTATTTTCATTTTCATTTGAACACTTTTGAAATAAAATGTCAGTTTTCAATCCTAAAATAAAAGTTTTACTCTAAACTGTATAACATTCAGAGCAAAAACTTTACTTTAGTTTTGGAAAAGGTAGGCGGGTATTTTTTTTTTATAGCTGAATAAATATTTATATTTAATTCGGTTTTTGTTCATTTTACATTTCTTTTTTACTTAAACTATTTCCTTCGTCACTTAGTGTCCATACATTTATTTCTGTAACTAAGTTCCACTAATAATGATTGATAATTTGTAACTATGAGTAGGAAATCTCTCGAATCTGTATCCAGATTAATACCAAATACACTATGAATTGGGAAAAACGTGATATAAAATTTTAACCCAATCTTAATAAAGTAGAACTCACGAAACTTCCAGTTAAAATCATCTATTGGAATTTTGGAGAGCGTTCTGTTTGAATTAAATAGATTGTAACAAACAATTGAAAAGCTTGAAAGAAATATTTCTTTGACTAATCTTTTAACAGAGTCAGTTTCTGTTAATTAATTCCTTAACCCAGTGTGTACTTATATTTTTTCAGACTAATGGTCTTTTGTGAATTTTATCAATGTTGTTCTGATTTGGCTGCTGTTAGCATTTTATCAAAAATTTTTTATTTATCTGAATTTCTGCATTTTTCTTTTCTTCTTTTTTTTCGATGCATAAGGCACACTGAACACTGCACATTTATCCATTACGCCCCCCTGCATCTAAGCTTCAATCACTTCCCCACCGTCCCAAAGTAATTTCCCTTTGACTTATCTATAAATATTTTCATGCTAATTGTTCCCGACAAGTCGTCTTCTTTTACTGTGCGTAGTACTAGATTGGCAGTTAGGTCTCATCGTTTTCCACTTGAAATCGCTAGATGCAGCCGTAAGTTCAATGCTAACATTTTTGTCTCTCGCACTCGCTTGTGAAACTCTCTTCCGGCTTATTGCTTTGCAGTCAAGTTTGATTTAAATTCTACGTGAATTGTAATTTTCTTTCTTCTTAAAATACGTTCACATATCGACCTCACTCCTTAACAATGTTTTTTTATCTATATAGATAGATAGTGTTTATTTTTTTGATGTAATTTCTAAAAAAACAAAAACAAAACAAAGAAAATGCATAAATTCACTTTCATATGTTTTAGGTTTTATTACAATTCCAATCACCCCTTTTTAAAACAGTAAAAATGGCCGAAGAGTGAAGTGTCACAGGGAAAAACATCCTTTGACAAACTGACTTACAGGGTACAGATTTATTCATGCTAGCTGAAATTTCAATAATCTCTTTCTAATTCTCATTATAAGCGTACTTATTGTTGATATATATATATATATATATATATATATATATATATATAAATATAAAAGTGGACATGGAAGTCAGCACTTAGAGGCGACAGTCTGTTTCATGCTAGTGCAATCGTCAGGCTGACGATTGCACTAGCATGAAACAGACTGTCGCCTCTAAGTGCTGACTTCCATGTCCACTTTTATATTTACACACGCCCTATCTCTGATATTGAGCACTTTACCCCATAAATATAGCACACTTTAAGACTATATTTCTGCATATATATATATATATATATATATATATATATATATATATATATATATATATATATATATATATATATATATATATATATATATATATATATATATATTTGACGTCACACATTATATATACATGAATACGCTATGAGCAGATATGAATATACCTGAGGGAATTATGGAAGATTTTAGTTTAAAGACAGTAAAATCGATCTTGCTACCCGAAAGCTCCTCTGTGGCTGAAACGGTTAAGGCACATCAGGCTATATGACGGTCCTGTAGAGGATACAGTTTCGATTCCTGTCGGAGGACGAATATTTTCTAGGAAAATTTCTTGGACATTCAGGCCGGTAAATGTTGTTTAATACTATTTATTATAAACATAACTTTTATTTAAATATTTGTATCTATAAAAAGAATGTATAAATATAAAAATATTAATATATATATATATATATATACATATATATATATATATATATATATATATATGTATATATATATATATATATATACATATATATATATATACATATATATATATATATATATATATATATATATATATTAATATTTATAGATATATTAATATTTATATTAATATATATATATATATATATATATATATATATATATATATATATCTATCTATATATATATATATATATATATATATATATATATATATATATATATATAGTAAAGGTAAAAAATCCCCTTATATATAATCGAAGTGGATCCTGGTAATATAAAAAAACTGATCCACAAAAAGAGCTGAGTGTATTTATTATTACACAGCAAATAATTCCTAAACAATACAATCCCAAATCACTTAATATGGAGAATAATCTATTTCAGCAGACGTAGAAAACGGTCGTGTGTCTTATCAACCCCGGTGTAGACATAGTACGTATCAGAAATAGAAATTTAACTGTAAAAGCTAAAAAAAAATTAATTAGTGGATACTGAGGTGAACACAGAGCGTC
>OZ038477.1:143465483-143522983 GCA_964036315.1 Acanthosepion esculentum | reverse complement strand
ACCATACAAGGGGTATAAAACAAGAAAATCAAATTGTAAAGTGAAAAAACAAATTTATATACATAGAAATAAATTAAGGTCTCTACAATGAAAATTAATGTATTTTGGTTGGTACAAGGTGGTCAAAATATTCGTTGTAGTCCTTACAAATGAGTATGTGTACGTATGTGTGTATGTATGTATGTATATATGAGCGTTATCTTAGGGTAGGAATGTTTTTGAAGTAATAGCTCAGTCTTAAAATGTTCCGTTCGTTTATCAAATATAAAAGAGGTGAGGGAGAAAGATAGAGATAATAATAACGATCGCTTGACGTTTGTCAAGGGACGTGTTAATACGCTCGTCTCCTTCTTTCTGGTGTCAGGTGAACTTGCCCGTCTTTTATTTTGTTTGTGGGGCTTGAAAAGGTCATTTGGGAATTCACTCCTGGATAACATTCGGGCCTTTCCATTGGATGACGAACAAACTTCGCGTCGACTCGTGAAAAGGTCCGTAAAAGAATTTGTTTTTAAGAATTGAACATTATTTGAATTTTGTTTTTAAATGTTTCCTAGTTTTCTATTGTCCGTAATATATTTCGCATCAAAGGGTGAAATTTCACGAGTTTTGTTTTTGATTCGTTTTGCGTGCGTGTTGAGCAAAGTATGTAAAATCGAGTCTTTTTAATTACTAACAAAATCAATGAGTCAGTTCTTAGCATTTGAATTTTAAATATAGGTCTTGTTTTGTTCACTACAAACAATCGTAATCATATGAAGACTGTCCTGGAAAAAATTATCTTTTTCTACTATATGTCCTTCAGCGGTTGGATGACAATAGCTCTCCACAATTTCCGGCCATTTATAGCTCTTATTAAAATTTGTCTTCTCGCTATCTCTCCTAATCCCTGTTCTTCATACTATTTACACAAATTCGTTGGTTTGGTCATGTGCTGCTTTCCTCTCATCCACTCGACTTCAATATGTCCTGTGAGTGTCAAATTTTCTAAGCCCTCTTATCTCATTATATGCTCTAGAGATTTCAACTGTCTCTTTTTCATGTTAAGTATAATTGTTTGAAAACTTCATGCTCACGTGTCCAGTCTATAGTATTCTCAGCATCCTTCTGTAGATCACATTTCTCTTTCTTCAAGTTTCTTCTTAAACTTTGAAGCGATTTTCCAGTATTCACTGCTAGATAGGATGACCGACATTTCAAGTCAGTGAAGTAATCTTTTCTTTCTTTCTAACGAGATTTTCCTGTTTCTTAATATTTTGCTTATCTTTTGGAAGGCAAATTTACTATCCCAGTCCGCTTTCCCTATTTGGTACTGTAATGTTGTCCTCAGTTCATAGATATTTAAATTTTTGCACTTGCTTGATTTTGGCAACTCGAATTTGTATTTTGCATGTCGGAATTTTCTTTTGCAAACAATCATAAATTCGGTTTTATTACAATTGATGTTTTGTTCTTTCTTCTCGCATTTCTTCATTAAATTCTGTAGGAGTTCCGGTAATTATTTTCTCTCTGTTATCATCACTGTGTTATCTCTACATTTAATTTTATTAAGATAAATTACGTATATGGCCTTCCTCTGTCTTTTCAATAAATATTTTCATAGCAACTGCCCTTTTTCCTGCTGCTGCGCCTGCATTAATTCAAGCGTGCTACTATATTGGAATCTGGGTCCAACCTTTTTACAGTTGAAACAGATAATTGTAACCGCCTCTTCTACTCCGACAATTTCTTGTCTCGCCCTTCCCGACGGTGTAACTCCTTTCCTTTTTTCTTGCTTCCCTGATAACTACAATCTTCAAAATGCAACATCAATCGTCATCTTATGACTGCCGTTCTTTCCTCAATTCTCCCTATACCCAGTCTTTTCTCTGACTTTCACTCTCTGTAGCTCCTTACGTACTAATGACCCTCCCATCTTGCTTGGCATAAAATGCTTAAAAAACATATTATATTAATAAATACTTTATATAACGGCACATTTTCGATGGAAAAATTTATTGTTTTACAGATTTTCACTTTTCAGAATTTCTGAGATAAAGGATCTTGTTCCAGCACACATTTAAAAATGTTTCTGAGATTGTTAATATTTTACAATCTTTTATTGGGGGGGGGACTAGTTTGTTTTCTGCTGGATTTATATCCGTTGTATTTTTAAAAAAAAGAAAAAAAAACTTTCCTTGAAATGAAAAACTGACTCATAAGTTGTTCTTTAATATCTGTCAGGTTCGTGATCACATCGAAATTTAAAATCTCAAACTTTCAATACTTTATAATGCTACTCGTGCTTTTGACAAAACTATCATATATTTCGACACTGAATATTCCAGAGGTTGAATACACGATTTCTACAACTCAATTGTAATTTTTGAGCAATATATCCAGTACGCCATTTATGAAGAAAACAGATGGTAGGATTATGGCACACATACAAATAATGAAACATCTGCTCCTAATGGATGAATTTATAACGGAAACAGAAAGACGACCAGAGCGGCTAACGACTGATGTATTGTAATAAGGTCAGAGTAATAATTCTGTGTTCACAATTAATTTGAACCATTGCAAAGCAATGAGTGTGCACAAATGGGATCAAGAAACTGTAACTTAACCGAAGTTAGGAGGAACCGCCATTTGCAATTGAGACAAAGCGTGATTTAATCTCGTCTTTTAAAACTTCGTGAGGGATTGAGAGAAAAACAGACAAAAACTCTGGTATTATATATATATATATATATATATATATATATATATATATATATATATATATATATCACAGTTGTCTGATATCTATAATATATAATGATACAATATATATATATAATGATGTATAATATATAATGATATATAATATATAATGATATAATGATCGTTTACAAATTCATGTGCCCTTTGGGAGATTGTATCTCCATTGGATTAAATAATATTTACGCTGGTCACACCACAAACTCACTTTCACGACGCATGACACTAGATTTGAATGATAACTATAACAGTTTTAGGCATTTAAATCAACATGCCTGGCGGCATACACAATTCCGGAAAATCCTCGCTGAAAACACAACTATACTTCAACATGAAAACAATAAACAAAAACTAAAAATTCGTGAAGCTATATACATAAAACAGTTGAAACCTAACCTGAACAAAATAAACTATGAAATCTCCACAAATATTCTTAAATGCCTATAATTGATAACAAAAGCCATTGTTTTATACCAACGACTTACCATACTTAGTACTTCTTGAATTCACTCTCGCGTAGTCATGTGCGACGTCACGAGGTGCGACGCGATTTTCGCTTCCACGTCTCGTATACACGAGTTTGTCGTTGCTTTGAATTTTTTCATACAACAAAAACAGACTATCATTATTGTTTCGTCCGTGTATTGTTTAATATATTGAAATGTAATTGTCATCTTTGATAATGGCTTATGTAAACCGAAACCTTAGATTGGATTTAAACATGTATCAATATTGTGATTTTCTTTCGTCTTTCAATAATAATGTTATTAAGATTATCAGAGAATATAAAAGGAACTTACTTAAAATACATAGAAAAAACTTGTCTATATTATTTAATGAAACATGCATTAATGGAAAATTGCTGCCTAAATATACACAATATATATATATATATATATATATATATATATATATATATATATATATATATATATATGTTCCATTTTAATTTTAGGTCAGCGAATCGGTAGTAATTTATGCATCTGAAAATAATTCATATGTATCTGTATCTCACTCATTTAAACCGTTATTTAACTCCTCTCTTTAAAACTTTTCTCTGTTAAATTTTAATCCCCACCTTCACCTTTAGACCTTCTTGTTCTTCTTTCTTCTGTTACACCTCTCTCTAGAGCTTTCATACATTTCCCTCTCACACTTGTTTCATCACTCCCACAATACACTCTCACTAAAATTTTATTTTTTATATCCGGAGTTCGTAGGCCTGATGAATTCGACCATGATTATGATTCCAATGTAATAAATTATAACCATGGAATATTAGTGTTTGAGCCTTTTATATTAGATTATATTGTACATGTTGTGGGGATCTCCCCTTTTACACAAGATGGACTCTTCTAAAGTATACTTATACTGACAGAGTTGGAGACAGGGCGAGAGACACAAGATACGTTGAGACAAGGTTGACATACATAGAGTCCACAGAGAGAGAGATAATTACGGTTTCACTTACAGAGACTTGTACATATACTTTCTACTAACCCGTATTCCTGGACGACTAATCTTCATTTCAAGTTTGTATTCTTACATTCAATACACTTATTTTTCCTCTTTCAATTACTGACGTTATTTATTTATTTGTGCAGGATTCCATCCCCGGAATCCACAACAACTTGGCGACGAAGACTTCGGACCCACACGGAAAGAAAAAAACATCTCGTCACCAGAACTTAACGACGAGGATTTCGGACCCACACATGAAAAAAAAATTCTCTCGTCAGGATTTGCACTTCTCGGAGACTCACGAAAAAAAATTGCCGTTGCCAGCGTCCACAACGACTGGGCGACAAAGATTTGCGAGGATTTTGCGTGACCACCGTGATTAAAAGGTACTTCCTCAAAATACGGAAAATCGAGGTTTTCGTAAGACTCTTATCGTCGAGGATTTTAAAAGTATTGTGGTAGAACTTGTAAAATACCAAAATGAACAGCAACTACAACTCCAAGAAAGAATGGAAGAGAAGTGGCAAAAACAATTGCTCTCTCAACAGGAAAAATGGAAAATGTAATACTGCAAACACAGAAGGAAAATCAAGAAAGACAAATTCAACTCCAGGAATTAATATTAAAAGTAACGGGTAAAACACAACAAAAGAATATCGAAAAAGAGGCGACTTTTTCTCAAGACGCAGTTTGGAACACAATAGAAACATTTAAATACTCTCTAGAAGATGATAAAAATTTCGGGGATTATTACAGACGTCATTAAGACATTTTCAACATTGATTGCCAAAATTGGACGGAAGCTAAGAAGCGACGTTTATTACTCAGGAAATTGGTAAACAGAGGAGTACACAAAATTTGTGGACTATATTCTACCGAAAAAGAAAAACGATTTGATGTTTGACGAGGCAGTTACATGCCTTACGGAGCTTTTCAGTCCAAAGACTTCACTTTTTCACAAAAGGTGGAAATGTCTCAACCTCTTAAAAAGCGAAAATGAGGACTACTCCGTTCTCCGCAATCGTGAACAAACATTGCGATGACTTTCAGTTGGCAGAATTGACTCCGGACAATTTTAAGTGTCTGATTTTCGTACAGGGATTAGTCCCAGCCAAGGACAATAAAATGCGCAAAAGAATGCACTCGAAGCTTCAAAACGAGCCTGGATTAACACTACAAACATTGTCAGAAGACTGCCAAAATGCTTGAGCATAGAAAGACTCTAAGGATATCGAGGAATCGGTAGTAGCACACATATGTAAGTTGAACAAAAGTTTACGAATTTCAACCCACCCCCGGAAGAAAACCAAAAATTTCATGATAAAGGAAAAATTACAAGGTATAAGGCGATTAATGACAGAGATCAAAGCAAATATAAGCCCCGCCCCATCTGCATGTTACAGATGTGGTGGATTACACTGGAATAAAGATTGTCGATTCAAATACAAGAACTGTTTAGCTTGTGGAAAAATGGGACATAAGGCATCTCGATGCAGAAACAAAAAACACACTAGTAGGGTTAAGAACTACTAGAATGGACTACGAAGACAAACGAAACACAAGAAAATACGTGGAACTCAAGATTTTAAATAAGAAGGTAAAATTACAGTTAGACTCAGGTTCGAATCTAACTATAATTAATTTACAAACATGGAGGAAGCTAAATAGACCGACCATGATGTATACACAGAAAATCGCTAAGTCTGTTACAGGGAAGCGTATCAATTTTGAAGGAGAAATAATTGTAAACGTAAAATTCCATGGAAAAACGAAAAGAATTGAAGATATTTGTAATGAAAGACACAGAAAATTTGGTGGGCACAGATTGGATGCAAAAAATTGACGTATGGGATTTACCTATTAGCTCATTTTGTTAGAAAATAGAGTGCGAGCCGTCAGAAGCTACAAAATTAAAAGAAGAACTACACAGTCAATTCCCCGAAGTATTCTCGAGCGGTTTGGGACGATGTAATAAGTTTGCAGCTAAAATTGAAATAAAGGAAAATGTTCAGCCAGTATTCAAGAAAAAGCGAAACGTGCCTTTCGCAACCATAGAAAAAATTGACAAGTAGTTAGATAGATTGGTACAAACTGGAATCCTTTCACAAATCGAATTGAGTGAATGGGCGGCACCAGTGGTCTACGTAAAAAAATAATCCGGAGAAACCCGTGTTTGCGCAGATTTCTCGACTGGATTAAACAAGGTTATCAAGGATTATCACTACCCATTTCCAAGCCCGGAGAAAATATTTACCAAGCTTAACGGTGGTAGGGTATTTTCTAAGATTGATTTAAGTGAAGCTTACCTTCACATTCCAGTAGAAGAAGAAAGTACAAAAGTTTTATGTATCAATACGCACAAAGGATTTTACAAATTTAACAGATTGCCATTTGGGATAAAAGTAGCACCGTCAATCTTCCAACAAACTATGGACACCATGCTCATGGGACAGAACTCTGCTACTGCTTACTTAGACGACATTTTGATTAAAAGCGATAATGTAGAAGAACATGCAACACATATTAAAGAAGTCTTTAAAACAATTCAGGATTTTGGTTTTAAAGTGAAGGAGAATAAATGCGATTTTTTTCTAAAAGAAATCAAGTATCTAGGCCATATAACCAATGAAAGTGGCAGAATACCAGATCCAGATAGGGCATCTGTAATAGAAAATATGCCTGAGTCGAGTTTCAAAGATTTCTGGGTCTAGCGAACTATTACGGTGAATTCATTGAAAACATGCACAAATTGAGGCCTCCCCTCAATGAATTATTGAAAAAAGAGAACAAATGGAACTGGACAGAAGATTGTCAGAAAGCTTTTAAGGAGATCATAAAGAAATTAACGTCTGATCTAGCACTGACGCATTTTGATACCAAACTGGAAATTATCATTGCTAGTGACGCAAGCTCACACGGAGTGGGAGCTTGTATATTACACACAATGCAGGATTGCACAAGGAAACCTAGAGCTCACGCATCTAGATCGTTGTTACCAGCAGAGAGGAATTATTCGCAAATTGAGAAAGACGCGTTAGGCATAATATTCGCTATAACTCGCTTCCACAGATACATATATGGAAGAAAGTTTACTCTTCAAGCTGACCATAAACCTCTTCTCACTATATTCGGATCGAAAAAAGGACTAGCAATTTACACAGCCAACAAACTTTTGAGATCGGGAACTATATTATTGAATTATAATTTCAAAATAGAGTTCCTACCGTCGAAGACAATTATCTAGATGGATTATCTAGATTGGTACCTGCGAAATGCGAACCTCTGGAAGACTCTGTAATAGCGGCTTTAGTAAAGTGCTAAACAATACAGTAAGAGAATTCCCAGTGACCTTGTTAGAAATCAGAAGAGAAGATTAAATGGATGAATTCATACAAAGTACAAAGAGAGAAATAGAAGAAAAAGAAAGAAATCTAGCGGAATGTTTTTCAATTTGTGATAACGTATTACTTTATAATGAAAGAGTGGTCATGCCCAAATCTTTACAAAGACGAATTCTGAAGGACTTTCATCTAGGATACCCAGGGAAAAATCGTATGAAAGCGTTAATGAGAAGTTTTGTGTACTGGCCTAATATGGATAACGACATTACTCAAATGGCAGGAAAAGGTAGAAGCTGTGCTGCGGCAGCAAAGGCACCACCTATTATACAAAAACCATGGCCTAATGTGGACAGACCTTGGTCTAGAATCCATGCGGACTATGCAGGACCCATAGATAGATATTACTACTTGATAACGGTAGATAGCTTTATCAAGTGACCAGAAGTTTTCAGATACAAAAACCCTACGACCGAAAACACTATTAATTGTCTACACGAGTTATTCGCAAGATCTGGCGTGGTAGATTGCCTCGTAATGGATAATTATACCCAATTCACCTCGAGCGATTTTCAAGAATTCTGTGCGATTTATCATGTCAAACATACTAAAATAGCACCATACCATCCACGATCTAACGGGCAAACCGAAAGGTTTGTGGACACGCTTAAGAGAGACTTGACAAAAACAGAGGACGTACTAACAGAAAGAGCCATACAACAGTTCCTACAAGTCTACAGAATCACCCCGAACGGAAACAAACCATCTGGCCTTTCGCCAGCTGAAGTGATGTTTACCCGCAAAATACCGTCTGTTTTTGATAAAATATTACCCAGAAAAAATAAAAACCGGCATACACCGATAGTGCCTAAAAGATCCTTCAAACCAGGCGAACGGGTCTATTACAGAATGTTTAAGAATACTATGTCATACTGGGAAATGTTCTATACAGGATCCAAGTTGAAAAATTCACTCACAGGAGACATATAAATCAGATACTGAAAAGACGGGTAGAGGAACCAAACTCGTCACCATCCGAAAATGAAGACGCGATGGAAGCGATTTTCGAATCCTTCGAAATCCCAAAACCACAAGTAGCCACGGAGATCAGAAGAACAAGCCGAAAAAGAAAATTCACGGAACCACTAATAATAGACCATGAGCGAAAAAAATATTAACTCCCCCCAAAAAAAAAGAAGCAAGGGAGAGGGGTGCTGTGGAGCAGACCCTTTTACACAAGATGGACTCGGCCAAATTATACTTATACTGACAGAGAGAATACCTGCGGGTGGAGATACGTTGAGTCAGGGTGAGAGATACGGAGACAGTACACAGGGTGTTCACAGAGAGTTATACGAGAGTCCAGAGAGAGATAATTACATCTTCACTTCCAGAGACTTGTACATATACTTTCTACTAACCCGCATTCCTGGACTACTAATCTTAACATCAAGTCTGTATTCTTACGTTTAATACACTTATTTTTCTTTCTTAATTACTGGCATTGTTTATTTATTTGTCCAAGATTCCATTCCCGGAATCCACAACATTTATATAAGAGTGTTCTATTTTAAATTCTTTTAAATGCGCGTTTCAATACATACACAATAGAATTTTTTTTTTATTATTCATTAACAGCGTTGCTCTCTGCTCAATCCGTGGTATGGTTTTCAGATATTCCCAAAAGGTGTCTCCCTTGAGAAACAAAAACCCCAGGAATTCTCCTTTTTGACAAATGGACCATGTCGAGATTCGAATCCACGTTTCATGGTCAGAAAGGAAACGCTCTAACCAATCGGGTAGACGGAACACTTAGGTACCGTCGATAGCTGTGGTAGCACGAAGTCACTAGTCATCGTGACCGAGGTTTTGACTGTGTTGGCGTGGTTCAGATTGTTGAGCATACTAGATAACACGTTATCTCTCAGAAACTGTAACTAAGGTCTGCTCAGTATAGTTTTAGTATAAAATACAGGTGGGCTCCGTGGGTGTTGAACAAACACAAATGTGTGTGTTAAACAAACACTAGTGTGCTTCTCTCTCTCTCTTCATATATATATATATATTTTTTTTATATGTATATATATATATATATATATATATATATATATATATATATATACAGAAAAGTGACTAGGAAGGTACGCGAGGAAAACATGCATATATATATATATATATATATATATATATATATATATATATATATATATATACTTCCTCGCGTACCTTCCTAGTCACTTTTCTTAAATTATATCCCACGCTACTTCAAAAAAATGTTAGAAAGTGAACCCCCATCAATAATGGACAGAGAGATAACAATGGGTAGACATGAGGTATCTATTTGTTTTAAAATAATTTTTAAGAAAAGGATTTTCTAAATTTCAAGCGAAATATTACTCTGGTGATTCTGTAAATGAATGTTAAATTTTCCCTTATAAGATAACAGCTAATATTATTATTATTATTATTTTTATTTCCTTTGATATCTGGCGTTTACACATTTCTTTCCGGGTCCCGCCCAGGGACCTAAGGTTAGAAATGGTATCATGACACTTTCCACTGCAAAAAAATAAAATAAAATAAAAAAATAATTACATAGATAAAGCCCTTCGTAAAGTGTGGGCTGTACTTGTCAGAACAATCTATTGTATCTCTATGAGGCATGGACTTCGAGGGATCCCTTCAATCAGCCTACTGGTATATTTTCCAACCAGTCCAAGGGCTCCAACTAAAACAGGGATTGTTGATGTTCCCATGTGCCACATTTTTGAGATTTCTATTTCAAGGTCCTTGTATTTTGACAGTTTTTCGAATATCTTCAAAGATACATTGCAGTCTGCAGGGACTGCCATATCAATAAGGAGGCACTTATTTTGTTTGTGGTCCTTAATAACAATGTCTCGGCGGTTGGCTTTGATTGTTCTGTTAGTGTGTATTGTGTAGTCCCATAGAATTGTAACAGGTCCTATCTCCGTAACAGGGTCAGAGTGGTGTTCGTACCAGTTTCTTTCAGTTTCCTTCCCGTAGGAGTTGCAAATTTTCCAATGCAGATATAGGCCCACTCTGTCATGCCGGGTTTTATATTCAGAGGGTGCCAATATTGTGCAACCTGATACAAGATGATCAATGGTTTCTGGATATTTATCACAGAATCTGCATTTTGGGCTAACACAGTATTTTAGTATATGTGCTTGATAATTCCTAGTTAACAAGCATTGGTCCTGTGCAGCAAAGATAAAACCTTCAGTTTCAGCTTTCAACCCTGCACTACGTAGCCACTGATGGGTGCGGTTTTTGTCTACGTCAGCTTGTTTGGTACGGGCAGAGTATTGGCCGTGGAGTGGTTTATCTTGCCATTGTTTCTTTATCTGGTCGGTCGCATTTGTCTTTGCATTCTTTTTTTAAGTATTTTGCAGATTCAGCCGATGTACACTGATGTATTTTATTATTATTATTATTATTATTATTATTATTATTATTATTATTATTATTATTATTATTATATCAGCAGCGCCAACAGCAACAGCTGCAGAAGCAATTGTTAACTCACTTTTGAACAAAAGCTTTTTTTTTCCAAATCCTAGCATGACAAATATAACGGTACTATTCTTTACCGTGTCTTACAAACAAAGCCTCCATCTCATATCTCCAGCGTTTCCTTTTTTTCCCCCTACCAAGTTTGGTGCTCAGAGGACAGCAATCAAACAACAGTTTTTACCCCATCTGTTATCTTTCTTTCTTCTTCTTCTCCCTATGCGTCCCGCCATCTCTCTTCTAGTTTGATCTTGGAATGATCTCTGATCCATGTTTGCCACTTTTCCCTCTCTTAGAGTTATCCCTCATATTGCGCTTGTCGTTCATCTTTGTTTTTCTAAGTCTGTTCCCAACATGAGTCGATTTCAAAACCAGGCGTCATAGCTGACATTATACATCCATTATACACTTTACACTCGAATCATATTAGCAAGGCAATGGTAATGGCAATATTAAACGTTTCCTAGTAAGGAAACTTTCAACATTCATTGATCGAACAGCCAGTGGAGCTATCACTTGAAATTTATAGCATTTTTTATTTAGAAAACCTGGTCCAAGAAAATAGGTTTCACAACATGTTGTTGTGAAACCTATTTTCTTGGACCGTTACCGTTCTTTTCACAGTTGAAGGAGGCGTCTTTCCTTATTTTTTCTTCTTGTAATGTATCAGGTCATCCCAAGTTCTGTCCGATTTTTAAATAATGAAAACAAGTGACCAAATGTTACATTTACTTACAGCTTCAATCAACGATGTATTTTCCCTGATTATCTATGACTTCCTTCCATCTATTAACAAGCTTACTAATTCCATTACTGTCAAATTCATTTGGCTTTGATTCGAAGAACTCACAAATGTCAGTTTTAACCTCTTCCTGTGTTACAAAAGCTGTTTCTTCCAAATGATTCTGTAAGCTACGAAACGAATTGTAGTCTGAAGAAGCAAAGTCGGGAGAATAAGGTGGATGAGGAATTTTGTCCCAACCAAGTTCTTCGATCTTTTGTGACGTGATTCTTGCTGTGCGTGGTCGCGCATTGTCGTGTGATTCTTGGGTACTTCCATGTTAGCAGGGTTTTAATCAAACAAAATTTTATTGTTCATGAAATAAAATTTGATCAGTTTAAATGCATCTAAACATAAAAATAATGTTCAGCTCCATTAGACATTATAAAATACTCTTTAAATTTCGTTCATTTTAACAAAAAGTTAAAATTCGGACAGAACTTATGGGGTGAACTAATAGAACGATATAATACTATGTTTTAGTCGTGTGCTTAGTTAGTTAGTAATGCTATTATTATAAAGTTTTCATTGTATGTTTTCCTTATTATGTTCTTTTTTTTAATCAAAGTTATGTCCTGCGTTGTTTCGATGAAAATGTGAGAGTTAGATCGTTTGTCCAAACGCAAATCTCTCTTGTGTTCGTAGATGCGGGTTTTTACATCACGTGATCTCTCCCGACCCTCAACATAAACATTTTCGATTTGTAAACAATTTATTTGATAAATGATTTGATGAATCCCGGCAGTTGCATTGGAGTTGGGTTTATTTATCTTCTTAATTATATCTCCGATTGTCTTGGAGTTGGTGGTAACGATCTTAGTGTTAGGGGTGACTAGTTTAGGGGAAAGGCTGTTGGAAGACAGGATTATGAGTTCGGTGGAATTTTGCTAGATGTGTTGTTAGTGGTGTGTGTTTTTTGGCTTTGTGGATTTTGTAGGCGCGCCTTTTAGCGTTGAGGGTGAAATGATGTGGGTAGGGAAGACATTTGAAAGTTTTCTCAATATATTTCTCTTCTTCAGTTAGGTATTTCGAGCTACACACACACACACACACACACACACACACACACACACACACACACACACACACACACACACATATATATATATATATAATAAAGTAGTAAAAGTAATAAACCCGTTTCTATATAATTTAAGTGAATCCTAGTAATATAAAATATTAAAGCTGATCTACAAATATAGCTGGATGTAATTATTATTACCGTGGAAATAATTAGTACACAATAAAATACAAAATTACCTTATATGTGGAATAGGTTTATTTCAACCGACGAAATTCTTCAGTCATATGGAACTCCGGTATACACTGAGTTAGATCGTTTGTCCAAACGCAAGTCTCTCTTTTGTTCGTAGATTCGGGCTTTTAGATCAAATGACTACATTTGAATCATATAAGCAAGGAAATGGTAATGGTAATATTAATTGTTTTCTGTTAAGGAAACATTCGGCATTCATTGATAGAACAGCCAGTAGAACTATCAGTTGAAATTTATAGCATATTTCATTTAGAAAACATTGTTCAAGAAAATAGGTTTCACTCCTACATTGTTACCGTCCTTTTCCCACTTGAGGGATGCTTCCTACCTTATTTGTTTTTTCTTGTACTGTGGAACGTCAACCTATTGATTATGTGATTAATTTCTCTTCAAGTTACATATACTATCTATTTTAGTTGTTGCAGTTGTTGAAAGTCTTTAAATGTTGTTGTTTTTCTTATTTAGTACAGAGTTTTGTATTTCTTTAGCACTTGTCTACTAGGTTCATCTCTAGAACTCGCAGAAGTTCATTCGCTCGAAGCTATTCCCAGTCAGTGGTACGAGAAAGCGGTTGTGTACAGCTAGTAATTTAGACATTTCAGAACGGGCTGCGAGCCATGTATAACATCCAGAGTGAAGTCTCGATCGGACGAACCCATTAATTATCTCTCTATTTTTATGAAATACTCATCAAAAAATCATTTATTTTATTCGCAGTGACTTTCCCATCCTTGATTCTTCAATTTTATGTTCTTCCCTTTTGTCAGATGGTTCTATTTGAGAGATTCCTTCTTTAGTTCCTTTCTCGAAATTCTTTCGGTGATGCTGGTGTTAGTAAAATATATGAACACACACACACATATCTATCTATCTATCTATCTATCTATCTATATCTATCTATATATATATATATATATATATATATATATATATATATATATATATATATATATATATATAGCTGCGAAACCTTCTTTCCATGCCTGATGATGTCTGTATGAACGGATGAAAGTACTACCAAAAAAGAGCCCTTATACAGCTCGAATTTATTAAAAACAGGGATCATAACATTCATCTAGAGGTTCGTGGCTTAATGTAATTTAATAAATTTGCTTGCGACGATGTATTCTCGCCATTTATATCATTAATTTCACTAATCTGCTTTTTGTATGAATGATTCATGTAATATATATATATATATATATATATATATATATATATATATATCGGAATATAATGAAAACGAAAATAATATAAATTCTAACGTTCACAGCATGAATTCAAAAGAAGACTCAATACCAATAGTAGATCAATAATTATTTATTATAACTTTTCAGGTGAAAACAATTAGTCACTACAAAGATGCATTCTTGTTTCGATGCAGCTGCTTCACGACTGGGGAGAACCAAAAATAGTTATAAAGAATTCTATTTACAAGCAAGTCGCTTACGAAAAAAAAAAACATACGGTGAAACACCTTAAGAGGAAACGGGGAAAGGTAATGAAATGGGAGAAAAGAGAAGGAAAGGAATGACGGTGAAAGAGTAAGACAATACTATTTGTTGATAGTCGTTTGGGCGGTGAAGAAATGTTGAAGCGTTAAGACAAGAGTCGGACCCGAAAAATTTAAAGCAAAGCGGAAGTGTCCGCTACAGTTTTTGATACCGTGCAACGGTCAGAAATCCAGACAATGTACGCCAAAACGAGAGAGAGAGAGAGAGAGAGAGAGGGGGGTAGGGAGAGAGAGAGGGGGAGATAGGGAGATAGGGAGAGAAGTGAAAACAGAACAGAGGAAAAACGATGAAGGAGAAAGGAGAACTAAGTATAGACGAAAGCCATAGTAGTAACTGAAGACGCTTTTTTACCGATGAAGGATTGTTGATCTTAAAAACAAACCAGAGCTGAATTATGCAGAATTATGCTGAAATGTCTGTTATTTGTTCTGGAATAAACGTAAGCAAATCCAACTATTGAATCAATGGAATGAATTAGTTTTAATATGTCGACATAAAAACAAATTCAAATTTCCATAATATAGATTTGATTTTATTAGTTATTATATTTCTCTAACTCTTCAAATGTCCAATGTATAACTAATTGTAATTTCTATATTTCCATTTAACACCATATTAAATATAACTATATTTGTCCCCTATTCTAAGAACTCTATTTCATTTTATCACATAGACCTCTTTATCTATATATTTTAGGGTTCTTAAATATCACTATGTGTTTTTAAGTCTAACTTTACTTTATATTTTTGCATATGACTTGTTTTTGATTTAACTTATCTTTAAAGTTAAAAATTTTATTTATTTATTTCATTTTTAGTTGCAAATATATAAATTATTTTATTTTATTATATTTTTATTTCTAAAAATGTTTTCATTCTTTAATATAACCTATTGATTTTATATTAAATATAAGCTTTTTTAAATATAATTTTATATAATTTTAAGATAAATTATCTAAATATGACTTATTTTTAATTTATTTAAATATGTCTTAAATTAAATATAACTTTTACATATTATTTTCTGTTTTTAAACATAAACCTATCTATATAATTTAAGTTATAAAAAAATCGGTTTTATTCCTTAAAAACCCGTTTCATTCCTTAGTTTCAAATTAATATTTCATTCTTAATATAACCCCCAATTTAATGTCATAAGGTTCATATCCGGGTTTAATTTTATAAAACCTCTTCCCTTTAAGATTAATAACTTCTACCTCCCCTGAAAACTGACTCATGCCCTTCTTCTGATTGAAACATTGAATGGATAAATTCTGTATTAGTTTTTCGACGTTTCCTTTTTTGTGTAGCTATCACAGTTTAATTTCTGAGTCCGACAGGAACTCAGTCTATACCGGGGTTGAATAAGACTGACGAATCTCGTCGGTTGAAATAAACCTATTCACTACGTGAGGTATTTTTGGGTTTTATTGTGTACTAATTATTTGCTATGTAAAAATAAATATATTGAGCCCTTTTTGTTTTAATATTTCATATTACTAAGATCCACTTAGATTATATAGCAAAGAATTTATTACCTTTACTACACACACACACACACACACACACACACACACACACACACATGTGGCGATTAATGCGGATTAACGATTTTTGTGTCGACCGACTTCTCCAAGTTACGGATAATCCTTTTCAGATAAAGAAGAAATTCCGTCACAAATTGTGCAAAATTAATTTCGCAAGATTATTGTACAAGTTTTGGACTTTCTTAAGTCATCACCAGCGTAAGTAAAGAAAAATGGTAAGTTTCGTAGAAAAGTAGGTTGTCGTGATGTGGCTAAAGAATTTTGTGACGTAGACGAGGTGTGACGTGTGTGTGTTTGTGCGTTTATTCTACTTATATAAATTATATATATATATATATATGTGTGCGTATGTGTGTGTATATATATATATATAGATAGATATATGCATATATATATATTCACATACACACATATATATATATATATATATATATATATATATACATACACACACATATATATATATATGTATAAACACATATATATATAAACACAGAAATATATATATATGTGCATGTGAACACACACACAAGCACCTACACACATAAATATATATATATATATATATATATATATATATATATATATATATATATATATATGAGTGTGTGCCTGGATGTCTGCAAGTATAAATTTTATTGTTTACTGATATTTGCACAGCATGAAGCGTCGTTAGAAATGGCAAGTACATATCGACTGATGCCAGATTTTGGGGAAAAGTGATCAGTTATTTTTGCACTGAATGTATGAAGACAATGGTGCTTCCATATTTTTTTCTTGTAATGATTAAGAGTCAAATCGATCAGCAGGAGACGAATGTTACGAAAAAAACTTCCATATTCTATTGCACTGTAAAGCGCTCTTGTTATAATACTGTACCCGATACCCGGGAGAACAATTCAAAGTTTTATTTTCTTTCATATTAGGAAGAGTCAGTAAATGATCAACTTGGGAGAACGGCATATTTACTTTTTTTTACTATCTTCTCTCTGGAAATTAGAAAAAATCCGTGATCAATTATAAAGCAATTCAGTTCAGACTGCGAGGTTAAATATTCCTCGAAATGAAAGTCCAATGGAATGAACAGATGTAATGGGAATGCTTCAAAAATTAAATCATTTCCAGTTTCCAGTTCCCCGTTCTATGCATTAGTATATCCCCGATATTAATCTTAATACAACAGACGGAAAGCCTAAAATAACTGAAAGAAATTAATGCCAAATATATTTCTGCTCAAAGAGATTTTATATAGCGCTATACCATGCAAGAAATTATAAGAAGAAATTATATACAAATATGAAATCTGTCACTATCTGTCCCTCACAGCGAGCTACAAGACACCCCTTATTCTTACCGCTCATACAGCAATCTCCATTAGTAACCCTCTATCTCACCTGCCTCTTGGGCATTGTATAGGGTGAACATTATTTCAAAAATGTATATGGATACAAAATCAGTATGAACAGTCGAAAATCGAGTGTTTTATATGTAATATTCATCGAAGTGAGAACGGCCTCGTCACTGATGTTTTATGTGTTTCTTTTTGGTACCACGTGATTTATATTTGTTTTCTCTACCGCTGAGACTTTATGACGTTTATTCTTTTTGCGATCTACATAGCAATTGGAGTTCCTCACCCAACAAAGTGACGTCAGTCACTGGAATTAGTCGTACATATAAAAATGAGGTATGTAGAAAGAAAATAGAATAAAACGCATGTTCACGTCCAGTGTATTTAGATGTTTACCTCATCTGATCTAATTCAGCTTCTTGGATAATCTTAGCAATCAGTTTCCAGTGGGATTATCCATATCTGTTGAAATAATCTATCGTGTTTTTCTGTAACAGACATACAGGGGTCGATTGAAAAGTTCTGAGGCTGACCAAGATATAAATGTAAGTAAACACGCAAAGATAAACAATTTTACTGGATTTGGATGATCAGGGTTGTATTTAGTCTACCAACTTACATTTTATATCTTAGTCAACACATGCACTTTCCAGCCGATCATCGTTTTATTTCCGTCTAATGTTTACCTATACTTTAACAGTTGCTAGTAAAATGGTTGCTACACATCTCTAGTGAGCCTTTTTTTATTTATTCCGTGACAGGTAGCTGGAGTAGAAGTGCTGTTTCTTGGGCAATATAGTCTGACAGATCCCAACACTTTCCAGGCCGGTTTTGAATTCAGAGTTTCTCCTTCACCCAAGGCTATAGAACTGAGTCTGTCCTTCGATTTAGTCACTGCTGGGGGCGGGGAGAAAGAAGAGGATTCATACCTTTCGCAAGGTTAATAGCACGTAAGTGAATGTAATGGATACAACTGGAATTCGAACTCGGCTCTCCGATTTCTCAAACCGAGACGCTAGCCATTAATCCACTGTGCCTGTCCTCTTATTTAACACGCAGTGGTTGGGAAGAAGAAAAGGATTTATGGCTAAAGTAGAAGTCATATTTACGATCCAACTCTAAAGAGGCTGTAAAATGCTGGGCTCCTTTATAGCTCTCCAAAAACTACATAATTCTTGCGATGTTTTATATTCACAAGTCAGACCCAGAATGGAGTTTTTCTGCTATATTTGGAGCGGAGCTGCTCAAACTTTCCAGTTCAAAATCGTTTACGTGACCTTACGGGAGGGGGATGATTATTTTCTACAGTGCAGCCATTACTCCACTGGCGAAATATTGCAATCTATCGCTGATCTATGCTAATTCCATTCCAAATGTTCGGGCGGACGTCATTCGTTTGTGCTGCCAGTTCAGACCTTTACAACAAAGACACATCTGGCTAGGTCAACAGAGTTTAATCATTTGTATTCCTTACGTATTCCAGACGATTTCTCCTATAAACGGTTAGTTTGCGAAACAGGTGTCCACGTGGATGCTTCCCAGAGCACCTCAAACTTTTCCATTTCAAGTCTTGCCACAACCGTTATCCATCCTCCATAGCTTCATAATTCTTTCTTTCTACTTTCACTTCTTATGCTCATATCACGCACCCCATTCAGTAGCCATTTAATTTGAGTGATACTTGAGCCTTGTATTGGCGGTACATAAGTAAAATAAATACGTTTCCCAATGGGAATATGTGGAAAAATGAATGTAACGATCCCGACCGGAATTCGATATCGCTTCGCCGATTTCTCGTTCCAAGCTGCTGAGAATTGTACTATTAGAGGGTTCGACTCGTACATGGGAGGGGGCAATACTGTCCTTACAGATTTGTACCATTTATGAAGTTGTAGACTATAGTTTCAAAATGCATTATGTATTATTACATTCTCCAAATATAAAGGCCATACGTTATATTTAGAAAACGTTTGTTCTGATATAAGTGTTTACAATGTACCGTCGTGCATACGAGGTTTCTGATATAAGTCTTTAAAATGTACCCTCGTGCATACGAGGTTGTTCAGAAAATAATGTTTAATTTTATAATCGACATTTATTGATTTATGTAAACAGTGTTTAAATAAGACAAAATAGGAAATATCTCTACATTTCTGACATCGAGTCACAATGGTATTTACGCCTTTACCCTAAATCACAAAAATCCTTTAAATGCAGTTTTTGCGTCTTTTTTCAGCGAATGTCTTTTCGCTTAAGAAATTACCAATATTCTTTAAAAAGTGTTAATCAGTACTTCAGAGTTCCGAGCAATATGTTGGTTGTCTCAAAGTCTCAAAATCTCATATCCCTTCTGCAGCGTCATCAGGGCAAGATGTGGCCAATCATTGTTATGATATAGAATCGAATTTCGTCGATTAACCAGTGCCGGTCCGATTTTGTTTAACCGAAAGCTCATTACATCCAGTTTCTGGCAGTAAACTTCGGAAGTGATGTTCTCGTTCGCTTCCAGAATGATATAATCCAGTAGTGGAAATAAGTATAAGACACTTCATGAAATTGTTAATAAATTTCTTATTACTGCACAAATTCCTCTGAAAATTTGTCTGTGACACCTAGATCCGATGGGTATTAGTATACATATTCGATTTTATAACAACTTTCCACCAAAAAAAGTTATTAACAAAACTTCGTTTTCGAGGAAGGAAATAATTATAAGACAGTTTTGACAATTTGTATATTTGATTTACTTCAGAATGCCAAAGGAAAAATAAGTGCATGCTCAGATGATAAAAAGACTCTTATTATGATTTTAAGCCACGTAAGCCATATTTAAACATTTCCGAATTGAACACAATTACTGCAAAATGTCTAGGATCTACGAACTTAATGAAAATAAAAAAGGGAAAATTTCTGCCTATAAACTGGAAAGAAAATCTATAAATTTCATTGCAAGAGAACTGTCGAAGTCCCGAACAGCTGTGAGAAATTATCTAAAGAACATAGAATCGTATGGCACCAGAAAACATCCAGGTCGTCCATCTAAAATTACAAATGCAGCCAAACGTCGACTTTTTCGAGAAGCTTCTGAAGAACAAACTCAAGAGATCTGCAAAAATCTCAGAGTTTACCCATCAATCCAAGAAGAGTTCATCAACATCTCCATGAATTGCCAAATCTCGTGTATCAAGACAGAAAGACAGCATTTGCTTTAACTGCTAAACACAAGAAGGTGCGCATAGATTGGGTAAAGAAAAAAGTAACATGGACAAAGGAGAAATGAGAAACCGTGATGTTTTCTGATGAGGAAAAGTTTAATTTGGATGGGTCTGACGGCTACCAGTGTTATTGGCATGATTTAAGTAGGTAGAAGCAGCTGTTTTCAAAAGACCATTTCGAGAAGGGTCTGTTATGGTTTGTGGAGCTTTTTCTGCGTTTGGAAAGGCTGATTTAGTAGTGATGGAAGGGAAACAAAACTCTTCTCAATATATCAATGTGTTGGAAAAAAGTCTTGTGCCATTTATGAATCATCTAGACACCAATAATGCCATATTTCAACAGGACAATGCAGCCATACACACTTCTAAGCTCACGAAAGACTAATTCAAAACAAAAAATATTGAACTTTAAGACTGGCCCAGTAAGTCTCCAGAATTAAACCCAATAGAAAATTGGTGGGGAATTTTGTCAAGAAGAGTATACAAAAATAAATGTCAATTTGAAGATAGAGAAACTTAAAAATCTTGCATTAAACAGTATTGAAATGAAATTCCATCTGAAACTCTCAGAAAACTTATTGATTCAATGCAAAACAGGTGTGTTGAAGTATTACAATTGAAAGGGAATAAATGTAAATAATGAATTTTGTAAACTTTTGCTGTTAAATGCAAATTTTGAAAACAGTCTTACGCTTATTTCTAACCTCGAAAAAGGGATTTTTCTTACTAACTTTCTTAATAACTTTTTTTGGTGGAAAGTTGTTATAAAATCGAAAATGTATCCTAATTCCCATCGGATCTAGGTTTCACACATTTTCAGAGGAATTTGTGCAGTAATAAGAAAACTGTTAACAATTTCAATTAGATTAGGCCAATAGCAATCCCAGCAGACAGTCACCATAATGTTCTATTGGTGCACATTCGGTTTTGGAATGTGTCTGGGTCCGTCATGATCAAGACATTGAGCTGATCGTTTAAGATTTTTATAAAGGATAAATTTCTCATTACAAGTCACTATTCGATCAAGAAAGTATCAGTTTAATTTCGCAGCTGCACCATTGAACAAACTTCAAAACGTCAAACTCTTTGACTTTGCACTTATTAGGCTTTCAAATTGTTTTGAGATAGTCCGTTATGGCTGAGACGATGACGCCTTTATCAGAGTCATCCTTACACGTAAGCCACCAACAACCACTGGTTGGCATACCATAAGGCTTTACTGCTGGTGGCCCACTGTCGGGCCGTCTGCGTGTTCGTCTCGGCAATGTTACAACTGGGAGGACCGCTAGTGGCCTACTGGCGGACCGCTAGTGGCCTGTTGGGTGTCTGTCGATACCTGTCGGTGGCTGCCACCAGACGACAGCTGACATTGCCACCGGCGGCTTGCGGGTTAGGGATTTCGCTGTCACTTTTTACGAGATGTTTTGTTCGATGAATATTTTCAGATGCTGATTGTCACCTTGATCTTCGAGTCTCGTCTCAGCTCTGAGGAAATTCAGGTACCAGCGCCGTACTATCCGATTACAAGTGGGGATCCTTCACCCCATGGTCTGTAAATGATACCAGCAGTTTAAGGAACATTTTGACCAAGATTGAAATCATGAAAAAACGTAAACACATCTCTTTTTCTTTTTTGTTTTCCATGTTCAGTATGAGGTAGCAAGATAATGTTTGAAGATAAATTCCGACAGATTTATATGGAATTAATAAAGAGGACCTTTTAATCATTAGGAATAAGTAATATATTTTTGTGCAACTATTATAATAATCTATTAGAGCCCGTGATTTATTGCTCGAACTTACATCAATTGTAACATATGATTTTCTAAGTGTAGCTTAGATGTGGCACAAGGAGCACCCAGTAAGAATTCGATTCACTCTTCAGTCATAACTGACCTAGTGAGACAATCTTGCTAACTATTAGAGTAGGGCGAAGTGCCCAAATTATTTTCTAAATGTAGCTTAGATGTGGTAAAAGGCCGAATGTATGGGGAACCCAGCGAGGATCGAACTCACTACTCAGTCTTGCTAACTATTACACCGCCTCGAGGTGCCCTAATAATCTATCAGAATACAAAGGCTTATTCTAAAATCGTATATTTTTTCGAACAGCTTAATAACATTAACGTTTAGTGCTTACTAGCATGGCCTTAAATGTTGTGTATAATATCTAGTAAAAGAAAATCCATAAGTTGCTACGTGGTGGCGCTCCACATGAAAATGAACTTAATGCGAATCAGTACATCAAATGTCCTGAGGCAGCGCCACGTAACTTCATCCCAGGTTCAAACTACGTCTCAAACTACGTAACCCGATAGATATGACGTATAATAAGGGTGAATTGCGTGTGACAGCCTCCACGGTCGGATAATAATAATAATAATAATAATAATAATAATAATGATAATTTATTATTATTATTATTATTATTATTATTATTATTATTATTATTATTATTATTATTATTATTATTAAGAAGTTCCGAATATTTCCCGCATCCTTACCACGTGTCTCCAAAACACTAATGTTCCAGACAGGCATTTCACCGGTTATCAGCCCAATAAAATATTTGTATTTTCAATTAAAACGATGCATTTACATTACTGGCTCACAGATACATGTTTTGCAGAAATGTTTGTTGCCGTGGCCGATTAGGGAACAGCTATTCGACAGAACAATAATCTCGTACTGATGATGACAGTTAGGAATAGATTTGAGCCCGGCCATTTAAAAACTCTAAAATTAAATAATACAGCGTTTCTCATCGATACATCTTACATCGATAAAACATTGGTTTAGTCCGATTAAATCTTTCTAGAAGACGAATATTCTTAGACGGAAATGTTCCATTTTCTTATTCAGTTGCTTAGCATTGGTCGGGTATGTAGAAATTTATAACATATAATCTATTGCTGGTAATATTTTTTCCTTCCAACATGTATTGCTGGTAATATTTTTTGCCTTCAAAAATGTATTGCTGGTAATATTTTTTGCTTTCATAAATGTATTGCTGGTCATGTTTTTTTTTTTTCAAAAATGTATTACTGGTAATATTTCTTCTTTTAGAAATGCATTTCTAGTAATATTTTTTCAAACATTTATTGCTGGTAATAATTTTTCTTCAAAAAATCCTTACTGGTAATAATTTTACAAAAATGCATTTCTGCTATATAAAGCCATTTTTACACTTTCATAGTGTTTCGACCCCAGTTTGGGAGTTAACTATTTGCTTATAACTGGGGCCCTAACAGGTGCTACCACCTCGAGGCAAAGTGAACCTGGGAACACCAGCAAGTAAGAGGTTGTTCCAAGCTCCTCAAAATCTGATAAGATGCCTTGCTGTTGGATGTACTTTATCGTCTTACCCAGTGCGCGGATGTAGTTTATCGTCATACTCAGGACGGGCGCAGTAATAGATAGGAAACAAGGTTGCATCAATTGGCTAGATATAACCGTATGTTCCATGCTAACAGTTTCTTTTCTCGCACTTCTCCCTTGTAGATTATTTGTCCGGTTCCATGCTTTCCAGCGAATTTTGATCTTCAAAAATTTAAATGCAATGTGAATCGTTATCTTCTGTCTTCCTGATTACTCTTTTATTGGGTAAATTCCTCCCACATATCCTCATTTAGCCTTGATTACTGCAGCACAAATTTTGGCATTCGTTGTAAAACTTATCACAGTATGAATCTGATAATTGATTCCGTTCTTTTCCCAATGACTCCAAGAGACCTGTTTTATTTGCTTTCATTCTTCTGTCCTGTTCAATCCTTGCTCATTCTGAACTGTAGTGTGTGTGTGTGTACATATATATATATATATATATATATATATATATATATATATATATATATATATATACAGGGTGTCCATAAAGTTCGTGTGCACTTTAAAAAACTTATAACTTTATTTGTATTTGCGATAGAAATAATCTGTAAAAATGTTATAAAGTTTAATGTACCTAGTTTTAAGTATAGCTAAAATAACTAATTTGATTTCAGGCATTACTGTAAATCAGTTGGCAAATGTTTTCCGTGAACTGCAAAATCGTATTAGCCTTTGTATTGCTAATGGTGGAGGACATGTGGAGACTTAAATAAAATTTCAATAAAACCTTAAAAATATAGATTTACTTCTTTCTAATCCATTTTACAAATTATTTCTATCGCAAATAGAAATAAAGTTATAAATTTTTTAAAGTGCACACGAACCTTATGGACACCCTGTATATATATATATATATATATATATATATATATATATATATATATATATATATATATATATATATATATATATATATATATATATATATATATATATATATATATATAAAAGTGAACATAGAAGTCAACACTTAGAGGCGACAGTCTGTTTCATGCTAGATGCAATCGTCAAGCCATGTGGCCTGACGATTGCATCTAGCATGAATCAGACTGTCGTCTCTGTGTTGACTTCTATGTTCACTTTTATATTTACACACGCCCTATCTTTGATATTGAGCACTTTATCCCATATATATAGCACACTTTAAGACTATATTTCTTTATATATACACACATATATATATATATATATATATATATATATATATATATATATATATATATATATATATATATGTATATACTACCAGTCAAAAGTATTTGGCCAACCTCAAAAAGTTGTATTTCTCATCCTAGAAGTCCAATTTTTAATTAAACAAGTTAAAAACCATAATGGTTTTATTTATTATACTAAATAAAAGTCTTCCTCGGTAACTTTGACATTAGTATAACTAGATATCTTTTGAAAAATTGATTTGAAGGCGTTTTTCTTCTTTAGTATGAGTATGAATAAAACATTTTCTAAAAATTACAATTAACCACCATTTGAACTCACTTAGGTATTGTGTTGAATTAGTGCTTGTTAGATACTAAATGTTATACCTATGTTGCCAATGTACCTTGCCCATTAGCGAAATCTGTTATTCTAATTTTGTTTAGATGCGAACCTAAATTTTGCAACTTTATTCCGGATGAAACCTTTTTTTCTCAACAAAATGCCCAAAGACAAGAGATCATTACTTAAAAAATGAAGGATCTTCAAGCAGAGAAATTTAAAAAAAATAAAAATTTCCATAACTGCAGTGGATTAATCTATTAGGCGACATCAGGAAACGGGACAGAACAAGTGCAAAAGTAAGGCTGGTAGGCCAAAAGCAACAGGAAGAGCACAGAACAATTTCATCAGAGTCACCAGCTTGCGTGACAGAAGGCTGATTGTTCCAAACATAACTGCCCACCTGCACCGATGTCGTGAAAAAATGAGTCAACGTTCACTGTGAGGAGAAGACTCTGAAGCTGGCCTATATGGCAGAACTGCTGTCAAGACACCACTGTTGAGAAATCGAAACAATCTCAAAATTCTCCAGTTGGCCATGGCGCACAAAGACAGGTCAATAGAACAGGCCAATAAAGTCCTTTGGACTGACAAATCAAAGTTCGAAATCTTTAGGTCAAATAGGACGGTCTATGCGCGGTGGAGAGTTGATGAAGGAGCTGTACCCCTCCGCTGTATCGCACCAACCGTAAAGCATGGAGGAGGCTTTCTTATGTTGTTGCCAATCGCAAAATCGGGGATTTGCATCAGGTGAAGGGCAAATCGAATCAGGCCGGCTATCACAGCATACTGCAGCATCACCTGATCTCATCTGGAACGTAGCTTTTAAGTCAAAAAAGCATACTAGAGGTACATTAAAGAAAAGAGGAGAGCACGTCCTTCAAGTGCGGCTCACCTCTGGCAATTCTGTCAGGAAAGCTGGGCAAAATTATTTTCAGTCTAACTCTAGTTCTTGGAAAGAATGCCGAAAAACTGTGAAGTAGTGATAGCGACCAAAAGAAGTCGTGTTGGCGAATCAAAAGTTTAAGAAGTTTTTTTTTGTTGTTGTTTAATTTGTATTCAATGTGGCCCAGGAAGATTTGTATTTAGTATAATAAATAAAACTATTGTGGTCCTCAACTAGTTTCATTGACAATAACACTATTGGGAAGAGACATAAATTGTTTTGAGGTGGACCGAATAATTTTGACTGGTATTGTATATATATATATATATATATTTGTCACAACTTAATAAAAACAATAAAGAAAGAATTAATCAATAGAAAACAATGACCGAAAAATTAAACGAGGGATTTTGTTATCACACTGTGGGATATTTCAAAAACAAAGATGATGGAAACAAAAGAAAAAACAATCTAAATGAAGTTGGCTACATTATATATTGGAAACATTTTTTTTCTTCTTCTAAATTTGAATATTCCAGCGTCTCGCGTTCGTGCGCATGTGTATTCTCATCAGCGTAAACAAAGCTACTTCGATGAAGTCCTTAGGGATCGACGAAACGGGTCATACGAAAACTTTTTCCACAGTGTCATACATTCCCCCCCACACAAACATATATATATATGTGCATATATATATATATATATATATATATATATATATATATATATATATATATATATATAAACACAGAAATATATATATATATATATATAAACATTTATATATATATATATATATAAACACAGAAATATATATATATATATAAACACGTATATATAAATACACAGAAGTATATATATATATATATATGTATATATATATATATATAGAGAGAGAGAGAGAGAGGGAGAATGAGCGAATGGGGGGGGGTGAAGAGAATGGTATGTACCAGTGCTATTGGATATCAAATCCAAACAAAATTGTGGAAATAAAATAAAGGTAGTTAATTCGGCGACTTGAGAAATGTATGTTTTTTTTTGTTTTTTGGCAAACCTTTAATGCCTGTCTACTAGGTTGTCGTCTCCCGGTCAAAATGAAAGAAGAAAATTGCTTGGTCTTTTCTTTAAAGACACCAATCTCTGCTGAATGTGGGTTGGGCTACTTTAGAGTTCAGAAGAGATTAACGGCTTTAGTAAAAAAAAAAAAAAAAATCAACAAACAACAACAGTAATAAAAAAAAAGATTCCGTTTTATTCTTTCATTCCGGCCAAGAGACGCCTGCCTACCAGCAAACACGCATTAACGGCTTGACCAGAAAAAAAAAAACAATAAAGAAAAAATAATGAAAATGTTTTTTTGTTTTATGCCGACAGGAAGACGCCAAATAAGCGCATAGACCTTAACGGTTTTAATAAACACACACACACAAACACACACACACATAGACTTGTTTTCCATGCTGAACTGAAGACGCCTATCTCACTACTTAACGGAACCAAAACGCGTTGTCAAAAAAAATTCTCTCTCTCTCTCTCTAGATATATATATATATACATATATATATATACTTATATACATATATATATATATATACACACACACACACACATATATATATATATATATATATATATATATATATATATATATATATATATATATATATACATATATATATATATATATAATGTATGCATGTATTTAAATGGCATAAATCCATTGTAGTACACGCCAACGTATTTCTTTGAGAACGAAAATCCTGAAAGTTTTACTTCCAATTGTTGCAGAAGTTTTTGGGTCTAAGGTTCTTTGTAACTATGACAATGTAGAAAAAACAATTTCAATCTTATTTTTATGTGGTGTAAGCGGAATAATTCTTTGACTGAAACAATATTTCTCTCTATGACACAGCAAGAGAGTTTTCAATAATTCATCTTTCAATAATTGTATTCAATCTTGAACTATCCTCCAACCAGCTATAGGGCTGATTGGGCTCTTTTCATTTGAGGTGGCAGCCAGTCTAGAGAAAAAAAATCAAAATTAGCCTTAAGATGGATGGGCGTCGTTAGGCCTATCTTGCTTGCTACAGACACGCCGCTGCTGTTATGACTGAAATACATATAGCGTCTGAACGAATCTAATGTATTATGAGAGTTTAGACGTATGGGGTGAAATGATTCAAGAAATTAAACCAATATTATCTTTCTATTTCAACAGAATTACGACCATATTCGAAATCGTGTCCATTTTATTCGTTTTAATTTAACAGACTAGTTCCTATATCTTGGATGCACCTACTGAGTAACTTTTTGAAAAATGGAACTGTCAGTTTAATAACCATTTCAATGTAAGATAATTATTTTTCTAATATATGAAACAGCATAACTCAAACACAGAAACATATAGTAACTTTTTCAAAGGGACGCTTAACCGCAATTGGTCACGTAATTTGTAACCACAATTGGTCACGTAATTTGTAACCACAATTGGTCACGTAATTTTTCCCGCAAAAATCAAGATTATATACTGTGTAACCCGGATATAAGAGAGTTGTCGGGACCGGATAATATGTCTCTTATATCCGAGTTTCTCTTATATCCGTGTTTGGTCTACTTTGTTTAGGTAAGTATGGCTCTAATTTGGGACCAGATACAATCTCTCTTATATCCGGGTTTCTCTTATACCCTGGTCTCTTATATCCGGGTTACACTGTACCACTGAATCATACTGAATTACCTCAGCATGTTTCACCTACATAAACTAGTTTTAATTTCATCAAACAAGTGGTCGAATGAAGGTAAAGCACATAATTTATTCCCGTGAACGCAGTATACTTCAAAGTTACATGGCTCTGAACACGATTATTTATATAAAATGCTCAACTGGCCAAATTGGATGAACTTTCACTCCGGTTCAGCTCTGCTATTTTTTCGTACGATCGAGTGTATTCATAAACACCTATCAACTAAAGCAAAAAACAAACAAAAAAAAAAACAGATTGTAAAACCACATAATTCTGCAAATGTTGGTATGATTGAACATTTTCTTATCAGTCAAACTTAAATAATTCCCTTTAAGAACTATGAACCACCACTGTTATTTGATGTGTGTAAAATCTAGGTTGTCGTAATTGTGTTGGAAGCATACCGCCAATTGGTTTTGCGATCATATCACGTACAGTTTTCCAACTGCACCGTCTCCGGTCTTCACGTGATGTGTTCGGACCATTCAGCACAAACATGTACGTGCCTCACGCTGATTTATAGCAATAGGTGCTGGGCGATTTACTTTTGTCACGTGTTGAAACAGTTCTATGATCTTTACAGTAACTGACAACGAACCTTTAGCACAAAATCCGGTGTTATGTTAAGCAAATCTGCATAGAAGTTCACTGGAATGCATTATCGGGATTTTGATAAGAATTCTTCAGGTCGAACACGTATTTTTGAATGGCACCCACGTTCCAAGGACAACAGAATGTCAGTCCAAGACGATGAAAAGCAAAATGTCAGAAAACCTGAGAAAAAATAAACAAAAAAACCTGTCCCTATCTGGTCCCTCAAAATTCCCCAAAATGAAATCGTAACTGAACGGGCGGAGCTTTGTTACTGTGTGTTAGATTTGAATTCATACAGTTGTAAAATAAAATATAGCAAAAATTCACTGAAAAGACAAAAAATTCAATCAAATTCAATAAATCACTTTTAATATATATACAGTGTTCGATGGATAAATTGTTGTCTAAATGTTGAAAGAAATGAAAATGACACTGACATCTCATTTTAACTGATATACATGGTGCTATGGATTAAGTGTCGTCTAAATGACGCCCAAAATGAAAATGACACCGACATCTCATTTTAACAGAGATATTTACCAAAATTATTCAAAAATATCTTGAAATACTAAAGAGTAACTTTATTTAATAAAATCGCCATTGGCTTCAGCCACGACCTCTTCGGAATCTCCTGCAATTCTTCTGGACGGTCTCCTTGTTTGAGGTGAATTCTGTCATAATCCTTGCCTTCAGTTTGGTGTTACAAAGATTTTTGTTGGTCTCTCACTCAACTGCGCGCTATACATAATAATCAAGGGTGTCCAGTCTGGGGATGTTAAGTGGTCAGATGTAAGGGATGATGTGGTCGCAGAAATTGTCTGACAGCCAACACTGGGTTGCCTGTGTGGCATGGTGCAGAGTCCTGTTTCCAGATATAGTTTCTTCCAGCAAACACACATTTGACCCAGGGCTGCACTATCTCCTCAAGGCACATGATGTAGACCTCCGTGTTGAGTCTTAGGCCATTGTGGGAATATGAATAGAAGCATAACGTCGCCATCACTAGTGAACACTCCAAACACCTTCGTAATGACATTAGACCCAACCAACTCTTTCCGAATCTTGTGCAATCTCCTCAGATTGGCATCCAAACACTCTGAATTTTTCGTATTTGAGCTTCCGGTGCGAATGCCAAGCAGTACAGCATGCCGTTTTCAAATTTCTGGCGGAGTGAATTGCGTTATGGTGGTCTTCTTCTTCTCACAGACGGTGCCCAACTGAACCTTTTATATTATGCAGTCGACAAAATCAAAACAAACACCTTGCAAATGCGAAACTAAAAATATGAAATGGCGACAATTTACCCATCGAAAACACTTGAACGTCTGTTCCTTAAGTCACAGTAATCTTCCCTATATAACCAGAAGCGATGTTTCCTAGACCATAATGTAATTCATTTTGTCATTTTACATCGTGCGATGCTTAAATTGTCACCATTTTATATTTTTAATTTCGCGTTGTTTGTTTTTGATTTTGTCGACTGCACAGGATCAGTTGGTCACTGTCTGTGAGAAAAGGAGCACCATGATGCGAAATACACCAGCCAGACAATTGGTAACAGTATACTGTACTGCGTGGCATTCGCGCCAGAAGATCCAATACGAACATTTCAGAGTGTTTGGGTGTCAATTTGAGGAAAGAGTTGAATGAGTCTAATGGTGATTACGAAGGTACGGAATCTTGGAAAACTACTCTGATCGTTCTGATAAGAAAAGAACGCTCGAATTGTTGGTGAGGATATCAAACTCAACACGGAGACCTACTTCAAGTGTCTCGAGGAGGTAGTGAAATCGACAAAATGAAACCTCAAATAACATGCATGCGCGAATTTAAACATATAAAATGGCGACAATTTACTCATCGCACCCTATATATATATATATATATATATATATATATATATATATATATATATATATATATATATATATATATATATATACATTTATCTATCTATCTATCTATCTATATATATGTTTTTTTTTTTAAACATCCAGGAGAGAAGCACGTTGTGCCTTCTCGGGCTAGCATTCTCGGCTGAGAGGAAGTGGAAAGTGGAAAGATTATATTTAATCCATTACTAGGTTTTCTGCTTAAAATGTTGCTTCACTGCGTTGTGCTAGACAAGTTTTCTCTCCAGAATCTATCTTGCATATTTATAAGTCTACATTTCCTCTACGCTTTGAATATTGCTACCAAATTTAGTCCAGTGATCCTGCTGTATATTTAGAAATTCTTTTGAGATTACAGAAGCAGCAATATTATTGGCACTAAGTTCGCGTCCGGCTTCAGTCACTTTCCCACGAGTGTACCTGCAACTTTCTATAAATACATTCATGGTATTTTTTCGTATGAACTCTTCACTATCGTACCTAGACTTTCTGAAGTTAAGCGCAGTAATAGATTTTCAAAAAAGGTCTCAGTTTTATACTTTAATTGGCGACATGTAACGATAAATTCTATGCTGTTTCTTTTTTCGTACCTCACTCGTAGAACTCTGTTCCAGCTCCATGCTTTCCAGCCAACTTTGATCTTTAAAAATTGAAATGCAATATCAGTCGTCATCTTTGACCTCTTAATTACGCATCTGTTGTTCTCGCCCCTTAATGTTTCTCTGTTTCTTATTCTTTCCCACTCAGTTACCCAGTGGGTCTTAGTGGCTTTACTGCCTTGCATGTAGTGAAATAATTAAAAAAAAACATATAGATGTGTATATAGATGTGTGTATGTTTGTGTTCATACCTCTGTGTGTGTGTGCGATGAATAAATAATGTAGGACAAAGTTTGAGGAAATCTAATGCTAGTAAATATCACAATAAAATAATCGATTTTCCAACAGACATATCCCCACCCCCCGTTTAGTCCAAAGAGGATCGATAGAATTCTTTTGTCATTGTCTTATAGAGGAAACGGAAATATTTTTATCGATGTCATTACTATTTTCAAATCTGGGACTACACAATACAACGAGCATTCTAGAAGAGAGAGAGAGAGAGAGAGAGAGAGGGGGGTGAAAGAGGAAGCGTGAATTAATAAATAAAGCCGACCATAAAAGAGAGAAAAGCTTGTAGAGAGATTGAAAGGTTGTAGAAAAAAGAGACAAATTATTATGCATTTGTAAGTGTAAATTCATACCCGAATTTCCATGAAATTACATTTCCATATTATTATCTGAATATTGAATCCTGTAATGAGACAGCAACTCTCATCAAAATTCAAACATTTTTATCTGCATCTTATCTGTTTCAAGAGTTCATTAATGATTATTATTGAAAGAGCAGCACACTGCGGCGCTGGATTACAAATATACGACGACCAATAAACCCGTCACAACACCCTAACTGGCGCGGGTATACAAGGTACACGAGTCAAGCATACCATCCTCACATGATTTGATAAAAGCAGTTCATAACCTTGTAAGTTAGGCTCAATTATAATGCCTTAATATCGTGTACCTCAGTCTGCTCAATCGGTTTCCAAGTGAAGGTTTTCAATAATATATACATGTCACTCCCAAGTCGCCGTGGCTGCCTCTTCTCTCCAACTTAAAAATTATACTCGACGCTTGGCCATGAAATTCCTCCATTACTCCCGCTCATGAACGGAGACGCACAGTTCGTCAGCAACTTGGGGTGCATGCCCAATTAGATATCATTAGACAATTGAGAAGCAAATCTATGGCACTGTATGGAATATTTCCTCTGTGTATTCTATAAATATTCTTAGTGAAATTGTTCGGATGCGTTCTCCTCTTTACTACCTCGATGATAAGAATGTCAGCGCAGTATTAGATTAGCGGTTAGGTCCCATCATTTTACACTTAAAATTCTGATGGTAATTATAGCCGTTTCCTTACAAGGAAATATTTAGGATTCATTGATCGACCAACCAATACTGATTTATAATTTGTTTCTCTTTAAACATTTTTTAAAGAAAAATAGGTTTCTCAAGTCCAGTAGCTGTTATCGCTCTTTCTGTGTTTATGGAGATTTTATTCATTACATATTATTTGAAATAGTGTGGAATATCAACAACTAGATTATGTCATTAGTTTCTTATATATTTACATGTGTTACCGATTTTAGTTCTTATTGCAGTTGATAGTCCTCAGGTGATGTGATTTCTCTTATTTGGTACAGTTCTTTTTATTTGTGACTCTGTAGCGCCAAATTTTGTATACAGTTGACATGTTAGATATTTCTGAACAGGTTTCGTGCTATACATGAGATCGATTTGAAAGTATCGATCTGATGAGTCAATTTAAGAACATGATACGACATTTCAGATTGTTGTTTTTGTTTTGTAGCAATTTGCTGCGCTGGACAAATCTACACCTGACGCACACTATTCTATGTTCAATTCTGCTTTTTGCTATACTAAAGTTTTATAACTGATCCATACGCTGACATATTTGAAGAATTTAATATTTACTAAATTCACATAGTGAATTTTGATGATGGATTCAGGGTATCAGAGCCTTCACTACTTTCTTTCCAATTCCAGATCATAGTTTCTGATTAGGAAAGGTTTATCTTGAGTCCTATTTCTTGGACCACTTAATACAGGATACATTCCTTTTTGTGATGGATTCAGGGTGTCACTTCCATTATTGTTTTCATTCCAATTCCCGATCATAGTTTCTGTTTTGGAAAGGTTTAACATGTCGTATTTCTTGGAACGCTTGATAGAGGATATTTTTATGATGGATTTAGGGTATCAATGCCATCAATAATTTGATTCCAATTGTAGGTCATGTTTTTTGATTTGGAAATGTTTTTCTTGAGTCCTATTTCTTGGAACACTTGAATGAGGATGTTTTCCTTTTTATGATGGATTCAGGGTGTCAGTTCCATCGCGGATTTCATTCCAGTCCAGATCATAGATTCTGTTCTGGAAAGGTATATCTTTGTCCTATTTCTTGGAACACTTGGGAGAGGATGTTTTCATTTTAATGTTGGATTCAGGGTTTCAATGACATCTCTGCTTTCTTTCCAAATCCAGATCATAGATTCTGTGTTGGAAAGGTTTATCTTGAGTCCTATTTCTTGGAACACTTGATAGAGGATGCTTTCATTTTTATGATGGATTCAGCTTAGCAGTTCCATCACTGCTTTCATAGTTTCATTGTTGAACATATTTTATCTTGAATACTAATTTCCTGGACAGTTAGTAGATGATATTGATTTTCTGTTGAAGATTATTTTTATCCCAATTATGTATACCTATGTCATCAGTGTAGTCTCGTCATCATTATCATGTTCATCACCTTTATATTGGCCTCGGGAGAGAAACCGTATCGTTGTCTTTTGTTTTCTTTATTCGTTTGGGGTGTGATATGGAATGCTTAAATAGTCTGTGCCAATATCTTCATATATCTATTTGTAAGTATAGAGAAAATCTTGCTAACCATTACCGCACGGCGAAGTGCCTGCCCAAATTATTTTCTAAATGTAGTTTAGATGTGGCACAAGGCCAAATGTATGGGGCACCCAGTAAGAATTGGATTCACTCTTCACTCGTAATTGACCTATAGAGAAAATCTTGCTAACTATTACCGCACGGCGAAGTGCCTGCCCAAATCATTTTCTAAATGTAGTTTAGATGTGGCACAAGGCCAAATGTATGGGGCACCCAGTAAGAATTGGATTCACTCTTCACTCGTAATTGACCTATAGAGAAAATCTTGCTAACTATTACCGCACGGCGAAGTGCCTGCCCAAATCATTTTCTAAATGTAGTTTAGATGTGGCACAAGGCCAAATGTATGGGGCACCCAGTAAGAATTGGATTCACTCTTCAGTCGTAATTGACCTATAGAGAAAATCTTGCTAACTATTACCGCACGGCAAAGTGCCTGCCCAAATTATTTTCTAAATGTAGTTTAGATGTGGCACAAGGCCAAATGTATGGGGGACCCAACGAGGATCGAACTTGCTAATCAGACATAATTGTTCTAGTGAGATAAGCTTGTTAACCATTACACCGCCTCTCTTTTGACTCTCTGTTTAAAATAACCTTATCTTCAAGAGAGAGTCTGGAAGATAATCCAAAGTACAACGGCCACCACAGAGAAAAAACCCACTGATCCTGTAAACCACGCGGTGATTTGATGACAGGCGATTGACTATAATTCAAATAGTCAGTGCTGTTAGCATATCCCCTGAGAGAGTTGATAATATCCTGCAGAAGGAAGAGTGAGTTCCAGGGAAACTAACGATAGGTGTCATATTTCATGAGGACAATCCTTCAGCAGAGAAGTTCTCGGTTTTACTGTGCGTGATGTAGCTTTGAACTTGTTGATCACTCTCACTGTTTCCGACTATGAAAAACAAAAGAACAAAAAAAAACAACAACACTAGGTTTGGAACCAGTGTCGACGTGATTGTGATATCATAACCTACTGTTGATGACATTTTTTACCAATAGGATGAATGTTTTTTGAACATTCAGATGTCACTTTACATGCTAAGAATGAATTCTGAATTAAAAAATTGTCTGGTTAGCAAAGTCCTAATTACTGTTTATAAACAAACACCTTAGACGTTTTACTCGATCGATCATTTCGACTCACGAAAAATTTTCAGGCTAAACAAAGACAACATATTATGAGATGGATTAAGTCCGAAAAATATTTTAATATACTTTATGTTTATACATTATTTTTATAGATAAAGGGAGAATATATCAAATCGGGTTTAATCCATTCATTATATATATACATATATATACGCATATATATATATATATATATATATATATATATATATATATATATATATAAAGAAAAAATGAAATATTAGCCATCGCGTTACGTTCTCTGGGGGACTTTATCAATGCAAATGTTTGCTTTGACAAAATCTCTCACAAAGTCCATTGATAAATTCCCTCATGTGAAAGATTTCAGCAATTTTTCACATTCCTTTTTCTTTAACATGTATATATATATATATATATATCTACATACATACATACATAAATATAAATATATATATATATATATATATATATATATATATATATATATATATATATATGAGCAAATATGTGGATATAGATCCGACAGTATGAGGAAAAATATGAACGAAACCGCTACTATATAAAAATCAGCTACCATATAAATATTCGCTATTATATAAAAATCAGCTACCGTGTACAAATCCGGTACTATATGAAAATCATCTACCATATAAAAATACGATACTATATAAAAATCTGCTACCATATTCAAATCCTCTAAGATTTAAAAAAAATGTCAGCCATAATAAAAACACAGCGATAAAAACGCGTCTAGATAACTAAACAAGAATTTGCATAATGTGATTTTTGTTATTAACACTACTGACTTTTACAACAGCTGTGGACAACTTTCCTCATATGGACGTTACAGCATTGCACACACACACACACACACACACACACACACACACAAACACACAGAGTAAGAGAGAGAGAGAGAGAGAGAGAGACGCAAACCCAAAAGAGGCATTCTTACTAGTAGTCATAATTAAATCATTAAAATTGTTGCGTATCGTATTGCGAAACATTGTATATCTAATTCTGCAACTTGTTTGTGATAATCCCTCGGAATTCATTTTGCGGCCGTGGCGTAAACTCAAATTCCCAGTCATTTACACTTGAAGGACAGTCGCTGAATAAATTTACAGTATTATCCTGTTTAGACGTGCAAAGTCAAACCATAGGCAGAATAATGAAACATGTCACTCACTCAACGGCAGGTCGCTCTTGCGCCCTGTTAGTCTAAAAGCATCTCCAATTATCGTTAGTATACGTAGCGAGTAGCTTACTGCACATAGAGTTCCCCAGTGGTGACCCATCTCAAATAAAATTCTCAATAGATGCAACCTGTCTCTACTAGCTATATCATAAATGGCTCTGAAATTATTATATCCTCATATGGCAAGGTAATTTTTTTTGTGTAATGTACTTTGGCTGTAACTCTACGTTAGTCGACAAGGATCCCCTTACGTAACTTCCCCCTCGTCACGGAGCAGAAATTTTGTAATATCGCTATCACGGCGCGGGTAGTTTTTAGACATATCAAAAACCTTCACTCTAAATTCCCTGTGCTATTTCTTAAGAATATCATCCCAGAGATAAATTCTGCCCAAATTATTTAATCATTGTCTGAAGGAGAAACGGTTCCTTAGTTCATATAATGTGCCAACTCTTCCATGAATGCGAGTGAATATCAACCCATTAGCCTCCTTAGTACCGTCTGCAAACTCTCAGAATCTATAAATAACAAGTGGGTCGCTGGACACCTTAACTGGGGCGGCCTCTTGAACCTTAACCAGTATGGATTTCACTCCGCCAGAACCACAGCTGATGACTTAACTGTCATAACTTACACAATCAGCAAAGGTTCTTGACCACACATTCATCACGAAGACAGTTTATCCTGGAATATTAAAGGCCTTTGACAATATGTGGCGCCGGAGGCTGCTCCATAAACTCTCCATCTCCGAAATCTCTGGAAATGCCCTATCAATTATCAAGTCTTTTCTAACATCTAGATCCCTGAAAGTTATTATTAATAGCCAGTCATCGGATGCCCTTAACATCAATACCAGCGTTTCACAAGGCTCTCACCCCTTTTTCTACTATATATTAATGAGCTGCCTAAAAGAATATTCTGACCATTAGTGAGTATGTATGCGGATGAGACAACAGTTTACATGCGCAGCTCCCAAAATCTGGACGACAAGACTCTAGCAGTTTTTTTCCTGTTATCTAACCCAGGTAGCTCAATGGGTAAAGGACTCGCTTGTAAAATTTAATCCGACCAAAACATTCCATCACCAAGGACGAGGCCCTAAACTTTCATGATGCATGGGAGTTCTTTCAAGAAGGCTCCTTGTCTTGGACATCGTTTGCAACTCGAGCTCCCCGCCAAACCTCACGTGGAACTCATATATCTGATCTATAACTAAAGGTGCTGGAAAAATGGATGTTTCCTTGTACTCCTCCAGTAAGTATTTGACTAAACCTTTAATCAGAAAAAAATGCGGTAATGTTGCTATACCTAGCTTATAGCTGAACAGTCCCCATTTTGTTTTGTCGTGATAGAGTTCAAAAGCGTCTATGCAGCCTTGTCGGTGATGAATTGTTTCCGCCCTACACCGCCTTTCCTAGAGACGAAACATCGCGACCCTCTCGCTGCCCTCTCGCTATTTCTTTGACCTGAGTTCTGACGAGCTACATGTTACAATTTTTGTGTATCATTATATAACTAGGAGATTTATTTTTGTATTTATACAAAAATTGTGGCAGGTGGCCGATGAAGGGGAGGGGTAGAGGCTGGTCATAACTTACTATCCTATGCCTAGCTAATCAGATTCGCGACTCATTCATACCTGACAATTGACACATTCACCACAAGAACTCGTCCGTCGCCATTCAATCCTCCATACACCATAATACCGCACCCTCACAAGGGGAACCTACAAAAACGCGCCCCACACCATAACAATTTGATGATAATAAAATACATTAAAATTCTAATAATGAAAAGATGAAAGGGGAGGGAGATGAACCCAATAACAAACTAAAAATTCAACAAATTTTTAAACTAAACATAATTTATATTAGTAGGGCCCGTCCAACCCTCAAAATAGAGAGGCCGCTGTATTCTGTCCAGAGGACAAAATCAAGAAGCACTCTCGCTAAGGGAGTGGGAAAGAGATAACATAACAGGGACATGGAGAAATAAAATGCTGACCCAGTCGAGGTAAAAGGAGGCCAAAAACAAACTGGGGAGGTTGGGAATCTCGACTTGGATCATAACAAAAGAGATAGCCGGGAAATGGGCCGGGAACAACACTTACTCACATTAACTAGGTACACTTAAGCTTGTCTAACCTAACCAAGGGGAGGGTTCCACAGGAAACCACCCCGATGCGACTTAGGTTGACCTAGAAAAGAAAATCAAGACTAGCCCCGTTCAAACGAACCAAGCTCGCCTCTTTTACCCACCTTTCGCTGAAGACTGTCGAATGCAATCTTTTTTTATCAGTTCTAATTTTCATTCGGATTAGATCCTGATGCGAAAGACGATTTCCTCGCAAGACTTCCTCCATGCGCGTCGTCCATATCACCATTCGAGCCGTGGCTAGCAGCGTCAGAAACACCATTCGTTTCACCCCGGGATACGGTGGCGACACATTGTCACACGCGTATGCGCGATCATTGGACACGAGTTCTTTGGGAGCGAGACGAGCCGTCAGCTCGCCGACATGGTCACATAAGGGGCTGATCCGGGGGCAATGGTAGAAAGCGTGCGAAGCCGTTTCTTCTAAACCAAGGCCACACCGTTCACAGTCTGGCAAATCCGCCAAGCCCCATATGAAAGCCTTGTCGTTGAGAGGCAGCCAATCGCCAGGTAAGCGAAAACTCAGGGTTACTGAGATAATCCGCCGCTAGCGCCCAAGACCAGTAGGAGCGATACTCACGCGCCCCTCCACTAATCCCCGATAGAAGACCTTCCTAGGCCGTGACAGGTCACTGGACCGCGGAATAGCATTCAAGGCTGACCGACACACGCGGAGGAAAAGCGATTGATCCCGGGGTTCACGACGGCGCTCAACCCTCGAGATGGGGGGACTGATGTTAAGGCCAGGCAACGCGTCCCTAACAATCCCCTCCAGAATCGGATCTCCTCTAGTCAATGCCCGGCGTAGGAAAGCCAACCGAGAGACACGGATGTGACTCATCAAGTGTGGCGTTCCCAGCCCCCCATGACACGGACGTTTAGTGCAGACTCGTCTGTTGACCCTGTTATCGCGTCCCCTCCATAAAATGGAGGATAGCGATCGCTCGAGCGCCTTCCTGTGGGCCTCACAGAGAGGAAGTACTGACAATCGATAAAGAATCAGGGGAAAATGTATGTAACACACACATACGCCCTACCTTTCACGGACAACCTCCGTCGATTCCAAGTGTTACCGGCAGAATCGACCTTTGCTAGTACTTCTGACCAATTCTTCTCCAGCTGGAGGTCGGATCCAAACCACACTCCAAGAATGCGGACAGGACCGTCCGTCCAACCGAAGCGGCCTGGAAGATCACGCCCCTTCCAGACACCTAACCGCAAGCCGGACGACTTGTCGCGGTTTATCTTGGCCTCTCACCTTCTCGTACCGATCAAGCGTCTTCTGTACCGCCTCAATGTCGCTGCGGGACGACACGAAAGCAGATACGTCATCGGCGTACGCGGAAACCCTGGCTCGAGACCCTCCAGTAACGGCGATCCCGCGTGGGTCCGGACTGCACGTCTCGTCCTTCAGCCGGCGAAGGAGAGGCTTCAACGCCAAAGCGTAAAAGAGATGCGACAGCGGACAACCCTGACGAACCGACCTCGACAGAACAAAAACGCCCGACAACCTTCCGTTCACCTGTACCACAGCACTGGGAGGAGCGATACAGGAGGCTAATCCAGCGGCAGAAGTCGGGTGCGAATCCGGCGGCCCGCAAGACAGTAGCAAGGTAGCGATGGTCGACCCTATCAAATGCCTTGGACTGATCCAAATTTATCAGCGCGGCCTCGTCGTCGTCTTTTACTCCCTCTAGGATCGTGCGGATCAAATGCAGGCTGCTCTGAATTGTTCAGTCCCTCACAGAACAAGTCTGCTCAGGACCCAACAGAGACTCGGCAACTGACTGCAAACGCTCCTGCAGGATCTTGGCCATAATCTTTAACTCTGTATTTAGCAATGTTATGGTCCTATAATCGTCTAGTTTCCCCCAACACCCTTGCCCTTTTTCAACAGAGTGATCACACCCCTGGAAATGCGATTGGGGATGGACCCCGACCGAAACCAGTTGTTGAACACTGCTGTCAAAATCGGAACAAAGATGTGCGACAGCCTCAAGTACAATTCATAAGGCAAACCATCCAGACCGGGCGTTGCCTCTGCCGACCTTCTTCAGTGCCTCGTAGACTTCGCCCTCCGTGATCTCTCCCTCACATCTAGCTGCTTCAGTTGGCACAAGCCGAGGAAAGTCAGCCAAATAGCGACGAAACTCCTCCTCACGGAGACCAGGCTCCTTGGTAAAGCGGCTCTCGAAATGCCGCCGAAACGCCTCGCACATGTCGTCAGAGTACGCCCCTCCGGGGTTTCGACTTGACGAATGTAACGATCGCCACCTCGACGCACTTCTTCCCGACGCAGATCTGCGCCCAGGTTCACGGCTTCAGAAGACATCTTACTTAACTTATGCCTAATTACCTGACCCACGTAGCGCTCGCTATTCGAACGCTGCAAGGCCTCCCTAGTTAGGGCTATCTCTAGGGGATCCCCCTCCTCCGCCCGGGAAAAATTAGCCTTAAATGTCTTCACCTTTTCAGCTCTATCTAGAGCGAGCCGTTTACTGAAATCAGTGGTGAAAGACTTAATTCTATCCTTAAGTCGCACCCACCACTTATTCCCGATAACCGCCCCCACTAGCTCCCGCTGCACTAAGCTAGTTAGCTGCTCCTGGAAGTCCTGCCTGTCCAGTAAAGACAGATTGAACTTCCAGTAACCAGCCATTCTAGGCCTATGTTCTAACGCCACCCGGGCACAAACGAGTTTGTGATCCGTATAGCCTACCCAGTGGAACGTGGGACAATCTAACAAGTCTATGTCGGCTCTACGAACTAACATTCTGTCAAGGTAGTTAGCTACCTTGACAGACGGCCAGCTAAGAGCCAACGTCCACATTCCCCCCCCCCCGGGATGATCGACCTGGTATCTATCGACGAGACCATAATCCTCGATCAGATCGCCCAGGCTACGATCGCCCCTACTCCCGCTAACGCCACGCCCCCTGTCTAACTTGGGGTCCAGGGTGGTATTCCAGTCCCCCATTAAAACTAGGCGCGAAGAATCAACTAGGAACGGCCCCAACCGCCGAAAAAAGGAACCCCGCTCCTCCCGGTCGTTGGGCGTATAAACCGCAACGACCCGAAACGAACCACTTTTCACGGCAATATAGGCCACGATTAACTGGCCCTCGGCATCGGTATGCACAAGGTCCACCTTCGCATCGAGAGTACGTCTGACCAACAAAGAAACTCCTCTGGCAAACCGGTCACCATATGCTGAATAGACGACAAAGTCATCCTCCAGCACACACGCATCGGAAGTGCAAACAAAGTGGGTCTCTTCGATCTCGGCAACATCCACACCGAAGGACGAGAGATACCGAAGCAGGCGGGCAGCCTTACTCCGATCTCTCAAGCCCCTCGCATTCAGACTGGCTATCTTTATTTCCATTTTCTAGGCCTGCAAATATAAAAGGAGTGTTATGGCAAGAACCTACTCACATACGGGGCGGAGATCTGAGCTAGACAGGACCCCGACGGATTGCCCCAGGCTCCCTATACCCAACTCTGACGTAATACGTCCATCCAGGGCAATACCGCCGACGTCCGTGGGGTATGTTAATTTGATAACCCTGTATAAGGAGGGATGGATCAAAACCGGGACCCTCCCAGCACAAAACTGGCGTAACTTTTTGATTTCAGGATCATCCATCTCCAGCATTCTGATTTTGGGGAAGGCCTCCTTCGCTTCAAACAGATGCGACTAGACCTTCAGATAGCTCCCCTTATCCCTTACACAGGTTATTACACCTCGGGCCTTTGGGAAATTTCTGGGGTCTTCTGTGGTTTTTCCATCAACTTCGTCCATCTTGTAAAGGACCCTCAATAGGGTTTTTTGTGTTTGAGGAGGCTCTTTTTGAATTCCTCCTTATCTACCTTGAAAATAGAATCAATGTTCACAAACAATTTCTTTTTCTTATTTTTCCGCTTCTCCCTAGAGGGATGAGGAAGGGAAGAGGTAGATGTATGGGGTGGTGTGTTTAAGGAACTTAGGGAGGAAATAGAGATAGAGGGAGACGGAGCACGGGAGGGGAAAAAAGGGAGACTCCTGTCTTGAAAAGAACTAGCTGGCGAAGCAGGGAAGGAGTGCCGCCTGGTTCTATCCGAGCTTCGCTCCGCCCTGCTTCGACCAGGGGGACTTCCGAATCTTCTTCCCTGCAGCTTTTCAGGGAAGATGTCCGAGGTGGAGGCATTTTGTCCACCTCCATTGGTACTTCCATCTGCTGTTCCTGTTGATGGTGTTGCTCTTGATGCTGCTGAGTCTGTTGCTGCTGTTGTTTTGGTTGCTGCTGCTGCTTCTGTTGCTGCTGTTGTTGCAGCTGTTTATGTCCTTCTTTTGGTTTCTGCTTCTCCGGATGCTGTGCCTTTTTGGGAGATTTCCCATCTCGGACTGGTTGTTGCTGCGCCTCTACCGGCTTTTCGGGAGACTTTTCCTCCTCTTGGACTTTCCCTTTCTGAGGGGGGATGAGGTGTTGGCCGATTTTCGTCTCGTGGAGACCTCCTTCCAGTCTCCACCATCTTTAGGTCTTCCCTCCTCTGCCTGTTTGGTAGTTACTGCTGCGGGTGCTGGCTGCGCCGAGGTTTGAGTCTCCTTCTTGGCAGGACATTCCTTAGCCATATGACCCTCCTACCACATGCCAAGCACCACGGCTTCCTTCCTTCGACGACAACCAACATCCTTCTTTTGCCGTATGCCAGCGTATTGGGAATGTCTTGGAAGCCCTGCCTGTTTGTAGTAATGTGCACTTCCATATCTCCAGTCTCTATGCCTCCTTTATTAGCGAGGGCCTTTACGTCGTTGACCTCACCGTATTTAGTGAAGAAGGCTCCCATTCTATCAGCCGGGATCTCTACGGGAACCCCATGGACCGTCACTCTCGTCCGACGGGTGCCCATATACTCCGTCTGGAGCCGCAAAGTCTTAGTGCTCAACATACTTCCCGCCAACTGCTTCGCTTGGTCTTCACTTGTTAAAAGATCCCACAGCGCATTAGTACGCCTTGCCAGTATTTTGGGGTGGATCTTTAATACTTTTAAGGCATCTTCTATGCTTTCCCTGCTGACCCAAATGACTGACCTAATTTAGTATCATTATATAACTAGTGAGCAAACCTAAATGACTGGACTCCCTTTATAGTTCCCCCAAATAAAGGTTAACCAATCAGAAGGCGTAAAATATTCAATCCATCTTATATAAGGGCGGCCATTTTGGTTACTCTCTACGAATGTACAATGCGAGCCTATCAGAACCAAAGATGACCAGAACAGAAGAAAGAACTACGCTCTGCTACTGAAACGAGATATCCACTGCTAACCTGAACTACGCTTTCCTACTGTCTTCGAAATATTCACTGCCAACCTCTGGATTCTATACTCAAAGACTACCGTCATCATGAACAACACTATATTCTTACTCCAACCTCCTCTGACATATACAACTGGAATCCGTGAGGCCACCTATACAAGTGTGAATCATCATCATTCCCTTCGTATTGCATTAGTAAGGAGTAAGTTCCATTTGGCATCTTCTTCTTAGGACCCCCTACTTTGTGAAACAAATTCCCAGTAGAATTTTTCCCCAATCACTACAATTATGGCCTCTTCATGTTCAGAGTAAACCGTTATTTTTCCTGGATAATCCCAAGAACTTCTTGCCCTTAATCCCGCGCATACAACACTACACTGTAACCCTATATACTAAGTGGCTCTTGGGCCTTTTATTATATGAAAATTAGTAATTAAAATAATCTAAGTACAGACCAGGCTCAATGTTGCTTAACTTCCGTGAACGGAGGAGAACCGCTGTTTTAGAATTATATGGACGCAACCGATAAGGAAATTGTGTATAAATATCCAAAAATATATTCTAATCCGGTGGTGTATTTAAGAAAAATGTCTCAAACGACTCAGGAGAAATAAAATGAAAAGGTTTTACCATCATCTTTTCATTACAGAAAGGAAATATTTGTGAGGTATATTTTATAGGAGTTCATCAATACAACGAGGAAGTTTTTGAAAAGAAAAATCAATTAAAATAAAGCGAAAATATTCAATGTAATAGACAATGTTCTTTCCGCTTTTGCGAAGTAGTTCTAAATTTAAAGCGATGCAATTAATGGCCGATTCGATTGGTGCTTCGAGCTTTTAATCTTTGTATCGATCTAGCGTCGACGAGCAAAGTATCTTTCTTCCGGGCTTTTACACCATGCTTGTATTTTCTGTTAGATTTTCATATCTGGAAATTTTCCGATCGGTTGAACCATGAAAAAAAAATGAATTAGATGTTCTTTATTTAATTCAAATAATAGCCCTTTTTAAAGAGCATTTTCTCATTTACTTGTGATTCTCCCATCAAATTCTTTCTTTCATCACAACTTTGTATATCTATCTATCTATCTATCTATCTATCTATCTATCTATCTATCTATCTATCTATCTATCTATCTATCTGTTTTATGGTATCTATCTATCTATCTATCTATCTATCTATCTATCTATCTATCTATCTATCTATCTATCTGTTTTATGTTATCTATCTATCTATCTATCTATCTATCTATCTATCTATCTGTTTTATGGTATCTATCTATCAATCTATCTATCTATCTATCTATCTATCTATCTATCTATCTGTTTTATGTTATCTATCTATCTATCTATCTATCTATCTGTTTTATGGTATCTATCTATCTATCTATCTATCTATCTATCTATCTGTTTTTTGGTATCTATCAATCTATCTATCGGTTTCATACTATCTATCTATCTATCTATCTATCTATCTATCTATCTATCTATCTATCTATCTGTTTTAATCTATCTATCTATGTCATGTCAATCAGTTTTTATCACTCTATCTATCTATCTGTTTTATGCTATCTATCTATCTATCTATCTGTTTTAATCTATCTATGTCATGTCAATCAGGTTTTATCTATGTCATGTCAATCAGTTTTTATCTATCTATCTATCTATCTATCTATCTATTTGTTTCATGCTATCTATCTATCTATCTATCTGTTTCATGCTATCTATCTATCTATCTGTTTTAATCTATCTATCTATGTCATGTCAAACATGTTTTTATCACTCTATCTATCTATCTATTTGTTTTATGCTATCTATCTATGTATCTATCTATCTATCTATGAATGTCATGTCAATCAGGTTTTTTCTACGTCATGTCAATCAGTTTTTATCTGTCTATCTATCTATCTATCTATCTATCTGTTTTCATCTATCTAGCATATACTATTTAATTATCTTCTTTCTTTCTTTTTCTTTCTTTCATTCTTTCTCTCTTTCTTTCTCTCTTTCTCTCTTTCTTTCATTCTTTCTCTCTTTCTTTAGTTCCATAATTACCGTTTTTCTTTCTTTATCCTTCAAATTTTCGATCCTTTCTTTTTCTTCATTCCTGTTCTTCTTTCTTCTTTCTTTTCCTCCTTTAAATCTACCATCCGTCCTTACGCCCGCCCGAACAAATCCGTCCGTCCGTCCGTCTTTCCTTTCTAAAAGTTGATGTAAACAAAGACAGGAAGAAAGGCCTGCCTTCGTTCATAACTAATTTTCTCCCTTTCTTTCATCCATACTTGTTTTCTTTCTTTATTCCTTCCATCATTTCAATTCTTCCTTTCCTTCTCTTATTCTTTCGTCTTTTCCTTCGTTTATTCTTTCACTTTATTCGATTTTTTTACTTCATTTATTATCTCCTTAATTTCTTTCTTCCTTCCTATTTTCATTTTATCTTTTTTTGTTTCTTTGCTTGTTTTTTCCTTGCTTCATTTGTTTCGTACTTCACTTTTCAATTCCTTCCTTCCTTCCTACCTTCCTTCCTTCCTTCCTACCTTCCTTCCTTCCTTCCTTCTTTTCGTGTCAAATCATTTTATCCGGAAATATTTTCTTTTTAACACTATTTTCTCATTAAACACCTTTCCTCTTTTCTCGGTTTTCCGTGTTTGCTTTGTAAGCCACAAATTCAAAGTAAACCAAGAGCTCCATTTGCAGCTGGTATTTGCCAAATCTACCATCACTCATAAGTCTGTACTGTAAACATTAAGGTGGAAGCCATCATAATCAGAGGGATATTGCCAGATATTTACAAAGCATTGTTTCGTCGATCACCTGCTCATTTTAATAACATACAGTAAGAGACAAAACTTAACCCGTTTAGGTTGATAAATGATCACTTTTAGCGGGCGACCTGATAAATATTCTTTAGCTTGTCTTTGTTTGTCAGAGTACTACAACAGATGGTACGGACAGCCCTATAACAGAACCGTACAAAGATTATTACGAAAACTTATACAGTGCGGCCAATTTCGTGTGGAATTAACTGCAAGAGTAATGATTTCTAAATGCCACTCTACATTAAGCAATCGAATCAGGTAGTCTGTATTTTCAGTAAAAGTAACAAGTAGTTGCCAGACGAACTTGATTATTCTATAGTCATCTTAGCTTAGTAGAGAGATTTGAGAGATTAGTACCAATCTCTCATACTGACAATCGTTTTGAGGCGAATCTTCTTTCTGCAATTAATCGCTTATACTCTCCTCGATATTTTCTGCCCTTTTATTTTAATTCCGCTTTCATAGCTGGCACAGCCTGTGCCAAAATCGTTAACTGAATAAAAAATAGCTTTTCATAAGTTCCGGCTTTTGGCTTTCTTTTTGGTCAATCGCCAGGTTTTCTACCACAATGTCCCGAAGTCGAGAGATCTTCCTTCGTTGTTGATAGAAACTTACACTTCTTCACTATTTCTGTCAGTCTGTTGTGATGGGAGAGAAAGATATCAAAATTTTGAAACGAACGAATCTATTGTGTACCCAGCTTGTTCTTTCAAAATCAGTAATAGAACTAATATGAATACTAATACTACTACTACTAATAATAATACTATCACTACTAATACTACTAAAAATAATAATAATACGATCATCTAGATCTTGTGATATTTCAAAATCGAACCAGACATCATTCTTGAGAATATCCAACCAGACGGCATCGTTGATGGAATCCTACAAGACATCATAATTGATGGCATCCAAGCAGACATCATCCTTGATGTCATCAACCAAACATAATCCTTGAAGGCATCGAAGTACATATCATCCGTGATAGCATCCAACCAGACATCATCCTTGATGGCATCTAACCAGACATCATATTTGATGGCATCCAAGCAGACATCCTCCTTGATGGCATCCAAGCAGACATCATACTTGATGGCATCAAAGCAGACATTATCCTTGATGGCATCCAACCAGACATCATTCTTTACCATATCCAACCGGACAGCATCTTTGATGGCATCCAACCAGACACCATCCTTGATGGCATTCAACCGGACATCATTCTTAATAGCATCCAAACAGACATCCCAATCTTTGAAAGATATAAACAAAAACAAAAAAAGAAATTGCCTCTTCACCGGTTTGTCTCTTCGAGGTGACCAGAATATCAAATTAAAAAGAAATTGAAAACCTAAAAATTACTCGGACTTCCAAATTGAAGTACAATAGTGGCTTGAAATTCCTAGTCTGATATACGAATTTCAAGCCACTAATGTACCAATTATCACACAACAACAACAGTCCGAATAAAAATAGTAGTAGTGACTTTATCTTTTAATAAAATTAGCAGATATTGGCTTCTAAACGTTCTAACGAGAGGTGCATATTCTTTAAAAGAATAATTGAGATTTGCTCTACACTGAGGGCTCTTGGGGCTGTTCGACTAAAGGAAATCCTGTCTTAGATGGTGGATTTTACAGGTTAAGGGGAAAGCAGGGATATATGATTTCTCATATATCTTTCGCTTGCCCAAGCCATTAGATGCCAGTTTCACTTATAAAAATAACAAACACGAATGTCTACTTAAACAGGTTTTTCCCATAAATGTGATGCTTATAATAAGAAAACATATTTGTATTATATAAATGTATTTAAAGACATATTTTTCACTTTTCCACACTATCAAAACAATTCTATTTTCGGGTAAATTATGAACTATTGGTAACTGTCAACGTTTTGAGATTAAAGGGTGCGTCTCTATAGACCTGAGATGAGGCTTCCAATATGCGATGTCAGCGCGCATTGGAAAATGACTAAGAAAGTTCTGTTTGCAGTTAGGTCAATGTAGTGAGATTTATTTAATTTTGATGGCTTTAATCCATAAATATATCCTGACCCATAGATACTAAAATAAGTACAAAATCCAGTCCACAGTAAATTATCAAATTCGAGAATTTTGACCGTGATAAGAGACGTCAGATGAGAGAATCTGAAATAGCCGTAACTGCCTTCGAAACTTTTCTATTGAGAGACATAGATACGAGAACTCCTTGCTGAGACAGCTAAGAAAATTTTGACAACCACATTTCTCCAGTGACCTTTTAGAATAAATATTGTAAATTTTCAATGTTTGATAGTTGTATACGTACAAGAATCGCAGATATTTTTTAACATCATCTCGCATTTCCGCCTGAGATCTCGTTAACTATTCAACATCTAGACATTGGCAGTTGGAATGTCTAATTAAATGAGAGCACTATGCAATATATTCTATATATTTTTTTGCATTAATGCGGTTTTCCAAGGGCTCTATTCTTGAACCTACGCTGTTCCGAATTTTCATCACTGACATTACCGATGTCATCAATTCTCAACTCGCTATCTATGTTGATCACACAATTATTTACTCTTTTCTTATTAGTTAGTCTGATCGGGGTTCGATACACGGTCAAATTGGCTGCTGATCTCGAAAACTAACTTCAATCAGATGTTTTTTGTTTTTTTTGTTTTTTTAAGCTTTTCACCCCAGACCCCAGACCATATATGGCAGCAATACTCCATGCAAGGGCGGATGATTGATTTGTAAATTTGGAGGATCGATACAGGGGAGAAGAATTTCCTGGCTCGGCACAGGGAGCCAACTTTCCTTTGCTTTGGATGAAGCAATCCACTCAATGTAATTGTTCCATCTCAGGTCAGCAGACAGCCTGAGACCGAGCAGCCGCAGAGAGGAGCTCTCGAGAAGTTAAGCTTCAAACATTCTAATGGGATGCAGGGAAGGATACCTGTGCTGATTAATCGAAACGAAACTGCTCTTTTTAACCATCGTAGAGAACCTTTGATTTGTATCCCATCAGCAGGAGAGTTGCTCATTGCATCTTCACCGGCAAACGTTTATCCGCTAACATCAACTGGAACCGTATGCAATCAACTGTTAGGTGTGCTGTAAGGAGAGGTCGTCAACTTTGCCATGCTAAGCACTTTTTGTTGGTCTCGTTCTCTATTTCCATGTCTCTTTATATCCCTCCCTCCCTGCTCACTCTCTCTCTCTCTCTCTATATATATATATTAGGTTGAAGATTGCTTTAAGAAATTGGCAGTCGCAATGTACTGAGTCATCTTTCTCTTTCTCTCTTTTTCTCTCTATCTTGCTCTCTCTCTCTCTGTCGATATATATATATATATATATATATATATATATATATATATATATTAGGTTGAAGATTGCATTAAAAATTTGCAGTCACATGGTACTGAGTCATCGCTCTCTCTCTCTCTCTCTCTCTATATATATATATATATATATCACTCTGTTGATATCTATTCCTGTCTTGTCATATCTATCTATCTATCTATCTATCTATCTATCTATCTATGGAATATAACAACACTGCATGGTACTACCAGTTTCACGCCACACTTATCTAGAGATCAATTACAGATTAATAAACCGTGGAACTATCTCTATGCAATGCCGATTCTTATGTGAACACTCTCTATATCTGTAAACACTCTTCGATATATGACTATTCTGTTAAGAAGATATCACATTTTAAACTATATAAAAAAAGAAAACTAACAAAAATGTTAATACGCATGAGGTTTTACAACAACGACGGTGGCGATAAGGCCTACGTTTCACTTGAACGATCATAGTTCAATCTCAGAACATTTAAAGGAGCACTCTTTTCCACATTCACAGTTCAGACATATATAAGTAACAAATACATCAGAACTTCATCATCATCATAATAAGCAAAAGCTTAAAATTCGGGAAGCCCTTCATATAAGAGAATTGCGGCCAAAAATATTTAACGTCAACTAACATTTCTAAAATGTTTGTGACAACAAAGTTTTAAATAAAAATATTATTTGAATTTTTCTTTTTTTAAATCACATGTGTTCGTATGTATATGTCAATGTTTAATAGTGATTTTCCAAGCTTAGCTTAGACGTGGAATAAGGCCGAAAGTATGGGGCATCCAGTGAGGATCGAACTCACTACTCAATCGTAATTGTTCTAGCGAGACAAACTTGCTAACCATTACGCCACCTCGAGGTGCCCACGATGATGTTTAATAGTACGACTATAAATGTTTCTTCCGATGTACATTTATATTTTTATTAACATTTTAATCTTTTTGAAGATAGGGAAGGTCAGTATATTGTTGGCTGTGAAAGCGTTAGAACTTTCATTTATTACATGGAGGACCACGGCAAGCTATCAAGTGTAAATGCGATTTAGTTTTCAATAGGAAGCGCCCCGGCATAAAATGAATAAAGATAATTTAACATGGTGACACCTGCTCGAATGCAACGATTAACGGCTTTGACATTTACTTGAACACTCGTCCAGCCAGTGGAAACAGACGTAACCTCTGTAAACCGAATGTTCCTAAAGATTCCGAAGATAAAGAATCAGTGGAAAGGCTATTGATTGTTCTCTTATGGTTTTGAACAAGAAACCAAATGTCGGACGCCATAGAGAATTGAATAATTTGGCATCAGGCAGAGTGGACGACGTTCGAATCCAGGAAAGTTTTATATTAGATCACTGCAAAAGATCGTGCCCGATTTTTATTAGTAATATAAAATGGCCGTTAGATTTGGTACCAATATCTAGTCAAACTCCATTATATGTTGGAGTTTTATCAATAAATTAATTCCATAAAGACGTGCATTTGACGCAACGATAGCATAATTTTTGGCGTTCTGAACTGAAGGAGCTTCGAAAGGAGGTGTGATCTCTTCGCCCGTTTGTAACGTCATAAATCATACTAACGTTGCTTAACAAGTAAAATGGGCACTAAGCCTGATTAAACAATAAAATACAAACAATATTTGACGATTTTTCTTTTCTTCTTTTTTAATTTGATATCTCCACAGGGTGGGAGGAGGGAAAACGAACTTTTCGGAGATTACGTTCTTTTTTATTTGTTAATTTCCATGATATCTTCGGAAATACAGTCTCCGTTATCTTCTCCATGTTATTTTTTTTAATTTGGAGTTGTTTGTTGCCTAGACTGGCTGCAAATCAAGAGATCTCTTTAAAGCCTATCGGTTGGAGGCGGGAACACATGCTTTTCCCCCAGAACATTATAACGAAAAGGAAGGCAGCCGACACGTTGATTTCACGTAGTTACACACACCATGCACTTATATGTTTTCCTTTTTTAAACAACAGAAAAGCTAACTGTTGAACAAGTTCCTAGCGATGAAAAAAATTATTCTGAGAATCTAGAAAAAAGTAAATTCTTTTCAGCTTCACGACAGCTCTGAAGCACATCCAAAAGAAATTGGAGTCTTTCGTGGGGAAATTTGTTCTCTTCATATGGACGAAACTAAAGTAAATAGAATCTGAAATTCTGCAGTCCCTTACACAGCACAACTATATATTATTCATTATTTAATGACGTATAAGAAAAGAAATCTTTGTCTTATTCTACGTATTCTTTTTTAGAATTATCAACTTGTTTCTCTTCTTACTCGCTCATGAGTTCAGAATATTGAAAGAATTCATCAGTGTATTTAATGAATCTAAATTAAAATCGCTCCATATCGGGTTTTGTCGATTTAGAGGAAAAGCAACACAAACATATGGAAAATCAAGAACATGCGTTTATAACTGAATATTAATTATTACAAAACTTTTATGAATAGAAGCAAAAAAAATATGTTAAAAACTTCTGCATTAATATGTTCTTTTCAGTAATACAGTTATTTTCTTACCTTAATTGTCTCGAAGCCATTGATAGAGTTAGAGGAAGTCTTTTAAAATCTTCCCAATTTTCTGACAGGTCTCAGCAGTGTCGCAAACGGGAATTTACCAATTCTATCTTCAATTTCTTTTCCAATATCCTCTGGGGGTGTTTTGGCATTATTTACTGTTCCTGATCGATAAGAGGTATGAGGCAGCAATATTCTTAGTTATAAGATCTTAAAAATGACAAAAATAAGGAAATCAATTCTAAAATTCATGATTTAATTCACTTTAAAAATGTTACTGGGAAAATTGACAGTAACTAAAACGAATTCATTAACAAAATCAAACTAACCTCCAGAAAAGTAACTCGTTGTGCCTTACTTTGCTAAGGTTTTCTACTGATATGAAATGAAAATATTATATTGAAGCAATTGCAGTGTATGTTGATTCCCTATGCGGTGCGTGAGATTTTTTCTCGCCCGGTTATAAGTCTAACGTTCGTCCATGCTTTGAATATTGCTGCTACATATGGTCTTGTGCTCCTTCTATATATTTCGAGGTTTTTGATAAAGTTCAACGAAGAATCTGCAATGTCACTGGTCATAACCTAGCATCCCGGCTCCAGCCGCTTTTCTAACGCCGTATTCCTGAGCCGTATCTGTAAGTACTTTCAAGGTAATAATTCAAATGAAATTTCCGCTATGGTACATCGATTTTATGAATTTAAGTGCATTACTAGATTGGCGGGGAGGTCTCAACATTTTGGAGTTGAAATGGCAAGGGATGTAACTGTAAGTTCTATGCTAACCGTTTCTCTGCGTAAATAATCGTGTCAGACATCAAATCAATAAGAACAAAGAATCATCATCGGAATAATAATGCATATTTTAAGAACCTAACTTGGAGACAGATTAAGGAAGAGACAAATTTACACGCGTTGAAAATCATAGCTTAATAATGGACATAGACATAAATACAGGGCACTCGGTGTGGATCGAATTCAATGACCTGTGTTACGAACCAATAGTCGCAACAAAAAATGTAAAAAGAAAATGCTAAAAAAATGTGTAGCTGCCAAAGTATAAGGCCAAGTTTCCCACTACGTTAGTGGTGGTTTCTCTGGCATGGTCAAATCTGCTGACTTGACCCTACGAGAGAACCCACTACTAAGGGGAAATAACCGATATTAATGGACGACAGACACAGCAATAAGATTTCACAAGATTTAATTATACATTAGAACAACACACAAAATGTGTCTGCGTGTAGAGATGTGGGCGGTATAAACGATATGAAAATCAACAGAAACACTTAGCTTTTGTCCATTGTCTGAAATAAAACCTGTTTTGTCGTTTTCCTGTCTCTCTCTGTCTCTCTTTCTCTCTCTCTCTCTCTCTCTCTCTCTCTCTCTCTATATATATATATATATATATATATATATATATATATATATATATATATAATAAAATATAATAAAAAGGCTTACTCTGTCCTGGACATTGAGTTATACCTGGATTCTATCCTCCTGGAATTTTTTTATATATATATGTATTTGTATGTGTATATATTTATATATTTAAAACATGTTTTGTCATTTTTCTTTCCCTCTCTGTCTCTCTGTATATATATATATATATACATATATATATATATATATATATATATATATATATATATATATATATATATATATATATATATATATATATATATATATATATATATATATAATAAAAAGGCTTACTCTGTCCTGGACATTGAGTTATACCTGGATTCTATCCTCTTGGAATTTTATATATATATATATGTATTTGTATGTGTATATATTTATATATTTTATATATTTTTTGTCCATTGTCTGAAATAAAACATGTTTTGTCGTTTTCCTTTCTCTCTCTCTCTCTCTCTCTCTCTCTCTCTCTCTATCTCTCTATCTATCTATCTATCTATATATATATATATATATATATATATATATATATATATATATATATATAATAAAATATAATAAAATGGCTTACTCTATCCTGGACATTGAGTTATACCTGGATTCTATCCTCTTGGAATTTTATATATATATATATGTATGTGTATATATATATATATATATATATATATATATATATATATATATATATATATATATATATATATATATATATATAGAGAGAGAGAGAGAGAGAGAGATAGATAGATAGATAGATAGATAGATAATATTAGTGGTTAATTCACACACACACACAGACACATATATATATATTCTTTTTTTACTTCTCTTTTAATGCAGTCTTTCTTTCAGTTTCTCTTTACTGTTGCAAGTTTTGGCCATTCCCTTTTCACGTCTTCCGCAATATGAAATGTTTCTTTCAGTTTGGAAGATTTGACATCGTACTGATCGTACTGATCGTTGCTTTATCCAATTTAATAATTGGATAAAGCACTCATGCACTTGTCTTCGTTGGCTGACATGTTGAGTAATTGCACCTTTGCATTTGGTCTAGGACTATTTCGTCAATCAAATATATGTCCCCATGAGGCATAGTGTGTGTGAGTTAGAACTAAGCTTCAATATCTTCATTATGCAATCCCCTTTAGATGACGATCACAAAAAGAAAGGGTGTTGATCGCTCGAGCTCCGCAGTTCAACTGATTCTTCAGATATTATTTACACGAAACATTTCATATAGGATCACGTGATTCCGCACGTGTGTGAGATTCTATTTTTAGATCTCATCCGATTTGGTTTCAAAGGTCAGTCATTTGTCTGCCCAACAGTTCATCCGACTGCTGATTTCAACAATTCATATAAAGTGAGTTTGGATGAACGTCACATTTAGAAAGAAGTGAGACAGATGGTTCCCCATAGGTTTAAAATTTAATGGGGGTTAGGGTGTTAGCTGTGTAGTAATATAACCACTGCTACACGAAATAGCTAGGTAATATTCCAGATATTTGCTAAGTCTCCAAGACACGGGAATATGGCAAAAATAGCTAGGGTAGAATTAAATACACCAGCGAGAAACACTTGCTGATCCCACGGCACATACACAGCTATCTATATAGACAACATAATTCTACTACTACCCAACCACGATATTGACACTTTAAAATGGGAACTAAAATTATTTAAACAAAACAACTACACAAAGTAAACTTCAGACGGTTTATCCAGAATTTTGATAAAAAAAACAGACGCTTTCGAAAATTAGTTAAAATATTAAACAGAAAAGCACACAACCGCGTACACTCGAACACACACTCATGCACACACACAAGTATACACACACACACACCTGATATATATATATATATCTGATCCTTACCCCCTCCTTCCTCAATATTAAGTATGATAGAAAGAAATATAAAATTAAACCCTCTAAACCATGTCTCTCACACTACTCCTAGCTACCTTCTCTGTTGAATTACATAAATTAATACTACCTTTCAAAAGTGTAAATTTTCATTTCATTCTGCGTTTCAGCTTTGAAAGTGATGTCTGAGGATCCAGGGTACATTAAAAGTTCACTGGTGTAAGAAACTATTACAATGGAGCCTTAAAGTGGTCTGTTTTTCTTTAAATTATTAGCCCTGAATTTACATTGAGCTCTCAGGATTTCATCCTCCTTGGGACTACCCATGCGGATTACCAAGTTTTTCGTAACTTAACTATATATTAACTGCGCGAAATTTGCAGACAAATCCAAACGGAGCATTAACACGTGATATAGTGTTAATTCTTAACAATTCTGACAATTCTTTTTAATA
>OZ038477.1:143445483-143462983 GCA_964036315.1 Acanthosepion esculentum | reverse complement strand
ATAACGAAAAACTAAAATGTAAAACAACATACATCGGCTAAAATCAAGTATCAAACCTATATGCACATATGCCCAGGCATTACTCTTAGCTTCAGGCAATATTTGCAATATATATATATATATATTTTCAGACTTAGTTGAGTGTGTGAATTATGTATATGTCTTAGTGTGTAGTAGTGGTGTTTTAATTTCCGAAAACGGTTAGCACGTTGTGGCTTTGTTCATAGTTAATATTGTTGAGGGTAGGCCTTTTCTTTTTTATTATTAAAGCCTCCATTATTTTTAACCTGCGTCTGGATAAGCATGTGGTTGTGTGTCACACAACCACATGCTTATCCAGACGTCTTACGTTACACCTATCCGATCACAGCTCCATTAGAACCCATTTAAACACACACAAAAATTTACCAGACTCCATTAGAAATATACTAGTAGAAAACACAAATATATTAATTGCTTGCACCTGTAAAAAAAGTTAAAAATAATGGAGGCTTTAATAATAAAAAAGAAAAAGCCTACCCTCAACAATATTAACTACGAACAAAGCCACAACGTGCTAACCGTATGCGGAAATTAAAACAATACTACTACACACTAAGACATATACATATATATATATATATATATATATATATATATATATATATATATATATGTTTTGAACAACAAATATTTAAAAAATTACAATTTTCATACACACAGGGTTGCATATTAATATTTTTTGTTTTATTATTTAAATTACGTTCCACGACTAGTTTCGGCCAGCATGGCCATCATCAGGAGAAAAAAATCCTAGCTTATTAGTAGAAGTGAAGTAGAGAAAGGAATCACTGTTTCTGAATAAAGGGAACATTATCTGTAGTTTGCATTTGCTTTTTATCCTTAATTTGGGTCAGCCCTTTGTTGGTCAAACGGCCTCTTTGAAGTTGTTTTTAAGATAGATAATGACATATTATACACACACACACACGCACACACACACACACACACACACACACACACATATATATATATATATATATATATGTATATATATATATATATATATATATATATATATACATATGTATGTATGTATGTATGTATGTATGTATGTATGTATGTATGTATGTATGTATGTATTTGGGACTCATTAGCAGTGCGCATCCACTACCGAGAATTGAAAACCGGACAGTTACGTTACCAGACAAACGCCATACCAATTCTCTGTAGTGGATGCGCACTGCTGATGAGTCCCAAATATAGGACGAAACGGCCTCTAGTGCTTTCTGCATTCTGTTGTTGTTTCTAGACTCGATGAATTACTTAATTATAATGTGTGTGTATATAAATATATATATATATATTCATACATATATATATATATTTATATTTATATATATATATATATATACACATATACATACATATATTTATATATATATATACACACACACACACACACACATATATATATATATATATATATATATATATATATCGATAATAACAATAATAATAATAGATAATGGAAAGAAAATTAATAATTTAAGATTATAAATGATGTAGACAAGAAAACCATACAAATGATAATATATGAAAACGTGAATGCCTGTATGTATACAAGTTAGTACTCATAAAACAAAAAAAACACCTCAAGTGTAAATTAATGATGTTATGGAAATTTAAATATGTTTTTATGTCTACATTTGAAGATAAGTTCCGTTGATTCAATAATTCATTAGCATTTTCATACTTAATCATTATGATTATTTCCTTCATGCATAGATTTCATCTGTACCGGAAGTTGTGGGGAGTCTGATATTGACAAATGATCCTCCATTTTATTTTTGGAATGAAGCCTCCATCTTTAAAATTACAATAATGTTTAGATAGAGCAGTTTGATATCCTGAAAAATCATTGGTGAATGGATATCATTGATTGTAAAATCTCTGCTTTCTGCTTCCAGAGGATATGTATACCATTAACTGATATTCTCCTTCGAAAATATAGTAGCTTCGTCAACACTTAGAGGCGACAGTCTGTTTCATGCTAGATGCAATCGTCAGTCCACGAGTGCTGTTATTTTTCTCGACTATTTATATATACGGGTCAGTGGTTCAGGGTAGTCTATTTTGGCGGTTATTTACCGGAAGTCGTGTATTTGTTTATTTATTTGGGTTAAATTATTTTGCTTGTTTTTATTTATTTATATTTTTATTTTATTTTTTTATTTCTTATCTTATATATTTAAGTATTTTTATTTTGATCGGTGTTTTTATTAACGTAGTAAAAATTTGTTTATAAAGCTTATTTAATAGTTTTGTTTTTGTTTGGGAAGATAAAGCTATTTGTTCAATTTTGGGGTTGACTGTTGTAGTTTGTTCTACCTATTATTTTAGCGGGAACTTTTTCTAACGGCTAGTTTATCGGTATCGGTTATTAGTTGATTTATATATTTGGATGTATTTAGATCAATTTATTTTACTTGTTATTATTTATTAGTTACATTGTATATTTTCTCTTTTTGGTTTTCGGTTTTTTATATATCTATATATTGAAACAGTTTATATATATATATATATATATATATATATATATATATATTGAAACAAAACGAATAATTTCTTTATTATTTACTTTTTTCGTATTTTTCCAATGAAACATGAACCAGTGCACATGTTAATACTTCGTATGTCCATTCCACGAAGTCTTTCGTTGCAGATTGACCACAGATTCTCTACTGAATTTAAATCAAAAGAGTTTCCGAGTCAGTCGATAGTATTTTGATTTGCTCACTGGTAAGTCTTGCAAGTGTGTTCGTGCAAAGTTACTTCTTCGCAGCCAATGGTCGTAGGACAACTAATCGACATTCAAAATTACTGTTTCCTGATAGAATGAAACAACGTATACCTAGAGATTATTGTCGGCTCTGCAAGTGTGTGCTGAACAACAGCAAATTCTAAATCCCTCATCTATCCAATCTATATGAAGTCCTGATATCTTCTGCTGATAAGGTTGAAGGCTTTGCTCAGAAGTTCTCTTCTCCATACTCAACCCAGTGCGAGATATGCGCATAACCCCGTTACACGTTCAGACATTATTTCCAAACTAGACTCCCACAAAGCAAGCGGGGGTGATGGGTTCCCAGCCGTCCTAAAGAAATGCGCTCGCTAGGTAACTTCTGTTCTCTTCAGACTCTGAAACAAATGGCTCGCTGCTTCCACCTCCTTTGTAGTTCCTGTTTTTAAGAACTCTGAAGTACGCTCTGACCACTCAAATGTCGCCCCATTAATTTCTTAGCTCTTTTTCTAATTAATACTAAATTTGTTAAGCATCTTACTTCACAATAATTCCTCTCGGACAAACAATATGTCTTCCTATTGCCAGGTCTATCGCTGTGTTAACGGCCATCCCTGATTATTCATATCAAGCTCTTGATAATAACGGCGAAAACGGAGATGTGGCTCTTAATATGTCAGTGTTTGACAGGGACTGACATGCTGGTCTTCTACGCAAGCTATTGCGCTACGGTATTGCAGCATGATTGGCTGATTTAATCTAATCATTGCTATCAAATCTTTAAAGGAAAGTCGTTTTGAACAGGTTCGCTTCCAGATACTTTCACTCGGACCAGACAGGGGTCAGGCAGGTGGTAACTATCTATCTTAAACAAGATTTATTAAATAAGTCAGAGAATATTAACCCTATGAATGCAAACTGAAGACATTCAAAATATAAAAAATCAATTTAAATTTAAATATGGATTTAAAAATTAATTTTAAATTAATTTTAAGTAAGTATATAATTAAGGAGAACATCAGTGATTAACGGAAAGAGAATTAGGGGGGAAATTCTAAGTAGAGGAAAGTTTATAAATTATAATTAATACAGCATAAAAAGGTTTTAGAAGGGGTGTTATTAGGGGTGGGGCATAAGGTAGATAAAAAGGCAAAATTACACTTAAATAGAAATTTAAATTTGTTATATTGTCGACATTTGAAAATTTAGAAGGGATGGGAGTCGGTGAATGATTAGGGTAGGTAATTAAAACGAAATTATATTATGGAAATTTGAATTTATTTTTATGTCAACATTTGAACATTAATTCGTTACTCTGATTCAGTAGTTGGCTTTCATTATTCTATTTCATTATTTTATTTTTTTCTTCAAAGAATAAGTGACACCTGATCTCTATCGTCTGACTTAATCATGCTAGGTTAAAATTAAGATATGACAAGAGTGCGTGTATAAATTTGCCTAATTAGTGTTTAATGTTTACAAATTTCCATGATGGGGAGTTATAATTATTCACATTCAGACTATCGTCCTCATCTCTGTAATGCCCTGCTCTGTTCGGATATTTCATATTCAAGCTGATGTTTCTTCGAGTGATTGTGGAGAATACTTTCCCTCACGAGGCCGTGTCCTGTTTTTCAACTATTCTTTGTGCTCTCCTGGAACCAACGGATGTCTTGATTGATAAACTTGCTTGAACTCGCTTCAGGTATTTACATCCGCATAACAATATCAGGTGGTTTGACATCCATACAAATTTTTGATGGAGTTTCCTACACTGTCTTCTTTGGTTTATCGCATCGTGTCCGTACTGATTCAATAATTTATCTGGATTTCTAGGATGCGTTGTTACCCTTATTTATGCTATTTCCAATTGGACTATTCTCTGAATTTAAAAATGTAAATCAGAGATTGGCAACCTACGGCACGAGTGCTACACTTATCACGCCAATCAATTTCCATGGCACACAGCCGCAAATGACATCACGAAGTCCGAACCCATAACTACTAGAACGCAAAGAAGATATTTAGCTGTTTCAAAACTGCTCACTCGATGGACTCCCATTCATAATAAAAATTTAAAAAATAACATTTAAAAAGAGTTTATTTCTATTATTTATTATTTTTACGGCTTATCAACCCATTATGGATTATTTAAAGCAGAAACCTATTTCGGATTGTATGAGGTCGCTTACAGTGGGGGGTCGCTTACGAAGATATTTAGTTGTTGTAATTTTAATATATCCTAAAATATATATAAAATATATTACTATATAAATTATATTGTATTGACCTTGACTTGTATAAAAATATATATGCTGTTGGCACATTGAATGATTTTAAAGTCGGCACGTAGCTAGCAAAAGGTTGCCGACCTCTGTAATGTTTATTACTATGGAATATGTAATCATCAAAGTAAGTGTAAATTTTGCCGATGAGTATTTACTTATGCTCCCGATGTAAAATTCCCGTAAAAGATTTAAATTTACTATAGCCAGCATTCTACAAAATAGTCAGATAGTTTCAATATATCTTCTTATTGGCATGATAGATAAATGCTACAGGTGTAAATGAGTAGTATTCTCTAAATAATAAAATGTATTGACGTGTCAGTTTGATAGTAAAAGCAATAAAAATATGTTAACACCATAATCACACACGCACACACATACATACATAAACACCTGTCACCACTTCTCTCTTTCTACTGCTTTTACATTCTTCAAATTTGCCATTCTAAGAATGTAAGTTCAGCCGTGGGGATTGCGGAAATATTCCATATGGGTTCGTATAACACAGATGTCTTCGTCCATAAGGTTCATTGTTTTATCAAAACATCACGAAGAATAACGTCTAAATCTCGCTTGATTTAAGAATTAACGAGGCTGCCAAAATGCAAAGAGCAGATTGAAAGATTAAGAACATAAGACCATTGCCTGCAGGGCTTTTAAGTGACAGGAAAAGTAGAAAAGAGTAGAGAAGAAAAATGATGCTCAGGCGAACATTGGCAATCCAAAAAAACAACTCGATTGAAAACAACGAAAAATAAAAACGCGTATAAAACAGAATTTTGTCTGTGATTCGCAATGTGCGTTTTGGATTAGTGCCTCTCCGCTAAGAAAAATATTCTTGTGTGTATTCTATTTTTTATCCGGTTAGATCATTTGCAGTGATGTACCGTAATATGTGTATGATGATTATTATTGCGTCATCCGTGATTGCCCAAACACTGTTGTCTCGACTGTCGATTATTTGTCCTACGGCTATTGTCTGCGATGGACGTTACTCCAAGGAAGATTACGAAAATTGTAATGGTGCACGGACACACTGGAAAGCGTTACTAATGAGCAAATCAAAGTTAAATTTAAATGTGGTCAATCTGCAAGGAACGACTTCGTGGAATGGACATACGAAGTACCTACATGTGCAATGGATCATGTTTTATTGAAAAAATACGAAAGAATTAAATAATAATTTAATTATTCATTTTGTTTCAATTAATTTGCACAACGGAGTAGAATGAATTATCTTTGTATTTGTTGTTAAGTTTCTGTTGATGGATTCTCCGGACTTCAATATGATGTTTTACATTTCTGAAATGAATTACCACAGTAATTCAATCATTTCACCCAATACACATAATCTTAGAATTTAATTCCAACATTTTAACAAATAATCCAGATGTCTATCAAATGTGGATACCAAATCATTTTGTTCTTTTGTGCCGTCTCCATTCAGGACGTGGATGATTGTGGCTCTCTTCAGATTCTTAGATTTTAAGCAAATGTAACCTCTTCTTCTGCTTCTCTCGCACTTCCCGACAGTGCAACTCCCTTCCTCTTACTTGCTTCCCTGATAGCTATAATCTTCAAATATTCATATGTAATGCCAATCAACATCTGTTGCCTTGATCCTTATACCCTTCCTTCTCTTTATTCTTTCCTCAAACACCTGTCTTCACTCTTGCTCTCACTCTCTGTAACCCTTTGCGTGCTAGTGAAACTTCCGTCTTGCTTGGGGTGATATGCTTAAAAGAATGTCGGGAAATTGATCTTCATTTTTTTTCGCTGATGTTCTACGGCTGTCAAAACTTTCTGTGGCTTCTCGAATAATGTTTCTCCTATATTTAAATGTTCGGAATACAGATTGTCTAATGAGAAAAGAGGGATTGGAGAAATGGTCACTCACATGATCAAGGCATCAGACGATATCAATTGACATTACATTTGAATATTTGTAGATTATAGTTATCAAGGAAGCAAGTAAGAGGAAGGGACTTCCACTGTCAGGAAGTGCGAGATAAGATGCTGTCAGAGTAGAAGAGGCGGTTATATTTAACTGTATCGACACTGAAAGGGTGGGACCGAGATGCCAACCTAGTAGCACGCTTAAATGCATGCAGTACCAGTGAAAGTAGCTCGTCAGATATTTGTAGAAAAGACAGAGGGAAATCGCATCACGTCTGTAAGAAAGTGAATGCCGACGAGATGCCGGACCTATCACATTGCATACCTGTCTCTGGATTTTGTGGAGGACCTCGAGATGAACAGCGGGGGCACCAGACCATATATGACAGCAGTATTCAGTGCACAAACGAATGATAGATTTATAGATCTGAAGGATGAACTTAGATGAGAAAAACTTTCTAGCGTGACACAGAGAATCAACTTTCCTTGCGGTGGATGAAGCTATTGATTTCATGTACTTGTTCCACCTCAGGACAATGGAAAACGTGAGACCAAGAAGGTGCAGAGAGACGCGCTCGTAGAGTTGAGTATCAGCGATGCTGATATGCGGAAGCACTTTCTTACCTCCATTGTCTTTGCCATTTCTTCAGGTAAGCCATCTCAGAACCCATGATCAGTACGGTCCTCTGCGGGATCTGAGTAAAACTGGTCGTCGAGGCAAATTGATTTGTAATTTCATTTCACTTTCTCATTAAGCCCAAGAAAATATTAATAAATTAAAAAAAAAATCAACTTTGATAAGTGTGGTATAAAATTAGCTTTGATAAGTCTGGTACAAGACCGATGAAGTTGAGCCAAAATTTCATATTTGATTTATTTCCCTCGTTCATGGGCAAATATTCTAAACAATGCAACTTAAAATAAAATCGACTTTTCTTTGTGAAAATCGTTTCCATCTGAATAGTAAGTTTGCCAAAATGGGTGAGATGAATTGATATCAGTTTCAAAAATATGAAAACACACATCTTAATTAAAATATTTATGCATGAAACCTGAAGACAAAAGTTATTTATCTCGGTAAACAAGAATCGCCATTTTTATCACAAGTTGGAACGTCGAAAAGTAATTTTCAACAAAGAATTATCGAAATCTCTCATCTCGACTGTTTTGAAATATTGTCCAGAGAATTCATCTCCATTCTTTGTTCTAACATCAAAATTCTCCTCCAGCTAATGTGTACAAGAAAATAAAACGGGGTACGAATTCGCACATTTTCTCTGATAAAATATTTGTTATAAGATAGCGCTTCTACTTCTGCAACGAAAGTAAATATATATATATATATATGTATATATATATATATATATATGTATGTGTGTGTGCGTGTGTGTGTGTGTGTGTGTACACATATATACAAAGTGTTCATAAAGTTCGTGTGCACTTTAAAAATTTATATCTTTATTTGTGTTTGCGATAGAAATAATCTGTAAAAAATGTTATAAATTTTAATGTACCTAGTTTTAAGTATAGCTAAAATAACTAATGTGATTTCAGGCATTACTGTAAATCAGTTGGCAAATGTCTTCCATGAACAGCAAAATCGTATTACCCTTTGTATTGCTAATGATGGAGGACATGTGGAAACTTAAATAAAATTTCAATAAAACCTTAAAAAGTATAGACTTACTTCTTTCCAATCCTTTTTACAAATTATTTCTATCGCAAATACAAATAAAGTTATAAATTTTTAAAAGTTCACACGAACTTTATGGACACCCTGTATATGCATATATATATATATATATATATATATATATATATATATATATATATATATATATATATATATTTGACAATGAATCATTCATGGAAAAAGTAAATTAGTAAAGTTAATGATATAATATGGCGAGATCCCTTCGCTAACAAAATTTTAAAGATGCATTTACCTTCCAAACACACGCTGAATGTTATGACTCTTGTTTTTTTAATATTATAAGCAGTATTAAGTCTTCCTTAAATACGCAAGTCCTTTCGACTGTATATTCAATCATCTTCAGGCATGGAAATTATTTTGCTTTTGATTTCCAGTGGTAAGAGTTTGGACACGCTGATCTGGTTGAACACGTCAATGAACCGTCACGGCTACATTGCAATGATTCTTAACTATTCATATGCGTTTATGGTCTCGTTGTATTTCAACACGATTCATTATTCCAAAACGATAATACGTTGTGACATCAGGCATCAGTCGGTTTAAGGGACATTCTGCAGACCTTCATGACGTTGTTATCAGCTCAGTAATACGGCTCTTTAGATGCTGTCGTTGACAAGCAGAAATCTGTGGAGACGATTCTGAACTTCGACTTCGTGTAGGCCGATTCCTTTTAAGCCAAAGATTTGATTTTACTCAGAACAGTTTGATTGGCACTTCTGAAAACTGTACGAAAATTCCCATAAAACAAAATCAAAGTAGAATTCGGAAAGAAAATATGCAAACAGAAAGCCTGGGAACTAGTGACAAAGCGAACAAAAGAAGGTCAAAGGTCAGACAGAAAACGAAATGAAGGAAAGTAAGAACAGAAGATCAAGTCGAACAAAAAAGAAATGTCAAAAACCAGTCAATTAGGGAAAAAAAGAACATTCTAAAATCATTGAATTAAGAATGGTTGTAATCATTCACGCGAGATTGATTACAATTCGAAGAAAAAATTAAACTGGTGGCTTCCTACGTTTTCAAGAGAAGCGGTAAGTTGATCTGTAAACGCAAAAGTAGATAGACTTCGGACAAAATGTAAGTACCTGAGAAAGTGTGTGTGTGTGTGTGTGTGTGTGTGTGTGTGTGTGTGTACGTGTGTCTGTGTGTGTGTGTATGCGTGCAGGCGCGACTTCTATTCATACGTATATCTGTAAGTTTTTAGCATCATCATCACAAATATTTATTTTCCACGTTATAAGTCACCGTGTGAACGTACTTATTTCATTCACCTTCGACCTCCCTATGATTAGTCGGAAATCCACTGACAATGCCTTTCCACCGTGTTTGGTCGTGCATTGTCCTCCCCAGATCCCCAATATCCTGGGTATGGCGATAAACTACATCCGTGTCCTGGGTAAAACAATAAAATACGCCCGACAGCAAGATTTTGAGGAGCGGGGAACCACCTTTTAATTCCTGGTGTTCTCAGGTCCACCCTGACCCGGGGTGGTACCATCTGTTAGTTTCCGAGATATGGGTAAAAAGTTAAACCCTAAACGGGTCAAAACAATATGAAAGTGTAAAAATAGGCTTTAATGTCAGCAATACTTAAAAAAAAAGTATTACAAGCAATCCATTTTTGAAGATAAATTAATATAGATACCTCCATGAGATCGCTAAAAAAGGAGCATAGCATGATGAAAAAGACGCCAAATTTGACGAAAACAAAATATTATCGTCTAAATGTGTATATTATTATTAAGAGCAAGGATCAAAGTTTATTTTAATTATTTTTAAAAATGTTTCTTTCTTTTTAGAACATTCTAAATTTTGATTGAAAAAACCTTGTTTCTCTTTGTATCACCGGAACTAGTAAAATAACATATACAATTTTTAGCACATTTTTTTTTTGTGTTACACACATTAATTTGGAAAATCTTGAAAAAATAAAAATAATTGTCGGATGTTAATGAAACTTTCAGAAAGTATTCACAGATGATCGAAATTATTATAAATATGTTTGTTTTTATTAAAGTCATGGCAGAAATATTTTTTTATTTATTACCCCCCCCATAACTAATTTTATGAAAACGCTTGAAATTCGATCGCGTCTGGTTTAGTGATTACAATAGTTAAAAGCACAAGGCTTTGAGGAATGCAAAGCATGTATTTTTGTTTGTTTTTAATTGGATCCCTTCACTTGAAAATCAGCTTTGAATTGTAACATACAAAAGTCAATAAAACAAATATATTATTTAATTTCAAATGCTTTTATTTGCTTTTAGCTGTTTTTATGAATATGGACAATATTTTCTGAAAGCAAAAAACATTTTCGATAAAAAACGAATTTTTAATACAATTATTTGTTATTTCTTCAATTATAATAGATTTTTACATTTAAGTTGTTAAAATATTATAATATTAGTTGAAAGGAGCATCGGGTTTCCTAAGTGTCCTTATGAGATAGATCATTTTTATCGCGTTGTAAATTGTATCATTTTGATTAATTAGAAGATCCGCAGAAATTAAGAAATGTAATTTTGTGTTTATAATCGGGCGGTAATTATAAAGTACGAAAGACCAACCAGAATACAATTAAGTTACGTTATTTGAGTTAAGCATTGTTCTCCGCTGTTAAGGCCTTTACTTTTGCGAAACACGTGTGGAGAAGTTAATTCGATTTTTCAATTTCAACTGAGAAGGGTACCTACAAGTATCAGTTTAATCTTATGAAATTTATATGATCTTATTTTCATATTAATCTCAGTTATGAAATTTTTTTCATAAATGAAATATCAAAATCAATAATAAAATGAATGGAAATACAAATAACACAGTAAAATGTAATAAATGTACATAAAATTATAGTAATTTATGTACACTTCTGATAAAATTTCATAAGAAAGATGCCTATTAATTCATTAGATACCTTTCTTATGAAATATGAAATTTAATCAAACTCTTAACAGTCTTATTTTAATTACTTTATAACATATTTTCCACAAAGCATCGTAAACATAAAGGTGAAAACTAAGTACAAAAAACAAAACAAAAAAATTAGAGGGCTGAAAGTTTTCCTTAAAAATAACGAGGTAAATAATTTATTCGCGTAAATGTAAATAATTTCACTTCTCCTTCCGTAGAACAAATTATTCTAACGGAATCCGTCAATATGTCATTCATCACCTGTCAAGTTATGCGAAAGTTTATGACCTGCTTTGTTTTATTTTTAAATTACATCTTTTCGGCGCAGAAGCTAAGTTAAACTTGGTTCAAAATATTTTAAATAAACATTATTGTTATGATCTAATATCCTCGCACCACTGTATTCGTCCAAGGTTAGGACCAAGGAAGTACAACACGAACATGAGAGTAGGAATAAAATATATATTAAACAGAATAATAATACAAGAAGTTGAAAGTGTTAGTATGACTGTCAGTCTGGTTTAGAGTGAACTAATATTGTCTCGACTCGTTCCACTTCGTTCTTTCCGTCTCTCTTGAGAGGCGCAGTCTTTATAGTATCAGGAAGAGTTCATTATGTTGTTACAGGTAAGATCCCATAACACCCCCTCCCAAAGCTTTTACCTCGTAGGGGTCTTTAATATTTTTTCTCTTTGGATTATCATCAAATGCTCTGTAAATGTTCTTTTCCTGGTCGATTTTCGCGGTTCTGATATTGTTTGAGGCCTGTGCATATCGAATGTGTCGAATGTAGTGTCCATCACTTCTTCCTCTTCTTGAGGTGCACCGTTAGATTCCTCTAACAGTCTCTTTCTTATTTGATTTAAATGCCTTTTATGCGAGAACTTCGGGCCCTGTATTATGTAAACGACGTTCCCGATTCGTTTTTCAATTGTACCTTTTTCCCAGTAGGATGTATTGTTTTTGTACACTTTGAAAAAAACTTTCTCTCCCGGGTGAAATTTTCTTTTTGGTACGTACGACGTTGGTGTTTGCTTTGTCTGTTTTGGTAGTAATTTGTCGAATACCGATCTAATCTTTCGGGCTAACATCACTTCCGCGGGAGATAATGCCGATGGCGTAGTACTGTTTGGTGTAATTCGATATACTTGTAAGAATTGCTGCAAAACCTTTTCTGTTGGCACGTCATAAGCTTTCCTTAATGATCTTTTTAGTGTATATACAAATCTTTCCGCTTGCCTGTTTGATCTTGGGTGATATTGCGTGGATTTGATATGTTTAACTTGACATTTTTCACAAAATTCTTGAAAATCCGCAAATGTGAATTGTGTCCCATTGTCGGTGACTAGACAATCAACCACTCCGAAACGAGCAAACAGCTCGTGAAGGCAATTTATGGTAGTCTCAGAAGTAGGTTTTCTGCAACGAAATACTTCTGGACATTTGCTGTAACTGTCTACTACAATCAAATAGTAGAAACCATCTAATGGACCTGCGAAATCTACATGTATTCTCGACCACGGTCGATCTGTCTCAGGCCATGGCTTATGGATGATCGGCGCTGCTTTGGCTTCTAAGGAACAATCTTTGCATTTGTCCACCATATGTGTGATATCTTGATACATGTTTGGCCAATATACATAACTTCGCATTAAGGATTTCAGCATCTTCTTTCCTGGGTGGCCCATGTGAAAATCCTTGAGTATTCGCCTTTGTAGTGTTTTCGGGATTACTACCCTTTCATTATATAGTAGAACATTATCACATAACGAAAAACTGTCTGATATATGCTTATTTTTTTCTGCAATTTTTATTTTCGTTTCCTTAATAAATTCGTCATTCACTGCTTCATTTCTTATTTCCTGTAATGTGACGGGGAGGTCTCGAATTGTACTACATAATGATGTTCTAATATCTTCCTCACATCGTAGAGCTGCAATTACGGAATCTTCTAATGGCTCCGTTTTCTTTGGTATTAGTCTCGATAGACCATCTGCATGCCCGATTTTGTTTGATGGAAGATACTCCAATTTAAAGTTGTAGTTCAATAAAATTGTACCTCATCTTAGGAATCTATTCGCAGTGTAGACAGGTAAACCTTTCTTTGAACCAAATATTGTCAATAACGGCTTGTGGTCCGTCTGTAAGGTGAAAAATCTAGCGTAAATATATCTGTGTAAACTCGTAACTGCAAAAATAATCCCCAGCTCTTCTTTTTCGATTTGCGAGTAATTTTGTTCGGCTGGTAGCAATGTTCTTAAAGCATGCGCGATGGGTTTTAGTGTACCATCCAGTATTTTATGAAGTATATATGCCCCAACGTCATAGGCACTAGAGTCACTCGCGACTATTATTTCTAATTTTGGGTCATAATGCGCTAAAAATAAATCTGCTGTTAGCGTCTTAATGATTTTGTTAAAAGTTTTCTGAAATTCATCTGTCCACTCCCAAAATTTTATCTTCTTCAACAGATCTTTAGGGGTGCGCGTAATTTGTGCATGCTCGGAATAAATTCTTTGTAATAATTTACTAAGTCCAAGAAGCTTTTTAATTCGGCTAAATGTTTTGGAGCCAGCATTTTTTTTTTTATTGCCGTTGCCCTGTTTGGGTCTGGTTGTCTTCCTTCTTCGTCAATAATATGGCCCAGATATTTTATTTCCTTCATAAAGAAGTCAGATTTATTTTCTTTTACCTTAAACCCGTAGTTTTGTATTCTCCTGAAAACCTCTTGAACGTGTTCCCAGTATTGTTCAATATTTTTGCTATTATCAGAATGTCATCAAGGTATGCGATCGTCAAATCCAGTCCGTCTAGCATAGTATCCATTATTTGCTGAAATATTGGCGGCGCGACCTTGATCCCGAATGGTAATCTCTGGAACTTATATAACCCTTTATGTGTGTTTATGCACAACAACCTCGAGCTTTCCTCATCTACTGGTAATTGTAGGTATGCTTCGCTCAAGACTATCTTTGAGAAAATTTTCCTCCGTTCAATTTTGTGAAAACTTCCTCTGGACTAGGGAGAGGATAGTGAAAATCCTTAATCGTTGCATTCGATCCCGTCGAGAAATCAGCGCATACTTGTATCTCACCCGATTTCTTTTTCACATAAACCGTAGGTGCGGCCCATTGACTATATTCCACCTTTGAAAATATACCTGTTTTCACGAGTCTATCCAACTCTTGGTCTATTTTTTCTAGTGATGCAATAGGTACATTCCTTTTCTTCTTGAAAATGAGATGTACATTTTCTTTCAGCTCTATTTTTGCCGCCATTTTTTTACACCTCCCGAGGCCGGCTGAAAATACTTCGGGGAAACTCTCTTTTAATTTCTCCTTTAATTTATCTGCCTCGGTCGATAAACTTTTCACTTTTTGGCAGAACGTATTTATCGGTAAATCACAGAGGTCAAATTTCTGCATCCATTCACTTCCAAATAAATTTTCTGTGTTTTTAAGAACGTACATTTTTAATTTTTTGGTCATTCCGTTGAATGTCACATTTGTGTTAACTTCTCCCTCAAATTTTATTTTTCTTCCTATTACAGACCTAGCTATTTCATCTGTTCTCAACATGGTCGGTTTGTTTAATTACTTTCACGTCTGTAAGTTAATAATGGTTAAATCTGATCCTGAATCCAATTTTAGTCTGACTATTTTGTTTAACATTTCTACTTGTACGTATTTTCGTATATTTATCTCGTCCGCTTGGTCAGTTCTAGTGACTCTTACTCTGCTTTCTTTTCTAGTCCAACAATGAGAACTTTTATGTCCCACTTTATTGCACGACAGACAAGTTTATAGCAGTATGGACAATCTTTGTACCAATGCAAGTTCCACAGCGATAGCATGGACTGGGTGGTAGTTTTTTCTGGTATTTCATTTGATTTTTTGAAGTAGATAATTTGTTTGTCTTGTTTTTGAAGTAGAATAATTGGTTTTCTTTGTTTTTGAGGAGGGACAAAAACGTATTCGTCGTTGTACTTTTCGTATGTGAGCGATGCCAGACTCTTCTATATCTTTCGAGACCTTTTTTACGCTTATACATCACTGACAGTCTTCAGCCAATTTTCGTAGCGTCAATTCTGGTTCACTCTCAAGTTTTGTTAGAATTCTCCGTCTGATCTCCGCATCTTTAGTCGAAACCAGACCTTGGACGAATATCAAACATTTAAAATTGTCCGGGCTGAGTTCAGATAACTTAAAGTCATCACAGTGTTTGTTTACTATGGAAGCGAATGTTATATAGTCTTCGCTATCCTTTTTTGTTAGATTTAAACATTTCCACTTTTTGTAGAATAGTGAAGTGTTCGGACTAAATAATTCCGTTAAAAGTTTTACGGCTTCCTTGAAAGTCAACTCATTCGTTTTCCTCGGTAGGATGTAGTCTACGAATTTAGTGTATTCGCTTGACCATAGTTTTCGCAGTAGTAGACGTACTTTTTTCGCGTCTGACCTATTCCCGCAATCAAACTCATATAAATCTTCATATCTTCTGAAGTAAGCTGCGAAGGTTTTGTCTTCGTCCACTGCATATGAATGAAGTCTTCGATAGAGCTCCATATAGCATTCTACAAGAATGCCGTTTCATTTTCAGAATTTGCCCTTTATTTGTTACTGCTCGTAGTAGTAATTCTTGTAGTTAAAGATGCTTCTGTTCGTTTATCTGTTGTTGCTCAAATTGCATTTTCATAAATTCCAATATGGTTGCCTTAAAGTCTTCCATGTTTACCGTAATTATGTGTAACTATTTTTCTTTAGTGTAGACTCCAGGTCTTTGTTAGCTGTTGTTCTGGAACCTTAGTATGAAATGATTTCTTGCATAGAATTGGTGTCTTTGTTATCACTGTAAAGTTGGTGTACAAAAAATACAAAAACTTTCTTTTATCTTTTGTTTTTATGTTCGCGTAGAACTTCTTTTTTTTTCCTCACTACCTACGTCGCCTCTGTTATGGACGACCGAGAGCAAAAAGGTTTTTGTTTCTCCGCGTAGAACTTGTTTCTTCAAGGCTCCGCGTAGAGTTTGTTTCTTCAGTATACTTGTTTAGGATTTCTCCGCGTAGAATTCGTTTCTTCAGTCCTCGTCAACACTGTTATGGTCCAATATCCTCGCGCCACTGTTATGGTTCAAGGTTAGGACCAAGGAAGAACAACATGTACACAAGAGTAGGAATAACAAAGATATATTAAACAGAATAATAATAAAAGAAGTTGAAGGTGTTAGTATGACTGTCAGTCTGGTTTAGAGTGAACTACTATTGTCTCGACTCGTTCCACTTCGTTCATTCCGTCTCTCTTGAGAGGCGCAGTCTTTATAGTATCAGGAAGAGTTCATTATGTCGTTACAGGTAATATCCCATAACAATTATAATTTCTGATTTTCTTAAATAAAAATTTGAAAAAATGATAATTGATATTTAAAAGAATTTCAAAGTGAGATTTCCAGCTTTTTTATAAAATGGAAAAAAAAATGGTATCTGTCAATTTTGCTGACTCAAAAAAACAAGATTTTTAACGAAAATTTCGGACGTGCTAGGAACAATTAAAAAAATGTAAAAACAAAAATCTCCCCCAAAATATTTGATCTTTCCTCTTAATAATAACATAAACATTGAGACGAACAAATTTAGTTTTCGTCAAGTTTGGCCTTTTTTTTCATCATGCTATGCTCTTTTTTTTGCGATCTCGTGGAGGTACCTAAATTAATACCAGCATTATATTTTTGGATAAAAATATTACCAGCAAGAAAAATATTGTTGGTATTAAATAACCCATTGAAGTTGATATGTCGTAAAATAAAACAAACCAAACCAAACCCAATGTGCAATACAAATTCCCGAGCTATGGTGTCTGGGAAAGTCAATTTTGCTGAGCAGACAATTCCATAAGGATGCTATAGGAATAAGAATGA
>OZ038477.1:143355483-143440483 GCA_964036315.1 Acanthosepion esculentum | reverse complement strand
AAACCCAAGTTCACAAACTCATACCCATACAACCGAATATATATATATATATATATATATATATATATATATATATATATATATATATATATATAGAGAGAGAGAGAGAGAGAGAGAGAAATGGGTGGATGGATGTGTATAAAGAAAAAAATAGAAAAACTGCCGTTTTATCCGACGCGTTTCGTCAAATGTGGACCTTTTCAAAGCAAACAACGAAAGAAGGTTATTTAAACAAAGTATCTATAAACAGCAAATAAAATGTCGTTTGCAACTAGAAGAATTTAGAAACGCTATTGTATATTCAAATGGTCAACTGAATAATTGAGTCAGTTAATTTATGTTTGAAGAGAATATTTTCACATGTAAAGATATTGTTTGTATCGTTGTATTAACGGATTTAACAATTGTCTTTTGATTACGTGTTATAGTTCTTGTGTTAGTTGGCTTGGGAAAATAAAACTTATGTTAGGAAAGGTGATATTCATTTTGTTTGTTATTTCTAGAAACTTTGTTTCCATAAATTCCTTTGTTTTTTTGGGTGTTTTTTGCTTTCACATTGGAAGAAATGCGTCGGCTAAAACTATAGTTTTCCTATTGTCTTTTTTCCTTTATACATATTGCTTTTTCTACAGGTTAATTCTGAGAAATTTTTACACAAACACACACACACACACAGACACATATATATGTATGTATGTATTTTAAGACATTTTTTATGTTTATACGTTCTTTTTATAGCTACAAATATTTAAGTAAATGCTCTGTTTATAATAAACAGTATTAAAGACATTTACCGGCCTGAAAGTCCGAGAAATTTTCCTAGAAAATATGCGTCCTCCGACAGGAATCGAACCTGTATCCTATACGGAACCGTCATATAGCCTGACGTGTTTACCGATTTAGCCACAGAGGAGCGTTTCGGTTAGCAAGGTCGATTTTATGGTTTTTAAACTACAATTCTCCATGATTTTCTCACGTACATTCATATCTGCTCGATGCGTATCCAAATGTAAACAAGTGATGTCACACTTTATGAAATGTCTTAAAATAATTGTCGGACTTTGTCCATTTCATAATATATATATATATATATATATATATATATATATATATATATATATATATATATATATATATATATATATATATATATATATATATATATATATATATATATATTTACGAGGATCATTCAATAAATAAGGTGAATTCTTCGGTATAAGGATTCTAATACAGATAGAAGCTTACTTTCTTTTTTTCAACATAGTCTCCCAGCACTGTCACACACGTTTCCCATCTGTTCACAAGCTTCCGTATTCCCTCAGCGTAAAAATCTTTGGACTGACGTCTCAGCCAGTCGCTAACGACACTTTTGACTTCGTCGTCACTTTTAAACTTCTTGCCTCTCGTGAACGCTTTCAAGGGACCAAACAGGTGAAATTCTGAAGGGGCAAGGTCTGGGCTGTAAGGGGCATGAGGGAGCAGTTCCCAGCCCAGATCGTTGATGGTCTGCACCGTTTGGGCTGCTGTGTGAGGCCTTGCGTTGTCATGGTGCAAGATGACTTCTTCCGACTGATGACCCCTGCGTTTGTTCTTTATGTCTTTCTTGACCTGCGTCAGCAGTTCACAGTTGTTGGCACCTTGCTTCCTTTCTCAAGGAATGAAATGGTGATTGGGCCTTGCATATCCCCCAAAAAACGGTGAGCATCACCTTCCTCGTGGACCGCTGGGACTTGAACTTCTTCACTGGAGAGCCTACGTGCTTCCACTCCATGGACTGGCGTTTGGACTCAGGCTCATAGTGCCAAACCCATATCTCGTCACATCTGACCACATTCTTCAGAAACTCATCACCATCCTTCTCATAGCGGGAGAGAAACTGCTGGGACAACTCGACCCTCCTTTGTTTGTGCTCTGCAGTAAGCATCTTTGGCACCCACCGGCACTGACCTTCGAGTAGCCAAGGTCATCATGGACAATTTTGTGTGCTCTCAAAGTTTTTTTTTTAATCTGCAAAAGAAATTAAATTCACATGAAAAGAAGTAAAACAAAAAAATAAAAAAGAGTAAGCTTTTATCTGAATTAGAAGTCCTTATACCGAAAAGTTCACCTTATTTATTGAATGGCCCTCGTATAAATCCCACTGTTATATTTAAAAATACGTTTCATGCCCATATAGTACAAGTTAAAAATTTAAAAATTAACTAAAAAACCTCAGGGTCCATATCTATCCATATATACATTTAACATATAAAAATAAGCGGGTGGAAACTAAATTAATACTTCAAGGACATTGAGGAAGACAACGTTAAGAATATTAAAACCATTTAAAACTCGCAGAGTGAGTAACGCATATCTATCACTTATGTTTCCCTCTATACCTAGGTATATAAGTATTATTTTTATGTTAAATGTATATATGGATAGATATGGTCTCGAAGGCTTTTTGGTTAATTTTTAAATTTTTAGCTTGTATTTTTGATTTATATATAGATATGTATATGTGCGTTCATGTGTTTGTATGTATGTGTGTGTGTATATATGAATATATATATATATATATATATGTGTGTGTATATATGGATATATATATGTGTATGTGTATGTGTGTATATATGCGTATATGGATGTCTGTATATGTAGATAGATTTGTATGTAGATGTGTTTATATGTGTGTGCGTGCATGTTTAGGTGTGTATGTATAAACACACATATATATATATATATATGTATATGGGTGTATATGTACGTATGTGTGTTTAGTTAGACGGATAGATAGAGGGATACATTGTTTATTTGTTTAGATGGTTGTGTAGGTATTTGTATGAAGATGTGTAACGTTTTATGGATATATTATTTATGTACACGTATGCATATGTATGTATGTGTGTGTATATATGTATATGTATGTGTGTGTATGTCTATATATATATGTATGTATATATGTATATGTGTGTATATGTGTATATATGTATGTGTATATGTATATGTATGTATATGTACATGTATGGGTATGTATGTATACGCCTATATGTATGTATGTACGTTTAAATATTAATATTTGTTGTGTATGTGTGTATACGTATGTGTTTTGAACATAGAAATTTAGGTCCTTGCTAGTTTAGATAATCGTTATTTTTATATGTTTGCATTAGATTTGTGACGTGTAGTCGATATTACCTTTGTCAAATTTTCTTGATTACACAGCGGCCCTATTATAAAGGCCCTCCGGTTTTAGTTCTCCCAACCCACCTACTCCCACCCCCTTTTTCTTTTCCTCTTTATCTCTCATCTTCGGAGCTTTAAGATTTTATCGTCCATTGTGTGTGTATGTCACCAAAAAATGTATACACTATTCCGGTGTATCTTTAGTGTAACAGACGTTTGAGAATATGCATATTTTTTTCACTTAAACCGTCTTTGCCTCCCCTTTTTTAAAACTTCTCTCTGTTAAATTTTAATCCCCCCTTCATCTTTAGACCTTCCTATTCTTCTCTCGTCTGACCCCTCCCTTTGGCTTTCATTCACTCTAGCATTTGCCCCACACTCTCATACATACACTCTCACTAAATTTTATTTTTTTTATTCCCGGAGATGTGTTTTTTTTTCCTTTTTGAATTTGTAGGCCTGATGAATTGGATCGTATTTACGATTCTAATAGAATAAATTATGACCATGGAATATTAGTGTTTAAGTCTTTTTATTATATCCTCTTGGAATTATTTTTTATACATATGTGTATATATGTATGTATATATATTTATATTTTAGATATATGATTGCATATGTATGTGTATATTTACCACTAATATTATCTATCTATCTATCTATCTATCTATCTATCTATCTATCTATCTATCTATCTATCTATCTATCTGTCTGTCTATATATATATATATATATATATATATATATATATATATATATATATATATATACATATATTGTTAAATATAACAGCCAATGTATATATATATATATATATATATATATATATATATATATATATATATATATATATATATATATATATATATATATATATATATATATATATATACATTGGCTGTTATATTTAAAAATATATGTTTAAATAATTATTTCCTTCCCCTATACATTATATATATATGCGTGTGAGTGTGTGTGTGATAAGAATTATTTTAAGGGGTGCTCTATATATGTGTAAAAGCGTACACTAGCAGGGATTGAGCGCGTGTAGACAGAAGAGTGGAAACTGTTATATGCTTGTTTGGAATATCTTCGCTTTGACCCTTGCTGGGATATTCATAAGTTTGTTTTGATGTCTGTTAACTTTATTCATTTAGAATTTTGAATCTATTTCGATATAGACATGAAGAACAGAAATCCTCTCTACAAACCTCATCTTTTCAAAACATCTCTGCATTAAGATAGATAGATAGATAGATAGATAGTGAATGCAATTAGATAGAATGATAATGAATGCATTGAGATAGATAGATAGATAGATAGATAGATAGATAGATAGATAGATATGAATAGACAAACATGAATATATATATATATATATGTGTGTGTGTATGCGTGTGTGTGAATAGACATAGATAGATATATGGATGGATAAATGATCAATTCAGTTATATAGATAGATAGATAGATAGATAGATAGATAGATAGATAGATAGATAGATAGATAGATAGATAGATAGATAGATAATGAACAAACTGGGACAGGTAGATATAAAGAGATTGAGATAGATAGATAGATAGATAGATAGATAGATAGATAGATAGATAGATAGATAGATAGATAGATAGATAGATAATGAACAAACTGGGACAGGTAGATATAAAGAGATTGAGATAGATAGATAGATAGATAGATAGATAGATAGATAGATAGATAGATAGATAGATAATGAATGAAATTAGATATGAATAGACAAACATGTATAGAGACATAGATACTGATAGACGTAGATAGATAATGAATGCAATTAGATAGATAGATAGACAGACAGATAGATAAATGTAAACATACTGATGTAGATAAATAGATGGATCCGTAGCTTAATTATCAATCTATTTAATGCTATACATTTATATTAACAGCATTCACTTTATTCAGCGTTCATTATTAATGATATAGATGGCAGTTTAGGTAGTGAAATATGGCTATGAATCCATCCTCGTAAATAGATGTTAACCTGTGGAAGAAAGATAAAAAAAAATATAGCCACCGATTAAATGATTGACAACTAATTTGAGAAACGTCTGCTGAACGAATTTGACAGAAATGGAAATAAAGACGTATAAACCTGATTGATATCTAAGATTAATTACTCTACAGAGGTTAAGAAGTGATATGGTTAAAATGTTTGGAGGATATTTCAATGATTAGGATCAAACTGATTAAATTTGACACATAGGCATAAGGAAGTGACAAATGAAAAAAATGATTTAAGAGCTTTCTTCTGTGTTTTCTCAGTCTGAGAAAATTCTTTGTTGCAAGTAGGCTTATCCCAAAACATGTAGGAGAATGAGCCTTTACACTATCCCGCTGGTTCAATGCGTGATTTTAGGGGCGGATAGGATACAACTGCGTGATTTATGTTGGCCCCAGCATATTTGAACAGAAGTGAATGCAATGATAGATGGTTTTACGGCAGAGTAAATTAAAATGACTCAGATTGAGGAATAGCAGAGCCGAGATCGAATCTATGTCGAGTTCATTACATTCACTTACGTACCCTTGGGAAAGCTATGCATTCATTGTTTACCCCCAGTGATGGATAAATATCAGGACATATTACGTCCCATAGCCTTGATCGGCAGCCAGTCTAGGAGAAAGAAAAACGTCTTTAGCAGCCTTACTTCAACACAAACCTTCATGGATGTTTTTTCACAACAGAGAATGCAAAAGATTCTTACATCGAAAAATATTTTCTGGTTTTAAATAATCTGCAAAAGGTTGTTAAGCCGTAAAAAAAATTAAGGAATCAATCATTTGTTGAAAACTATTTATGAAAATCGTAAAGCAAAACGTATGTACGAATATACTTTTTCTATTTAAAACAAAACAAAAATCAGACGTAGATATGTTTGCCTTTTGTTAGGCTGACACTCCTCCGCCATTCTTTTGAGCAGGGGTAGAGGTTTATACTTTGTTTCCAGTTGAGGATTTGGTTTCCGCTACCCTATAAGGTCTACTTCGACTCCATACTCATAAAGTCGCCGCATAATCTCTGAAACTATTTACTATTTATATATTTATTTTTTCCTCAAAGGAGTAGATAGATCTGTCTATCGCCCGTTTCAATCCCCCACACGTACTTTTGAACAGAAGTAGAGGCTTGTTCCTTGTTTCCTGTTTAGGATTGGGTTTCCGGTTCCTTCTAAAGTTTTCTCGTTCTCTTTTACTCCAAATCGCTGCTTGTGTCTTAGTGGCATTATCGCCTTCCTTGGGGTGTATTGATAAAAAGTAAAGACTGAAAAAGGAAATGTATACGTTGCTTTCTGCACTAGGCAATAGATTATTGCTACAAGATAGACTAAACTATTGCCACAACAAAAATCTTTGCAAGATAGCTTTTCAGGAAATAGGCATTTACATTACGAAGTATTAAATTAGTTCCTTTTGTCAGGCAACTTGCAAAAAGCGTATGAATTTTATCGGTGATTATTAGATTTAGACGACGTACCTTTCAAAAGACAGAATATGAATCCGAGAAAACTTGATTTTAAAAAATAATTCTTCTTTTTTTTTCCATTTCATTTTACTTTGCTTGGTCATAAAAAAAAAAAAAAGTAATCAGAAAAAAGAGGAATAAAGAACATCGTTTATTCTTTTATATCTGGTCAATTATTTATTTTATTTAAAATCATGTTATAAATATTAATATTGCTGGGAGAAAATTAAAGAAAGTCTTAGAATTTTATGTCTAGAAAAATGTTAGGCTGAGTTTATTTTCAAATCTGACATAAGGCCGTATATATGTTGCGCCCATATCAAATGTTTAGACTAATTACATCCTTAGTTCCACTAGTTTCAGAATTAGGACACTCCATAGCACCTACATCCTGCATTTCCGATAAAAACTCCTGAGGGGTAACTCCCCAAATCGCTAAAAATCATAACCTCTCCAATTATAGAGTTAACCGTAATCTATCCTATCAGTCAGTTATGTGTCATGCGTGATACACGCTTAGACGATAATATATCTTTCGATAAATGACTGACGAGGCAGCTTTTTCCCGCAGTAGGTTGCCGTTTCTTTCTGCGGTAGGCCAGTTGCCATCCAAGGCTATAGAACCCGGTATTTCCTGCTATTTACCCATAGCTGGTGGGAGAAGAAGATGATTTATACCTTTCTTAAGGGTATTAGCACGTCAGTGAATGCAATGGATTCTATTGGAATTCGAACTCAGCCCTCCGATTCTTCAATTCGAGCCGCTAACCATTCCCTCCGATTCTTCAATTCGAGCCGCTAACCATTACTCCACCGTGTCTTATAATCTACTCTATACATTCGAATAATCAGCATTAATTCATCCTGTTACGTCCATGTAATACAAGCTGGCAATAGCCTCTATATTGAGTGGCTCTTGTACATCTCTTCGGTGAATATTTATTAAAATATAGCGTTTAATTATCCTATCTTCAATTTCCAGTTGTTATAGAGTTCAATGTCATTTATGCTGCTTTGTGGGTGACGAATATTCTCTCCCGGCAACCTTTTACCCGCAGGCGTAATTTCACAAGTCTGTCTAGTTCTGGATATGACAAAAAACTACATCCGGCAGCAAGGCCTCGGAGATTGGAGGTTTTGAGAAGCGTGGGACCACCTCTTAATTTCAGTTGTTCCCAGGTCCACACTGATCCGGGGATTGTAGCATCTGTTACGCTCCCAGCTATGGGCAAATAGTGAATCCTGAAACTCTACCTAAGTATAAAAATATATCTTTATAGTAAAAATACTAGAAATATATTTTATATATAAAAATTACCAACGACGCTTATTTATAGTAAAATTACTAACAATACATTTTTATAGCAAAATGAGGAAAAATACATTTAATCTGTAGTTGAAGCCATAAAAATCTGGTATCTGTCTGCACATGGCACAGTGGATAAAAACGCTGGTTAGATCCAGTGACAGGACCCAAAGAGTTGTGAGTTCAATACCTGGTTAAGGAGTGGAGAACTTGGAGAGGGGAATTAACAGGATATAACTGATAACTGACATCCATTAGACATGGTACGTGGAACTAGAACAGTCTACTCTAGCGAGCAAAATAAAGGGCTCAGTTCGATATTCCAACCACCTGAAGAAGTCCGGTGTTTACAACGGCCGAAACATTGTGATAAATATGTGTTGTGACCAAGTAAATGGTTAAAAAATAACAAAACAAGAGGTTACAGATAAATTGAACGGTAAATACAGCAGAAGTGTGTTACTCGACTTGGGAGTGTGTATAGGTTGACCAGCGTTCAGTCTATATTATTGTTAATATTTAACAGCACCCCCCACGAGAGATGTATGTGGCACAAGGCTGAGTTTACCGTGGGTTCTCGAACCTGTAGACTCGGCCAAAAATATTCTCTTAGAGCACGTATAAACGTGTTCAGGGACTGTCTACCTCCCCTGACGAAACTTTGCCCTTCGGCAAACCCTCGTCCGGGTTCCTCTCTGCTCAAGGCAGAGATTTTGACAGATGAACAGTCTTTATCATTGTTGCTATTTAACAGTCCCCCACGCGGGATGTATGTAGCACAAGGCCGAGTTTAGCGTTGGTTCTCCGAGCCCGTAGGCTCGGCCAAAAATATTCTCTTAGAATCAGGGTCTGTCTACCTCCCCGGACGAAACTTTGCCTTCGTTAAAGTCTCGTCCGGTTTCCTCCCTGCTGAGGCACAGAACACTGTGTATCACCGTTATATTTAACGCCCCCCACGTGGGTCGTATGTGTCATAAGGCCAGTTTATTGTGGGTTCTCCGAGTCCGTAGGCTCTGCCAAAAATATTCCCTTAGAACCCGTATAAACGGGTTCAGGGCCTGTCTAACACCCCGGACTAAACTTTGCCATTCGGCATTACTTCGTCCGGGTTCCTCTCCTACGAGGCGTAGAGTTTAACAGCAGTGAACAGTTTATATCACCGTTCCCCCGAGGCTTACTTACCTACTACTTTATAGTAAGTGGAAGTGTCCACAATAGACTCGTTAGAGAGAGGACACCACAACAATTTGGCAACGAAGATGAGGACAATTAATCCGAATAATGTAAATAGTGTCCATAAAACTCTGTTCAAAATATTTAGATTTCGGCATTAAATAACCCAGAAAGGTCGTTATGTCGCTAAACAAAATCAAACCACAAACATGAAAGAACTCTTCCAGGACATTAATGTATATAATATCCTACAATTTCCTAAACAAAATCAGACTGTATTCCAAAATGTAAGTTCAATAAAACTCCAACGTAAAGCACACATAACATTGTATCTTGTAATTATGTCCACGTAAACATGTAGATACACAAAATCTGAGTATCATCTGAAAACAGTAACATACCATATTTGATTACTCGCAGGGAAATTAAATTTCGGAATTAAAAAGACACATGAAGGCGTTAATATACCGTTAAACAAACAAAACAATCGCAAGTCTATTATTATTCTTATCGTCTAGTCCATGACACACTTCGTGACTAGATACATTTCTTAATTTCAACAGTTGAATCTTTTACATATAGTACACACCAAGCCACGCACATAGGATTAAATCATATACATTCCCTTTTATTCCAATGGTAAAAATAGAAGTTCCATTAAAACGACATCTTCAGAATGGCTACTTTTTGGAACAAACTCCCGAGAGGATGCTTCCCTGATCACTAAAATCTTAATCTCTTCAAGTCTCGGGTAAACCATTATCTATCCTACATATCCTCATAATATGTACATACTTCGTTGCTTTATGACCATAAACAAACCTCTCTTAGTGATACTCTACTTTGAGAGGCTCTTAGGTCTTGTATTTGGTGAAAATTTAACGAAACAAAAAACTAATGCGGTAGGGACTCTCTTGCAATGATTTGAGAGAGAGAGGAAACCTGTCAATTATATCATGATGAAGTCACCATATTTATTTTTATTTTGAAAACAAATATAGTAAAAACATAATTAAAAAAAAATACTCCCGTATATAAAACTGATTTATTACTCCACGCGTTGTCCGAATTAATATTTTCATCGACCCGTTTTCCTCTTCTACACTGGGTGGATGAAAGATTATTCACCCTACATCATTGTTACAGTCTATTTTTTTCCGCTGTTATACTCTACTTGCTGACGATTTGTACCCCATGCATGGACTCTATGTACTCAAGCAACGATGGGTTATTTCAACAAGATAATGCACCTCGTCGTTGTATCAATTTTCCCCGAATTGGTTTAAGGAACATTCTGAGATTTCCTACGAATGGTATGATTGCCACTTTGTCGTGATATGAACTCAATTTATAGGTAAGTGTAGGGAAGGTACATTCACCCAAAGATCCAGCACATGCAAATAGAGAATGCCCGAAATGTGTGCGAGTGGTTTTGAATTCCGTGGGTGAGGAATCCTGATAGCGAAAGATTGTCATTATGTCTGTAATATGAAACCGAAAAACTCGTGAAGGCAGTCCGTACGGAGGCAGCAAGAGTAGAGAGGAAACTCCTTTACTATGCCAACCGCCATTTAAAGAGAAAGAGTAAAAAGAAACCTAAAGAAAATTGTCGACGTTCTTTCAGTCTGTGATGCAGCGTTGGGATCTGAGGAATTGCCTATAAATCCAAAGAAAAAAGTGACGCAAGCACAAGACAATAAATATCAGACACAGCTGACAGAGTTGAGAGAGTTGAATACGACATGCTCCAACCACAAAGTGGGTTTTATAGGATATTAGAAACTTTCCCCATGCCGTTTGGTATGTCTGTGTAAATGCTATCAGTTTAAGTATAGGAAATTGTCTGAGTATTTTCAATCATGGAGTTTGGTGGAATTTGTTTTATTTTAAATTTCAGTAGATGTGTTATTGCATGCACGTGATATCATGTGCAATAAGATTTTTAACTCTATCTATCTATCTATCTATCTATCTATCTATCTATCTATCTATCTATCTATCTATCTATCTATATATATATATATATATATATATATATATATATGTGTGTGTGTGTGTGTGTGTGTGTGTGTCTAAAATTTATATATATATATTATTAACATCAGACAAATTTTAATAGATAACACCGACATTTTATAAAAATTCAAAACGTCTAATCTACACATGTACAGCCCACTCTCGTTGATTGACTTGTCATTTGATAAAATTTGCTGCAATTCGCGCTCATATAGATCTACATATGATAACCAAAATAATATTAACACAAAACAAATTTTAATATATGTATGTATTTACGTATTTATATACTGGTTAAAACGTTTGATTTCTGACCATCGGACCCAGGTTCGAACCTCGCTATTGTCAATTTGTCAGGAAGGAGACTTTCTGATGTTATCGGTCTGGAGTGGGGACGATCCCAGCGTGCGGCACCTTTGGAAAGTGTCTGAAAACCATACCACGGGTTGATCCAAGCCTTGTGAGGGAAACTGCGTAGACGGAACAGTTGTGGACCGTTGATAGCTGTGATCGTACGAAGCCATATGTCAGCGTGACCTCCGGCTACAGTGTTCAGGTTTTCTTTATATTGTTGACCATTCTAGTTAACACGCTCTCTTCCAGAAACTATAACTAAGGTCTACTCTTGCAATATGAACCACAGGTTGGCTCTGTGGATGTTGAACAAACACAAATGTGCCTGAAAAGAGGGTCTGCAATAGAGATTGGCTAGCTGCCCTAGTAGGCAGGTATCCTCGAATACGTGTGGCCAGATATTATTATTATGATATGTATGTATGTATATGCGTGAATAAAGTGTATATATTTTATTTCGAAATTAGTTTCTAATTGTCACATAACCTGGTAATACCTAAAATGAAAATTTACCTTTTAAACAGACTTTTAAATTATCTTCCGTCATGACGAAATATATTGTTTAATCGCAGGTGTAACTCAAACACGCTGGAAATTTATTTAAAATTTTAGCGGTAGAAACGTTTTTTTTTCATTTTTTTAAAATATTTAATTCTGCTTTCAAATATTGCATGTATTACAGCTGATATCCATAAAGATTTTCTTGTCAATTCGTAATGAAAAAAAAAATGATTGCAGGATATAATATTCTGGGAGTTAACTGTTACTATCGCGTGATGGTGAATCATTGTTTTGTTTAGTTTTCTTTTTTTTTTGTTTCTTGATCAGAAGCAGAGATTACAAAAGTCTTTACTTTCTACTTTGGTCATGTGACGTGCCTGAAACTGGGTTTTACTTCCATCTTGTTTTTTTCCCCACGATTTTAGCTATAAAGACGAAACGCAAACTATTCTGACACGCATAACCCTCACTTAAAGCCATTTCTCAAGACTTTAAGGATATAACGTTTACAATCCAAACCTTGGATTAATTAACTTAATTAAATTAAAATCCCAAGATTGCCATTACAACCCTGAGTGTAATTTCCCTGGTGAGTCCATCATGAATATTGATTAATTAACAGAAAGAATACAGCAGAGCAGCAACTAATGCAGCTTCAACAATTGCAATAAAGCATTGCATTTGTAGAACCTGAATTGCTAAAGAATTACGGAGCTTTCTAGAAAAACAAAGAACAAATGAAATTTGCTTTCAAAATAGAAAAGGCGTAAATAACTTACTAGATTTTAGAGTTTCTAAAAATATATGGTGTTGTGGCAGACTTATAAAAGATTAATTAATAAATAACAATTATTTATAAAGATGAAGATGATTCTTGTCTGGATAGCGACAACTGAGAGATTAGTAAAAATGTCCCTGAGAAGAAGATCCTGAGAATTTTTTTACAGGTTCAGGAAGGATTTTTTGGTGTCCTACCTTGCTGCCTGCAACCAGTTCACATTGGCATATGGCGTCTATTCTCGGTGGGTACCACTGATTATGTTTAAGATAGCGAAAAAACGTCACGCTGATCGTACCTTTAAAACTTTCAAAGCTGTGGACACCTGTCGTTCTCCAACATTGAAGAGTTTTCCGTTACGCTTCCTCAGTTTCTTTTAATGCTCCTGTTTTCAAAATAATTTAAGTTAAAAAAACAAGACTTGCGTGACGATGCGTTCCTGCACGTCACTGCACAAGCTGTGATGACACCCAACGTCGGCTGTATGCGTATACACCCGGCTAGCTAAGTTCACAAGTTAGGGCCGTAATTGAATTTAACAAGGAATAACGATAAATGTTTTTCAAGACACTGGTTGGGATGTAGCAAACAATATGATTTCTCACTTAATCGGCAATGTCTTCCTTCGGCTTCGAGGAGGCAAGCTCCTAGTATCTTATTAATTTCCCGACACGAAAAAAGGACACTTACACTCATTACCTGACCGTCTCGGTGTCGGCTCACTTACTCACTTCTGGTCCGTTCTCCACTAACTTCTGCTTCACTCACCACTGATTATATGGAGGGTAGCGTAGGAACAACCACCCCTATTTGTACACTTGTCTTCCGAAAAAGAGGACCACACATTCAGCTTTTGGGTGGTCAGTTTTTTAAAAGATCTACTTTTATTATTATCTAAAATCACTAATAACATTTTGTTTGACTATTCAAAGGCGGGATGGAGACAGGATTCCTGAAAAATCCTAGTCATTAAATTGACTCAAACTTTGGATGGAGAGAAGAATCCCAAGAAACCCTGGTCATTACAATGAATTAAATAGAAAATGAATCTATCTCCTAAAGATGTGTGAGAAATCGTATTGCTACATGTGACACATTTTCCGTTATGTTTTTCCAGTTTATTTCGATTGATGTTATAATATTTTAGGTTATTCTTCACTTCATCTTTAAAAAGTAAGGGACAGTTAGGGGGCTGTTACTTATATAATAGTTGGCCATAAAAGTGTTGTTTTAGAATCTTGTGGCAGTACTTAGACAGACTTATACCTTCGTAAAAAATTGGGAGTTTTTAAAAATGTTTTTGTGGACTAGCATTCTTTAGACATTCCTTGGTTTGCAACATTTGTCAGAAGAAAAATACTGATTTTTAAAATTGATATTAGCAGGAAGGCTCCGGTTTATAATATCAGTACAGTATAAGATTAATCACTAAGTTTTATATAGTTATCGAAACTTTTGTGGGGTAGACCCTTTTACACGAGATGGACACGTCCAAAGTATACTCATACTGACAGAGAGAATACCTGCAGGTTGAGATACGTTTAATCAGGGTGAGAGATACGGAGACAGTACACAGGGTGTTCACAGAGAGTTATACGAGAGAGAGAGAGAGAGAGAGAGAGAGAGAGAGAGATAGAGAGAGAGAGATAGAGAGAATTACGGCTTCACTTACAGAGACTTGTACATATACTTTCTACTAACCCGCATTCCTGGACTACTAATCTTCACTTCAAGTCTGTATTCTTACATTTAATACACTTATTCTTCTATCTCAATTACTGGCGTTGTTTATTTATTTGTGCAGGATTTCATTCTCGGAATCCACAACAGAAACTTAGCTATTTGTTTGCAAATGTCAAATTTGAACTTTACTTACGTCTTTTAATAAGTCTTTTAAATGAAGAACAAACGCATATATATATATATATATATATATTGGCTAGCGGACCTAGTAGACGGGTAACCTCGAATACTAATGATTTGACAAGGTCCTTGATCTTAGATCATTAATATAATGCAGACAGGGCAGGACTGCGAAGGAACATATTGTAGGACTGCAAAGAATCATCTAGAGGCCTGCGAAGAAACAAATTGAGGACTAAAAAAACACATTGTAGGACTGTGAAGAAGCATATAGAGGCTTGTGAAGAAACATATTGAGGACTGAAAAAGCACATCGTAGTATTGCGAAGAAACACATTGAAGACTGTGAAGAAACACATTGAAGTATGTGAAGAAACACATTGTAGGACTGAGAAGAAACACATTGAGAACTGAGAAGAAACACATTGAAGACTGTGAAGAAACACATTGAGAACTGAGAAGAAACACATTGAAGACTGTGAAGAAACACATTGAGAACTGAGAAGAAACACATTGAAGACTGTGAAGAAACACATTGAAGTATGTGAAGAAACACATTGTAGGACTGAGAAGAAACACATTGAAATCTGCGGAGAAACACATTGAAGACTGTGAAGAAACACATTGAGAACTGAGAAGAAACACATTGAAGTATGTGAAGAAACACATTGTAGGACTGAGAAGAAACACATTGAAATATGCGGAGAAACACATTGAAGACTGTGAAGATACACATTGAGAACTGTGAATAAAAGGATTGTAGGTCTAGGAATAAACACATTGAGAACTGCGAAGAAACACATTGAAGACTGTGAAGAAACACATTGTAGGACCGAGAAGAAACACATTGAGTACTGCGAAGAAACACATTGAGGACTACGAAGAAACATTATATGACGCCAGCATTTACCTTTCGATCCAATTCACTTGGAAAAGTTATGAATCCATTTCTTCCCCCATCTATGGGTTAAGTAGTAGGGCTTATATTTGTAAAAATCAGTGTTATTCTCAAAAGATTAATGGATCATTCACTTTCAAAATATATTATACTTATCATCCAAAATATGTTTCAGGTTTAAATAACCTACAAAGGGTTGATAAGACATAAAAAATACGACATTAATCACAGAGAGGAGTGGCCATTAACAAAAACCTTCATAGGTCTACCTGATAGGAATGGCTTCAATTATATTGAGTTATACTGAATTTCTGCAATATGTTGCTGTTTCTGATTCTTTCATCTTATTTAATATTGCATATTGAACAATACCAACGGATATGAATCGAATCCACTTGACACATGTAATATCAGTAAGCAGATTAAGTCTTTTCGCCATAAAATAATGATAAGAGAACGACAGATTTATAAATGACAGTCTTAGCCTCTAAAGATAGGCCAGGGACGTTCCAAAATCTTTGATAAAACCTTCCAAATGTTGAACGAGATTTAGTTAAATCTGCCAATATTTCGGAACGTCTTCAGAAAAGGTAAACAGTCGATATATGCATGTGTGCATATTCCATTTTGAAGGCACCAATTTTACACCTAGTTGGTTGAAAGTAGCAGAAGGATCCAATTTTTGTGAGCAAAGAAATTTCTCTTTGGCGTTTTCTGTTTATGTGCCCGGCAAAAGTCTACTCATTGACAACCGTCACTGATTTTTACATATGTTGTTTAAAAGGAAATATTGGTTTATCAGATAATTTCCTTTTTGGTCTATTTAATTTACTCCTATTATTCATCAATGATTTTAACAAATCAGTCAATAATATAAAACTAGGAAAATTGTTATACACAAACGATAGAACAATAAAAAATCACTACTGCAAAAAGTATTGCGCATGTTAATTTTAAAAAAAACCAAGAATTTATGGGACACCACAATATTTATAAATATTCAAATTAACTTAAAATGCAATGAATTATTTACATGAATTAAAACTAATTGTTTCCAGAAGAAACATCTAATAAATTATGGAGATTTTGAAGGTGAAGCTTTTTCCAAATCAGTTTGTGTAGACGGGTTTCCTGTAGAAAGATGATAAAAAATGTCTTCGCTTATATCTCCATGAACTATGGCAAGTTTCTAAGACAGTTGATAAAACATGTTTTAAAGATTCACAGATATTTTATCGTAATTGTAATTTACGTGTAAATTACCATACTTTAATCTATATTTGATTATCTGCTCGCCGCAAACACCTCGTGGGAATTTGCACACGCGTATGTAATGTACGCGCGTATATAATGTGATGTATATGCGTATGTCTTTGTTGTGTGTAAATGACTTACATGGGCTTCAGTCATTTACCGTACACACGCACATACGTGTAATTAGAGAATGTTTGTAATAAGATATTAGAAAATACTTTCCCTCCACTCAGTCTGGAGTAATACTCAGTAATGCGCTGAGTAATAAAATTATAAAGTTGGCCACAAGAATAAAAAAAGGAAGACATTATCACCAGTTTCGTGTCTGTTAAACGTTTTGCTGAAATGTGTATATGGGTGTGAAAAAAATTATTATTCGAATGTGTTTCTCTTAGATACAGTGAGAGAGATTAAGTATATTATATATAATTCGTACAGTGAATCAAAACTTTGAGGAGATGAACAACAGGCTATTAACGTGTAAATCCCTCCTACTAAAATAGAATATTTACCGTAACCGATCTTAATTGAACAAGACATACGTCAAGTGGATACGATACATCGCTAAAGAGGATGGAAAAATGGTCGGTTTAATCTGCCAGTCTAGAAAGTACCTGACTCCTTGCGCCATTCATTTATTTGAGCCAGATTGGGGCAAAAATGAAATACTTTTGCCCAGTCTTCACATTCCAGTCTCGATAGAGTCCAAAAACGACTCAGCGACCCCGTAGAAGTGAATGTAGATCCGACGGTATGATGAAAAATATGGAAAAGACAAAACAAAATCCGAATATGCAAGTTTACTGTTTTAATGTTGTTTTACTGTCAACGTCAGACGTTTCGATCTAGTAGACCATGTCCTGAAGATGGTCTACTAGACCGAAACGTCTGACGTTGACAGTAAAACAACATTAAAACAGTAAACTTGCATATTCGGATTTTGTTTTGTCTTTTCAATATTTGTCATCATATATATATAAATATAAATATATATATATATATATATATATATATATATATATATATATATATATATATATATATATATATATATATCTGGGATAACGATATATCAAATGGTATATCAACAAGAATTTTAGGTGAATGAAACATGACAAAGTCCCAAAAGTCTTTGTGTGACACTGTCCATTATAAAAGGTTTTCTACATTGTTATACTTTGTAATATATATATATATATATATATATATATATATATATATATATATATATGTGTGTGTGTGTGTGTGTGTGTGTGTGTATTTGTGTGTGTGCGTGTGTCTATGTATTATATATAATAATAGTTTTATTTAAAAGTATGCTGTATGTATGGGTTAAAGTAATGTATATAAAAGTATGCTGTACTTATGGGTTAAATTGCTCTGTATCAGGGTTGCAACATATATAAATATAAAAGTGGATATTGAGGTCAACAATCAGTGGCGAGAGTCGGTTTTAGGCTTACCCTCAATCTTTAGGCCATATTCATATGATTGCTCTATGCTCTCATTTAACCTCGCATTAATTCCTGAATAATGGCGATTCTTTCTTCCCATGAATGCATTTAAATTGTACTATAATAGGCTTATTCTATGATTCACACTTGTTTTAACTCTTGAGAATGTTCAGTTCTTGATATTCCTGCTTTCCGTCCTGGGTATGACGATAAGTTACATCAGCGTCCTGGGTGAGACGCTAAACTACTTCCAACAAGAAGATCAGGAGGTTTTGAGAAGCGTCGGACCAACTCTTAATTGCTAGTGTTGTGACGCGGGATGAAACGCATTCTCAGTTATAAGGCCAAAACACTATGAAAGTGTTAAAATAGCTTTTAATACCAGAAATATATATTTTTTTAAATTATTATCAGAAATATATTTTTTGAAAAAAAAAAAATTACCAGCAATAAAAAAATTGTCGGCATTAAATATTACATTGAGGTTGATACCGTAAAACAAACCAAACCAAACCAGACTATTCATGCTTTCATAGTGTTAAAATATGACATGAAAAAACCATGTTTTCAATGTTATGCTTGTATTTGGCGTGATCAATATTAAACAAGCACAGAAATTTAAATATCTGCGACTTGTTTTAAGAGACAATAGGAATTATGACACCGAAATCGGATGGCGCATTGGAATAGCAAAAGCTCTTAGAATATCTTACCTAATGCTAATCAAATATTAAAAACAGGAAGTTTCAATAGAAAAAAATGGAAAGAATGTTAAACTGCTACGTAATACCAATACTCCAATATACAGTCGATGTTAGACAGTTTCTTCACAGACGAAGAGGAAACTTGAGGTAACATGAAAGTTTCTCTAGAGAAAGATGCTGATAATATCACGGGCGGAGTATACGTCCAACTAGAAAGGTTTAAGGGAAACGGATAAAAGGAGGCACTAAGAATTATTGGGACACATATTAAGGAAGGAAATCTTGGAGAATATAACACTCGGAGAACACATTGAAAATAGGTGGGTCATATGTAAAAAGCGAATTACCTACCTAACGAGCTAAATAGATGTAAATAAATGGCAGAACAGGGATAAGATTTTTTTGGTTAATTTTTTTAAGGCTTATCAACTTTTTTGCAGGTGATTTAAAACCAGAAAATAGTGTTAGATCATAAGAATTACTCTTTTTTTATATAATGGTTTAGTCATACAAGTGTTAATAAATAACCAATTGCTGCGGGAGAAGAGGTGGATTGATAGCTTCCACAAAGGTATTTGCACGTAAGGAAATATAACGAACCCAACGAGAATTGAAACTCGGCTCTCTGATTAATAATTCCGAGCCGTTATCCATTACATCACACGTATTTCCAAGGTTACAGCATCTGGTTTTACACGTATTTCCAAGGTTACAGCATCTGGTTTTTTTTTCTATCAATCCACCTCTTCTCCCGCAGCAATTGGTTATTTATTTACACCCATGTAGGTACTGACCAGACTCGACGTTGCTTAACTTCAGTGATCGTACGGGAACCGGTGTTTAAATACGATGATGCCGGGAGCCAGGGAATAGTAAGAAGATAAACACGGCTTAGAGCTACAAATAACAGGAAGTTGCGGAGGGCCACTATCGTCAATTTAATGAAAAGACACCGCAATTAAAATGAAGATGTCTTATATCGATTTCTGATAAATTATAATGCATTTCTTAATTTCCTTAGATTGGTTGATTGTTTTGTTTTATGGCATATCAAAACCTCAGTGGGTCATTTAATGCCAACAACATTTTTGAAATAGATTCATAACGATAGTCTTGGAAAACAATTTGTGTATGTATACATATATATTTGAACCATTTTTCAATTACTCATATTTTTGAGTACAATCCAACTTCTTAAGAATGTATAGCTGTTTGTATTACTGGTATTTTTTTAAGTATTGCTGATAATAATTTTTCCTACAAAAATTATTGCTAGTAATAATTTTTTTATTACAAAGTATTTCTGGTATTAAAACCTATTTTTACAAAATTTTGGGTGTTAACTATTTGCCCATAGATGGGACGCTAACAGGTGCTACCACCCCGAGTCAGGGTGGACCTGGGAACACCAGAAATTAAGAGGTGGCTCCACGCTACTCAAAAATCTCCCGATTAGAGGCCTTGCTGTTCGACGTAGTTTATCATCTTACCCAGGACATGGCTGTAGTTTATCATCTTACCCAGGACATGGCTGTAGTTTATCATCTTACCCAGGACACGGATGTAGTTTATCGTCAGACCCAGGACACGGATGTAGTTTATCGTCTTACCCAGGACACGGGTGTAGTTTATCGTCTTACCCAGGATGCAGATATAGTTTATCATCTTACCCAGGACACGGATGTAGTTTATCATCTTACCCAGGATACGGATGTAGTTAATCGTCATACCCAGGACGCGGATGTAATTTAATGTCTTACCCAGGACACGGATATAGTTTATAGTCTTACCCAGGACGCGGATGCAATTTATCGTTTTACCCAGGACACGGATGTAGTTTATCATCTTACCCAGGACGCAGTTGTAGTTAATCGTCATAACCAGGACGCGGATGTAGTTTATCGTCATACCCAGGATACGGGTGTAGTTTATCGTCATACCCATGACGCAGATGTAGTTTATCGTATTACCCAGGACGCGGATGTAGTTTGTCGTCTCATCCAGGACGCGGGTGTAGTTTAACGTCATACCCAGGGCGCGGAGTAGTTCATCGTCTTACCCCGGACGCGGATATAGTTTATCGTCATACCCAGGACGCGGATGTAGTTTATCGTCTTACCCAGGACGCGGATGTAGTTTATCGTCATACCCAGGACGCGGATGTAGTTTATCGTCTTACCCAGGACGCGGATGTAGTTTATCATCATACCCCGGACGCGGATGTAGTTTATCGTCTTACCCCGGACGCGGATGTAGTTTATCGTCATACCCAGGGCGCGGAGCAGTTCATCGTCTTACCCCGGACGCGGATGTAGTTTATCGTCTTACCCAGGACGCGGATGTAGTTTATCGTCATGCCCAGGACGGTAATTTCCTTAGAAGCATCATAAACAAAGGAATTTATTTATACCGATCATTGCTTTATTCTTTCTGTTGTCTATTAATTCCTATTATTAATGGTGATCTTTTTTTCCTGATTTTCAAGGTGTCTTTCATTTAGAGAAATATCGCAACACGTTCTTCCCAAAAAGAATGTAACAAAGGCAACATTTTATAAGCCACTTCTTCTGTATTTCTTCGTCCGAGATTTTATCCAATTTAGTTTGGAACTTATTTATCAGTACGAATATAGCCGAGTTTCTGTGGCTCAAAGTTGGGTAAGTTAGGAGGCAAGGCTTGGGTAAGTGAAAGAGAGAAAACCTATTCCCTGGGCAATTTGTCAAAACCGCTTTTCTATGATCTAAACTGCAAAGATCTATAAAATTCCCCTGGTGAATGTTTACTTTCGCTCATATTCACGAAACAACTGGAATGATAGAGTGCTTTGGAATTGTACAGAACCTCTGCTAATAATTTTGGTTGCCTTCCATTATTGCCAATTCATCTCGTGGCATGCTGCCAAATTCTTAACAATTGAAAATAAATATGTATGCAGGTTGTTTTCGAAAGATGAAACCGCTGCAGCTTAAAATTATTCATCCTCGGTGGGATTCAATGATGCACTCTGTAATCTTCTTCAAGATTGGAGCCTTACACTCTTCCAAGTACCATTTCTCGAAAATATAGAAAAACAGAAAGATTACACACACACACACACACACACACACACATATATATATATATATATATATAATACATAAAAGGTTAATGATAAGAAACTTTAAGCTGAATCAGAAAAGGTAAGAGTCGTATTGAAAAAAGTGCTCAATACACGTGTGAAAAAGTAAAATAAAAGTGACGATCACATGTCGAGCATTTAACTTTCAAAATCAGGAGGTCAGTTGAATCTTCTAGCTTAGTTTCCATCTTTCGGCAACCACAGGCGATTTCTATAAAATTCACAGACACACACAGACACACACACACACACACACACACACACACACACACACACACACACATATATATATATATATATATATATATATATATGATTAGTTATATTGATGTATGTTTGTGCGCGAAACCCAGGGTCACAAACTTACATCAATCCAACTAAATGTGTTAGCTGTATCATTGATAATATACGCTTTCCAATAACTACCGCTCATATATAATGTACAAGTAATATATATATAAAAAATTATATATATATATATATATATATATATATATATATATATATATATATATATATATATATATATATATATATATATATATATATGCACACACATTTTACATGCATGAAATGGATTAAGCCCGACAATTGTTTAATATATTTTCTGCTCATACTTTAATTCTATAGATAAAATTTATTTAAATAAATGCTCTGTTTGTATCTAAACAGTATTAATTGCATTTACCGGCCTGAATGTTCGAGAAATTTCGTAGAGAATATGCTTAGGAATCGAAATTTTATTCCTATAGGTAGACCGTCCTCTGACCTGACATGCTATACCATTTTGCTACAGAGAAGCGTCTGGTTAGCAAAGTCAATATTACTGTTCTTAAAGACACAATATTCGACGATTTTTCCCTGTTCGAAGATATCTGCACACGAAACGTATCTTAACGTAATCAATGACGACATATAATGAAAAGGATTAAGTCCGACAATTATTTAATATATTTTCTCTTTATAAGATTTTTATAGATTTTTATAGATATGACAGTTTGATTAAATACTGAGCATTTATGTAAATTATATCAATAAAAATAAAGTATAAACAAAATACACAAACACACATACACACACGCGCACGCACACACACACACACACACACACACACACACACACACACACACACACATATATATATATATATATATATATATATATATATATATATATACGTTTTTAGAAAGGTACTAAATAAGAAGTAGAGGAAATACTATTATAATATTTTTATTATAATAAATTACGATAAAAACATTTTACATCGCTACTCAAAAGCTTTCATGTTTCGGTACTAAGATGGTACTTCTTCAGGCGATCGTAGATAACTTGTGATAAAAAGGATTTTTTACGGAATTTTAAAACCAAAATGTTACCTCTTCTTGGATGTTAAAGGGTGGGTGCATGAGGTCAGAATTAAAAATATACTTTTGGGTCTAGACTAGGTAATTAAATGTCAGATCTACACTAAAACAGAAAAATAAGGTCAGAGTCTGGAGGTAGGTGGGTATCTTTTTCATGAACCACATAACGGGTAGATATGTCATCGAACAAGTGTATACAACATGGCAACGACAAATGTATTATGTTGTTGTAGGCAAGTATTTTATTCTTTTTCAGTAGGCATAAAGTTATCAGAAACATATTTTTAAAAGTTTTTATATTTAGAAAGCTTCTTAAAGGTTTCAATATTTAAAATTATAAAATGTGAACTTCTATATTTACAATGCTAATTATATTAAATAGATGGCAAAGCATGGCAATATTAAAGTTGAATAAATCAAATAAATAATCTACTTGTATTTGGTGGACTATACTAATAAAATAATGGTTATAAACTTGTAATATATAATTATTTATGAAAAGTTTTTAACTGTGTTTTAAGGTAAACTATAGACTATGCCGGCATAACACAGTTAATTCATTTCTTTGGTTTAACAGGACTCTTCTGTTAGCAAAGTTTATAATTTGTAATTTATCTTGTAAACACATGAAACATAGATCATTTACAAGTTCTAGTTTTTTTTATATTTTCTATTTTACCTTCGGGGTTTTGTTGACTTCTTATAATTAACAAAAATATTTAGAAAGGGACGTCCTATTCCGGTACGTGTATTGTTAAAAATCAACACATTTTGATACCACTTAGTCTTAAAGGAATTTTAAAAGAAAACCCAACAGATAAAAAATTGTATATCGTCAGTACCTCCTGCTCTGCGTGCTTATATTCGGTACGATTGTGGTCACGCGTTTGAAGTTCGACTATGATCGCGCCAGTTTTCTTTCTGCAGGTTACAGTGTAAACATGGCTGATCCACTAGCAGTGTGTACAAAGGGAAACAATAGTACCAACTATATCTCAGGTAAGATCTTTAATAATTTAAATGCAAAATCAATCGTTATCTATTTCCTTGAATCCTAATCTTTTATTGTCCTTCATCACCTCTAAAATATTTTCTCATATTCATTCGTCTTAGTAGATTTATGGCTTTGCTTATGGTTAAAATTATTTAAAAATTAAGAACATTTATAATATATATATATATATATATATATATATATATATATATATATATATATATATATATATATATAGTTTAATCTACCGGCGGTTTTGACGTATGGGTGACCAATATTTAGACAGTACATAATTCAATTATAACGGTCAATGCTTGAGTCAAACAAGTAACACTTTTCAGTAGAACAAAATAATGTATAATGAAATATACCCCCAAATCTCATTAGGTTTGAATTCAGAAATGGCCTTCTTCTAGACTGGTTGCCATCCAAGGCAAGAGAACCATGTCTTCCGTGGTTTTTTAGCTCATAGTTGGAATAAAATGGATTCATACCTTTTCAAATTTGAACCAAATTGACGCGGCTAAAATATGAACTCAGCAATTATATTTTTCGCGTAGATAACCGCTGCACTATCAGTACATCACTTTCATAAGAAGCCGGTGGTCGGTATTCGGTGGGATATAGTAGATATATAATCAAATTACCTCAATATACATAAATTCATTAAAAATATGTCATTTACTCACTAATAAATGTTTTTACCTTCCACAAGAAATTTTATAATCACTAATTTGGTTTACCAATGGGAAATCCTCTTAGTGCCGTTTTGTCCTGTCCAATTCATCTAGACAAGGGGTGGTAGAGGGTTCAATCCCTTGTCTAGATGAATGGATTTATCGGTAACCTTGGAAACCCTCAAACTATGAATCTTTCCTGTGCCGTTAACAACCGTAAATTTTAAAAAGTAAGTTACTCCAAAATTCGCTTGATGAGGAAATGGAACTAATGTCTTTGGTTTAATAACAAAATTAAATTCAGGGGCTTTAGCTTCCATTTCTGAAACATGGTTATCACTGTGTAGCGGTAAAACCATATTTTAAATCTATTAATTTATAATATATATATATATATATATATATATATATATATATATATATATATATATATATATATATATATATATATCTGTGTGCGTGTGTATCATAAAGTCATTTATATAAATAATTAATTAGCAATGTTAATGAGATTAATGGCGAAATCACTTCGCTAACAAGACTTAATGAGACTAACATACTATCAATTCGTTGAATAATGCGATCATTATATTTGAGTTGTATATTTGAGCTGCTGTAAGATTGAATTGGCATTATAAAATTCAAACAAAATTCTTACTTTATTGATTTGAAGAAGAACTAGCGTGGCGGCATCGCACGCTTCAAAATAATATAACTGTGAATAAATAGCATATATAAAACCATTTTCGATCTACATTACAGATATTTCGTCTTGGTGTTTTGCTTGTACATGGAAAAATGTGTTCTTAAGACGACAATTTGAAATTGTCGAAAGTACTAGGTTCATCAATTTCATCTGACAACAACTTAAATATAAGGGTCGTATTATTCAAGGAACTGATAGTAAGTTAATGTTCCATTATTCTTGTTAGCGAAGTGATTTAGCCATTACTTTCATTAACATTGCTAATTAATTCTTTGTATAAATTACTTTATGATATAATATGCACACTGTAATATATATATATATATATATATATATATATATATATATATATATATATAGAGAGAGAGAGAGAGAGAGAGAGAGAGAGAGAGAGCGAGAGATAGATAGATAGATAGATAGATTATTTATTCAAAAATTTCAGTATATATACATTTTATATATAATGATAGTTTTCAGTGAAAACATTATTATTCCTTCTTCACAGAGAGGCTGTGAAACTTGAGAACAATTGAAAATGTGCTGCTAATCAATACATAGAAATTCTGATCACATTCCGAGGTTGATTTTTACCCCACCTTCTAACTTTTTTTCTAAAATTTTCTTAAATGAACAAAACAGCCGTATTTTAAAAGCACATAAGGAGATAAGAATTTTTATAATTCATTTTTGTTAATTCTACGGCACCAGTCCATTCTTTCCAAAAATGTTCTCTTTTGAATATATTTCAAATCCAATCCAAATACCACGACAACCTAAAAGAGACAGTCAGAGAGATATGAAGAAATATACAGACAAAGTAAATTGAATTCTTCTTGATGAATATCAATATATCGTTGGTGTCCTCTTGGCAAAATAATTATACACCTTTTTTCCACTGACCATTTTCTTCGATATTGTTTCTACCACGCTAAATTAACTAAATAATGTCCATTAGAAATTAGTCTCTATTGCTTTTAACAACGCTCTCCAGTCACAATACAAGCTTTTTGATATCGTAGAATTTTTCTGTTTCTTATTGAAAGTAGAAACTAGATTAGATTTAAAAATTAGAGAATCAACTTTCTGTCTATATCTCTGCGATGATGTGTTATGATTACTTGCATTATTTACATTAATCGGACTGTTATCCTTATCTTCATTACCATATTCAGTGGATAATGATGTTAAACCATTGTCTTTTGTGTGTAGTAGTAATCCAAATTTTCTTGGACTTGTGGAAAAATATTCTTCTGCTTAAGAGGTAATAAAACAATTAGGATTGGTCAGAGAAAAGGCAAAGGAAGAGAGTCTTTGTTTCTCCACCTGTTCAAAAGAACTTGAATTATATCCACACACACAACAGTGGTTAATTATAACAAAAGATAAGGAAAAATAATTCCTTTAATTAATATGTGGAAATTCACACAGACACTCACACATATTCTCACACACATACAGACAGACACACAAACACACACACACACATGTATATATATTTAGTTGGATTGATGTGAGTTTGTGACAATCTTGTATATATAAACTTTCCACTATTGTGGCATCTTGAATTCGTCGATAGTTAATACTCTTACTGTTTCAGCTGCAGCAAAGCATACCCAAATCATAATTCTGCTACTGCCATCTTTAAGCACCAAATTCTTCTCTTAAAAAGCCGTATTAGGAGCTCGCCTTACACCCCACCTATCGTTCCTCCCATAAACCTCTAGTTAGGTCTCATCCGATCATAACCCCTTTACCCAGAACATTTATATTCTAATGGTTTCCAACTATGTAAAACTTTATAAATATTGAATTCATGCTATAGAGAAAGATCCATCGTAATTTTTGTCTCCTTTTTAGCTTGTCCAGCACAAATTATATTTGTGGGGGTCCTCGTGATTAATGAATTCGTTATCGTTGTCTTATACTGTAGTATATAAAAGGATTTTATATACTAGTTTGATACAAACATTCCCTGTGACATCTACTGCAATGTGCTAGAGAAATCTTAGAAGCGTGCCTAAAATTAAATGTATTAATAAAATTTTGAACCCAAAAAATATTTGTCATCCTAACATATCTACCTAAATTTTTTTTCTTTTTATTCTCTCTGTCTCTGAATATTCTAGGATTCAAAGGACAATAATTTGGTGTAAGAACGCTGTACTGAGGAATTATAACTATTGATTGATATACTGGTAGAGGGAATGTTTTTTTCTGGGAAAAAAGAGAATGTTTGATGACTTTGTTTATTCATCTCTCACAAGGATTCTAAAGATAGTATCTGTCCACACATTAGGCCGGATAACCCCGTGCCTTGACCCCCTGTGCAGCCCTACCGCCCAGTCAGTCAGTTATGTGCCATGATACACGCATAAGCGATTATGTATCTTTCGATACATAACTGACGCGGTAGAATATTTTTCCCGCAGTAGGTTGCCATTTCTTTCTGTCTTTCAAGTCTATCTGTCCTGTTATTTACACATTGATGGGAGGAGGAGTAGAAGATTCATACCTTTCCCAAGGGTATTCGACTGCAATTCGAACATGCATCTCCGATTCATTAATCAGAGCCGCTATCCATTACGCCACCATCGGGCAGTTTAAATCGTAAGGTAGTATAAACACTATCTCCTCATTTGTTTCAATTCGCCTGCTGAAGCGGATGTTGAAGAGTGGCGCCTGTAACGACATTATTACAAAATTAAAACATAGAACTAAATAAAATAAATAGATTAATAAATAACTAAAAAAATAATTAGTAAGAAATTGTAGATGACTGTGTGGGTTTGCGTGTTGTTGTATGGGAAATATATGTTGGTGAATTTTGGTTTTACGAAGAGATGACTTGGAGATAAAATTGAACCACCGGAAATAGTTTTCGATTTGAGGTCGCTGAACTTTATATAATTAAAGAAGGTCATATTGGCAGATAGATCAGATTCGGCCCCACGACACAGTGTTGTTCCCTGCTCTGTAAATCGCTGGAAGATATTAAAAGCAATCTGGAGAATATGTAGATTTACAAAGTAAGAGGGTGTTCGCCAATGAAGTGTGGATCCCCAAAAAAGAAGATTCTGAAGAAATTGAACAATTCGGAACGATTTTTTTGCTGGACACTGAGAACAAAATCTTATTCAGCATCTCCTTCAAATGACGTTGGAATTATTCTCTTGCCAATAATTAGATACTTCAATTCAAAAGGGTAGCATTGCATGCATTCCAGGGTGCCTGGAACAATATAGGCGCGATAACTAGGATAAACTAAGTGCCATCTAGTCATACTTTCCAGGACTTTGCTAACGTATATGGATCCGTTCCACATAAATTAGCCCGAATAATGTAAATAGTGTACATGATACCTCATCTCAGAAATATAGACAGATACTGAAGAAGGCCGGAGCGTACAACGGACAAAACGTTGTGATAAATATGGCAGAAATATAGACAGATAGATTCTTAGTTTTCGTGTTGTTCTATGAGAAACACGTGTGTAACACTTGGTAGAATATTAAAAGGTCCAACTACAAGAAAATGCCGGACTTGAATTTAGTCCAATTGAAGATGAAAAGAAAACAAACAAACAAGTCCGATATATATACAGGGCTGTTCGATAAAAGTGACTCACCTGATATTTTTTACTTAAAAATATTTTCGCCTATTGTTTTGGGGGTCAAACTAATTTTTAATCTTACTAATATAAAGACCTCTTCCCGACTACCCAGTAAAAATGTTTGCTCACCCTAAGGTATTCTATTGATAATTATAATTTTGGATATAAATAAGATTTATGGGGGAAAAAATGACTCACTTATTTCCTGCAACTAGTAATCAATAGAAACATAACCGAACAGCTTTAAATAAAGAATAATAGAGGTATAATTTATTTATAATAGGTAATATAGTTCGAAATATTTAATAATCTATGGGTCCTCCTTTATTTTCAATAACCTTTTGAACCCATTTTGGCATTGACTTGATTAGGTTCTGGCAAATCTCATCTCCAATCAAATCCTCTTTGTTGCTCAACTGATTTCTCGAGAGCCTGTACCTTCTAATGCTTCATAAGTTTTCTATGGGGTTGAGGTCAGGAGAATGGGGCGGTCATGTCATGACACTCACCTGCTTCTCATCAAAGTATTCCTTCATCAATTTTGATTTGTGACAGGGAGCATTATCCTGCATAAAAATGAGCTTGGTGGGGTCGATTTGCACCCTTTCAGCAGAAGGGAGCAGACAAGACTCTAAAATTCTTTTGTACTGCTCTCTCCTGAGAGTCTTTTCAATAGGTTTTAAAAAACCAGTTTCATGAAAAGAAAAGCATCCCCAGAACATTATACTGAACGGATGCTTGACAGTACTTACTGCTAAATTCAAAGAGCTTTCAAAGCTTCTTCTTCGGATCAGGTGAGTCACTTTTATCGAACAGGCCTGTATATATATATATATATATATATATATATATATATATATATATATATATATATATATAAACAAATATATGTATTAAAGTAAACAATTTTACAATGGACAATAACATTTGTGTTTGTGTAACATTGGTGTCTGTTCTTTGGTGAATGTTCGTACGTACGTGTATGTGTGTATAATGTTCGTGGCGTCTCCCACAAATGGGAAGGCGCGTATCTTCTAAGAGAGCTTACATTGTAGTCATTGAAATGAAGAAATGAAAAAGAGGATTTAACTCAACTCCACGCGAGGGGAGATGCGGCACGAGGTCTGAAGGAAAGAGAACGAGGTAAGAAGTCGGCCAGTATTTATAGTATAGGGAGAATGACCCCTAGTGAGAATTTGGGAATTAAGAAGGAGCTAACTCCGACAAAATAATCACGTTTATTATTGTTGATGTTATAATATTGTCTAGTTGAATCAAAATTAATTAGAAAAATTACATTAAAGCTTATAAAGAATACGTTTGAAATTAGTCGTTAGAATTAAGAACGTATCTCATCCAACAGCGAATATTTTGTCTGCTTTGAATTTATTAAATAAAAACAAACGTTGAATATTAAGAAAGTGGATAAGTTATTATTCACTTGTATAAAATTTAAATTCACCTTTAGCTGATATAATATATGTAAATATTATCATAAACTGAATCTATAAGTAATGAATAAATATTTAAATTACATTTTTTCAGTTCAGGCCGACTAATACGGTAAGTAGACAATGATAAGAATATTAAATAGATAACATAGATAACTCTAAATATCCGACTATATAAGACGACCTCGGTGCCAGGATTTCCAATACTGAATCTCATAACCATTAAAAAATCTGTCTATCTATCTATCTATCTATTCAAAAACATATATATACATCTAGAGAAAACATATATCTATATAACTATCTATATATATATATATGACATATATCGATATATGTATATATCAAACATATAAAGATATATATATATAAATCATACATTGATAGATATATATAAACATAAATATATAAAGAGATTCATAATCACATATGTACTTATATTTATAGACATATATATACACACAGATACACACACACACACACACACACACACACACACATATATATATATATATATATATAGATATATTATATAGATATACACACACTCACATATACATATATATATATATATATACATTTGTATATGCATATATATATATGTACATATACATACGTATATATATGTATATATATATATACATACTTATATACATGCACGGTGCGATGGATAAATTGTCGTGTATATTATGCAAAAAATGAAAATAACACTTACATCTTATTTTAATAGATTTAGTTACCAAAATTACCAAAAAAATCTTGAAATACTAAAGACTAAATTTATTCAATATAATCGCTATTGACGTCAACCACCGCCTCCAGACGACTTCGGAATCTCTTGAAACTCTTCTGGACGGTCTCCTTTTTTATGTTCCTGAAAGCTACCATGATCCTTGCATTCAGTTCATCTTTGGTGTTACAAGGAGGTTGGTTGCTCTCTCGCTCAACTGGGCCTCGCACATAATAATGAAAGCGATTACAGTCTGGGAATTTATGGCCATGTGTAAGAAGGGATGTTGTAGCAGATGTGGTCTGACAGCCAGGACTAGCTTCTCTTGCTTGTGTGGCATGGTGCTGAATCCTGTTGCCAGACATAGGATCTTCCAGCAGGGACCCTCTTCTCCCAGAGCAGCACTTAATGTAGGCCTCCGTATTTATAAATCAGCTCGGCCTGTCTTTCTCGAATTCCGACAGTAAAAAAAATAAACTCCAATTCTTAGACCTTCTCGTAGAATACAATACCACCACTTTCACCACATCTTGTATAAAAACCCCACGAGCAGAAACATTTTCCACCTTAATTTTAAGAGTGAATACCCATTAGATATAAAATAGCAGTGACAAAAATTTCCTAAAGAGAGTACACGAACTTTTTTCCTCTCGTTTACTTTTCCTTAAATATCACAACAATGCAAGACAAACGCTAGTTAACAATGGTTTTCCCAACTACCTCATCGACCAGCAGAAGAGAATACTTCTATCTAAAGTAACTAACAGCAATAATAAATATACAGATATAAACAATAACATTAACATCTTCTGCAAATGCCAAATATATGTAAACTATAAGCAAGACGAATTTTCTCTTAGAAATATCATAAAGAAACACGTAACTCCAGTCGGCAAAAACAAGGAAATTAAAATTATTACTCCAAAAAATTTAAAACAGCTAACCTTATCATAAAAAATAACAAGAGACCTGCAAACTAAAAAGTAAAAACAAAGAACATTATTTAAGAGTTCAAATGCCCCTTAAAGAACTGTGCTCCTGATCAAACAGAACTCATAACTAATTACAGCTGTCACACTACTACATGCATATCCAGACGACGTACATTACATCTATATGACAGTTCTATTTGAACTCATCTAAACAACTCATTTAGACACACACACAATCCTACCAGACTCCATCCGAACTCGTAGAAAAAATGCCGTCCTGGGTAAGACAATAAACTACATCCAACAGCAAGGCATCTGATCAGGTTTTGAGGAGTGTGGAACCACCTCTTAATTGCTGGTGTTCCCAGGTCCACCCAGACCCGGGGTGGTAGCACTTGTTAGGGTCCCAGCTATGGGCAAATAGTTAATACCCAAACTGAGGTAAAAAGCATTATAAAAGTGTAAAATAGGTTTTAATACCAGAAATAATTTGTAAAAATTATTACCAGAAATAAAAGTTTTGAAGAAAAAAACTATTCCCAGCAATACGTTTTGGAAAAAAATAATATTATCAGCTATACATTTTTGAAAAAATACATTACCAGCTAGACATTTTTGAGGAAAATTATTTTAACAGAAATAGATTTTTTATAAAACAAAAATATTACCAGGAAAAAAAAAGTTATTGGCATTAAATGGCCCATTGAAGTTTGATGTGCCGTAAAACAAACCAAAGAAAATAATGGAAGCGCTAATAATAAAAAGATAAAGATAACGCTCAATAATATTAACTACGAACACGGCCAGAACGTGTGGAAAATAAAACATCCCTATACCTCTAGATAAATACACACAAGGCATACGTTCAGTAAAAAAGTAAAAATAAAATCATTATTGGTAATGGCTAAAAGTACAGTCGAATTCGCCTGGAAATACAGAAGAGTTGAACAGTGTTTACTCATTTGGTGTCCAGAAAAGTAAACAATTGTACGAACACAAGAAAAGTTAAATAAAACGCGAGGAGATCGGTGCTGATAGAAAAATTCATTAAGAAATATTTTGTATAAGGAGTTACAAAAAACCAAAACTCGATGCTTAAAAAAGAAGAAAAATCATTTTAGTGCAGAATGTACATCTTCCGCTGATTTTTTCATCTTCTTTTTCACTTTTGTCTGCTTCCAGAAAAAATTGACCCATATGTGCCTTAACATCTTTTGGATAATTGTCAAAAATTTGAAAAGAGTCACAGTTTTGGCATCTAAGTAACATAGGTGGCTGGTAAACTATTTACATTATTCGGACTATTCTCCTCATCTTTGCCGCCATGTTTATCACAACGTTTCGGCCGTTGTACGCTAAGACCTTCTTCAGGTGTTGGAATGTCGAACTCACCCCTATATTTCGATCACTGGGGTATACTGTTCTATTTCCATGTACCATTTCTAATGGATGTCAGTTATCAGTTATATCCTGTTAATTCTCTCTCAAAGTTCTCCACCGCCTTAACCGTAGAACGCTAACCATCAATTAAAGTTACACCACTACTAACCATGGGTATATCATACCCGATTTGGAAAATATAAAAAAAATATTAAATATAAATCTTTATTTGAAATATTTTACATGCTGACACTTCAAACTTTGTACTTTGAGTTAACATTAATAGGAACTGAATAACATATTATTTAGGTATGAAAATCAGGTACTGAAAATTGTAATTAAAAATAGGAAAATTCGCGCTGGGTACTATATACCCATGGTTAGTGTTCTAGAGATAACCAGTTATTGAACTCACACTTTTTGGGTCCTGTCAATGGATAAAACTAACGCCTTTATCCACTGTGCCATGTGGACTTGAGGACATCTGTGTATGAATAGTCCGAATTCTGTAAATAGTGTACATAATACCTCATCTCAGAAATATAGACAGATACTGAAAGGCCGAAACGTCGTAATAAATATGGCGACAAAGATGAGGACAATAGTCCGAATAATGTAAATAGTGCACGTAATACCTCATCTCAGAAATATAGATAGATACTGAAAGGCCGAGACTTTGTAATAAATATGGCGACAAAGATGAGGACAATAGTCCGAATAATGTAAATAGTGTACATAATACCTCATCTCAGAAATATAGGCAGATGAGGACAATAGTCCAGGAAGATTTTAGTTAACTCCAAGAATTTTCGGTAATCATCTCACTGTTGTTTCTGCGTAGAAATTTGTTATTCAATAAATCCAAGAATGGTAGCGCGGAAATCATCTGGCACTTCATTTCTACCACTTATGTAAACCTTCTTGTTGAGTTTCGTCCATGTTTAATTCTTTTGAAAGACGCCCTATCTGGACCGGAAGTCGCACCCATCATTGAGTCGAAACTCAAAAATGGGATGACGGTAAGGGAAGCACAAGAAGTCGCAATTGAACCATTTTTTGTAAATATGCACAGGCGCCATTTGCTCGGTATGTGCCTATTGTTGTCGTATCAAAGCAAAGTGCCTGAATTTTGTCGGTTGCACCCAACTTTTCCACCGCTTGTTAAACAACCGTAGCTTACTGTTCTTGCATTTCAGAGACTCCAAACATTTGCTCATTGCCTTGAAATGTTACTATTATTACCAGTCTATAAACGTTTTCAACGCCCCTTGAGGGGATTTCCATCCCAGTGCAGCACAAATTCTTGACAGGCCTTTAGGCTACATTTCTCCTGTATCTCTATGTGTCTGGCTTCCCTAAAAGATTTTCTAAGGCGTTGAAAAGAAGTGCGATTTATTATCTGGTTTTCAGTATCACGCCTGGAATCTTCTACGGTAGCTATTAATATGTAAACCCCATTTCTGTCAATGATTTTGTAATTATCAAAAACTTCTGCAAAACTGGGAGTAAAAAAAAACTGCAATTTATCTCGATTTGCTGTAACTGCTTGCTGATATTGGCTGAAAGATGACAGAGAAAATTCTACTGTCATCACCACCACTACTACATTCTCTGCTTGATGTTGAATCATCAGCTTCTGATCTAGCAAAATGATAAGTATAAAAGTTTTGTTCCATCTCTTCATAAGTTTTTTTTGTGGCAGTTTCCATTGCAATCCGCTTCAGTGCTTTTTTCCTCCTTGTATTTTAGTTTTTGATCTACACCAAACATAGAGCCTAGGCATTATTTGTAGCGCTGAAACATACGGAACTTTTCATCCTCTTCAATTTCCATCTTTCCCAAAGCATCTGACTTCGTTATGTCAAAGAAATCGTCCCGCTTTTCCACTAAAAAAGTTCTTTTTTCTTTTTCCCTGCTTGTAGTTCCAGTCAAATCTTTCTGTAAACCTGTCTATTGAGTAGCTTATCAACACAGTGGTCAGTACTTCTGATAGGTATTCGTACTTTTTGCCGAAAAAATTGGAAACTCCATGAATCATTGATGCTGCAATTTCCTTCGCAGTATGATTTCCAAATCTTACATTGTAGAAAAAAAATCATTAAAACTTGCCGATTCGAGGATATTTTTGTTCCTATGATATGATTGGAAATGTAGCCAACAAGAGTGAAAAGAAAATCTTTTCTTAACCTGTGTGTTGAACTACCTGAAAAACTTGATGCCATTTTACAGGTGTAGCAAGTACTCGTAAAGGAAGACACTTCGCACCTGCACAAACAGTTCTTAAAGAAAAAAGGAAGAATTAACCATCAAATGTATCATTGGTCACAAAATACGTATACAAAGCACATAATATTATGAAAACGGGGAGGTTATAATCATAGTTTTACAACTTTGTCAGGGCAACGAACACAACATAGGGAAGATCTATATCATAATGCCATAACAAAATGACAGAGTCATTCAAAGTTATTATGAATAGAATAAATGTTATTTAAAAATGCGTATGACGTCAAAAATAGGTGTTAGTCCGTTACCATTGTTCTGACTGCAACTTTGCAAGTTGCTTTCCTCAGTTGCTTTCTCACTTATCCTTCTAAGCGTAAGTCTGGAAATTATTTTAATTTAAGATAAAATTAAATAAGAATTAAAAACTTTATTTCAAAAATGACTTTACGTGCAAAAATTTGAAAACTTCAGGATCGCTGAAGGTCGCTTTGCAGTTGTCAGCTTGAGCTAAAATTTTGCATAGATACGTTTTTGGATCAAAATAGGAGGTTGGGTGCTAAACTTTTAGAAATATGAAAAATAAGGGCCACTCTAATATATATATATATATATATATATATATATATATATATATATACGAGGGTCATTGAAAAATAAGGTGAATTTTTCGGTATAAGGACTTCTAATACAGATAGAAACTTATTTTTGTTTTCAACTTAGACTCCAAGCACTGTCACACACTTTTCCCATCTGTGCACAAGCTTCCGTATTCCCTCAGCGTAAAAATCTTTGTGCTGATGTCTCAGCCAGTCGCTCACAACACTTTTGACTTCATCGTCACTTTTAAACTTCGTACCTCTCGTGAACGCTTTCAAGGGACCAAACAGGTGAAAGTCTGAAGGGGCAAGGTTTGGGCTGTAAGGGGGATGAGGGAACAGTTCCCAGCCCATATCGTTGATGGTCTGCACCGTTTGGGCTGCTGTGTGAGGCCTTGCGTTGTCATGATGCAACATGACTCCTTCTGACTGATGACTCATGCGTTTGTTCTTTATGTCTTTCAAAGTCCTTGCAATGTCATCCACTGTCACGCTTCTGTCAGACTGAATGAGGTCATTGACTGTTTCGATCACCTCAGGAGACCTCACTTCTATAGGCCTCCCAGGCCTGTCTTCATCCTCAACACTGCTCCGTCCTTCTTTAAACAATTTAGCCCACTTGTAGACATTTTTGGGGCTGAAACATGTGGCACCATTCACAGTTGACATTCTCCTATGAATTTCGACTGGTTTGCACCCTTCAGCAACCAAAAACTTGATAACTGACCGCTGTTCAATCCTGGAGCATTTGTTAATCGCCAAAACTCTCAAAGTTTTTTTTAATCTGCAAAAGAAATTAAATCCACGTGAAAAAGAAGTAAAACAAAAAATAAATAAAAAAGAGTAAGATTCTAACTGTATTAGAAGTTCTTATACCGAAAAATTCACCTTATTTATTGAATGACCCTCGTATAAACCCCACTGTTATATTTAAAAATAGGTTTCATGCCCCACCACATCCTTCCCTATATTTACAAGACACCCTTCTTTAAATATATAGTTACACATTTTTTTCTTTTCTACTTTTTTCTTTATACATTTGAGATCGACTTACTTTCTTCTTTTCTTTTATTCTCTTCACCATTCTTCTTTTTTTCCTTCTTCTTCCTTCTCATAAACCCCCTCCTCCTTTCTATTTCACTCAACGTTACGCGTTTGACCGTCGTGTGTTAAAAATCTACATATTATTTTTACCTTTATTTTTTCACACGTGTATTGAGCACTATTTATACTACACTTCTTCTCCCCCAGCTATGGGTTAATTAGTAAATATTGTATCACTCAACAATTATTATCCTCCAAAGTATTTTCTGACTTTAAATAACCTGCAAAGTATTAAATAGCCGTAGAAAAGGAATCAGTCCTTCTGAGAAGAGTGATGTTGGGGAAACAGAATATCATCGAAGTGGCATAAAGAGATTTTTGATGAATTAGCAATATCGAGTCGTTATTTCTCAGTACCCTTGAAAATAGATGTTGATATTGGAAATGCCATCGATATGTTAAGACTGACAAGCCTTCAGAAAGAAATAGGAGTAGGCTATCAATATCCAACCCAACATTAACAGGTCACCTTATGAAGGATGCAAGCAGCTGTACGTGGTTGACAGACATTAACCAAAAATGCATTGAACAAGACAAAGACAAAATGATATCTGCCAGCGGATAAGGAGTCATGGACAACAATGATATACTAATATTTCCTGGTCTGATTCACTTCTGACCAGTAACCTTTTATATATATATATATATATATATATATATATATATACAGGGTGTCCGTAAAGTTCGTGTGCACTTTAAAAAAATTATAACTTTATTTGTATTTGCGATAGAAATTATCTGCAAAAAAATTTAATGAACTTAGTTTTAAGTATACCTAAAATTACTAATGTGATTTCAGGCATTACTGTAAATCAGTTGGCAAATGTTTTCCGTGAATTGCAAAATCGTATTACCCTTTGTATTGCTAATGATGGAAGACATGTGGAAACTTAAATAAAATTTCAATAAAATCTTAAAAAATTTACTTCTCTCTAATCCTTTTTACAAATGATTTCTATCGCAAATACAAATAAAGTTATACATTTTTAAAGTGCACACGAACATTATGGACAACCTGTATATATATATATATATATATATATATATATATATATATATATATATATATATATATATATATATATATATGTGTGTGTGTGTGTGTGTGTGTGTGTGTGTGTGTGTGTGTGTGTGTGTGTGTGTGTATTGCGTTGAATGTCAAAGACAACATAGTCCTGCATATTCTCTTTTGAAAAGAGAATATGCAGGACGATGTTGTCTTTAACATTCAACACATGTTTAAAAGAAAAGCTGCTGCCAAATTACACACGCACACACACACACACACACACACACACACACACACACACACATATATATATATATATATATATATATATATATATATATATATATATATATATATATATATATATATATATATATGCGTGAGTATGTGTATGGCGAATACATAAATTGCACTTACTCAGTTAAATTTCACCGAATTTGAAATACCGGCTTGGAATTTGCTGCTATTCTTCTGTTCCACTAGCTGCCTATCAAGTTTAGAAAGCTTAATTTAGGTTGATATTTAATCCATCGTGGGGAGGAGAATTTACCGAAATGATTTTCCCGCTGCATTCTTAGCGGATAATGAATTCCGAGATGTCTTTCTAGACTGACTCTTGCCCCAAGAGATGGATTCCAATGTTATTAAATGTCTAACCAGTGGAGGAATTGACGATTTCATGCTATTTCCAAGGTTATTCATATCGAGATTACGCAAAGCAACAGTGGAGGCCAAAATTTGAACCCGGAACTATGATTCCATTTTTGCACCGATAACTGCTAAACTACAGCTGTTATTGGGAATGATAATAACAAGATGGCGTCGGTGGAGGGGGAGATTTAGTGTTTAATATAGTTTTGCGGTTGAATGGAATGGTTTCTTGAACAGGAAATTAAATTACAAATAATATTGTATATTTCACAAAATTTTATTGACTTAGCAGAAGTAATGAAAAAGGAAATAAAATGATGGAAATGAAAGTGTATATATAAAGATGTCCTTGTTCGTTGTGGCTGAATCAGTACTAAGGATAGTAAGTAAGATTAATTGGGAAAAGTTAATCTTTAATTTGGTAGAATTATGACCTAAGGGCATTTGTATACTATTTTGCGCTGGGAAGACAATAGACTTCTTGTTTTTATAAGAGGAAAGAGAGAGATCAAGAGAGAGATCTAGAGAGAGAGAGAGATCTAGAAAGAGAGATCTAGAGAGAGAGAGAGCTAGAGAGAGAGAGAATAGATAGATAGATACGAACAGACTTAGATACGAACAGACTTAGATAGATTGATAGATAGAACGGACATACTTAAATAGATAGATAAATAGATAGATAGATACGAACAGACTTATATACGAACAGATATAGATAGATAGATACGAAAAAACCTAGAAAAGAACAGACTTAGATAGATAGATAGATAGATACGAACAGACTTAGATACGAACAGACTTAGATAGATAGATAGATATATAGATAGATAGATACGAACAGAATTAGATAGATAGATAGATACGAACAGACTTATATACGAACAGATATAGATAGATAGATACGAAAAAATTAGAAAAGAACAGACTTAGATAGATAGATAGATAGATACGAATAGACTTAGATACGAACAAACTTAGATAGATACGAACAGACTTAGATACGAACAGACTTAGATACGAACAGACTTAGATAGATAGATAGATAGATAGATACGAACAGACTTAGATAGATAGATACGAACAGACTTATATACGAAAAGATATAGATAGATAGATACGAAAAAACTTAGAAAAGAACAGACTTAGATAGATAGATAGATACGAACAGACTTACATACGAACAGACTTACATACGAATATATATATATATATATATATATATATATATATAGAGAGAGAGAGAGAGAGAGATAGATAGATAGATAGATAGATAGATACGAACAGACTTAGATACGAACAGACTTAGATACGAACACACTTAGATAGATACGAACAGACTTAGATACGAACAGACTTAGATAGATAGATATATAGATAGATAGATAGGAACAGACTTAGATAGATAGATAGATAGATACGAACAGACTTAGATAGATGGATAGATACGAACACACTTAGATAGATAGATAGATAGATACGAACACACGTAGATAGATAGATACGAACACACTTAGATATATAGATAGATAGATACGAACCGACTTAGATAGATAGATATGAACACACTTAGATAGATAGATAGATACGAACACACTTAGATAGATAGATAGATAGATAGATACGAACACACTTAGATAGATAGATAGATAGATACGAACACACTTAGATAGATAGATAGATAGATACGAACACACTTAGATAAATAGATAGATAGATAGATACGAACACACGTAGATAGATAGATAGATACGAACAGACTTAGATAGATAGATAGATAGATAGATAGATAGATATGAGCACACTTATTATAGATAGATAGATAGATACGAACACATTTAGATAGATAGATAGATAGATAGATAGATAGATAGATAGATAGATAGATAGATAGATACGAACACACTTAGATACATAGATAGATAGATAGATAGATAGATAGATAGATAGATAGATAGATAGATAGATAGATAGATAATTATTAAGAAAATAAATGCACGGAGGGGCTGAAAATAGTCTATGATGAAGTATTCCTAGAGCTGTAAAATCTTGCATCTATTAATTTCAATTTTTTTTTATTAATAAATACATTGTTTCTTTCCAGGTAAACTGACATCTGACTGGGTCAAAGAAGACTTCAACAGTAACTAGTAGTGACTTCTCTTGAAAATGGACAAAATTTGCCATCTTGTTCTGTTATCCTCCTGCTTATTGGTAACTCCCTCTCGTGGTTGTAATTAAGGGATTCTTGGTACAGATGTGGGGTAACTCCACAACGATATTGAGCCAGATTGTGGTTTATTGCTGAAATAATCTGGGATTGTGTGGGCAAAGTATAATGAGGCACTGATATCTTCTCTGCTTTTATAAGAATCAGAAAGTATTTCGCTGATCTGATTAATGAGAACAATGAAGGCATTAAATCCTGTAAATACTGATGACGACGTAGATTCTAAAGATTTCCTCCTCTGATTTTATGCTTTCGAATGGAACAAATCAAAGACACTATCGTGCAATTCCTGTAAATTCTTTCATTCTTAAGCATAAAAATGTGCTATATTATCATTTACGAACTACAAGAATGCTGTATTTACTGGCATCATACCCAAAAAATGAAGAATTAAACGCGGGCAATCTTTTTCGCAGAATCTCCAGTTCTTTCATCAACGAATAATCTTCAGTTCATTGTAGGATTTTGCTAACAATCATATAACGAAAAATTTCACTTTTCCTATATTTATTTTCTTTAAAAGAATTAACAAAAATTATCAAAATAACGAATAGAATTCTTAAATCTGACGTAATTTAATTTTTTTTTAAAATCTCAGAAGTTATACAAAAGAGAAAAAAGATCGCATAGTAAAAGTAAGAAAGTAATGCTTGGAAGACAAAAATGGTAGGACAAATGATCCTTTTGTGAAAACCTTCGTTCGCCTCTCTGACTTTTTAATCTCACCACGTTAACCAGGTTGAATGGATTTTAATGAGAAATACGGAAAATAACTGATAGAGCCTAGAGGGGATATTATTATGAATATCTTCCTTTTTATCTGTCAATTGTATTTAACGCAGCAGAGAACACACACACACACATACACACATATATATATATATATATATATATATATATATATATATATATATATATATATATATATATATGTATGTATATATATATATATATATATATATATATAGAGAGAGAGAGAGAGAGAGTGGGTCTATTAAAAATAACAATGTAACTAAAAACCGAATTTATTTAGCTTTTAATAAGATGTTCCACGTTTTTTTTTACAATGAACGTTCAGAAAAAAAATAAAGGTAATGATTCATGAGAGTATTGCCAGTTGTCGAATTCATATTAACATGTTTTGACGACATCTTGGTGGAGATAATATTTCTTTCCGTGTGATAGAAGGAAAGTTGGCTCCCTGTGCCGAGCCAGGAAATTTTTCTCCCCGGATTCGATGCTCCAAATCTATAAATCAACCATTGGCCCTTGCATGGAGTATTGCTTCCATATATGGTCTGGAGACCCTGCTGTTTGCCTCAGGGTTCTTGATAAGATCCAGAGACGGATATGCAATGTAATTGGCCCTGGTCTGTCATCTCGTCTGCAGTCGCTCTCTCACAGACGCGCCGTTGCTTCGCTCTGTCTTTTTTACAAATACTTTCACGGTAATTGCTCCGATGAGCTGCTTCCGCTGGTTCCTAGGCCTCATGAATTTAAGCGTCCTACGAGGCTGGCATCCCGTTCCCACCCCTTCATCGTTGAAACTGTTAGATGTAGACGTCTCTTCTACTCCAATAGCTTCATGTCTCGCATATCTCGCCTGTGGAACTCTCTTCTTCATTCCTGTTTCCCTGACAAATATAATCTCCAACTATTTAAGTGTAACGTCAATCGACATCCCCAGTTGGCTTGATCTATCCACTTCCCTTCTCCACATCCTTTCCCCTTTCATTCCTATCTGCACTCGCTTCAAATCTTCTGTACTCCCCTTGCCTTGATCGATCCACTATCTTTCTCCACATCCTCTCCTTTACCACTCCTATCTGCTCTTCCTCCAAACCTTCTGTAACCCCTTGCGTGCTAGTGGCTTCCAACCTTGCTTGGGGTGAAAAGCTTTAAAAAAAAAAAGGAAAAAAAAAGAAGTGGTCAGCGGTTTATGCTAACTGCCAACGCTCATTCTCAGCTTAAAAAATTATGACGCAACGAAAGATCAGAGACTTGGAATGGAATTTTGTTTTCTCAGATCCCATCAATACGAATTAAGATACATATCTGAATTCATTGTTTCTTTTTGAAATGAAGGCATGCTAAGAATCAATTGGCACAAGCCATGACAGATCAATTCATGGATCAAAATTGATTCTTTTTTCTTTACAGTAAGGTTCACCCTGTACAAGGCCCGAGGGAGAGCCTAGGTGGAGAGTTACGTTAAGGGGTAACTTATATAGAGAGGAGGGGAAGATAACGGTTAACTCTAGACTAGAACATGTTCAGATTATAAAGATCGGACAAACATCCTCTTGCTCGTAGGGCAAGAGTTCGCGAGAAGAAGCTGCTTTAGTGGAACTTACTTCTCGCCATTGGTATACGAAAGAAATGAGGGTGGTTTCTTACTACATAAGTGGCATGGTGGGTCCTTGAAGGTCAAACTTGGCGCAACAAGTTCACCCAAGCACTTTCCATGGTAGTAGCGAGAGAGCAGTGAGAGGTTCGCAACATTCCGCTTGTGAGAGAGAGGTCGAAGAGTAGAAAATTTCCAACAATGACTCGGAGACACGCTTTGTCATCTACATAAAATATCACATCTCAAACATAACAAACATAGGCTGTATATATTATGACAATGCTTATAATCACATCACCAGTTCCCATACGATCCCGAAATCTAAAGAAAGTCGAGCCTGATTAATAAGTAGATGGGTGTCCATTTGGGTATACCTGGTGCTGTAAGCTTTAATGTACTGGTGATGAAAATGTCTCGAAATTTTTAAACGTAGATTCGAGTTTTTTTTTAAAATTATTTCCCGTTGGGTTTGTTAAATTCACTCACGCGTAAATGCGGTTGAGAAACTTATGACTACACTTCTTCTCCCCCAGCTATGGGTTAATTAGTAAATATTGCATCACTCAACAATTATTATCCCCCAAAATATTCTCTGGCTTTAAATAACCTGCAAAGTATTAAATAGCGGTAGAAAACGAATCAGTCCTTCCGAGAAGAGTGATTTTGGGGAACAGAATATCGAAGTGGCATAAAGAGATTTTTGATGAATTAGCAATATCGAGTCGCTATTTCTCAGTACCCTAGAAGACAGATGTTGATATTGGAAATGCCATCGATATGTTAAGACTGAAAAGCCTTACCTTACTGACAGCTCACCATATGAAGGATGCAAGCAGCAGTATGTGGTTGACAGACATTAACCAAAAATACATTGAACAAGACCAAAAGACAAAGGCAAAATGACACCTGACAGCGGATAAAGGGACATGGACAACAATGATATTTACCTTAAATTGAGGAGTAGAAGTCGACCTGGCGTACAAGTTGACCTCAAGATTTTTAGTTCAAAATTATTATTTGGCCCGATACCTGCAGTTTCGGTCGACACCCAAACATACGGTAGGCTACAAGTGGCGAGCAACTTATGTCAACCAGTAAATGAGGTTACAATATACGATACTCTGTATTAAAACCACATAAGATATACCTCTGACCTTAATCCTAACCACTTACATGTATCATCATCATCATCACCCCCCTTGACTTTTATAATCGTAGTGGTGGACCTAATGCAGAAACCATATTGAATCTCCTCCTCAATGGTCTATCAACGGCAGCCATCAGCAATTTTGGTATAGTCATACTTGTCCGTTGTCTGACATTGTCCAACAAGTTTTTGCGTTGGCGTCCTCACATACGTCCACCTTCAACAATGCCTTGCATGATGGTCTTTCAAAGGCTGCTGTGCCTTAATGTGTCCAAACCACGCCATTTTTCTCCGTTTGACAGTGACGAGAAGAGGTTCCTGGTGTCCCACAATACTTTCAACCCTTTTCCACACAAAGTCATTTTTCCTAATAGAAAATGTCAATGAGTTTTCTCATTGATTTGTTCACAAACGCTTGGACCCTTCCCTCTGTACCTACCAAATGTGTCCACATATCACATCCATATAGGAGAATGGAGACTACCAGTGATTTGTACTGTCTGTACTTTATTTGAAAGCTGATTTTGCTCCTCCATATTCTTGTCTAAGTGTTGAAATTTAACTTTTCACTAAGTTACAACAACACAATATGCGATAATTACCGGCGTATGTTACAAGTTGTTCACTATACAAGGCGTAAAGAAATGTATTACGATTTGTGTCTCACTTTACATGTAAGTTCCGAAAGGATTATGCACTTTCATGTACACTTAGACACAAATCGTAATACATTTCGATATACGTTCTATAGCAAACAATTTACAATATACAATATACGCTGGTAATTATCGCATATTGTATCGTTGTAACTTAGTGAACAGTTAAATTCGTCAGGTCTGCTGATAAGAAAATTAAAGTTAAGATATACTATAAAATATTAATACCGTTTATTACACAACATACCAAGTAGCTTTTATAGTACTGTTTCATATCGCATGTTATTGTAAAATACGTTATCACTCATCCGCTATTTGCATATGTGATGTAAAGAAACAAAACACGTGGGATGTAGCGTTAATAGAATATAGAATTTGTGTCACTATTTAATTATTTTATATTAATTTCTGTCTAAATATGCCAAATAGGTTCACCAAATAGGTTTCACCAAACATATGTTTTAGTGAGATATCTCTGTGATACCCTGCTGAAGGTACGGTAAGTGGTGTCCAGTAATTGTTAGGTATGTTGTCCTACTGGTTTGCAATTCGCTGGTAAAGGTTTGCTTTTTATACCAGACATATAAGTCGACCCCTAATTTTGGAAATATTTTTAGGCTAGAAATACGCCTCGATTTATGGTAACGGAGAAAGCAAAACTGAGCAATATTTTAATGCAAGTGTGTATAGGTTGAGTTTATAAATTTCACATCAACCCTTGCCTAGTTAATGACTATCGAAATAACTTTCTCTTATTATACTTGAATCTACAGGTAAACTTGATGCTTATACTTGAGACTATAGTCAGTTGTGGGTAATGCTTATAATTGAGTATATAGATAAAAATTGTTCGTTTTTATACTTGAGTCTATAGGTAAATATTGACCGGGTTTATACTTGATTAGGTATACTGTACCAAAATAAGGCAAGAGTGTGTAACACTTAATTGATAATAGTTTGTTTTCTTACCAATTTTAAGGGCTAACAGACAGAGAAGGAAGAGAAACAGGAATTTCTTTTTGAAAAATACTGAATAATAAACTCAGTAACCAAAACAAGGACGGTGGTGTGGAACTTCCCGAACAAAACGCGCCAAATGAACGTCTTTACAAACCGGTTTTTCTTTTGCACCGATACGCGTTCGCCATATGTAAATTACAAGGTAAGCAAAAAAGTTATGTCCGTTTTTAAAGGAAAAAAAGAAAACGCTTCACAGTATGTGTAACTTATATTTAGTCTTCGAAGTAATAGCCATCTGCATCCAGCACCTTCTGCCAACGGGTCTCCAGGTGTTCAATGCCCTTGCGGTAGAACTCGGCGGGTTTTCACGCAAAGAAGTCCGTGAGGGCTTTGCTCAAGTCTGCTTTATTGGTGAAGGTTTTCCCACGAAGATGATTATCCAGCTAGTGGAAGAGGTGGTAATCGGATGGCGCAAGGTCAGGTGAATGAGGTGGATGGCACAAAGTCCCCCACCCAAGTTGCTGTATGGTATCCCTGACCACTCGCGCGACATGCGGCCTGGCGTTGTCATGGAGGAAAAGCACACCTTTGCGATTCACCAGTGCTGGCTCCTTCTGGCGCAATGCCTGTTGCACACGTTTCAATTGCTGCGAGTATAGGTCTCCAGTGATCGTTTGGCTCGTTGGTAGCACTTCATAATGAAACACTTGACGACCTGTCCACCAGACACAAAGCATAATCTTGCGTGGGTGAATAGGCGGTCTTGCGGTGTGAAGGACAGCATCCTGAAGAGACAACCAATGTCTGGAACGCTTGGGAACACAACCCACTTTTCATCATGGTAAGCACGCGATTGAATAAGGATGCGGTACGGTGGCAAGAAAGCAGCGATACGCAGGCTGCCACTCGTTGTGCCTTGTGGACCTCCAACAGAGTTTGCGGAACCCACTTGCTCAGTTTGTACGTCTTACCTAGGTGGTGCAGGTGACGTCTAACTGTTTCATCGGAAACGTTGAACTGTCTTGCAAGTTCACCACACGTTAGACTACTGTCCTCTTCAATGGCCGCCTTCAGGACTCCGTCATCCAAGACCTGTGGTCTTCTACTGCGAGGATCATCATGGAGAGACAAATCTCCCGATTTGAATTTTCGAAACCAACGCCTTGCAGTATGTTCATCCACAGCACTATCCCCAAACGCTTGACATATGCGGCGACTTGATGCAGCTGCTGATAAGCCCACTTTGAAGTCGTAAAACAAACAGCCCTGAACGAGATCTCTAGACACTTCCATCCTTCTCACAGCTTATAACTGATGGGATGGCCGGGAACGGTGCGCGTGTTTTTGTATAACGTCTGATGTTCGTACTTCTGGCTGTCCGGATTTGAAAACAATTGCTACACGCATTTCGTATATATTTCAACTTCCCTCAATGAATAATCAAAAAACGGACAGAACATTTTGGGTTACCTTGTATTAACAAGCATACATGTAGATTTTATAATGATGAGTATAAAATATGGTAGTCGGAGAGTATTTTTTAGGGCAAAAATATTAAAAGCGATGATTCAAGAAGATATTTTATTAAAATTACATGAATACCGAACAATGAAAAACTTATTAACCGATATTTCAGATGAAGTATTTGAAAATAACAGCCAGCTGCAGATTAGCTTTTAAGCATTTACTAAATATGCTGCCCGTTAAAATCGACACCTTGAAAAAACATCTATGATGAGATTATTTATAGTAAACCTGCTGATATAAAAAAATAAGCTTCAATTGTTGTTAACTGGTGCAAGGAATGACTTGTTAATATTAACGTCCCCAAAACGAAGCTGCTCGCCTTTAATCATCTTTGATAACTCTTTTTGTCTACCATCATTACGGCTGGCGGTAGCCTCCAGGAGAGGGACTTATTGCACCTTCTCAGACTTGCGTTTGCCGCTGACATGGAGTAGAAAGATTAAATTGAATCAATTGTTAGATCTTCTGGCAGGAAAGTTGGTCCACTGCATCGTGCAAGGCAAGTTTTCTCGCCATAATCTATCTTACATCTTTATAATTCTATCCATCCTCCATGCACTGAATATTACTGTCACATTTGGTCTGGTGCTCCTGCTATATATTTAGAGATTATTGGCGTTTTTGGTTCTTAGCTGGCCTCTCGGCTCCAGTCACTTTCCCACCCTCATAAGGTAGCTTCCCTGTGTTTTTTTTCTATTTTTTTAAAAAAATGTTTTTTAAGCGTATCACCCCAGGCAAGGCTGGAAGCCACTAATATATTCATGGTGTTTTTTCAAATCTATTTTATCCTGCTTGTGCTTTAAGTGTAGTACTAGATTGGCGACAATGTCTCATTATTTTACACTTGTAATATTTACATGTAACCGTAAGTTCTATGATAATAGTTTCTTCTATTGCACTTCTATTCCGGCTTCTTGCTTCCCAGTCAACCTTTTAAAAAGGTATCTGAGATTTGTTGTTGGTCTTAGGCACATCAGATCTAATGATAATTTCTCCTAGGGACACAGGTTCGAATCCTACGGGAGGGTGGATAATTTATAGCAAGATTTCTCGAACATTGAAGCCGGTAGATGGAAATAAATAAATATACTGTTTAACACACACACACACACACACACACACACACACACATATATATATATATATATATATATATATATATATATATATATATATATATATATATATATCAGCTGCACACTCTAATATATATATATATATATATATATATATATATATATATATATATATATATAGATAGATAGATAGATAGATGTTAGATTGTGCAGCTTATATTTTATATAATAAAGAAACAATTTATACAACGAATTAGATAGCAATGTTATTATGAGTAATGGCGAAATCACTTCACTGACAGAAGTTAATCAGACATTAACTTACTAAAAATTCCTTGAATAATAAGATCATTATATTTCAATTGTTGTCAGATGGAAGACACATGCCAAGTACTTTCGACAATTTCAAATTGTCATCTTCAGGGCACAATTTTCTTATATATAGGCAAATACTAGGACGAAAATGTGTAGACCGAAAGAAGTATTTTTTTTAAAATTAGGCGATTTATTGACAGTTGAATATATGGCGAAGACATTTTCATTAATTGGATTAGATATACTAAGTCCTCTTTACTTTTACAGAGAAATACATATAACAAGAAAATTCCTTGGATTTTTATCTTTTCAAAATTCAAAAGAAATTCTCACTTGATCAATTTGAACAAGAACTCTATTGTGTCGACATCGTAGACTCCAAATCATTGTCGAAATTGATTGGCATGTGTCTTCCATCAAACAACAACTGGAATATAAGGATCTTATTCAAGGAATTGAGAGTAAGTTAATGTCTCATTATGTCTTGTTAGCGAAGGGATTACGCTATTCACATTAACATTGCTATTTAATTCTTTCTATAAATTGTTTATTTATCACAATATATACATATATATATATATATATATATTTTTATATATATATATATATATATATATATATATATATATATATATATGCCCTGACAATCCGCGTAGGTGAAACCTTGGTAGGTTTGTCTGGCTCTTTAGGTTGACTTACTTAGTTTGCTCTACTTGGCGTATTGAGCACTTTGCTTAGTTATTTTTACTTTACTCGTGTTGGAGGTTTTTTTTCTTTGGACTCTGAACTTAGATTCTAGACGATTACTTTCGCCGGATATATATCTTCTTAGTTCTTTCTTTTTTTATCCTTTTTATTCCCCTTAGGTATTGGCATGTTCATTTACAAGCCAACACACATAAGGTTTTGCCGGACGAGTATAGCTACTTATATTTGTAAGATTATTATTATTATTATTATTATTATTATTATTGTTATTATATATATATATATATATATATATATATATATATATATATATATATATATATATATATATATATATATATATATGTAAGGAGTGTGAGATAATAATGGTTCCTTAAGTAGTTTTGATTTTATGTTGATCATAGGAATAATATCTTTCTTCCTTTCGAGTATTATGAAGCTGTCTTCTCTGCTGAGAGATATATGACGAAAATTATCTTTACTCATTAAGTTATATAATTAATTGTTTACATATAAATCCACTCTCTGGTAGGTATAACACTTCTCACCTGCAAAATAAGGTGTTAAAATCAGAAGTTAATTAAGACTTAATCTTTTGCGAAGTTAATTAGTGAATTAATAAAATTTACAAACTTGTAATTAGAGAATTTAAATAAAAGTTAATAGTCAAATGAAATAGCCTGCAATCATTTGTCATTGGATAAAAAGTGGAGCTTACAACTGTACTATTAAAAAATACTTTTGGGCTAATCATTTGTACATGTGACACAGCTTTCATTCTCGCTTGAGCATCAGCTACGGAAAAGAAGACACTAATAGTATCGTACGAAATCGGGAACTTAATAGCAAAGTTCAATCACTTTGAGTCATTTCACGCATTCCCTTGTTTGGAAAGTTTAATAGATAAATTCAAAGATCAAATACTTGTCTCTGCCCAGAGTTTGACGGATGTCAAACATTTCATTTTCTTTTGTTACATCACTGCTTCTAGTAAATGCTGTGACGTCAATATTTTGTCCATGTAAACGACGGATGTAAAGAAACGGAATGGATTTCAACAATTTTCGACATTTTCTATTTTGGTTTTGAAATAATAAAACTAAAATGAAATCTTCAAAAATGTTTTTTCATTTTTAAAATATAATTTTAAAACTTAGGTGTCGAAAATTCGGTGAAGTTTCCGAATATAATGTCTATGTATATAAATATAAATATGGCGAAATGAATTATTACATGGAGCCTTAAAGTGGTCTGTTTTTCCTTTAAATTATTAGCTCTGCATTTACATTTAACTCTCAGGATTTAATCCTTTTTGGGACTACCTATACGGATTACCAAATTCTTCTTAGCCTATATATATATATATATATATATATATATATATATATATATATATATATATATATATATACACATATATATACGTACATATATATATATATGTATATATATATATGCGCTTTTTATATATATAATTTATATATTATATTATGCGCGATTCTTATTAGAAGATTCTCAATATTAGTGATAAAGGGAACATATTTAGTTGGAAATGTGTTTGTGACCCTGGGTTTCACGGTCTTTGTGTACGCCATATACAAGTTTGTCTGACGATCGGAAAGAGTGTGAAACCCAGGGTCACAAACTCACATCAATCCAACTATATATATATATATATATATATATATATATATATATATTCACACGAAAAAGTATTCAATGATGTGGATTCCGGGGATGGAATCCTGCACCAATAAATAAACAACGCCAGTAATTGAAATAGGAAAATAGGTGTATTGAACGTAAGAATACAGACTTGAAATGAAGATTAGTAGTCCAGGAATACGGGTTAGTAGAAAGTATATGTACAAGTCTCTGTAAGTGAAGCTGTAATTATGTCTCTCTCTCTCTCTCTCTCTCTCTCTCTCTCTCTCTGGACTCTACGTATCTCAAACTTGCCTCAACCTATCTCCAACTCTGTCAGTATAAGTATACTTTAGATGAGTCCATCTTGTGTGAAAGGGGAGAGCCCCACAACATTCAACATGCGATCATTTTAATGATCACTTAAGAAAAAAATATTTTCTACGAGTTGAACATTAAAAATACAAAAGATTACCTATATTTAAGAAAATACGTAGACATTTTTTGTCTATATTTGTATGCAAATAAACATATTTGTGTCTGGCAGATGGTATATAGAAATTATTAATTTACAAGTTTCCAGAGCACAAGTAGTATAATCGACAATTTAAAAGCAATATGAGCATTTTCACGAATATTGAAATTCCAACTGGCATGTGAAAGTGTTTTCACAATACTGAATACAGAGAAAATCTTCTGAGAAGTTCGTAGCTTGGAAACCATAATAACCGGGAACTTTGATACTGAAATTTCTTCACTGAACTTAATATTCCCCAACTGTACGATGACAAATATCAGTTGAAAATGGAAGCAATAGGTTCTATCAGCAATTCGTCCCCGAACAGGACATACTCACAAATTAAGTAAACATACAGCTACATGAATGTGTTGAAAAGTAATAAGAAATTGATTCACTATTTGATGAGAACTCCGGAAGGATCTGCAAGCAGCTTTGATAGAATTAAGCAAAAATTCAATTAATCGGAGCTTCCATCAAACAGGATTACTGTCTCAGACTTCTAAAGGGATGTAATTGATGTTTGGCTTGCTCTTTAATCATCTCAAAAGGATGCTTCATTTTGAAAGAAAATGATATGGATTGATAAATAAATAAAACTGAACCCTTTGGTTCAAGCGGCTGACTGAGTATCCCGAGAAAAAATTGCCATTTGTATAACCCTCAAAATACCATCACCATCACCAATCGCTTACGATTGTAGGGGGCAACACGTCTACATGGCAGCAGTAGCACTTCCTGTGCAAGACCACTTGGCGGAACACTACCCTCTCTCGGCAGGTTTTAATTCAGAGTTTTCATTCTCTTAGACTGGTTGCCAACCAAGGAAATCTGTCCTGCTAGGGAGAAATATATGGATTCATGACCTTCTGAAGATTATTGGCATGTAAGTAAAAGTAATGAAATAGACTCGGCTCCACGTTAAACCGGATGATAGAAATATAATTATATATCGTTGATTTCGTCTAGAATTAGTGGTACGTTACATGTCACCGAAGGAACAATCGAGAATGCAATGTATTTTGAAATACTTGAGAAGCACTGATTTTTAATATGTAAAAGATCTAAAAAAAGACGTAAGGGTTGACTGTTGCAACATGATAATGATCAGAAGCGAACTACAATGTAAGTCTAGAAATGGTCAAAGTCACAGAAAACAAAGGTCTTAGGGTAAACCAGTCAGGCCCCTGGAAAACATCTGGAAATAGCTTAAAAATTTGAATAGACTCACCACAGGCATACACACACACAAAACCTACAGACTGCAGGAAGTGTATGTGTATATATATATATATATATATATATATATATATATATATATATATATATATATATATATATATATATATACATATATATACATATATATATATATATATATATATATATATATATAGTGCTGTTCGATAAAAGTGACTCACCTGATATTTTTTTTACTTAAAATTTTGTTCGCCTATTGTTTTGGGGGTCAAACTAATTTTTAATCTTACTAATATAAAGACCCCTTCCCGACCACTTAGTAAAAAAGCTTACTCACTCTAAGGTATTCTATTGAGAATTATCATTTGGGATATAAATGAGATTTAGGGGGAAAAAAACTGTGCAAAAAAGTGACCCTTTTATTTCCTGCAACTAGTAATCAATAGAAACATAACCGAATAGCTTTAAATAAAGAATAACAGAGGTATAATTTATTTATAATAGTTAATATAGATCGAAATATTTAATAATCTATGGGTCCTCCTTTATTTTGAATAACCTTTTCAACCCTTTTTGGCATTGACTTGATTAGGTTCTGGCAAATCTCATCTCCAAGCATTGAATTCCATTCGGATATGAAATTCACAATCAAATCATCTTTGTTGCTCAACTGCTTCTTCAAGAGCCTGTACTTTATAATGCTCCATAATTTTTTTTATGGGGTTGAGGTCAGGAGATTGGGGCGGCCATGTCATAACACTCACCTGCTTCTCATCAAATTATTCCTTCATCAGTTTTGATGTGTGACAGGGAGCATTATCCTGCATAAAAATGAGCTTGGCGGGGTCGATTTGCACCCTTTCAGCAGAAGGGGGCAGACAAGACTCTAAAATCCTCTTCTACTGCCTGCTCCTGAGGGTATTTTCAATAGGTTTTAAGAAACCAGTTCCATGAAAAGAAAAGCATCCCCAGAACATTATACTGAACGGATGCTTGACAGTACTTACTGCTGAATTCAAAGAGCTTTCAAAGCTTTTTCTTCGGATTTTAGATCGTTTATCCTTTGAATTTAGCTCAGCTTTCGTTTCATCGGAGAAGAGAACATTTAGTAAAAAAGTCGGGTGAGTCACTTTTATCGAACAGCACTATTTCCTTATAATAAAACAATATATATGTATGGAGAAGGAATATCTATACACATACTAGCAAAAACGCACACAAAATACACAAAAATGGAGATATATTTTAAAAGATATGAACGAAGACCTTCCTTTGCATCTTTATCTGACCAATTCTAATTGTTATATTACCACTTAAATAGAAGAATATTTTCTTCACAATTCCAAGAAAATTTGGATTACTACTACACTCAAAAGTCAATAGTTAAATATTGGAAAACCAGGAAACATTAATTACTTTAAATAATATTTGGAAATAACATCTCGTTATCACAGAATTACACAAAACGTTCTTTCTTTTCATTTTATGTGCCGTGTCCTTTCAGGACGTGGGGTATCATGACTCTCCACTTCCTCTTATCCCTGGTAGCTTTCAATAAGTTTCATCCCTCTGCCACATCCCCCAGACCGCATTCTGTCATCCACTTGCTCAAGCCAGTCAGGTATGTCATGCGTTGCTTTCCCTTCTCTCTCTTTCCCTCTATTCGACACGTGAGTATCAGATTTTCCAGGCCCTCTTTTCTCATTATGTGTCCCAGAAAGTTCAGCTGCCTTTTCCTGATGTTAAGTATAAGCCTCGTCTTTGCTTGCATCCTCTCCAAGATCTCATCTTTGTTCACACGTTCGGTCCATGATATCCTCAGCATCCTTCTGTAGAATCACATCTCCGTCGCCTCGAGTTTGTTCTTTATATTTGAGGAGACCGTCCAACATTCGATGCCGTAAAGTCGGACGGATGTCACAAAATTAAGCATTCCTAATGCATTTTTTTAAACGTAATGAAATTGAAGTTAATTTCTGTGAAATCTTATGGCAAATCATTTTAAATGGCAGACGTTTGTCAAAGTAAACACGGAACAGTCTATTAAATATTGGATATCGTTTATTGATGTGCCTTTGCGCTGTGCGGTTTCTCTAAAATCTTTCTATAAATTTGTACATAGACAACATTTTTTTCCGCGTAGACAATCATTATGTTAACTCAATTTGATCCATTTAGCAGATTTTGCGTTTCAGCACTATACTTGTCTTAAATTTCGCCATAAAATACGTTCGAAATTATTATTCTTCAAAACCATCATAATTTTGGTATGTCCAGTATTTTTGCATGTGTTTGTGTGTGTTTATATATATATATATATATATATATATATATATATATATATTGCAAGTAAAACGTAAAATTTATTTCTTATAGACATTATGAAAAATAAAAAATAAGAGATGAAAACACAAACAAGACAGACCAACCGTTTCGTTCCCTAGCTCATCAGGGTCAACTGGGAACATAATAATAATTTATTTCAAATTACCTTTACTCAACAAACACCTTACATACAAAAGGAAATGATTAATTTGTATGAGGGGAGACAAAACAATATATATATGAAAAAAAACAAACCCCAAAACGGCAAATTCGAGCAGCGAAAGAAAAAAAAAGAAATAACATGGAGGTAGGGGAGAAAGAAGAGGAGGAAAAAGGAGGGGGAGGCGAATATATGTATATATGTATATCTCTATCTATAAAAGGCAGGATGTGTGTGTGTGTGTGTGTGTGTGTGTGTGTGTGTGTGTGTGTGTGTGTGTGTGTGTGTGTGTGTGTGTAACGAATGCACAGCCGCAATTTTCGATTGATTTGCACCAAAATTTACATGCACATGCTCCAAGTAAGCGGTAGGCGAAGACCGACTTTGCATTTCCCAACTCCCATCAATTTTTCATGCGTCTACGGCAGTTTTCATGTAGTTTGCGGCCATTTTCTACTGACCAGAGTGAGAACTTATAGCTGGCTGCCACGAATAGGCAGGAAGATTCTATTGGCCAGCGTGATAGCCAACAGCTGACTGACACAAATGTTAACTAGCATACAAAAAAAAATCGATAGCTGCATTCGTCACAAGTGGGAAAAATGTAAATCTGCATGGCACTTTACTCCAATTGGCGCATTCGCTGGCTTGAACTCAACGTTGATTCTGATTCCTCAGAACTGTGTTGGGTGTGAAAAAGTATTTGTTGTTACCATTCTTTTTTTTTTCGGTTTTTCCAGTTACGAATCCTTTTTTAAAGCTGATCGTTTTGTGTTCATTTTGTTTAGTTCTTTTTTCGTAACAGATTTAATGTTTAGTATAGAGCTTAGAAAAAAATTCGCAGTGTGAGATAGGCAAGAAGTAAGGCATGTAGCAACTTTAGCACGGCAAAGGACACTCCTTTAAAGGCAAGGAAGGGCAAAGATATTTTAAGTCAAGTGATAGCGAATGCTTTATGAGTCGTACATTTTTTAATCAAGCACGGACAAAGCCAGGGCATGCAGCTGGTATATATATATAATTTTAATCAGTAAATCCTAAGCAATGTGATAACGCCAGTACGACGCAAAAGGCTACCAGATGTTAAAAAGTAGACTTTAGAAAGAACCGGAAATCTAATCCGAAACAGGAAACAACGAGTAAACCTCTACTCTTGTTCAAAAGATCGGGGGATATACAGTAAAAGAGAAACAGTTAATATAACCATTACCATTCTACTTTCACAGGGTGCAAAGAAAACAGATAAATTCTATCTGGATGGGTGACAGCTTCGAAATAACAGGTGTGGTGAGCTTGGATTTGCTGATTTCGTAATGGATACCAGCTCGAAATTGGAGTGCCGATTTCAGATTTAAGTCGCTTTCTATATATTCACTTAGCGCAAATACCCTTCAGAAAAGAAACTTCTCCCCCACATATGGGTTAATTAGTAAGTCTTGAATCATTAAGTCATTATTATCTCAAAAATGTCTTACAAATTAAAAATATTTATTTTGCCCGCTAATTTTTTAAAATAACAAATATCTTAATTAGCTTTAACAAACGTAGTCTAAGTTATCCAGCTGATGGCTTGATTTTTAATTTAATTATATCATTTTAGAAATTGTATTAAATAATTTAAAATCAGTTTTTATTTACACTATTTCCCTCGTCTTTATTTTCATATTAACGAGGTTTCGGTCATTTTACACGCTGGTATTCTTCAGGTCATATACCTTGAAATTTCGATACAAAACCTTTATTTAGTCATACGGAGATAGATTGTCAATTCTCTTGAGTAATTCAACACTCCCGTGACCAGGTATTGAACACACAATTCTTTGGGTCACTTTTGCATTACTTCAACACACCGCTTTTTCCACAGGGTCATTTATCCCTGAGTATAAGGGTACCGTTCGAAATTCTAATTTATATCACCTGAAGAAGGCCGGAGTGCACAACGTCCGAAACATTGTGAATATGACAATAAAGATGAGGACAGCAGTCGGAACAATGCAAATAGTGTAAATAGATAACCTTATCTCACAAATATAGACAGTTTTTATTTGTATTTAATAATTTTAAGTTTTATATATATCACGTTGTTTCAGTACTAATGCTGGAGGAACAAGTGATAAAGTGAAATATCATATATTTTTTTATTCAGATGTAGATAAGCTTATTAAATTTAAGTAGTAAGAACAATTAATTAATGCCGTTATAGATAGTTGCGTATTTTCATGCGATTCCAGAGTTTAGGCGTTTTACTTAGTTTTGTGACGTACGGTGACAGTTAATGTTTAAGTATATATTTCAATGTCAAAATAAAACAGTATTTAATTACAACCAGAAATAAATACTTAACAAGAACAAAAAAGAGAAAATCAACCAAAAGATACTTAACTATTTCACTGAATTCCTTTGTTAGTAGCGCGGCCCGACTTAACACTCGGTAAATTCTAAATACAAACCCAAATCATCGACGTACAATAAATTCACACTAATTCGACTGGATAGTTCCACTCAGTAGTCACTCAATAATCACTGCAGTCAGTAGCGTGACATCGCTATTTATACACCTGGCGGAAAACATATATTCATTAATCCCGATGTCATGCACGAACCTCGGTGTCGGTTATTACTCATTTTGTTCCTATATAACACCCAGGTAATAAAAATACTTGCGAATGGGGATTTTCAAAGACTCTCTCCATTTGGAAGGTTGTCGTAAATGCGTGAATGGGAACTACATTATGGCAGCGATAATTTAGTGTTTCTTTCTAGCATCAGTGCTCAGTTTTAAATTTGAGTATAATCTCGAATGCTAACTTTGAAGGTAGACAATCCTCTCTTAAAAATACCAGCACCCACTCTTCCTACCTACTCTTTCTTCATTTGGGTGATATCATGTGATTCTGTTTTTTATGTAACGTGTCCATTCAGGACTTGGATGTCCACATTTCCTACAATTTTTATCCGTTAGTAAAGTTAATCTTTTTCATCTCTTCTAAACCCTGTTCTGCCCTCCATTTACACAAGCTTATTAGGCAGGTAATCTGATGTTTTCCTCTGTCCCACTTGCCTTCAAACTGGCCTGTGAGTGTCAAACATTCCAAGCCCTCTTTCCTCATTAAATGTCTTCGGAATGTCAACTGTGTCTTTCTGATATTAAGTACAAGTGTTCACTTTTTCTCGAAAATTTTGTCGTTCCTCACATTTTCAGTCGATGTTATTATCAGCATCCTTCTGTAGGAACAGCATTTTTGTCAGTTCAGGTTTTTTCTTCATTTCAAATGACCTAAACACACTTATCGAAATATATCCCCATGAAATTAAAACTCTTTACTTTCTGATGATAAGTATGTCTTTTTTTTCGTTTCCATTTTCTCTAATTCTTCGCGTTGATCACATGTTTGGTCCATGTTATTCTCAGCATCCTTCTGTAGAACCACATTTCTGTTGGTTGAAGTATCTTCATCTGTCATAAAGGAGGACTGATATTACGTAACAGTTCAGTATAATTTAATTTGTTTCGAAAGAAATTTGCCTGTTTGTGCTCAGTTTTGTAAATATGAACGATTTGGTGCTTTTCATAAATCGAAAACTACGGAAAATTACTTTAGTCTGTGCATTCTCCTGTCTTTCCCTCAGGTGGATTATTTAAAACATTCCGTTTGAAATGTCGACAGAATACGAACAATTGAACATATCTCTACAAGGCTTCTTTGTTAATCAGATTAAGTTATCTCTTAACAAAGGCGGGCTTTTATTTCCTTATGGCAGAGAATGTCATTAAGATCCTTTACACTTTGTTTTTTTTTTCTTTATCTAAAATCTGATTAAAGATTAAATGTAAGTGTGCGCATTAGGTTTGCTTTTCACTGTTTTACGAATCAAATGTTCAAATAATTATTTTTTCAGCTTACAAAGGAAATACATTCCTTGCAAGAAACGAACAAACAGTTTAATACCGACAAAAAGATCGCATTTATCGGCGAATATTTTTCATTTTACAATTAGAAAAATTGACAGAAGTTATTATGTCATGTGTGGAATCACGACACCAAGACAGAGTAGGTTTCAAGGTCGCATTTATATGGTAAATCATCCAGTGATGTAGCAGGTTCATCGGCTTTGGCATTGATTAAAATATAATGCTATTCTCGTGCAACGGGAATAATTTGATTTTTACGGCATATCAAACTTTTGCAGGTTATTTAAAGCAAGAAAATATTGTGAGATTGTAAGATGTTTTTTTGAGATAATAAAGAATCTATTGATACAATTCCTACTAATTAATCTATAGCTGGGGAAGAAGTGGTAGATTCATACTTAAAGTTACGGACTCTTAAATGAGTATAAAGAAACCGAGCAGAATTGCAACTCGGCACTCACATGTCGAATTCCGAGCCGTTATCCATCACACCACCGGCACATCCAAGCTCACATCATTGGCTATTTCGAATCTATTCCCGATCTAGGTACTAACCAGGTACCCTGTTGAGTGGAATAGAAGATTGTCATTAATATCTGACAGACAATATCAGCAAACAATTTTGACTGGTATCGTTTACCTGTTTTTTCCCCATCCAGTTAAAATATAATTAACTGTTTCCTTATAAGGAAACATACAACATTCCTTGACAGAGTAGCCGGTATTATAATGATTGGCCTCTCGTATCCGAGGATGTATGTCTTCTAGGGTGGATAGCCAATCCCTTTTATATACACCTACACCTGTGGTTCACCTGTGGTTTATACTGCAACTATGCCTAGCGGACCTTAGCTATAGTTTCTTGGAGAGAGCGTGTTATCTAGCGGGATCAACAATCTGAACAAGGCCAGCACACTGAAGCCCTCAGCCACAATGACTTGTGGCTTCCTGCAAGTAATAAATACATCACTTCTGCAAAAAAGAATCATTTTATTCTCAGTAACGAATAAAGAAACACTATTTAGCGTATGCACGCATCTTAGGTTTTATTTAAAGTTTATCTGTGTATAACACGCAAGCATCGGTCGATCCTGGGTCAACCAGGCTTAACCCTACTTTCGCCAGTACCGTCATCGGTCAACTGGTTGTTGGTCGCTGTCTATTTCCATACATACCATCTCTGCCTACGCTGATCGCTGCAGTGAAAATCGAATGCCCTCGGTAATTTGGAGCATTGGTTAGATCCTCTGCATAGATGTATTATGAAAGAAAAAAAAAGTTCTCGCAGACGAAATAAAAGTTAGTTTTAAATTGGTTTATATAAACCAATTTAAAACTAACCTGACGAATTCGTCCCTGGTACAAAACCCAGCCCTTCTCTCTGAAATTCTTGTAGTGACACTTTGTTGTTGTTCTTGGAACGGATCCCAATGTCGGGAATTCTCTCGACAAGAGAGCACGCGGCGTTTTGGTAGCTGCTAGTCTGCTCTTCACCGCTCGTCTCGACTTTCTCTAACTCTGGACAAGTCGCTAACGCGATTTGCTTATATTGAGTCCGGCCCAAAACTGGCGTGGGATCGACTGGTCTGGGGGGGGGGATTCGGTGATTCCTCAGCTTTCGGATTACTTGTATGTATTTCCCGCTTTTATAAATCATGCTTTTTCTTATTTATGCCCCGCACCATTACTTCCAAATGGGCGAAGGTGAATTTTCCCCTTTTCTCCTCCTCTCTCAGTATTCCATCTGAGACCATTCTCACGGGGAGTTTTTGGCTGTATTTGTGACAAAAACTGATTTTTAAACTGTGTGGGCGAAGGGGCGGTCGTATTTTAATAATTGATTTTCCTTTCCAAATATTATATCCCATTCTTTGGTCTGGTTTGTTCTAGTGCACCCTAACCAGTTATCCCGCTCTCACAGCCCTTGCATTATGCAGACCTTACAGGTTTGTTTCTCATTTCATTTTCATTTTCAGGTGAGAGATAATGTTTCGTCTTCTGAATTGTTTATATTCCTACAATTATATTTCAGATGGCCCTTTGGCCTGGCCTGCCAATCGTAACATCTATATCTGTTGACGGCCATAACTAAACTTTTCTCAGTTCTTTTTTTAAAATCCCCACGTTAAGCGAGTAACCCAGAGTATACGTTAGCGATTGCCTCCTTGTACGCCGGTCTCTCCAGGCTCTCACACTTTCTTCCGTCTCATATTCTCAGCTCACCTTTTTATATTAACCCCTTTAATTCTATCAGTATCGCATGAGAATGTACACCAAGAACATTGTTTATCATCGCAAATGGAAAGTCCTGATTGATCATCCCAACTAAGCAAGGATAACATGCATTCTATTAAATTTCACACAGTGGTCGAAAAATATAGGGTGACCCCAAAAAACGGGAATTTTTGAAGTGCGTATTGCCAGACATGAGCAAGTGGCAACACTGCGAGACAGTGACCTTGAGCAAGTAAACATTTCGCCATTTTAGTAAAGAGAATGAAATTCACAGTATCCCAGCTGAGATGTTGCAGCAGTCAATGAGGAATCTCAACAGCAGATTTCAAGAATGCATTCGTACAGGAGGACGCCATCTATAGGACGTAATTTGAAAAAATGAATTGTTTCTTAAATGGCATGTTTTAAGGTTTCAATTAATATGAATTAAAAATGTTCCTTCCATCACTCTTGGTTTTATTGGATTGTTAAAAAGATCCCGTTTCTTTTGGGTCACCCTGTACATTCACAGCTAAATAAAATCAAATAATGTCTATTTTCACACTTCATCATAAAGTGGCTCCCTGATTGAAAACTTTCTATGAGTGGAATGACATTAGAGAGAGATGGATTGCAAGGAGGGAGATAATTCTATCTCTCATGCACTCAGACGAAGACAGATTTTCTGACACCTTTCCTCGACCAGAAACGGAAGTGGTACCACGCGTTCGCTAATGCGTATGCGTGACAAAAAGACGACTTGAAAAAAAAAATCGCTTTCTCATTCTATCGCAAGTATTTTATAGAATTACTGAACTCCCACCGTCACAATCACTGTTACATCCAGTATTATTGTATAATCTTCGGGAATTTTAGTAAATGAAACTGTAGAGTCTGTAGATCTCCTTCAAATTTTTCAAGATCAATATTAAACGATGACTTTGCGTGAGAACATGGGGATTGCCACATCTTACCCAGATGAAATATCCCACTGTCACCTGCCGTATCATTTGTGATTGCTTCCCTCTCGTTTCGGTGCCCATGGCCGCTATGCTGGCTCTTGTGACAAGCATTCGAATTCATCAGTATCGGTCATTTATGAATTGATTGGGTTGATTGAATCTGCATACTTTACAACTCATCTGTGTGCAATCAGGTCCCTCCCCAGTCAAGATGATGGTCTGAAAAACACAGGTATTGTCGTCAGGGCGATTAAGCAGATTGGCATAGTTGGCTTGCTTATTGTTGTTATGATGACCTTTCAAATTGTTTAATTAGCTACCCTTGAAAACCGAAGGGGGATAACTCACAACACATTTACAAGACGGCATATTAGTTAGCAAATCAAATTGAACGCGTCTCCGGTGATCATGCATGATCAGAACATGGCTGAAATATTAATTCTCAAAGGCGTTGCATCGCTCCCTAATAAAATGCCTCCACTCTGTAAGCTTTAAAGTCAGTTCTTCCCAATAATGTAGATACAATCGGATTATCTTTCCTTTGATTAACTGATTGATTTGCTTTTTACGGCTTATCAGCATTTTATAGCTTATTTAAAGCCAGAAAATGTTTTAAGATTGTAGGAATTTGGGGGTAATGTTCTACTGACACAAGATCTACTAATTAACTCATAGCTGGAAGATAGAACAGAGTGGGATTCATAGCTTTCACGAGATTATTTACGTGTAAGTGAATATAAAGAACCCAACTGGAATTGGAACTCCTCTCCCGGATTTGTAATTCCGAGCTGTTATTCATTAAATCACACGCACATATAACAGTACCTGTTATTGTCAATTGGCCATCCATCTAGGTACTGACCAGGCTCAACGTTGCTTAACTTGGATGATCCTACAGGAACCGGTGAATCAACGTGATATGATCGTAAGATTTTTGTCAATAACCGCTAGCCTGTCGGACAAGCTCCCGAGTGGATGTTCGCCTAACATTACAACCATAATATCTTGAAATCTAGAATCAATCGTTATCTATACTACATATTCAGTTTTCTCCTGAAAGCATATCTTAAACCCTTGTTTGGTAATTTTGTTTCCCCATTCTGAGAACGTGTTCTATTCATCACATCTCTTTTGGAATTGTTATTCTTTTAATTTTATTGCATTCAGATGATTAGAGGACAACTGACTCTGGAATCAAAGACTGCTATTAATAGAACATAGATACACGCAAACGTACATACATATACTTACCTGGCACAGTGCTCCGTCCCTGCGGTGGTGGTATCACGGATACGACTAGCTTGGACCTACTCTAACCATTTTGGCCAAGTTATGACAAGCCAAGACCAGCTATGACTAGCTTAGACCAGCTCTGACCAGCTTGGACAAGCTATGACCAGCTAAGTCCAGCTAAGACCAGCGGCCCGGGTGAAAACACTCGGGTCTCAACGTTAAAAACTGACCTTGTGTCACAAAATGACTCAGTTGGGGTCAAGTAAACATAGGGTAAAATTTCCGACTGACGCGAATTCAGCCGGTTTTCGATTCTAGCCAGAGGCAACTGGACGTCTAGCCACACTGATGAAACAGTCTGTCTGTGGATGACAATATATATATATATATATATATATATATATATATATATATATATAGCGTCTGGTTAGAGGAACGTCTGGTTAGCAAGGTCGATTTTACTATCTTTAAACTTAAATCTTCCATGGATCTCTTCTATTTATATCTGCTCTAGCGTATCAAATGTAAACAAATGACGTCATATATTTTTGAATTGGACATAGTCCGACAATTTATTTAAAGACATTTATATATATTATGTTTAACGTTCTTTTTATAGATACAAGTATTTAAGCAAATGCTCTGTTTTATAATAAACAGTATAAAATAACATTTACCGGCCTGAATGTCCGAGACATTTACATAGAAAATGTGGCCGAACGGTTAAGGCACATCACGCGAAATGATGGTTCCGTATAGGATACAGGTTCGATTCCCGTCGGAGAGCGAAAATTTTCTATGAAAATTTCTCGGACATTCATGTCGGTAAATGTTATTTAATACTGTTTATTATAAAACAGAGCATTTGCTTAAATACTTGTATCTATAAAAAGAACGTTAAACATAATATATATAAATGTCTTTAAATAAATTGTCGGACTATGTCCAATTCAAAAATATATATATATATATATATATGATGACTGTCGACGTACTATTATGACTAGTGTTTACACCGGGTTTGGGTAAATAAAACTTTTCCTTTTCTGATACTGAACAAAGACAGAGTGCCAAGTCTGCCCTCATATTTAGGCTGTAGCTGGGGAAGACGAGATGGGTTCATACCTTACCCAAGGATTTTGTGAGAAAGTGCTTGCAAAGAACGACTGAAATTCCAACTCCACCGACCAATTTCTCTTCCCGAGCCGCTAACATTTACAGTACCCGCGCATCCATCAACATCTACATAAGTAAAACGCAGTGTACGTGTATCCGTCCGTACGTTTTCGATCTCGGCGTATCATAAACAATCTGAAGTAAGTGGTATTAACTACTGTAGTTACACGTGATTAATAAATAATTAATAACTCATTTAAACTTAAATTTAAATATCGAACACAGTGAAAGGTTTAAAAAAACTATTCTTTATGAAAAGTTTAACTTTAATTTTGTTTTTCGTCGCAGTTTCAATTGATATCGTCTAATTAGACTGTAATTAATACCTACAATTATTTTACTTTATTCGACACCTTAATTCGGCATAATCCTTCTTCGTATACGCAAACGAACTCCGTAGTTTGTTTACGTTGCTGAAATGATTTTCTTTTTCTTTTTTTAGCACGCGTACTGTGACGTATTCAAAATATTACATAGTTGGGTTCCTTAATATCTTTTAAGAGTGACTTCATGCGAAGGGGTCAGAAAGAATGGTGATTTTAAAAGAAAAGAAAAACTGCGCACCAAATAAATGTAGACAAACTACGGAGATTGTTGGTGTATACGAAGAAAGATTATGCCGAATTAAGGTGTCGAATAAAGTAAAATAATTTTATTATTTCTAAATTCTTATAACTTTTACGTACATAGCTGAAGGTAAAAGAACTTCGCCGGAGCCAGTCCGAAGGGTAGCTTCTCCGCTAGTATGTATATCATGAATAAGCGAGCTTAGATTATACTTGCGTACATCTTGTACAATACCGCCACAACTCACTCCAATGATGTTAAGAATTCGAGAGACAAGCAGATGCGAGATACCCAGAGTATCAATGAGACGGGTGCGGCATCAGAATTTCCATTTATTTGACGGATACCTTATCAAAAGCTTGGCGTCCATCAATCCCAGTGGGCTAACCGCGAGCCTGGAAAGCCAAACCAGGTTATATATATATATCTTGTGTGTAAACGTCCTGTTCTTCAATTTAAATTTATTATCTTCATTATTTATATTTCCTTGTATCTGCATTTTGATATATTTATGTAGATAAATATTTGTATCACTCAGGCTAATGTCTCACATTTCTCCATAACAAGAATAAAGTTTTATTGCAGTTTCCGTTTCTAGAAATATTGGCTTTACGGTGCCGCGTGTTTAGTCACCTAACCCTGCCGAGAAAGATACCTTGAGTGAGCGAGAGAGACAGGGACAGAGTTTTATGTAATATCTAATAATTTGCAAATAGCAAATATCCATTCACTACATTAACAATTTATTTAGAAAATTTTTATATATCCCTATCCAAAATGGAAGGAATTCGCTACACGAATTGCTCAACTAAAAAGTCGCGTTAATGTCGAACTTTTGAATATATTCGTGTATCGACGAAACCAATTCAAAAACCAATTCCAGTCACGAAAAATAAAAATTCCCATTCTTTGTGTTGTTGATCGAAAGAAATAACCACAATCAAAACTCGGGCCTAATTTAGTAAGGTCTCAAATATAGTAATTTCTGTGTGTTACCCTACCTGTCTCGACCAATCACAGCTTTTCCTACCCCAATAAACGGACGCCATTTTCGACGGCACCAGTAGAAATTTTCTATTTTTCGTGGCGCAACTAACCAGTTTTCTGTGTTGGAAATTAACATGAAAAAAGTCAAAAGAATCTTTTTGACATTTATTTATGTACACATTTATTTCATTGGTACACTGTATTTTATTTTAAAATTAAAAAAATAATATACAATTATTTTAAATATACAATTATTTTACATATACAATTATTTTAAAATTAAAAAAATAATATACAATTATTTTAAATATACAATTATTTTAAATATACAATTATTTTAAAATTAAAAAAAATAATATACAAGTGTCAAATATGGTAGAATTTGTTTTTTTAATTACCGTCTGTTTATTTGAATAAAAAGATTGATCCTCGGGAAATGAAAGAAGAGGTGATTTATTTGTTTACTTTGTAACTATATGGTACTCTCGTGATATGCCTGTTAGTAGTCTCGCCTTACACATGCATAAAAGATGAATTTGCACGTTACTGAGAGAGAGGCAAAGGAAACACAGGGAGCGAGATAGAGTTCCGAAAGACATCGGGAGAGATTTCGGGCATTTTCTGCAGGAGGATTGAGAAGCTTGACTAACTGGCACAATGGAAGCGACGTCATTATCCCTTCCTCCTTCAACTTACTGAAACGTCAAACAGGCAGAAGCTGAACGTCGTCATAACAACGTATTGCCACAAAATTATCGCTTTTCTCTGGCACTCCTTATTACTGGTTCCCATATTGTATTCATTTCTATGCTTGGTCGACTCAGGAGATTTTTGTGGGTTATCATATGTGCTGATTCCTTAAGTTTACGAATTTTCCAATGGTGTTCTTTGTCTATGATCTGAGCCTGATCCCACAGAGGGCGGTGATCTCCCTTCTCTCTCCATATGTGGTCAGCCACGCCTAATTTTTCCACTTACCCTCGTGTTACTGGTGTTCTTGAAGCCTGACCTTAAGGGGGCGGCCGCTCTCCGCTTTATATTTCTTTCCGCAGCCGCCCGGGATAGATCTATTTTTGATAAGAAAATCAAAACAATCCTCGAATAAATGAACAGTAATGAAGGACAGTTAATTAATTAAATATAATTTTTAAAATCAATAAGCATATTAGTTGAACCGAAAGAGTGTTATTGCCTAGAAGTAGATAATATATAAGTATATAAGTATAGATAAGTAGATATAGTCCTTGTTGCGTGTTAATTATTATGGCGGTGGAATTATTTAATCCCAGAATTCGTTTGAGAATAGTGCTTCAATTTTTGATTTATTCATATAGATAATGTTTGTCTTTCTGATTTCCATAAACTTTTGAGCTTTTTCCTTAGCTGTATTGTTTAAAAACTTCACATTAAATGTTGTTTTTAACCTTGATATAGCACTTGTTGCCGCTTGTTCTCGAAAAGTCCCGTTAAACGTTCTCGATTGCAAGCGGTGGATTTTTCCAACATCATTTTTTCGATATAGGTTGCATAGTCGCCTACACAATTACCTAATTACGAATATCATTACTGCTGAAGAGTCGAAGTATTTTATATTTAATTAATTCGACACTTCTCTCTGGTCTGGAAAGTGGTTTGTACCGAGAAAGATTGAGGGCAAAAATGTCATTAACTCTTTCCCAGTTTATGAGTATTTGTCGCGTTATCATTAATGTTTTATTCGTTTTAAATTATTCTTGAGTAGCTTTGATTCTTCTTATAAAGCTAAATAGAAAGAGAAGGATCGATGATGCTGTCATGTGGATTGTGGTTGCAAGTCGTTCTGCCTTGTACTTTCCGATAATTTTTCTACTTAGGAGAAGAGTAAAAGAGACAGAGAGTGAGAGATTTTGAACGAGATAAGTTGAGTGAGTAAGTGGGTGAGTGAGAATAAAGGAAAAACACTTTTCAGTGGAATGGAACTTAAATAAAACTCATTTCCTGTTCTTAATGGAAATATAGAATTATAGCAAAATTTGATTGCTGGACAGATTAAAAAATAATATTTAGACATATTACATATTACAGAGTTGTATTAGGATGTATTTTGGCTTTTTATCATATATAATTATATAATGACTCCCCCCACACACACACCTATATATATATATATAAATATATATATATATATATATATATATATATATATATATATATATATGTATGTATGTATGTATATATGATAAAAATATATTTTTATGGTATGCTATATTTATAGGTAAAAGTGGATAGAGCTTATTTACATATATAAGTGGATACTGAGAATCAACACGGAGTAGCGACGCAATATTCAAGCCATGTGTGTTCTGTGTTGTACTAGTTCCACGGGCCATGCTTAAGAGATGTCAGTTATCAGTTATCTCCTGTTAATTCCGTTCAGAATGTTCTCCACTGCCTTAATCGAGTATGGAACTCATACTCTTTGTGTGTATATATATATATATATATATATATATATATATATATATATATATATATATATATATATATATATATATATATATACCTAAGTGTAGGATTGGTGTATACGGAATAAATTAAATTCCAATAACCAAAAATACTATTCTTAAAAGTGTGCTCAATACAGAGTGGAACAAATATGTTTCGAAGAAATTATTTATATATATATATATATATATATATATATATATATATATATATATATATATATATATATATATATATATATGTATGAGTATGTGTATACGCATACACACACATATACATATATATATATATATATAGTTATAGCCTTTATGTGTCACTTTGTTTGTTAACTGGCCATAAGACTCCCCAGAATTACAATCTCTTGATTATTATGTGTGGGGGGCAGTTGGGCAAGAGACCAACAAGAATCTTTGAAACCTCAAAGATTAACTGAAGGCATAGGTTATAGCGTCACTCACTGAACTTAAACAAATAGATCGTCCAGGCAATTTACAGGAGATTCCGAAATCGTCTGAAGGCCGAACTTGAAGGCAATGACGATTTTATTGAATATTCATTTCTGCGTAATTTAAACAATTTATCCACCCGAATGCAAAACTCTTCTATGAATCGAGCACCTCGCGTGTTTATTCGAAAATAAATACGTAAAAATTCTCCTTCCCCTCTGAGGGGAGCTGATAGCTTAGGGGAAAATATCCGACTGATGCCTAATCAGTCGGGTTTCGTACCTGGCTTGAGGCAATGGGATGTCAAACCCCACTGTTGAGCAGTAATACAGCGAGACAGTCTGTCTGTGAATGACAATATATATATATATATATATATATATATATATATATATATATATATATATATATATATATATATATATATATTTCAAACATGTAGTGTTGAATGTTAAAGACAACATAATCTTACATATTTTCTTTTGAATTTTTGAAAAACAAACATGATTATGCTACAACATAATTGGCAAATGTTTGCTTAAAAAAAAAAAAATTTGACTAAAAATATTGACCCTGAAGATGAACAATGATGTTCGAAAGCGCTAGGTCATCGTATGGACAATACATATTTCGAAATCATTTTCAAATAAAAAGTCTCATCAGAGAATATGAGAAAATTCAAAAGAAAATATGTAAGATTATGTTGTCTTTAACATTCAACACAACATGTTTGAAAGAAAAGTTGCTGCCAAATTATACATATATATATATATATATATATATATATATATATATATATATATATAAAAGTGAACATAGAAGTCAACACTTAGAGGCGACAGTCTGTTTCATGCTCTATCTCTTATATTGAGCACTTTATCCAATAAATATAGCACACTTCAAGACTATATTTCTTCATATATATATATATATATATATATATATATATATATATATATATATATATATATATACATATATATATATATATATATATACACACACACATATATGTCTATATTTCTGAGATGAGGTAATATATACACTATTTACATTATTCGGGCTATTGATCTCATCTCTGTCGCCATATTTATTATAACGATTCGGTCGTTGTACGTTCCGGCCTTCTTCACTGTGCCATGAGTCCTCAAGGATAAAGGCGTTGTTTAGATCCAGTGACAGGATCCAAGAAATGTGAGTTCAATACCATTTAATGCAGTGGAGAACATGGAGTGGGGAATTAACAGGAAATGGCATGTGGAACTAGAACAGTCTACTCCACTGAGCGAAATAAAGGGTTCAGTTCGACATTCCAGCCACCTGAAGAAGTCTTACAACGGCCGAAACGTTGTAATAAATATGGCGACAAAGATGAGGACAATAGTCCGAATAATGTAAATAGTACATATATATATATATATATATATATATATATATATATATTTCATTACATATATATATATATATATATATATATATATATATATATATATATTTCATTAAAAACGACTGACAAAGACACTATTCGGAATATACTTGTCGACAACACTAATAAAATAGCATCATCCACTTGCAAAAAAGGCTAAAAATAATGGAAGCCTTACTTATAAAATTAAACAAACCAACCCTTAATAATATTAACTTTGAACATGGACATAATATCTTGACCATGTTTTGAAACAAAAAATGAATCACTTTATAAAACACACACAAACTATTTCTAATTCTAACAGTTGAAATATAATCCTTGATAATGGCTAAATGTATAGCCGAAAGCGCTCGGAAAAGAACATTCGGACAATTTTTATATAATTTATCCTCTGAAAAGAAAAACTTTATTAGATCGCACGAGAAATTATATAAAAACTAAATAAAAGCACCTTGTCAGTCGTTTTTAATGAAATGTGCTTGAAAGAAGGATTGCTGCCTAAATACATATATATATATATATATATATATATATATATATATATATATATATATATATATATACATACATAGATAGATAGATAGATAGATAGATAGATAGATAGATAGATAGATTCATATCTATGTGTGTCGTTGCTTTTTCGCAGGCTGGTTCCACATTTCCTATTTATTATGATAATTATTACTGTTTATATAAGTGTTTCTTTCATGAATAAAGTGCATGGTTTTATATTCCTGGATGGTTAACTTCTATGACGGACATGTAGCAGCACGAAGAGTGTAGCGGCTGCGACTTTGTAAAAAGTATAAAAAAGATGGTCATATAAAACATAGATATCTTAGACTCTCTCTAACATTTGGCACGATGTTGAAACGAAGTCTATCATGGTATGCATCTTTCCCAATGAAGATAATAGTCTGGCATGGCGAAATCGCCAAAATGTCATATATCGTCTCGCCCCGTTGAGCTGAGATGAAATACAATTTGTCTTCCTTCTTTCAATGAAATCTGAGAAAAAATATTTCTAAAAATGATTTTTTCTCTTTCTTTTTCCGAAGGAACTGTGCATAAATATGTCTAAAGCCTGATAAGCATAAGTGTGGTTCCTGTTTCTCACTTTATCTTTCTCTTGTTTTGCCTTTATTCGACAAAGACTCAAACAATTGGCATATGTCTTTTGTCAGGTAGATTTTTTTGTTTATTATACCCCCGCAGATACACCTGCCTATTTGCTGTATTCAACTTCTGCTTTTTTAGTTTTAGTTTTTTACACACCTTCAAGTCAGTTCCCAGGAGGGAACAACAGCGCGACTAATAAATATGTGTGCGTTTTGTTTGTTTGTTTGTTTGTTTGTTTTCATCAAATAAACGTGCCTTTGTAAATAAATTACCTTTTACTTGAAATACACAAGGTGTATATGAATTTTAGTTTCTAGTTGAAATACAAGTGTGGCATATTAGTATCATGATTGTTTTTTTTTGTTTGTTGGTTTCCTTTTCATCAAATAAACGTGTCTTTGTAATTAAATTACCTTTTACTGGAATACACAAGGGGTATACGAATGCTGCTTTCTAGTGGAAATACAAGCGTGGCATAATAATATTGCTATTTACTGCATATAAATACGAGATAAATATTTTGCTCAAAATATCCAAGGGTTATACGAATATGGCTTTTTAGCGGAAATAAAGATGAGTGGTCGGGATATAGCTTTTACTGGGGATAAAATGAATATTTATTTCTACATGAAGTACACATGGGCATCAGAATATTTCTTTGTTTTTACTTGAAATATATATCGCATAAAAATATTGCGTTCTTACAGGAAGTGTACACGGTACACAGATAAACAGCTTTTTACTAAGCGCCACTTCTACTCTAAGAGATTTTGATTTCGCACTTCTCACCTGTGAAACTACTTTCCGATTTCTTCTCCCCTGATAGCAACAATCATCCAAATTTTCAGTCCAACATCAATCCCGATTAACCAATTTATTGAACCCTGTTCCATTTTTTTTTCTTCAAAACTTAATCCATTCTCTGCCTTCTAATTTTATTTCAGTGTCAGATGGTGTAACTTCGTGCATTCTACTAGAAGTATCGCCCTATTTGGGGGGAGGGAACAAATTTAAAAATTACATATGGGCCAACGTATATCGATTTTTATTCGAAATACATGCGGGGCATACAAATATTGATGTTCACTGGAAATACATATGTGGTATACAAATATTGATTTTCACTGGCAATAAATACGGGGCATACACATATTGATTTTCCTTGGAAATACATAACGGGGCATACAAATATTGATATTCCTTGGAAATGCATACGTGGCATACAAATATTGATTTTCACTGGAAATACATACAGGACATACAAATATTGATTTTCACTGGAAATACATACGGGACATACAAATATTGATTTTCACTGGCAATAAATACGGGGCATACAAATATTGATTTTCACTGGAAACACATACTTGGCATAAAAATATTGATTTCCATAGGAAATACATACGAGACATACAAATATTGATTTTCTCAGGAAATGAATACCGGGCATACAAATATTGATTTTCACTGGAAATGCATACGGGAAATACAAATATTGATTTTCACTGGAAATGCATACTGTGCATAAAAATATTGATGTTCACTGGAAATACATACGTGGCATACAAATATTGATTTTCACTGGAAATATATACGGGACATACAAGTATCTATTTGCACAGGAAATACATACGGGGAATACAAATATTGATTATCCCTGGAAATACATACGTGGCATACAAATATTGATTTTCACTGGAAACACATACGTGGCATAAAAATATTGATTTCCATAGGAAATACATACGGGACATACAAATATTGATTTTCTCAGGAAATGAATACGGGGCATACAAATATTGATTTTCACTGGAAATGCATACGTGGCATACAAATATTGATTTTGACTGGAAATGCATACGTGGCATACAAATATTGATTTTCACTGGAAATGCATACGTGGCATACAAATATTGATTTTAACTGGAAATGCATACAGGGCATACAAATATTGATTTTGACTGGAAATGCATACGTGGCATACAATATTGATTTTCACTGGAAATACATACGTGGCATACAAATATTGATTTTAACTGGAAATGCATACGTGGCATACAAATATTGATTTTGACTGGAAATGCATACGTGGCATACAAATATTGATTTTCACAGGAAATGCATACAGGGCATACAAATATTGATTTTCACTGGAAATGCATACGTGGCATACAAATATTGATTTTAACTGGAAATGCATACAGGGCATACAAATATTGATTTTGACTGGAAATGCATACGTGGCATACAAATATTGATTTTAACTGGAAATGCATACGTGGCATACAAATATTTATTTTCACACGAAATGCATACAGGGTATACAAATACTGATTTTAACTGGAAATGCATACGGGGCATACAAATATTGATTTTAACTGGAAATGCATACAGGGCATACAAATACTGATTTTAACTGGAAATGCATACGTGGAATACAAATATTGATTTTCACTGGAAATACATACGTGGCTTACAAATACTGATTTTCACAGGAAATGCATACGGGGCATACAAATATTGATTTTAACTGGAAATGCATACAGGGCATACAAATATTGATTTTAACTGGAAATGCATACGGGGCATACACATATTGATTTTAACTGGAAATGCATACAGGGCATACAAATATTGATTTTAACTGGAAATGCATACGTGGAATACAAATATTGATTTTCACTGGAAATACATACGTGGCTTACAAATACTGATTTTCACAGGAAATGCATACGGGGCATACAAATATTGATTTTAACTGGAAATGCATACAGGGCATACAAATATTGATTTTAACTGGAAATGCATACAGGGCATACAAATATTGATTTTAACTGGAAATGCATACGGGACATACAAATATTGATTTTCACTGAAATGTGGCATACAAATTTTCATTTTCACCGGAAAAGCATACGAGGCATACAAATATTGATTTTCCCTGCAAATACTTACTGGACAAACAAATATTGATTTTCACAGGAAATACATACGGGACACACAAATATTGATTTTCACTGGAAACACATACGTGGCATTAAAATATTGATTTCCATAGGAAATACATACGGGATATACAAATATTGATTTTCTCAGGAAATGCATACGGGGCATACAAATATTGATTTTCATTGGAAATGCATACGGGAAATACAAATATTGATTTTCACAAGAAATACATACGTGGCATACAAATATTGATTTTCACTGGAAACACATACGGAGCATACAAATCTTGATTTTCACAGGAAATGCATACTGTGCATAAAAATATTGATTTTCACAGGAAATGCATACGTGGCATACAAATATTGATTTTCACTGGAAATACATACGAGGCATGCAAATATTGATTTTTCTGGAAATACATACGGGGCATACAAATATTGATTTTCACAGGAAATATATACCGGGCATACAAATATTGATTTTCACAGGAAATACATACGGGGCAAACAAATATTTTTTTTTTACTGGAAATACATTTTCACAGGAAATATATACCGGGCATACAAATATTGATTTTCACTGGAAATACATACGGGGCATACAAATATTGATTTTCGCTGGAAATACATACAGGGCATACAAATATTGATTTTCACTGGAAATACACATACCATGTACGAATATTAACCACTTTCACCTTTTAAAAAGAATAAAGTGTTTATAAAATGCTAGAATAGTACTTTTCCACGACTTTCCATTTGCTTCGTGTTATTTAATTGAAAAACCAGAGCAAAGGTTTAAACCTAATTTGTGCAAATACAACTGAATGTTTTGGTTCTCTGAAATACTTGCATTTTTTCTCCTTGTACTTTGCACTTCTCTCTCTCTCTCTCTTTCCATCTATCTATATATATGTGTGCTTGTGTGTGTGCATGTGTGTGTATTACATATGTTTGTGTGTGTGTATTTGTTTCCATGTGTGCGTGCGTGGAAGTTTTAAGACTGGTGGCTTGTAACTCTTTGAATGCAAGAAACCAACAAAATCTGCTGGAGAAATCATTTCTTGTACAAAATACGATATTTAAAATAAGCTTAACACTAAATGAAAAAAATAAAATTGTTTTCCAGCCAATGAAAATCTTCCAGACATACGTATAGATCTCATTCATTATGATGGAGAACAACCATGGAAAAGACAGCTTAGACCTAGACACCGACAGGGAACTACAGAAATCACTGAGTCGTTTCTTCTTACGACAATACATGTAGAGATAAAGGACTATAATTAATCCTAGGAAGTCATATGAACTGATAGCTGACAAGAGTAAGTAAGAACCTTTTCAGTCGATTTTCCCTCGTACAATACTTCTTTTCCTTAACTTATTCAAGTTCTTAAAAACAAACAATATACATTTATATTTGATATACTGATATCACTGTTTTATCTTTTGCCGTCCAAATACAATGATCTGAATGAATCAACTCAACGCGCCCACCTGTTTAAAGATCTATGTCTAGCAAATAAAAGCTCATTTTAAATTTGATAAACAGCCTGATAAATGAATGATGGAGGGGCTGCGGTAAATCATTCTTGGCGCGACCAAGACGGCCGTCCGTAAAAAGTAAGTGCGGTAGTTTTCTTTTTTTTCTTCCTGATTTTGTGATCTGAGTCGGGTTAATAACATTTCAGCACCCCTGATATAAGTTTGATTCGAAAAATATACAAACTGTTCTGAAAATTCGCTATTACCACTCCCTATCCCATATCCCCGACATGCAATATCAGAAATCTATCGAAACTTCCATTGCAACTGTCCAAACGATTTCGCCGAGTTCAGACCTTTACAGCCAAAACACGCTTCTCTACATCAAGATGGATGAAATATCCTAGTTCCCTTCGTATACCTTTGGCAAGAAAAACATTTTACCGCGAAACAGTTTCTTCCCAGGCACAACTATTTTGTGAGATACGGTTTATGTTATGTTATCCGCTATATCCTCGTAATCGTAACTTCTTACGTTTAGATGTTATATTCAGTAACCCACTACATTGAATATCGCTTGGGCGTTGTTTCTCGCGACCAATAGTATGGTGCATTACATTAACTTGCGCGTAAATAACCTTGAGAAAGGCATGAATCCATCTCTTCCCCTCTAACTATGGGTCAAATAGCCAGACAGACTGGATCCTCTATCTTTGGTTGGCAACGAAAAAAGTAACGGCAATATACTACAGAAAGTTTTTCTACCTAATGTAGCAAAAAAAACAAACATTTAAACTTATTCTCACAATTAATGCTTTTTCTCTCTCGTCCGCGACACTTGCAGCCAGTTCAGCACAACTGACAACCGTCTTTTTCTCCCTCCCTTGTCGCCTCGTTCTTTATCTATCATTGTCAAGCAAAATTTGCATGTGCGTAAAGATAATCTCGCGAGAGAGAGTATCTCTGGGATCTAGCTATTATAAATATGTAACTCGCAAGACCGCCATTTCTTTCTCCTTTGGACAGTTTATACCGCGAGGCATGTTCGAATATTTGCTTGTGCTGGATGTAAGTTATTTTGTTCTTGATTTTATTCTAGCGTTGTAAAAATACTTGCAACCTTGAGCCTCTTTGCCCTATCCGGTAGTTCACTACACCTAGTCAGTCATGAATCAAAGGAGACATGGACTCCCAATCGTGTATCACGTATGGCACTTGACAGACTATATTCATTCTTTCCTCAGCTATGATTTGAATAACAGCAGAGCCTGGGTCCTATAGCCTTGTTTGCAAACAAGTGTATCGCAGGAAGAAACATCAACCAACTGCGGGAAAAAGACATGATCGCTCAAGCGTGTATCACGTATGGAACTTAAATCGCTGACTGATTCAGAAATACAAGGTTCAAAGTTGCGGATTTATTTTAGTATATTATGAATATTACGAATTTTTTAACTGCAGTAAGTATATATCAATTGATTATATTTCTTGTTGCCTTGTCATTTATGTAATTCAAGTGGTTACATTTTAAACAGAGTACTCTTAACATCACAGACGCTCTATCGACCTCTGACTGTTTTGATTGAAAGTGACATCACAACAGTCGAAAGTAGGTGTAATGTTATACACAACCTGTTACAGTGTAAGTTTCATACAAATCTATTTCCCCCGCTAGAACGGTTCGTTACAACCTCCTCCACATATGTAAGAATATGAGAATAAACCAACTAATGGACGCATCTTGATACAGGACTCAAATTGTTTAACATCAAGTAAAGATCAATCTTACTACAATGGTCATAGTCTCAGAGGTTAACTAACTAATCGCAAATTCACAAGAGATCCTGTGTTATCGTAAAGTTTGCAGAGTCGTAATAATGAGGTATTTAATGCAAATCAGACTTATTACTCTGGTAAAAGTTTACGAATTTATTAGGCTTTTCTGTCATGTATATTTTGACTGTATTTAGATTAATTCTGCATAGGGAATAAAGTCATATAATTATTCAAACTCAGTTTTTTAATGTTGTATTTATTAAGAAGAGGCGGTCATGGCTCTCCACATATCCCGTTTCTTTATTATTGTTAAATTTTATTATCTTCTTGGAAAATATAATAGAGTTTCTCGTTGCCTTGTCTACGATTTTGATTCAGACTACGCTGTTAATTAACCCATACAGGAGGGACAGATAGATCCATATCTTTCCAAAAGGGATTACTGCGTAAGTGAACGTGACAGATGTGGACGGAATTTGAATTCCTCACAACCTATTTCACTTTTTGTCCCGATAACTATTACGCCAGCCGTAGATGGTTCAAACTAATTGCCCGTTTAGCTAAAAAATCTTTTTTCACGATATTCCCAATAGTGTTGTTCTAGCAATATTACTACATTTTCAGGAGATTGGTGAATGGAGCAGCTTAATTATTGTGCTAAAAAATGAAATCATAAGAAAGATTAGTACGAGACAGATTTAACGGCACAGAAGCTTTCTCTTTCCATTTCTTATTTGTTTACGAAGCTATAAAATTCGTCATGTGATATTGTATCCTGGTTTCCTGGACAGAGGAAATTGTTTTAAGGCGTGGGCTTGTTTTTATTCGTTTTTACGACTCTAAAAATGACGCGCACGAACCTGACATAAATTCGGCAGGGTTTGCTGCGTGTTTCATTGCCGCGTTCTCGTCTCGTCTTGTTTCCCTCGCTCTTCTGTGTCGATTTTAATAAATAGTTTGAGTCACGTGCATATTTGATTATTTTTGTTTGCTTTCGACCTTACTCTCCTTGATATATTAGAAGCGAAATAAACATTTTAGACTCGCCTTCCTTTTTCGTTCTTGCTCTATCACTGGATAAATAAGATGAAGGAATTGATATTTGATATGGCAACTGGTTGCCGTTACAGAAAACAAAAGAGATACTTGTAATCCAAGAGAAACCCTACTTCTTTTTTCTCTTTTAAAACGCCATTTTTCTTCAGTACGATAATGCCTCTCCATATCTTTCTCTCTTTGTTGTTCAAAATAACTTATGGACATTTACCAACCCCCTTGTTCTTGTTCTACCATCAATTCATGTATGTATCGCTAGACATTTATATTCGAGGAGACCCGTCTACTAGAGCAGCTAGCCAATCGCTATTGCAGACATTTTCTCAGTCGAATTTTTGTTTATTCAATATTTTAATTTTAATTTTATTTATTTATTATTTTTATATTTATTTTTATATTTTTAATTAATTTATTATATTTTTCCTTTTATATTCATTATCTATTATACTTCAACTATACTGAACAGACGTTAGTTACAGTTTCTGGGAAAAAAACATGTTATCTAGCGTGATCAACAATGTGAACAGGGCCAGCACATTGAAGCCCTCGGCCACGATGACTTGTACTAGCACAGCTATCGACGCCCCCCAATGGTTACGCCTAGCTAATTTAACTCGCAAGGCTTGTGTCAACCCGTGGTATAGTTTTCAGGTACTTTCCAAAGGTGATGCACGTTGGGATCGATCCCTCAAGTCCGATAACATCAGGAAGTCTCCTTCAAATCGATCATGGTGAGATTCGAACCCGTGTCTCATAGTCAGAATGCGAACGTTCTTACTACTCGGACACGTGCCCATAATACACACACACATTAAATACATTATTCGCTATTTCCTCTGTTTCTCTTGCATTTAATATGCCATGTGCGACTTATATTCTCCAAACTGCCTTTCGCCTTAATATTGTCACAAGCATTTTAGGTGTTAATTTCAGATTGCAACTATGGGTTTGCGTGTAGAACAATATTTTTCTTCTATGCGCCGCGTCCTTTCAGAACGTGGGCGATCACGGCTCTCCACTATTTTCCATCCTTTGTTAGATTTTAGTAATGTCTGCCTTTCCGCTTTTTCTAATCTTTGTTTGGTCGACACTTACACAAGCCAGGTTATTCGTTACTTTTCTCTGGCCATTTTGAATTCACTATGTACTGTGAGTGTCCAAACATGCTTTCCCCGTTGTTTTTTGTTTCCAATTTCCTTAAAACTTCCTTGTCACTGATATCATCCATTCACGGTGTTCTCATCATCTTTTTTTTTTTGTTACCTCATGTCTCTTCCGCACCTGTGAGATTATCCAGCAGTCCCTGTCATATAGGATGACCGATATTACGCCACGGTTCAGTACACTTTTCGTTGTTTCTATTGAAAACTTCTTGTTTCATAATACTTTGCTTAGCTTTTGAAAGGCATCTTTCATACTTCTAATGCGCCTTCCGATTTCGGTGCTGCATTTCTGTATATTTACATGTTCGTACTTACTTCATTTTGGCATCTTGAATTCGTTGTTTATATCTCAAGTTGTTTCTTTGCTAACAACTGCATATGATGTCTTTTGCAATTGATAATTAGCCATTTCTTCTAACTTTCTTTTATTAACTTCTATAGGAGTTCATTTCTGTGTCTGCTATCAACACTGTGTAGTTCCCGCTTTAAAACCTCCTCGTTTGTCGCATTATGTGTCTATCGTTATTCTCAGAATTCGTCCCTAGAATCACATCTCTGTCGTTTTCAAATCGGTTCTAATCTTGGATGAGACTGTTCTGCATTCACATCTCTGTAGGAAATTAATTATTACATAGCAGTACAGCTGCCTTTTTAAGGGTAGGTAGAATCATGGTTTGGATCTGTATTCTAGGTAATAAAATCAGACATCCCTTCAAACATTGAAGATGGGTTAAGATGAACGAAGATACTTATTATAAAAACTTAACAATCAGTTTTTAAGTAAAGAAAATATGTTCAAGCTAATGACTATATAAAGATAATCTAATTTCTAAAAGATAGCCAAGGTAACTAATTAATAAAATGTTCCCCTTCTAGATAGAAAATGTGTGATCGATCATTAAAATAGTGTTATATGAAGAATGGAAAATAACAAGACTACTGAAAAGCAATAATTTTAACGAAGAAACAGTAGGTAAATTTGACAAAATCAGTGTTTGAAATATTGATGAATCCTTTAGATACTCGTATTACCATTTTAAATAATTAAATGATTTATTCAAGTAGAGGTCATTTTAAACTGTTGTAAACTTTTTAATAATCACCACCACCAAGTGGATTTGTTTTATTGTACTGTCTACAAATGAAACCTTGCTCAAATTGCAGCCATTTTTAAGCTTAATGATGTTATTTTAGCAAGTGTGCAGAAGGAGCGAAAAAGATGAAAGACGATCCACGAAAATGGTGGCACAAAAAATATCGGCCACCTCATATAAACCGAGTCAGTTATTGTTTTATTAAAATAGAAACAATTTAATGAAAATTTATTATATAATGTTGACTTCAAGAAGTTAAGACATATTGTTAATATTTTGTATGGCTTCTTGGAGCTGGAGAAATTGTTTCAGTTTGTCTTTTTGGGAAGCCTACAAATCCTTTATCTTCAGAGGGATTGGATACCATCTGTGGTTGTGCTTTTACAAGATTCTTCTGATGAGTTATACTCATTTCTTCTGTCAGCATTTCATTCCTGATTTAACTGGGTTCTAATCTGACCAAACGTTCAAAACAGTGACACATTCATCAATCATTCTCTGTTGTCTTGCTTGCAATTTGTGATATGGAGATCCGTAATGCTAACAAATTTCGCCTTCTTAAAAGTCTCTTATCAATCGGTTCTTGAGCAACAGTATATATTTGACACTGATCAAGCTAACGCCATTTAAAAATATATCTTTAGATTTAACATTTTATACTTTCCTAAAGCATCAGACACTTACCACAAAATATTCTCTGTTTTCGTCGTGTAACGTGAGACATTTGGCTTTTTTTTCTGTCGGTGGGTGAATTTGACTGATAGATTCACCAATGATATGAATTATTTCTCACCGGTAGCATAATTCAGAGTTTCATGCACAATGCAATCTTGAGGTATCGAGCAGAGACTGACGTTATATAATTTAAATTTTAATAAAACTAATTCATTGACTTTTTCTCGAAAGCCATATACATACATACATACATACATACATACATACATATATATATATATATATATATATATATATATATATATAAATTTTAATAAAGTAGTATCTGGTTAATGTAATGCCAGCACTGTTCATTTCTTATATCAGGATTACTGATATATATATATATATATATATATATATATATATATATATATATATATATATATATAAAAGTGAACATAGAAGTCAATACATAGACGCGACAGTCTGTTTCATGCTAAATGCCACGAGTGCTGTTATATTTCTCGACTATTTATATATACGGGTCAGTGGTGCATTGTGGTACTTTATTTTGGCGGTTATTTTACCGGAAGTCGATTATTGTTTTATTTATTTATTTGGGTTAAATTATTTTCCATGTATTTATTTATTCTTATTTTTTATTTTTATTTTTTATTTTTATTTCTTATCTTATATATTTATTTTTATTTTTTTATTTTTTTTTTTATCTGTGTTTTTATTAACGTAGGAAAAAATTGTTTATATAGCTTATTTAATAGTTTTATTTTGTTTGGGAAGATAATTAAAGCAATTTGTTCAATTTTGGGGTTGATTGTTGTAGTTTGTTCTAACTATTATTTTGTCAGGAACAGTTTTTAATTTGCTTATTTCTTCATGTATTTATGTGGATTGATTATCTTTGATTATTTTTCTAACAGCTAGTTTATCGGTATCGGTTGTTATTTTATTTATATATTTGGATGTATCTAGATTCAAACCAAAAATATGACAAAAAAATAACTATATTTATTATATAACGATAAAAAAATGAATAAAAATAAAAGTAAAAAAATAATATACTACGTTACTTAAAAATCGAAAACCAAAAAGAGAAAATATACAGTGTAAAAAATAAATAATAACAAGTAAAATAAATTAAGTAGAGCAAAAATTTATATATAATAGAACAAAATAATTATATATATATATATATGTATATATATATATATATATATATATATATATATATATATTGTATTTAAAATAGACGGGATTTATATTTCATATTTAAAATATACGGATATTAATGAGGAAATAATATGAATATCAGTTTGTTACCAAGTTTATCGTTTAGACATTTGTTTGCCTAATAAAATCGGACGGTTCGTTTCAGGCTGTTTGTATCTAACACGAACGCATGATCCGTATTAATCCTAAACGGAAAAACATTGTTTGATTCCCCCTCCGCCTCAAAGACAGATATCTGCTAATGCATATCGCACGGCCTTTATACAGCAAAAGCAAAACTTTTTGCAGAAGAGAATATCTAAAAGGGAAGCATATTTCTTTTGTTCTATTAGCCAATTACTTCGACGTAAAACCTGCTGTGAATCTAGCCATTAAATCACTCATCTTCTTATCACGTAGCAATGCATAGCCTAGCGATCGCTTTCTTTTTCCTTTGCCAGATACAAGAAACCTAAATAATTGCATTTCCCACAATGCCTTTCTTCTGAAGCCATTACAATAGATGGCTTTCCTTACTTTTCGTTCGTGAAGTTCGTAAGTTTGATTCAGTTGTTGGAGGGATAGTTCGACACGGGAGAAATGAGGAATCCGAAGCCTCATTTAGAAAGTTGTTTCTCGCAGAGGAGTTAATATGAAAAAAAAAACACAACAAAAAAAAAACGATGAATTAAGTTGGTCTATCTATGTTTGTTAAAATTTGAAGTCATCAGAAGCTAG
>OZ038477.1:143260483-143350483 GCA_964036315.1 Acanthosepion esculentum | reverse complement strand
CGAGATTCCACAGATATATTTACGGTAGATTATTCACCTTACAGACGGACTACAAGCCGTTATTGACAATATTTGGATCAAAGAAAGGCTTACCTGTCTACACTGCTAATAGATTGCTAAGATGGGGTACTATTTTATTAAACTATAACTTTAAATTGCAGTATCTTTTATCAAACAAAATCGTGGATGCAGATCGTCCTTCGAGACTAATACCAAAGAAAACAAATCCATTAGAAGATTCCGTATTTGCAGCTCTACGATATGAGGAAGATATTAGAACATCATTATGTAGTTCAATTCTAGACCTCCCCGTCACATTACAGGAAATAAGAAAGAAGCAGTGAATGACGAGTTTATAAAGGAAACGAAAACAAAAATTGCAGGAAAAAATCATATATAGGGACAGTTTTTTCCCTATTTGATAATGTTCTCCTATATAATGAAATAGTAGTAACCCCGAAAAGGCTACAAAGGTGAATCCTCTAGGATTTTCACATAGGCCACCCAGGAAAGAACAGGATGAAATCTTTAATGCGAAGTTACGTGTACTGGCCAAACATGGGTCAAGATATTATACATATGGTGGACAAATGCAAGGGCTGTTCCTTAGCAGCCAAGGCACCTCCAATCACTCATAAGCCATGGCCTAAGACAGATCGACCGTAGTTGAAAATCCATGTAGATTTCGCAGGTCCATTAGAGGGTTTCTACTACTTGATTGTAGTAGACAGTTACAGCAAATGGCCAGAAGTATTTCGTTGTAGAAAACATACTTCTGAGACTACAATAAATTGCCTTCACGAGATGTTTGCTCCTTTCGGAGTGGTTGATTGTTTAGTCACCGATACTGGGACACAATTTACATCTGCGGATTTTCAAGAAGTTCGTGAAACTTTTCAGGTGAAACACATCAAATCCTCGCCATATCACCCAATATCAAACGGGCAAGCGGAGTGCTTTGTAGATACATTAAAAAGAACACTAAGGAAAGCTTATGACGTACCAGCAGAATAGGCTTTACAACAATTCTTGCAAGTGTATAGAATTACACCGAACAGCACTTCGCCATTTTTTGACTGCTGACCAGTGATGGAACAAATACATTCAATAGTTTCATCCACCGCTAGGAAAATTGGCTGCCTGTGCCTCGCCAGGGAATTTTTCTCGTCGGAGTCGATCCTTCAAATCTACAAATCAACCATTCGCCCTTGCATGGAATATTGCTGCCATATATGGTCTGGTTCCCCTTATGTTTGTCTCAAGGTTCTTGATAAGATCCAGAGACGGATATGCAATGTAATTGGCCCTGATCTGGCATCTCGTCTGCAGTCGCTATCTCCCAGACGTGCCGTCGCTTCCTTCTGCCTTTTTTACAAATACTTTCATGGTAACTGCTCCGAGTAGCTACTTTCGCTGGTTCCCAAACTTCATGAATTTAAGCGTTCTACTAGGTTGGCATCTGGCTCACACCTTTTCACTGTCGAAACTGTTAAATGTAGCCGTCTCTTCTACTCTAATGGCTTCATGTCTCGCACTTCTCGCCTGGGGAACAACCTCCCCTTTTCCTGTTTCCCTGATAGCTATAATCTGCAACTATTCAAATGTAATGTCAGTTGACGTCTCTTGATCTATCCCCTATCCTTCTCTTCATCCTTTCCTCTATCACTCCTATTTGCTGTAGCTCCATCTCTCTGTAACCCCTTGCGTGCTAGTGGCTTCCCGCATTGCTTGGGATGAGAAGCTTAAAAATTTTTATTTCAATGCTATCATTATAAAAATATTAATATTTTGAAAGTTTTTTCGTATATATAATGAAACAACAATAATACCTATAAAACTACGTGGAATTTATTAGAATTTAACGTATCACATAGACTAGTAGAATATTTTTCAAACAATTGCTCATTTGAGAAATAGAGAGACATTAGTCAATAAATGAATATAAATTCGGTCGACATATCTGGAAACCATCTCCAAACTTTCGCGGAGAACCGCACATCAGTGTCAGAGTTTGCGATAAACCTAGAAGATTATTAACAGATATCATAATTATATTCTACGTAATAAACATCAACCATAAAATGCAAAGTAAACATAGGCTCAAATTTTTTAAAACATATAAAAAAGAAATATGGTATCTGATCATAATACACTTACCATGTGGAGCGGTTTATTGCGGTCGAGAGATAAGTCTATCGAACTTTTATTAATTTATTCACACACACACACACACACACACACACACATATATATATATATATATATATATATACATATATATGGTAAGAAGAAAGAACAGTAAGATATGTAATCCGGTGTTCTTATTGATATTTTTATTTTTACAAAACAGTGCTCAATGTAAATTTACAGTGTATAAATATTATAAATTAACTGATTTAAAATATGGTTTCTTCGCTACACAGCAATTACCATGTTTCAAAAACCGAAGGTAAAAACTTCAAATTTAAATATATAGTTAAATTAAAAGCATTAATTCTGTTTCATCTTCAAGCGATATATATATATATATATATATATATATATATATATATATATATATATATATATATATATATATATGTAATAGTAAATGTCTGTGATACTGTGCGTGTTTGCGTGCGTGTGTGGTGCATCCGTTCGGCGTATAAAGATTTTTATATTGTTTATACAGTAAATTATTTTAACTTTCTTAAAACAGACAACTTTTTGTCTATATTTCTGAGATGAGGTATAATGTACACTATTTACATTATTTGGACTATTGTCCCATCTTTGTCGCTAGATTTATTACAAAGTTTCGGCCGTTTTACGCTACGGCCTTCTTCAGTTATTAGTTATTAAGTTATGTCCTCAAGACCACATGGCACAGTGGATATTTGCAATGATTATCGGGGAAAATTTTTCATTGATATTTGCAATTTCAAATGTTAAATATACAGGATACTGCTATTTAATGACGGCCATATCTCGTGATTGAGACTTTCATGAACTACCCACTTGTATCGCTGATCCGTGTTGTATTCCTATCTGGACAATTAGACCAACAAAATATTTAACGGCATCAGTTTAGAATTGGTAACATATAGAATAAAAAGTTTCAAAATAGGCGAATTTAAAACCTAAAGTATTTTATACACAGAACGAAATAATTCAATAAGCGAGAACTATAGTTTTACGTATATACATATTCAAAGCTCAGAAAAGTGGAAAAAATGTACTTACGGAAGTATCGGTAATATGTTGAGCCAAGCTGATTGGTGAAATTATGAGGTCGGTTTACCGGTTTGCTTTTTGCCCGGAGGAGGGAACATCGACGAAGTTTTGTACTCACAAAGATGGGCGATAAAAAGAGTAAAGTATTTATTTCCTTTCCTTTTATACCGCTTATGAACACGCCACCCCGCGGCGTGCAGCCAAATCTCCTTGAATAATAGGTGGGGTAATTCTACACTTATTTGAATCTTTCTAGATTAAGAGAATTTACATACTAACTATAACCCTTTGTAAATAGTGAATAAAAATCAAATAATTTACTTCATGAATAATTTGAACAAATAAGAAAAAGTTCAAGCCGTCTCTGTACGTGTGCAGACATTAGGAAATGCACTTACCTTTTTCAGTTAAGCACAATGTCAAGTTACAGCATCGAGCGCGTCTACTGGCTGCTCCAGGTTATCTCAGCGCGGGATGAAAGGAAAGAATAAAGAGGGGAAAAAAGAAGCGAACATGAGATTCAAGAGAGAAGAATATGCAAAGAAGCCAGTGACGTCACGACAAAGGAAGGAAGGAAGCAAAAAGGACGGGTTTCAATCTCGCTTTTGTGATGAACATCAAAGAAATGATTTTGGCATTTATCACGCGGGAAAGTCCGGCAGCAATGAAAAGTTTAAAGAATTAAGAATGTATTTACGTGGAAGAACGAAAGATGGCGAATTCTACGCTTGTCACTTTCCTTTTGCCTCTCGTTCACCAGAAAGTTATATAGATATTAAAAGACTGCCAGCCAGTCAGTCAGAAAGACAAGAATTCTCCTAAAATTGATGAGATTCACACTCATGACCAAAATCTGTTTCAACCACATATAACAATTAAATCAATTTTTGTTAACATTATACCATAAGGAAGTACTGGGATTATTTTTTAAAAAATATATCGTTATTTTATTGTTGAAAAATATACAAAACATTAATTTAAACTTTAAAAGAAAACCAGTAGAAATTAAAATAGAGAGTTTCTTACATATAAAATTTAAGATTTTTTGTACTTTTTTATATAAGTGAGTAATTTGTTTTTATTAAAATGATTTTTTTAATGGAAACTTAACAAAATGCAGGTTGATTTTGAATAATATCTGTTAAAATGTTAATTTACAGGAGGCGTAAAATTTATTTTTTTTTACAAAATAATAATAATAATAATAATAATAATATAGAGACCGCAAAAAAGCCACCTTAATGATATGGCAGTTCCTACAGACAGCAATGTATCTTTGAAAATATTCAAAACGCTGTCTAAAATACAAGGACCTTGAAATAGAAATCTAAAAAATGTGGCACATGGGAACATCGACAATCCCTGTTGTAGTTGGAGCCCTAGGATTGGTTGGAAAAGATTCCAGTAGACTAATTGAAGGGATTCCTGGAAGTCCATGCCTCAAAGAGATACAAAAAATTGTTCTCATAAGTACAGCCCACACTTTAAGAAGGGCTTTGTCTATGTAAAATATTTTTTATTTATTTATATTTTTGTCAGTGGAAAGCGTCATGTTTCCATTTCTAACGTTAGATCTCTGGGCGAGACCCGGAAAGAAATGTTTAAATGCCATAAATCAAAGGAAATAATAATATTAGTAATAATAAAAATAATAATAATAATAATAATAATCATAAAAATAATGATAATAATAATAAAAATAATAACAATACTACTACTACTACTACTACTACTACTACTACTACTAATAATAATAATCTGGAAATCTAAATAGAAATCATGTAGAAATAGAAAACAAAAATATCCCCTGTCATAATATATGTCATAATAGTTATAATACTGGAATGATAAAAAAGGAACACAACAACATACTGAAAAAAATTCCCTGGGAATCCTACACACAAAAAAGAATTTAGTTAAAATTAATTGAATCCCAGCTTAAGAGAAAGACAAAAAAAAGTCGTGAAGAGCACAACTCACACATTTAGAAGAACATGGAAAAAAGAAAATGAAAAAAAAAGATCATCTGACGCGTTTCGTTCTTTAGGACTTCCCCGAACCAATGTGATTTTAGAAGTAGATTTAACTATATATGCACAGGAAGAGGGGAGACGCTAAAATTTTAAACTTTTAAATTTATTTATTTTTTAGACACGTGATTGGATATGTAGTCTACTCAATTTTCTGTAGTTTTTTTAAAAATATTTTTATCAATTTGTTTCTTTAGTATCCTCCATTGGAATAATAGAGAATCTGCCAAGAAAGGCAAAATATTGGAAGAAACTGAATTCAAGTGTATTGTGAAAATTCTAACGATTAAAGCACTATCTATAGATTTCGCCCTTAGTAAGTTACCTTCTTTTTTTAAATTAAACTGGCACTTTTTAATCAAACTCATTGCCAAAGATAAACTCATTTGAATTCAAACTCATTGCTAAGTTATATCAAGGCGGCATAACTGGTTCTCAAGATATTCAACATATCTTGATACAGTCCGCCTATATCGCCCAAAAGTGACAGTTACTACGGAAATAACGTTTTTTTTTTCAATGATGCTCACTCGGTAGGAGGCCCTATGTAGACATTTACAGAGTAAGACGCATACTTTATGCGAATATGTGAGGAAGATAATGGTTAACCCTAGACTTGAACAGGTTAAGATTATAGTGATCGGGGAAGCATCCTCTTGGGAGTCTGTTCCACAATGCAGCGGTTCGTGGGAAGAAGCTGCTGTTGATCAAGGATATTATTTGGATACTTTTACAAAATGATTATTTATAAAATATTCGGAAAGATAATGACATTAAAACAGAGAAAAATAACAAAGATACTATTAAATTAAAAAAAAAATTTATTTAATGATGGAGTCTGCTAAAACATCGAAGTTTATTTACTTCTTAAATAGGTTCAAATGTGTTGGATCATTGGTAAACTAGGAATTGTGAAAGCAAATGTGCTTCGGTAAATTTAGTCAAAGCAAGAGAAAAATAGTTGCTGTATGAGAGGCGTAAAATCCTTAGGACCACTGAGGTTCTGTTCTCATCCGAGAGAAACGACCTAGCTTGAATGGCAACAAAAAGGGGAAAGAAGTTTTCATACGGTGAAATGTCCTCTAACGGAAAGACGAAAGAAAAATAACATTTCTAAAAGTACCGGGACTTTACAAAGGAAATAAGAAAACTGAGAAGCGTGAAATATAGGATTCGCTTAAAACTGTGTTCAAAATGGAAGAATTGTGATTGGATCTGTTGGAGATTCAGTGAAGACTTGGCGTTTCCTAGAATACTGAGGAAGGTGCTGGATAATTAAGGAGACTTGCTGTCATTCACTTTCCAATGATAAGCGAACGTATCTTTTTGGAGCGTTCAAATGTATAATAATAATCTGTATTATAATTCAGCTTGTCCCTCCCTTTGTTAGTTGCTTTCTTTGTTAGCACGAGCATTACACTCTGCCATTGTCTCCTAAATAATGGACTGTCCCGTTTTGACCGCGTCAAAATACGGAACTGACTTATCAGAGACGCTTTTTGGTTTCAGTGAGAAAATGAATGTAAGAAAGAAAGAAAGAAAAAACAACGAAAGAAGAAGAAGAAGAAGAAGAAGAAGAAGAAGAAGAAGAAGAAGAAGAAGAAGAAGAAGAAGAAGAAGAAGAAGAAGAAGAAGAAGAAGAAGAAGAAGAAGAAGAAGAAGAAGAAGAAGAAGAAGAAGAAGAAGAAGAAGAAGAAGAAGAAGAAGAAGAAGAAGAAGAAGAAGAAGAAGAAGAAGAAGAAGAAGAAGAAGAAGAAGAAGAAGAAGAAGAAGAAGAAGAAGAAGAAGAAGAAGAAGAAGAAGAAGAAGAAGAAGAAGAAGAAGAAGAAGAAGAAGAAGAAGAAGAAGAAGAAGAAGAAGAAGAAGAAGAAGAAGAAGAAGAAGAAGAAGAAGAAGAAGAAGAAGAAGAAGAAGAAGAAGAAGAAGAAGAAGAAGAAGAAGAAGAAGAAGAAGAAGAAGAAGAAGAAGAAGAAGAAGAAGAAGAAGAAGAAGAAGAAGAAGAAGAAGAAGAAAAAAAAGAAAAAATCTCCTTTTTGGTGTGAATGTTCTTGATGACCATAATATCAAAGGTCGATAAAACTGACAAGCTTAAATATACACCGAAATCCTGATTGGCAGAATGTGGGGCACTCAGGGCAATAGAGTCCCAGCTATCATTGGGCATTTGGGTCTATACGACCGAGCGTAAAGCCCTACATTGGGAAAACCAGAATAAAGCTTAAATATTGCATCACTTTAGATGTTTGCGTTGTTTCGTACTGCAAATATTCTGCGAAGGCGCTATCAGACAGAGGTCGTATGACTTGATAAAGATGTCGTATGACGTGATGCAAGATGTCAGTCGGAAAACGAAAATCGTGCAAAAGAAGAAGAAGATAATAATAATAATAATAATAATAATAATAATAATAATAATAATAATAATAATAATAATATGACCTGGAGATATAAATAAAAAATGTGGTACTTTACTTCGATATTTCGCTCTGATAAAGAAGGAAATTCAACGACAAATTAAATTCATGTTCACCATATCTTAATAAAATCCACAAAACATTTGTAGCAACCATAGCTCATATGCTACGAAAAGGCTTATTCAATTAAGATTTGTTTAATAGCTGTCTTTTTTTAATTAAGGGAACAAGAGAGAAAGTTACATCCTTCATGTCACATAGGCTATTCTTTATGACTTGACGTGATTATGAAACAAACGCGAGTCACAAAGGCTTTTTATAATAATAATAATAATAATAATAATAATAATAATAATAATAATACCAGAGTTTTTTCACGAGGAACTTTCAGACAAATATCACACATAATAGCGCAGATCCAAAATGCAGATTCTGTGACAAATATCAGGAAATCATAGACCATTTAATCTTAGGATGTTCTGTACTTGTGCCGAATGAATATAAAAATCGTCACAATAGATAGGGGCAATATTCTAACTGGTCAACGTGCAAACATTTTGGAAAAGATGTTAATAAACACTGGTATGACCATCGCCCAAAACAGGTTATAGAAATAGAAGATATCACAATTCATTGGGATCACACGATCTTTATAGACAGGAAGATTGAAGCAAATAGGTTGGGTATAAATGTCAAAAACCGAAAAGTAAAGAAACATTTGCTTACTGATTGACATGGCTTGCCCAGAGGACGGTAACATAGCAACGAAGGAATTTAAAACTATCGTAGTATAATGACCAGGAAATCGAAATAGAAAAAAAATGTGGAAACAGAAAACAAGTATAGTATCAGTCATAGTAGGAGCACTTGGAATGATAAAAAAGGAACACAACAACTCATTTAAAAATATCAATGGAAATCTCAGCTTAAGAGAAATAAAAAAATAGTCTTGATTAGTAACAACTCTAAGAAGAACTTTGTCCATTCAACACTAGAGATGATACAGGAGTTAGAAAAACAAATCATGAAATGTAATCATAACAACACCTCACTACCTGCCTTAGGTCTTCCCGCTGACTTGGTAGGTAGTTTGACCATAGCAGAAAGCGAAATAGTAACAACAACAACAACAACAATAATAATAATAATAATAATAATAATAATAATAATGTGCCGAGCCAGGAAATTTTTCTCCCCGGAATCGATCCTCCAAGTCTATAAATCGACCATTCGCCCTTGCATGGAGTATTGCTGCCATATATGGTCTGGGGCCCCTGCTGTTTGCCTCAGGGTTCTTTATAAGATCCAGAGACGGATAGGCAAAGTGATTGGCCCTGATCTGTCATCTCATCTGCAGTCGCTCTATCACAGACGCGATGTTGTCTCGCTCTGCCTTTTTTACAAGTACTTTCACGGTAATTGCTCCGAGGAGCTGCTTTCGCTTGTCCCTAGGCCTCGTGAATTTAAACGCTCCACGAGGCTGGCATCCCGCTCCCACCCGTACACCGTGGAAACTATTAGATGTAGACGTCTCTTCTACTCCAATAGCTTCATGTCACGCACATCTCACCTATGGAACTCCCTTCCCTATTACTGTTTCCCTGACAAATACAATCTCCAACGGTTTAAGTGTAGCTTCAATCGACATCTCCAGTGGCCTTGATCTATCCACTTCCCTTCTCCACATCCTTTCACCTTTCATTCCTATCTGCTCTCGCTCCAAATCTTCTGTAACACCCTTGCCTTGATCGACCCACTGTCTTTCTCTTTCTCCACATCCTCTCCTTTACCCCTCCTATCTGCTCTTCCTCCAACCCTTCTTTAACCCCTTGCGTGATAGTGACCTACAGCCCTGCTTGGGGTGATACGCTTAAAAAAAAAAAAAATGATTGACAAAATTCTGCCAATATTTTGCAACAGATAGAGAAGAGCTCGATTTAAGAAAAAACAGAAAAGAAACGGTCCAGTGTTCAATACTATTTCGAAAGAATATCCGTCATTTTCAGCTTATGTTTAAAAAATGCATATATATAAAAATATACAAGTCGCATTGAGAAAAACAGTTGAAAATACTACGACCACTAATATTAATAATAATAATAATAAAAATAATAATAATGAGCTAATCAAAGCTAACCGCCCAGACATTGCTATTAGAGACCGCAAACAAAAAAAAAAGGTGCCTCCTTATTGATATGGCAGTCCCTGCGGACTGCAATGTATAGCTGAAGTTCTTCAAAAAGCGATCAAAATACAAGGATCTGGAACTCGCAATCACACAAATATGGCACACGAGAACATCAACAATCCCTGTTGTAGTTAGAGCAATCGGATTGGTTGGAAAAGATTCCAGTAGACTAATTGAAGGGATTCCTGGAAGCCCATGACTTAAAGAAGTACAACAAATGTTCTCACTAGTAGAGCCCACACCTTACGAAGTGCTTTATCTATGTAAAATATTTTCTTTTTTTTTTTGTCAGTTGATGTCATGATGCCATTTCTAACCTTAGGCCTCCCGGCGGGACCCGGAACGAAATGTGTACACACAAGAAATCAAAGGAAATAATAATAATAATAATAATAATAATAATAATAATAATAATAATAATAATAATAAAATTTGCAACTCCTATGGGAAGGAAACTGGAAGAAACTGGTACGAACACCACCCTGACCCGGTTACGGAGATAGGAGCTGTTACAATTCTATGTGACTACACAATACACACTGACAGAACAATCAAAGCCAACCGCCCAGACATTGTTATTAAAGAGCACAAACAAAATAAGTGCCTCCTTATTGATATGGCAGTCCCTGCAGACTGCAATGTATCTTTGAAGATATTCGAAAAACTGTCAAAATACATGGACCTTGAAATAGAAATCTCAAAAATGTGACACATGGGAACATCAACAATTTCTGTTGTAGTTGGAGCCCTTGGACTGGTTGGAAAAGATTCCAGTAGGCTGATTGAAGGGATCCCTGGAAGTCCATGCCTGAAAGAGATACAAAAAATTGTTCTGACAAGTACAGCCCACACTTTACGAAGGGCTTTATCTATGTAATTATTATTATTATTTTTTTTGCAGTGGAAAGTGTCATGATGCCATTTCTAACCTTAGGTCCCTGGGCAGGACCCGGAAAGAAATATGTAAACGCCAGATATCAAAGGAAATAATAATAATAATAATAATAATAATAATAATAATAATAATAATAATAATAATAATGATAATAATAATAATAATAATAATAATGAAGAAATACAAAACACTGTACTCAGAAGTACAGCTCACATATTACGAATAGCTTTTTCTATGTAAAATGTGATGTTATTTATTTATTTATTTTACAAACATGCGCGGTGGAAAATGTCCTGACGCCCCTTTTTACCTTATGTATCTAGTTAGAAGCAGGAAAGAAAGGTGTATACAGCAGAAACCCAAGGAAATAATAATAATAATAATAATAATAAGTTTCCTGTTTGAATTTTTTGATGAATTTTAATTCTGAAGTTAATGATAGAGTAAGATGATGGCGTGTTCTATGACAATAAAATATCCGTAGAAATTCCTCTGTCGCATCGTTAAACATTTGGGCTTAACAACTTTAACAAAATATTGCAATAACAATCATAAAAATGAATGCTGGTCGTTATTTTAAGAAGTAAGGGGGTACAAATGAAAAGATCTGAAATTGACAACTTTTCCGTTTCACTGAAACAGACATTAATCACTTCTTTCTTTCATTCTCTATTTATTTTTTTGTTTCATACTGAAATCAAATAGTGTCTTTTCTCCTCTTTCGACACAATAAAAACGGAATAGTCTATTATGTATGGAGGACTAGCAGGGCGTAACGGTCATGGAATCTAACGAAGGGAAGGGACAAACAACAACAACAATAATAATAATAATAATAATAATAATAATAATAATAATAATAATAATAATAATGACGTTCAAAGTGATCACTGAATTATCTTTTAGTATTTTGCCATTTCTATTCAAACACCATTTTAATTGTTATTTGAGTAGGTAATTGGCGTTTGAGTTGAGTATTTATATTAAGTGTTATTTGAGTGATCGTTATTTACAGAAGACTGACGAAAGCAATTCGGAGAGCATTTCGCTCTTACATGAGATCAGAGAACAGACTTGAGAGAAATTGAAAAGCCAGATAATTATTTCAACCTTGTCGGAAAACAGGAAATTCTGAAAGACGGAAGTGACAATCGTTATCTGAGCACAATGAATGGTCCCGATGTCTCAGAGAAACATTAGAAATATCCGAATGACAGCATTGGTAAAGGCTATACGCCGCTGTTGGATGTCTGGGAGCAGACTGGGGAATACGCTGTGGATTATAAGAGAAATGCTGTCACTTACTCTCTAATGATAGCCAGTAGCTATCTGATGTGAATACGCAAATCTATGCTGTATAATCATAACGATGTAGTCATGTGTTAATTTCGAATATTGGCGAATAAAATAAACAGTCGATTTATTAGACGTCTAAATATAGATAAGCACGTTTCAGAAAAGCGAGTTTCAAAATACAGACGATAATTAAGTCAAGCTGCAGATGTTCTGACAGCGAATTATTAAAAGAAATAATATGAAGAGAAAAATACGCTAAAACAAATATGAAGTGAATATCATGAAAGAAATAAAGAATAAAAAAAATAAAGAAAGTAAACACTCGTCCTAACCATTATGCCTGTCAAAATAAACAATCAGAAAAAATTCTAACAGCCGAAGATAATCTAACAATCTCTTAACCTCATCTTCACAATAACCTATACTTTAATTATTCGTTCATCTTTTTTCGTTTTTTTTTTTATCTCTGATTTGACCGGTGTTGATCAGCGTTCCACTAGTGAATGTTTCTGGCTGGTTTTCACCAACGCTCAGACCACTTCAGTAAGCTCTTGAAGCAAAGTAATCATTTGGAGATCTTCTAGAAGTAAGAGGCCTGTAATTCATTCACTCGTTGCGTCATTGATTCTTAAAGCGAACAAAGATCAGTGCAGAACATCAGGAGGCTCCTCTTTCTCATGTCGGTTCAACAATCTTTTGATAATCAAAGCAAAAGTATCGAACCCAGTTGTATATCAGCACCTTTCCCTCCGTCCGCCACTGTTCCCAGCTTTCTAGTTCACTCTTCAAACTGTTGTGTTCTAATTACATTCCAAAGGAAAGAAAATCCATATATCTTGTAAAACCATCACATTGCAATTGAGTAGGCCTATTATCAACGATTCCTTGAGGGTTTGACTCAGACCATTAGTTTTCCATTGCCCTTTCTTTCTACGTTGGAGAAACCATGTTTTTTTTTTTAATTTTTTTTTTTTTTTCGTTTTCCATTTGCTTTTCAGTTGGGAGTTTTTTTCTGTTTCCTTTCGGATTGGCTTCTGCGCGTGAAATCTCGCAAATACAACTTGTTTCTGGTTGAGACTTTCTTTCTGACAAATTTAATTATGCGTTTACTCTCGTGATATTTTCATTTGTTTAATTTTAAATAATTCTTTCATTAATTGAATTATTTTTTTTTCTAAAAGAAATTTACTTCCATTTTGTTCTTTATCTAATTATTTTTGACATTTGAATATTCCGCCTTCTTCTGTGTCTTCTTTCCTTTCTTTCTTCTTTCGTCTTTTATCGCTTTAATCTTTACCTTCCTTCGGTATTATCTTCTTTCCTCCTTTTCTACTAGTTTTGACTATTTGTTTCTTTAATTATATCCTTTTTGTCTATCTACATCCCTTTCTATTTCTTATCTACTCCTTCTTTATACTTTCTTTCTTTTCTTTTCATTGCTATTCTATTTTTACTTCCCTCTTCTTCCATTCCTTGCTCTCCTTTTCACTATATTTATAGCGATGTCAATTCCCACTCCGTCTTACGTCTCGTTTTCCTTCCTTCCTTTATGCTTTCAACTTCTACTTTTCAGCATATTTATCCCATCCTCATTTTTCTTCTCTGTTTACGTCTCTTTCTCCCTTCCTTTCTTCCTACCTTCCTTCCTTCCTTCCTTCCTTCCTTCCTTCCTTCCTTCCTTCCTTCCTTACTTACTTAATTCCTTCATTCCTTCCTTCCATTTTTCCTTCCCACCTTCTCTTCCTTCCTTCTCTTCCTTCTCTTCCTTCTCTTCCTTCCTTCCTGCCTTCCCACCTTCTCTTCCTTCCTTCCTTCTTTCCTTTCTTCCTTCCTTCCTCCCTTCCTTCCTTCCTTCCTTCCTTCCTTCCTACCTTCTCTTCCTTCCTTCCTTCCTTCCTTCCTTCATTCCTTCCTTCCTTCCTTCCTTCTTTCCCGCCTTCTCTTCCTTCCTTCCTTCTTTTCTTCCTTTCTTCCTTCCTTCCTTCTTTCCTATCTGCTTTTACTTTCCTATCCTCTTCTGTATATTTATCCCGCTGGTCTCTTTCTTCCTATCTGGTTTTTACCTTCCTTTCGTCTTCAATATAATTATCGCGTTGTCATATTCTTCATCTTCTTTCTTTCTTTCTTTCTTTCTTTCCATTTAACCTATCATTTTATCTTTTTCTACCTATAACGTTATTTCTGTCTTTCGTTTATTCTGTCTTCTTCTTCTTCTTCTTCTTCTTCTTCTTCTTCTTCTTCTTCTTCTTCTTCTTCTTCTTCTTCTTCTTCTTCTTTCTTTCTTTCTTTTTTTCTTTTCGACCATTTGTTCGTCCTTGTGGTCTCTTTTAAATTTCCTTGTTTTCTCCCTATTTTCTTCGTATCCTTCTACCTTGGATTCTTTAGATGCTTTTGTCCTTCCCCTCAGCAGCCTACATCTTCCATTCTTCTTTGTAATTTCATTCGACTTTACATTTCTATACAGACGATATTTAAGTTCTGTTATCCGATTTACTAGTTGATTGTTATTTTCCTCACTCTCTCTGTCTCTTTCTTCCTTCCTTCCTTCCTTCCTTCCGTCCATTCTTCTATTCGCCAAAATATCCTTCCCCCTTCCTTCCTTTGATTTTATTTTTCTTCGGCGATTTATTTCTACACCCCCAGCACCACCCCTCAACACCCTTGATCCCTGATGAGTTTTCAACAAAATCTTTTAATACTTTTTTCATTCACATACAGACGACATTTTCCTTCTGTGATTCGATTGGCTACTTAATCGTTACTTCCAGCGAAATACAAACTCTGATTCGTTATTTCTCTTTGCTTTGTCCAAAGATCCTTGTCTGCGAATCAAAAACAAGGCAAAACTATTTTATCAGCCTCAGTTTCATCCAGTGTTGAGAAACATTTGAGTCTGCCCAGCAGGCAAAATCTTAAAAAAAGAAGAAGAAAGAAGTAAGCGAAGAAATAAAAAGATCGAAGCAGGTAGTGTTTGTTAATCCGTTTTGCTTCCAACAAGGGAAGCGATGCTTTTAATGGCGAGAAGGGAGCGAATGTTTCTATGGGGTTTTTAGGAAAATAATAAAATTTTACCTCCAATGATTTTCGCAAGTGAGAAACTGTCCAAATTAGACTGAATGTTAAGTACTGGATAAAATTCGGCTAAGTATATATATATATACAGTGTAACCCGGATATAAGATACCCGGATATAAGAGAAACCCGGGTATAAGAGAGATTTTCTCTGGTCCCAAATTAGAGCAATACTTACCTAAACAAAATATACCAAACCCGGATATAAGAGAAACCCAGATATAAGAGACTTCCTATCCGGTCCCGACAACTCTTATATCCGTGTTACACTGTATATATATATATATATATATATATATATATATATATATATATATATATATATATATATATATATATATATATGGTTGTATGGATCTATTTATGCTTGATTGAGTTTGATTATATTTGGTGGTGGGAGTGGGGAATTCTCCTTTTTGCTGTTTCGGGATGACACTCTCATACACACACACATACATACATACATACATACGTAAACGTCTACGCATTTTAGTTCACACAAACACACCCATATAAACACTCCAAGATTAGGCGCAGATACACATCCATGGGTTAGAGCATACATACATACGCAATTGAAGTTCTATTTCGGTGTCAAGACTGTAGCATTTACTATATCTAGCGATGTTATTTCAACGAGGGGTAGGTTGGGGTGTGCTTGACTCTTTTCTGGTCGGCCGCCTGCGTCGTCAGACAAACTTAGACTTCCTTACACACACACACACACATACACACACACACAGACACACACACACACACACACATTTAGACGTGTACATAAATTCCTATTATGGATTCTGTTTGGACATGTTGATGATGATGTTTTGTATTTTCAACGCTGCCTGCTCTTGTATTATTGACGATTGTGAGTATGTTGATGGTGATAATAACTCTGATATTATAATTGATATATCAATAATAGTTATTGATATGTTGATATATATATATATATATATATATATATATATATATATATATATATATATATATATATATATATATATATATAGTTAAATCATACATTTTAGATGCATCAAGGGTGGTGTTCAGTGATGCACTGTTCTCATCGCAGATTTCGGGTTTCGCATCATATCGGCTCCAACAGCAACCCCGACCTGTTTCTAAGCAAGTCAGGCCGCCTCCTTGAAAGCGTCGTGCTACGCACCGCGACATTGCAAAAAACAGTAATCCCAAATACTAGCAAGACCGGACTTCGACCGTTCTTATTGACATATGTCAGTCAGCGTCAGCCAATGAAAACAGGGCTTTTCACACTCCTCTTCTATAAAATGGTGTCTTATTACTACATCCGGTTTTTCCTATTTCCGGAATCCATACCGATGTGAGCTGGTATCTTTATTCCATTGTTTAAGTCCATGTTTTACCTTTTAAATACTAATCCCATCTCAATACCTAATCTTTAAATAAACCTACACTCATATCCAACTCAAAACTAATCTATACTAGCACTTTCTCAAAGGAAATTCGCTATTCTAACTATTCGGTCGAAAAAAAAACCCCATAAAACCTGTATACACGTTTTGTCATTTACCGACTAAAATAATTCGATGGCCTACTAACAATAAATTACTAACTAAATAATTATGCTATCTACCTCTCTCTCTCTCTATATATATATATTTATAAATTGACCAACAATTAACGAGACTTACATTTATATGTATGTCTGTATACACACAGAAACATACACGCATACTCACACATATGTATAAACAGATACGCACGCATACACACGCACAAAAACACACACAAACTTAATTTCATCATTTTATTAATATTGTTAAGTTTATATTGATTTACATACAAAAATAGAGTTATCCCCCTTGATCTTCAAACGTATATAATACGTTTTAATAGCATTGTCTGTTTTTAAATTAAGATTTATAATTCTTCTTTCTCAGTCTTATTTTCAATCTTAAATGTTAATCTGGCCCTAAATTCAAATACAAAATTCAATTCATTAATCAAAAATAATAATGCACACTAACAATAAAATGCCTCGCCATAATCAGGAATATTAAACTTGCACTTGAAGAATGCAAATAGCATCAAACACCGATTTGAGCAATCAACGTAAGTCATTATGAATAATTTTTAACACACACACAAACACACACACACACATATATATATATATACATATATATATATGGTATAAAATGACAATTGGAAAAATCTTAGATTTTGCCGACGCGTTTCGTCTTCCGACTTTTTCAAGGCAAAAATTAAATCGAAATGTCTCTGTTGTTATAGTTACATTAAAAATCCAAATTTAAAAAGAGCCTTTTTTTCTGGTTAATGTAAATTAACTTTATAGTAAGAGTTTTTTTTTCCATGTCGACAATACAGTTAAATTCCCAAATCAATTCTCTAGACAAGACAGATTGGTATAAAATGACAATTGGAAAAATCTTAGATTTTGCCGACGCGTTTCGCCTTCCGAATTTTTCTTTTTTTTTTGATGATCAGGGAATTTACTCTCTCTCTCACTCTCTCTCACTCTCTCTCTCTCTCTCTCTCTCTCTCTCTCTCTCTCTCTATATATATATATATATATATATATATATATATATATATATATATAACATTTATAACTTAAATCCGGTAATTTTTGGAGATTCGAAATTTAATTCAAAGCAACAAATTGCCCTTCCTTGCTATTTACTTTTTGTTTTGCCTAACTAAGATTATATTTGTAAATTTTTGCCTTTTATATCCGAAATTATTTATCAGTTGATAGTTTAGGCTTTAGTCCCTGTCAAAGAAATAGTGAGTGTTATAAATTTTGACTTCATAATCTGCGGGATTGTTAGATTTTCTGCTTACTTAATTTTTACAAAATTATCAATATATATATATATATATATATATATATATATATATATATATATATATATATATATATGATGAGTTACTTTTTGGAGCTTCTATATCACGTAGTATATGTAATGTTTATATAGATAGTTTATATATACTGCCATAGCCTTGTGTAGTAATGAGTATAACATAATACTGTCTATAAAATTTGCCCATCGCATAGTTTCTGAGTATAAGTCCAGCTACAACTCTGAGATGAGGCAAAGTGAACCACTGGCGCCTCATAACTAGCATTTCTGGTAGATATAGCTCGTCTGTTCTAGAAAGCAGTCAATCTAGGGAAAGGGAACCCCAGATTTTAAATACCTGCTGCTATGCGCACATACTAAAAAAAACAGGGCAAAGTTTATGGAAGCAAATTGAAAGATATATTCGGAATGGATCGCAGAAGACGGCTGGTTGCCACAACTGACAAATTTCTTGCCCCGCCCGCTGCCAAACCGGCCCTACATTACTTTGAATTTTGACGGTACGGTCGAGATGTGAGGCATGTCGTCTGGACAGAGCACTGCCTGTTTATTCTATCGCCCAATCCTGGTCCATGGAGAGGTCACTGTAGTCACACTATCTAACGACTGAATTTTGATCAAACGATACCTTTATCCGGTGAAACAAATAGATGCCAAATACTAATATTTGGTGAAATAAATAGATGGTTAATACAACTATCTGGTGAAATACATACATGCCTAATACTACCATCCGGTGAAATAAATAGATGCCTAATACTACGATCTGGTGAAATAAATAGATGCCTAATGCTACTACCTGGTGAAATAAATATATGTCTAATATTACCATCTGGTGAAATAAATGCATGCCTAATACTAATATCTGGTGAAATAAATACATGCATAATACTACCATCAGGTGAAATAAATAGATGCCTAATACTACCATCAAGTGAAATAAATAGATGCCTAATACTACCATCAGGTGAAATAAATAGATGCCTAATACTACCATCAAGTGAAATAAATAGATGCCTAATACTACCATCAGGTGAAATAAATAGATGCCAAATGCTACTATTTGGTGAAATAAATAGATGCCTAATACTACAATCTGCTGAAATAAATACATGCCTAATTCTAATATCTGGTGAAATAAATAGATGCCTAATACTACTATTTGGTGAAATAAATAGATGCCTAATTCTACTTTCTCGTTAAATAAATAGATGCATAATACCACTATCCGGTGAAATAAATATATGCCTAATACTATTATCTGGTGAAATAAATATATGCCTAATAATCTGGTGAAATAAATACACGCTTAATACTAATATCTGGTGAAATAAATAAATGTCTAATTCTAACATCTGGTGAAATAAATAAATGCCTAATACTACAATCTGGTGAAATAAATAGGTGCCTAATTCTACTATCTCGTGAAATACATAGATGCTTTATACTACTATCCGGTGAAATAAATATATGCCTAACACTATTATCTGGTGAAATAACTAGATGCCTAATACTACTATCTGGAGAAATAAATACATGCCTAATTCTAACATCTGGTGAAATAAATAGATGCTTAATACTACTATCAGATGAGAGAAATCGTGCCTAATTCTATTATCTGGTGAAATAATTATATGCCTAATACTACCACCTGGTGAAATAAATAGATGCCTAATACTACTATCTGATGAAATAAATACATGCCTAATTCTATTATCTGATGAAAGAAATAGATGCCTAATTCTACTCTCTGGTTAAATAAATTGATACCTAATACTACCATCTGGTGAAATAAATAGATGCCTAATTCTACTACCTAATGAAATAAATAGATGCCTAATATTACCACCTGGTTAATTTAATAGATGCTTAATTCTACTATCTGGTGAAATAAATAGATGCCTAATACTACTATGTGATGAAATAAATAGATGCCCAATACTACTATCTGGTGAAATAAATAGATACCTAATACTTTTATCTGGTGAAATAAATACGTGCCTAATACTACTATCTGGTGAAATCAATAGATTCCTAATACTACCTTAGTGTGAAATTAATAGATGCCTAATACTACTATGTGATGAAATAAATGGATGCCTAATACTTCTATCTGGTGAAATAAATAGATGCAGAATTCTTCTATCTGGTGAAATAAATAGATGCCTAATACTGCTACTATTACTTGATTTGGTTATATTTTCTCTGTAGAGAATACGGATTTCATAAATACAAATCTATTGGCGCATGAGGAAAAATAAAACTGATTTTCAATCAGTAAGTGTTCAATACTGTGAAAATATCAAATCAAGATTAATATTGAAAGCAAAGAATTAAAAAAAATCATTAACATAATTTTTTTTCACTATTTACTCAAGGAAAAAAAATAGCGCAGCTTGTCAAATCAGATGCTAGTCTAATTGGGCGACTAGCTAAAACCTATTCCAGACGCATTGTCAGGTACATTTGTGTCTTTCAAAAAACCCATAAAGCCTGCCTGTGGTTTATACTGAAACTATGCTGAGCGAACGTTAGAGTTTTCTGGGAGAGAGCGCGTTATTTAGCGTTATCAACAGTCTGAAAAAAAGGCCCGCCCAAAGCCACGGTCACTATGACTTGTGGCATCGTGCTAAAACAAGCATCGCCGGCCTCCAAGTGTCCCGTATTCCCAATTTCACTCACAAAGCGTGGTTTGCATTTTCAAGCACTTACCAAAGGTGCCGCACGCTGGGGATCACCTCCTCCAAACTGATAACATCAGGATGTCTCCTTCCTGACAAATCGACCATAGTTATATTCTAATCCTGATCTCAGGGACAGAAAGCGAAAACTCTAACCACTTGGCGACATGAATATTCGACTGTAAGTTTACTAAGAGGATGCGTATTCGTTTATTGCTGTCATGTATAATGCCTTCTACTTTCAGCTTCATTGCCTCAAATATAGGAGACCAGCATACTGATAAATATATAAGGTCCCGTTGTAAATCATGTTATTATGCGCTCGCGCTCCGCGCGCGCGCGCACACACACACACACACACACACACACACACATATATATATATATATATATATATATATAGAGAGAGAGAGAGAGAGAGTGAGAGAGAGAGAGTGAGAGGGAGAGAGAGAGAGTGAGAGAGGGAGAGAGAGAGATTCTACATTTAACACCATCACTTGATACGAGACCCGAAGTATTGAAACAAAATGGCTATTTTTGTAGTGACTTTTCGAATAAATTATTTTTGCTCTATTTATATTATTCGGACTATCGTCCTCATCTTCGTCGCCATATTTATTACAACGTTACAGTCCCTGTACGCTCCGTCCCTCCTTAGGTGGTTGGAATGTCGAATCGAACCCTTTATTTCGATCACTGGGGCAGACTTCCACGTGCGATGTTTTAATGAATGTCAGTTGTCTCCTGTTAATTCCCCTCTCCAATCCCTACACTGCCCTAACCGGGTATTGAACTCACACTCTTTGGGTCCTGTCACTGGATCTAACTAACGCCCTTAACCACTCAAGGACACATGGCACGGAGGATATGTTGTTGCATAAACCCTGCTTGCGATAACTGCGTCAAGGCTGAGGCATATTAACATCAGACTGTTCATAATTTCTTATGCTAACCAAACTCTTTCAGTTCTTTTTTGTTTCGGGTGGAGGAGGGGTCTTCCTTCAGTCCTCGTTTCAGGAGATGAAATTCATGCTATATTGTGTTAAGGTCCAGTAAATGACTTGGCCAGTCTAAAACTGTCCACTTTCCCTCATCTTATGTAGTCCTTTATGTGTTAGCCGTATGTTGATGTTCATTGTCCTGCTGCATAAAATGTGTTCCTGATTAATTTGGGTCCATTTCTCTGTAAATTGGCAGAGAACATGTTTCTGAAGACTTCTGTATACATTCTGTTTATACCATCATTAGATAGATCATTAATGAATATGAATGAGCCTGTTCCAGAAGCAACAATGCAAGCCCAAGCCAAGACCACACCTCCTCCATGCCTCACAGATGAGCTTGTATGCTTTTCGTCATAAGCTGATTCTTTCCTTCTCCACTCCTTGGCTTATCCATCAATTTGGTAGAGATTAATCTTGATCTCATCAGTCAAAAATTTCCTTCCAGAACTTTTGTCGCTCCTTTCTGCATTTCTTTGAAAATTCCAATCTGGCTTTCCGATTCTTACTGCTGATGAGTGGTTTGCATCTTGTGATATGGCCTCTATATTTCTGTTCTCGAAGTCTTCCAACGATGGATTGTGAAACCGTCACCCCGACACTGTGGAGGCTGTTGGTGATATCACTGATTATTGTTTTGGAGTTTTTCCTCACACCTTTTACAATGTTTTTATCATAACCTTCTGTTGTTTTCCTTGGCTTACATTGTTTATATCTGTCGCCAAATACACCAATAGTTTCTTTCTTTTTCAGGACATTACAAATTGCTTTGTTGGCTATGCGCAATGTTTTTTTTTTCCAGTGGCTCTGCTCTATTTTCCTTCTTTCCTCAGGTTCATGTAGATTTATCCTTTCTAACAGGAAACGCAGTCTTTACTAAAATTTTAATGTTTAAACATTAAATTGAAAAGGCAGCACCTGAGCAATGAGAAACACCTGTCAGTTACGTGTTGCAACAGTCTTGCTCACTTGAAGAAAAATGGTTGGGTTCAAATAAAAGGAGGTATGTCCTAAGATATTTAACAAATTTAAATTTAAATACCAGGAAATAAAATTTGAAATTTTGAACTCTTGTCTCATATTCATCTTTTGTTCTTAAACCCAAATGTCTTCTGTGAACAACAAAAACAAAGGAATTGGTATTGCTGTTCCTATATCTTTGGTGGGAACTGTATCTATATATGTGTATATGACAGGTGGTTAATGCAGTTGCGTGCATATATAAGAGACTGCCTTTTAAACGATACACGAATATGTGCTTATGACATGTTATTGGCACATTGATAGATTGTATATTAAAGCAGATATCTCCATTAAGATTGTTACTGCTGATGAGGGGTATGGCCTATATATTTCTGCTCTCAAAGGACAATGGACTGTGAGAAGTTCCGCGTCAATAAATAGGCCATGAGATTGTTGATTTGCCATGAGTACTTTTCTTTTATGGCCATCGCATCTGAAAGTAAAATTGTGACAGGTTGTACTTGCTTATATCTTAACGCCTAAAGTAATTTATGGGGGGAAAGATTATGTAGTGCTTACCTTTTCCGGGAATTTTGAATTCAGAGTAGATCTTCTTTTATGCTGGCCCCACGCTAGGCAAGGTAGTCTCGTCTACACTGCTATTTAACCCATAGATGAAGGAGAAGTAATGTATCCCGGGCTTTCTTAAGGGAATTACTGTAAACGTGAACCTAACAGTTTTGGTACGAATTCGAAATGGGTGAGCCGATTCCACTTTCCGTAAAAGTAACGATCTGGAATCGGGCTAGAATATTCAGGCGATTCGAGTAAATTCTATGTAAGTTTAATAGAGTTTGTCCGTATTTTCCATTCTATTCAATAGATTTTATTCATGTATTATCCTTTCTGTGGACTTTTCAGATAATTTAACGCAACTGAGCTTGCGTTCGTGTTTGATGCGAAGAGACGTTTGCGTCGTTTCTGCTTTCCTCTTTCTCTCTTTTTCTTGGTCACTATTGCCCGATGGCTAATCTTTCCTCAAATGATTGAAAGTTTTTGACATTGAAAATAATACATTTGCGTGCCGGCAAATCGCTGGAGTCGTGCTGAACTTCTAGTTACACGATCCATCCTTAAAAAAAAAAAAATAGCCCCAAAAAATGGAGAGGAAAGTGAGAAGAAAGACCAGCGTGAGAAATATATAAATAAGAGTAATAAAAACAAATTCTATGATATTTTTTTCGGTTAAGAAAAAAACAAACAAAAAAAACTAACAAGGCAGACAAGTAACGGCTTCTGGACTTCATATCGTAAAAGAAACGCTGCTGTCTATTTGAGTAATGGTGTCAGTATATGTAAGACAAGAAACTCGGCATTACAGTGACTTATTTTCTTATCATTTCCACCAATGATTTCTGTTGCTTTCTTTCTATATTGTGTTAGATGTATGTCCATAGAATGAAGTACATTTTCTGTAATGATAACCGTTGGTGTTTCAAGCCGCACAAATGCTAACGATCCTTAGTTCTTGCAAGAATAATTTCGAACAAATAAACATCGTTCTTAATTAGTGGTTATATGGAGTGGCATTTTTATTTCTACTAGTATGTATTCCAGCCTTCCTTGGGTGGAGAACACGGTATCTTCCTGGTTCTTGGGGAAAAAAAAGATTCTTAGGATAAAAGAGACACGCATTTAAGTCTATCAGACGTGCGAACAGGTGAGGCCAATAATCTTAAACTAATCCACCGAAAGAAATAAAAGAGAAAAGGAAAGGGAAAAGAAGGTGAGACAGATAGAATTATTTCGGGGAATACAGTGTAATAGAAAATTTTTTAAAAAGTCTCAAACAGAAATATAAGCTTCCCATTGTTACCATGTTTGTCCAAGTATAATTTAGTGATGCCGTGAGCGTTTGCAGCATTTAACATAAATCGACTACGAGTAGTATTTTTTTCTCTACCAGTTTGTATACCACATTGTGATAGTATTGTTGCTACGATGATCGGTGATATTGAATATAAGCCTGATTTGGCTTTGATCATAGAGAATTGTGAGATCAGTGCACTTTCAATGTATTATTTTCTTTGTGAATTCTTTTCTCTCCTAAGCAGACTGGCATTAATTACGTCAATGGTTTGGTCACATACGTTAAGCCAATAAATCGAAGGAATCTATTGCATGGCAACAATCTAAAAGACTGGTACTACACATCTAATCACCAATTTCCCCTAATAGAGAAAGAACTGTGCCATCATAAACCATATTACTTAAGAGCTTTCAACGTCATCAACAACTTAAATGGAATGACATATGAAAATCGAAAGAAGTGAAAATAATGGCATAATAGAGATGTTGATATACCCCATTACTTCAAACAAAAGATTAGGAAGGAAATCCACATCAATAGTCGAAAGAACAATAATAGAGAAAGTCTATTTTCATGAAAAACTGTTTTGATAGAAAGATTTGATGAATGTCAACCGACGGTATCTTCAGATTCCCGTTTAATGGATGCCAAATGTATCTATATAATGAAAAGGCTAATATTGCCATTACTGATGAGGATAATAGATACTACACATTGATCGCAGCTCGATGACGAGGGAGTAAAGAAAAGCGTAACTCGAGTAGCACTGGCTACTCTGCCAATGAACACCAAATGTCTCTATATAAGGAAAAGGCTAATATTTGCATTACCGACGAGGTTAACACATACAACACATTGATCGCAGCTCTATGGCCAAGGAGTAAACAAAAGCTGCTATTTCTATGAATGCCAAACCTCTCTCTATAATGAAATGACTTATATTATCATTACCATAACCAATAAGGATAAAAAATACTACACTTTGATCCAAGCCCGATGGCCAGAGAGTGAAGAAAAGCGTTTGGTTTGGTTTTTGCTTTACAGGATATCAACCTCAATGGGTTATTTAATGCTGACAAAATTTTTCTATTGTTGGTAATATTTTGTTTTATCAAAAATCTGTTCCTGATAAGATATTTCCTTCAAAATTGTATTGCTGGTAATAATTTCTTTTTTTAAAAAGTATTGCTGGTAATAGTTAACTATTTGCCCATAGCTGGGACCACAACAGGTGCTACCACCCCAGGATCAGGGTGGACCTGGGAACACCAGCAAGTAAGAGGTGGTTCCACGTTCCTCAAAACCTCCTGATCAGAGGCCTTGCAGCTGGAGAAGAAAAGCGTAAAAGGTATCGTATTGGCTGTTTGTTCAATGAATGCCGAATGTCTCTAGATAAGGAAACTACTTATATTACCATTAAAATTACCGATGACGATAACAGATACTACACACTGATCGCAGCTCGAAGACCAGGGAGAAAAGAAAAACCTAACTCGAGTAGCACTGGCTGTTCGCTCAATGAATGCCGAATGCTTCCTTACAATGAAATGGCTAATATTACCATCATCATTAAGTTGCTAAGATCATAGCAACTGATTATAAATCCCTGTGCGTCTTCTCGTTCTCTGAACATAATCTTGATGAATAAGTTAAATAAATCCAGTGAGAAAAGAATCCATGAATTATCCTCTGTTTTACCTGCATCGTACTCAATTCATTTCTATTCGCATACATAGAGTTAGTGCCCAGGAAATGTTACAGGTCGTTCTAATATCTTTATCATATAAATCAAAAGTCCCTAAAAACTGATTTGAACTACTATAAGATTTTAAGTATATATGCTTTACATCCAGGAGTGTGTACCAAAAACAATTACATATAAGATTCTAAGAAGCGATAAAAAAAGATTCCATATATTATGACAGGTGAACATTTTAAAACGAATATCTCATCAGATGAAGAAATGGATGCTTGATAGAAAATGCAGTCAGAAAATATATTCTAGTATGTTTTACTCACAAACCTATCACCTCGGAATAAATGGTCATAATCTTAATAAATTCTGTTCGCTCGTAGATAGACCAAAAACAAAGCCGTACCTTATGCCGAACAAGAATTCGAAACGCTTTTATATCTTCATATTGAAACTCATTTCAAGTCTCCTCTGCGCAGCCATACCAAAAGGAAATGATTTTATCTCTTTTGAATGAGTGGAAGACAATAAAGAATGTGGGCAAACGTTATGAAAATTTTAAGAATATTTGCTTTACATCCAGAAAGTATGTATCAGTTAAATGGGTCTTGTTGTTATTCAGCAACGGACAGAGAAGATAATATAAATTAAGAAAGAGGTAGAAAGGAGTGAGTGGTATGAGATATTATCTAGAATTGAAAGCTGATTAAGAACAATCTACCTCGTTTGATTGAATAAAGGGACGAAGAGTTCCGTTCCAGATTCCCACAAGAGTTTACAAGAGACAACATGCAACTGAAGAATGCCTGTGAGTAGAACGATTGAAACATCATGAATATTGTTGTGGATTCCGGGAATGGAATCCTGCACAAATAAATAAACAATGCCAGTAATTAAGATAGGAAAATAAGAGTATTAAAAGTAAGAATACAGACTTGAAGTGAAGATTAGTAGTCCAGGAATGCGGGTTAGTAGAAAGTATATGTACAAGTCTCTGTAAGTGAAGCCATAATTCTCTCTCTCTCTCTCTCCCTCTCTCTCAGGACTCTCGTATAACTCTCTGTGAACACCCTGTGTACTGTCTCCGGTATCTCAACCTGCATGTATTCTCTCTGTCAGTATAAGTATACTTTGGACGAGTCCATCTTGTGTAAAAGGGGTGTGCCCCACAACAAATATAAAAAACCAAGGAGAGCACAAATAAGTCAATGTCTAATAGTGAAGAGTCTCCACATAGTTTGATGGTTACACAGGCACATCTGCTTCCTGTCGCACTACACGTCGGGAAAGTATTTAATTATGCTCTGTAATAGTATTTAATTATGCTCCAGAATTTGTAGAACTGCAAAATATCATTGCCCAGATGCAAGACAATAATAGAAAGTAAAAAGTAGAATAAAACCAGCCCTCAATTCAGAAAAATACACTTATTGACATTTAGATTAAAGCACATCTCATGATGAGTGATTTCCATGAAGCAGTACATCTTTTACAGTGAGGTTAAAAATGTAATATCATGCAGCAAATAAAATAAGATCATGGTGATATAGTAAGGACAAGAAAAGAGTCTGTCAGAAGAAAATTAACTTAATTATCATTGTTCTAATAGAACGCCATACGCAACATACAATCGGGCAGTCCGCCATTTTCTATTTAACCCTTGAGACCTGACAAACCGCTTGAACGGTGGTAGAGAAAAATGACGTAATGCCCAACCTCTGGTTAAAAGTGGTTAAGAAAATGACATAATGCCCAGCCTCCGGTGTAACTAAGGTACTATGCTGTCTATGCTGACCTGGCAGCGTGGTAAACTCTTGCCGTGTCGAACTCTCTGACTTTGGGCAGAGAGGAACCCGGACGAGGCTATGCCGAAGGGTAGAGTCTAGTTCGGGGAGGTAGACAGATACCCGATCCCGCCTATGCGGGGTGTACGGCAATTTTTGCCCAAACCCACAGGCTCAGATTTCCCCACATTAAATTTGGACTTGTGCCGCATCCTACCTCGTAGGGAGGCAGGTCAGTATCGCAAACACTTGTAACTATTTTTATATCTACTGTGAAACATTACATACGGATTATTTGCGAATTTTGACTCAATAGTTCAGGCAGAAGGGTTAAAATTATTCAGGAATTCAGGGATCAAATTATGTTGGAAAGTCTTTGATTTCTTTAGACTGCATAAAGAAAACCAAATTCATACCCCAATTACGAATTATCACCCTTAGTATGAGGATAATCCTCAACCTGTAGATTATATAAAGTATTCAGCTTGAATTAATATGTAGTTTTACAGAATGTTGCTAAGGATACTATGGGCGGAACATAGGTGTGATGAAGAAGTTGTCGGGAAAGTAGGAACAAAAAGAATGCTTGTATTTAGAATCAGGAAGAAACAATTGAAATTTCTAGTACAATGTGGAAAGAAGCCTTGGTAAATATAACACACAGAGGATATAGTGAAGTAAAAAAAAATGAATAGTAGACAAAAGGACGTGTTTATGGTGGAAGTGAAACTTGGACTATATTGGACAATCATTGCTTCGAATGAGATAGTGCTATGGAGGTATAATACACTGCAGCAATATGGCGCCTTAAATAAGACGTGGATATCTAGAAAGACATAAGTTTATATTCTCCCCTATCATATTTTAATGTCCTGTTTCATCAATAGAGGGAAGAGTAGATCAAAGGGAGATAAATAGAAATATATCCTGAATGACTCATCAAATATCGATCCAAAGGAAAATCAAGCCTTTATTTTCCGATAGAAGGCTGCATGTAAATCTAGATTTTATCAGCTTCGATTCGGCAAAACAAGGAATGCCAGCTCCCATAAGAGTAAACCCTCTTTACCAAATATTGTAACCTCTGTAACGCTTTTTAATACATAAATTATTTTGTTAAGTGACTTTTTTTTAAGATTTGCTGTCGAAACTCTATTTCCGTTAGCAGTAGAACCAAAATTTGTGTCATAGAAATTGCAATTTGCGTATCAGTTGAAAATCCTGAAATTAGATATGAAAACACAGGAAATGTGAACAAACATTTCAGATCGGTTTATCAAGTTCGCAGGAAAGCATACATTGCATATATACGCCTAATTTGGCAGTTGGTTTAGTTTGGGTTAGGAACAAGATATTTTATGTAGCACTTCGAAAGTATTAGGAGCTATTTGCAGGGCGTTGCATATTAGAGGGTAAATTCCATCAACGCGAAAGTCAGTTCTTGTGATATGGAAAACTGAAGTCATTTCTTATTTTACGTGTAGAATTAAATAGTGATTGCCAGATTAGTAAAGAAATGACTTTAATATTTAAGTTCATTGACCGTGTGCTGTCCCTCCACGTCATCAGAAACCGATATGATTTAGAGTTTAAGATCAAATTAGCTTATTAGAGAGGACATAGATATCTATTCTATAATAATTAAAAAAAAGTTAATCAGTGGGTATGGCGGTTTTTTAATAGTAGCTTACATATAACACAAAGCTGAAATTAAGTTCAGCCAATAAGTATCGAACTCACTACTCATGATTGATCTTCCAAGACAAGCTTGTTAACCATTACACCACGTTCAAGCGTCCTAAATGATTTCCTAAACGTACGTTAGAGGTGGAGCGAAAGCGAAAGTATTGGGCACCCATTGTGAATGGAAGTCCCTAATCAGTCGTAATAAGATGTAGCGAGACAAGCTTGCTAATCATGATACCACCTCGTAGTGTCCAGTCGTCAGCGAATATGTGTTCTCAAAATCCCAAATTACGATATTTGTAAATGAAAATCATAAGTATTCCAATTGCGCATGTTCCAAGGAAGGCTTCAATGAGCAATTTATTACTCCACTCTTTATAAAATCGAATATATGTTAATGGGAGTATGAGCCGTTATCTCTTAAGGAAATATTTGTCATTCATTGACGGATCAATCAGTGCTGACGTCGGTTGAAGTTTATGAAATCTTTATCTTAAAATATTTTTTTTTTCAGAAAAATAGCTTTCTCCAATCCAGTAGCTGTTATCGCTCTTGTCAGTATCGATAGCGGTTTCCTTCCTAACTTTTTATTTGAAGTAGTGTGGAAGGTCATTATATTGATTATGCCATTATTTTCTACCCGAATGAAGTCTAATGACTATTTTAGTTGTTACTTCTGTTGAAAATCCTCCGGTAATGTAGTTTCTGTTATTTGGTACAGTTTTTTTATGATTCTTTATCGCCTGACGACATGTTCAAAGAAGTATGGTATTCGGAAGAATCTGCTCTCTGTTAATTATCTGAGACAGTTCTTGCGATATAGAAAACTGATTTCTTATTTTGCGTGTAGAATTAAATATTTATCGCCAGATTGGCAAAGGAATGACTTGAATATTCGAGTTCTTTTACCGTATGGTGTCCTTCGGCCACATATGAAACCGATATAGAGTTGAAGATCAAATTAGCTTATTAGAGAGGACATAAGTATCTATTCTATAATAAAGAACACTCATCAGTGGGTACATTATTTACATTATTCGGACTATTGTCCTCATCTTTGTCGCCATATTTATTACAACGTTTCGGCTGTTGTACGCTCCGGCCTTCTTCAGGTGGTTATTTCACTCACTGGGGTAGACTTCTAGTTCTGCGTGCCATGTTTTAGTTGTAATTCCGCTCTTCAATCTGTTCAAATTTAAGTTCTCCACTGCCTTAACCAGGTATTGAACTCACACACTTTGGGTCCTGTCACTGGACCTAACCAACGCCTTTATCCACTGTGCCATGTGTCCTTGAGGGCATCTGTCTATGAATGTCTGGGTATTATAAACCTAATGTTTTCAGCAAACAATTTTTACCAGTGCTCATATTGCAATTTTTTCTGTTATCAGAACATGTTTTTACCAGAGCTCATATTGCAATTATTTTGTTATTATCGCTTTTCTCTTGTACTCCTTATATACTGATTCCCATATGTATTCATTTCTATGCTTGGTCGGCTCAGGAGATTTTTGTGGCCTAACATATGTGCTGATTCCTTACGTTTACGAATTTTCCAATGGTGTTCTTTCTCTATGATCTCAACCTGATCCCACAGAGGGCGGTGATCTCCCTTTTCTCCCCATATGTGGTCAGCTACACCTGATTTTTCCACTTCCCCTCATGTTACAGCTTTCTGGAGTTCTTGAAGCCTTATCTTAAGGGGGCGGCCTACCCCCCTTTATATTTCTTTCCGCATCATCAGTGGGTATTTGTGGTTTTCTGGGTATGCTGATTATCACAGAGCGCGTTCACGCGTGTTTTTTTTTAAATCACCATCACAATCATCGCAGTTACAATAGGTTTTTTCTTTGTAATTCACGCTTGAGGATGTTCGCGGAGGAGATCGATAGTACTTGGGTAGAAAAAAGCTACAACGCCTTCCTTGGTGAATTTCATTTTAACTGATTAGAAATATTAAAAGGATTATTATAAAAGAAATGGACATAATATGTCTATATTATTCAATGAAACATGTTGGAAAGAAGATATGCTGCCTAAATACACGCACACACATATATAACAAGGTGAATCAAAAATACTTTTATAAATTTTGGAAGCGGGTTCCTCACACCAAAACAAAGACAAAAGTCCACATAAAAGTATGTCCTTAAATCCTTCGTTTTTCAGTTAAGTTTAAAGTTAAAGGTAGATGCTGTTAACTGTACGAACCCAGATACAATCTAAAAAAAAACATAGTTTTTGGTACCACGGATCTTGTCACAGCAACGCGACGTTTAACACCAGCAAATATTGGATGACTCATCTGCCTTAGGTCTGGAAACTCTATCTGATACAGTAACCTAGTCTGCATGACAACACAGCCGTAAATTTTCTTTAAACTTCATAACACAAAAAAGAATTATTTGCGGACATATATTTCTATAGACATATGTCCTCGTCTTGGTTTGAGAAAGCCGCCTCAAAATTTTGTAAATCTATTTTTAATATATGGATAAGCATTGTCTTTTTATATATATGTACATATTGTGTGAATATTTTACGCTGAAACAGTCGATACTGTTTTGTCTTAGGCGACAGGAGGAGAGAAAAAGCCTGTATAATTACTTCCATTTTCTCTTATGTGTTCTTACGTGGAAAAATGGCGGTAAGTGAGGACATGATACAGAAAATGTATTGCTTTTCCTCAATTAACATAGAAACCTCAACAACTGCGAATTAATAAATGAAAAGATACACAAACAATTACATATAAGATTCTAAGAAGCGATACAGAAAAGATTCCATATATTATGACAGGTGAACATTTTAAAACGAATATCTCATCAGATGAAGCTTGAAAGAATGGATGCTTGATAGAAAATGCAGTCAGAAAATTTATTCTAGTATGTTTTACTCACAAACCTATCACCTCGGAATAAATGGTCATAATCTTAATAAAGTCTGTTCGCTCGTAGATAGACCAAAAACAAAGTCGTACTTCATGCCGAACAAGAATTCGAAACTCTTATATATCTTCATTTTGAAACTTCTTTCAAGTCTCCTCTGCGCAGCCATACCAAAAAGCAAATGATTTTATCTCTTTTGAATGAGTGGAAGACAATAAAGAATGTGGGCAAACGTTATGAAAATTTTAAGAATATTTGCTTTACATGCAGAAAGTATGTATCGGTTAAATGGGTCTTGTTGTTATTCAGCAACGGACAGAGAAGATAATATAAATTAAGAAAGAGGTAGAAAGGAGTGAGTGGTATGAGATATTATCTAGAATTGAAAGCTGATTAAGAACAATCTACCTCGTTTGATTGAATAAAGGGACGAAGAGTTCCGTTCCAGATTCCCACAAGAGTTTACCAGAGACAACATGCCACTGAAGAATGCCGGTGAGTAGAACGATTGAAACATCATGTGTATAAAAACCAAGGAGAGTACAAATAAGTCAATGTTTAATAAGGACGAATCTCCATCATAGCAGAATTTAATGGAATCATCTGATTATAACATCTCTAATTTGAATATGGCAGTATATAAGCGATTATAACACAGTAATTTGAATCAAAAAATTCTGACCAAGTCTTCTGGCAGTAATCACCTTAGGAAAGGTATGGATATATACCTTCTTCTTCATCTATAGGATAAATATCAGCGTAGACAGGACTCCTATGATTTTGTTTAGAAGCTAATGAAGGAGAACGGACAGTCTTAATGGAAAGACGTGGTGAAGGCAACGGCATTATTATCTTTCCCAAGAAAAAGCGAGATCAGGAATCGCTCTTTGATGCCTACGTCCATATCACTTTCCGACACTAGTTCCCGTATGATCACTCAAGTTAAGCAACGTCGAGCCTGGTCAATGCTTAGATGGGTGACCACTTGAGAATATCAAACGCAGTAAACTTGGATGTCTAGGTGGTGGAATGTATAATAGAGCGGAATTGTTAATTGAAGAGCCGAGTTCCATATCCAGTTGGGTTCGTTATATTCACTTACGCGCAAATACTCTTGACAAAATTATAAATCAAGCTCGACTCTCCCACCAGTTATGGATTAATTAGTATGATTTGTAACACTAAATTATTACTATCTGAAAAAAAACATACTTGAAATCTAAAAATATTTTCTGGCTTTAAATAACCTAGAAAGGATGATAAGCTGTTGAAAACGAATCAATCAATACTTGTTGTTGATGCAATATAATACAGCACAACTTGTCGCAACTTATTTAAGGAGACCTGTGCTGCCATCTGCTTAAATAAAATTGGGAAATATGCCTTTCCAAAGCTAAGCAAAGTATTAGGACAAAAGAACGTTTCGTTAGAAACGAAAAAGCGTACTGAAAAGTTTCGTAATATCAGTTCTCCTCGATGACAGGGAATGCTGGACAATGTCGTTACAAATGGAGAATAGACTACAAGAAACAGAAATATGTTCCTACAGAAGGATACTGAGAATACCATGGAGCGAACCTGTGAGGAACGACGAAATTTTAAAGAACATTGAAACAAATAGGATATTAATATTTAACGTTAGAAAAAGACAACCACCAAATTACTCCAGCATACCAAGGAATAAGGACTTGGATAATTTGATATTCACAGGGCATATTGAGGACTAGAGGGGCAAAGAATTTTTAAAATACATAACTTACCGACCGAAATTGAATAAATGGATGGATGAACAGGTTTTAGGATAGATAAAAAAAAAGAAAAAAATATTAAGAGCTTCAAAAGACAGGACATGGTGGAGAGCCATGATCACGATGTCCCAAAAGGAAAGCACACATAAGATTCAAATAAATTTAAAACTCATGAACATTTCACTGAGGCATGTAAGAAAGATATACATATTCTTAACGTGGAAAAATTTGTATTTCTAGATATCATCCTCCATTTCAAATTTATTCAATAATACTAGGTTATGTCGTGAAAGTGGGCGGCATTTAAAATGTGTGCTAGGAAAAAAGAAGAGAATCGTTTCGTTAAGGTGGGCGAACTGAGACTCTGCGATTTATTGCCAAATCACCTGTCCTTTCTATCGTTGGACAAATAGCAATTTTGTATCGCAAGTAATGCGTTTTTAAATAATCCATTGCGAGTTCTGCAGCTGGCTTATGTATCATAACGGAGGCAGAGAGGTATTTTTTCAAATAGAATATTCTAGAAATTTACCGATAATGACCCTGGAATTGAGATATACAGAGATAGATAGATAGATAGGCTCAAGCAGACGGAAACATATACATATTCATATCGATATATAAGAATAGATAGATAGATAGATGAATTCAATTAGACAGAAACATATATATTCATATCCATATATAAGAAAAGGTAGATAGATAGAGTCAAGCAGACAGAAACATATATATATATATATTCATATCCATATATTAGAAGAGATAGATAGATTCAGAGAGAAACAAACACACATATATATATATATATATGTATATATATATATATATATATATATATATATATATATAGATATATAGATATATGCATATCCATATATAAGAAAATATAGATAGCTAGATGGAAGCAGACAGAAACATATATATATATATATATATATATATATATATATATATATTACAAGAGATAGATAGATAGATAGTGAACAAACTGAGATCAATATATTGATACATAAATCAACAGAAATTAACTGATTCAAATACATATATTCATATCCAGATAGATAGATAGATAGGTATATATATAGAGAGAGAGAGAGAAAGAGAGAGAGAGAGAAAGATCTGCCACAGCAAACGCAAGATGAGGCACATCTTCGAAAGTGTGAAGCACCCATCGAGGACGGAACTCACTAGTCATTCGTAATGGATGTATCGAAACAAGCTTTCCATTTTCTCCAGAATATATATATATATATATATATATATATATATATATATATATATATATACAGTTGTATGGATATGAGTTTGAGACCTTGAGTTTCACGCTTTTGCGATCAGCATAATCAAGGGCCAAAAGTCATATCCATACAACTGAATATTATAGCTCTAAAACTGATATTGAGCACATTCAACACACACATATACACACACAAATACACACACACACACACATACACGCACACACACACACACAAATACATATATATATATGCATGTATAGGATATATCTCTGATATGAAGACTTTCCTTCTTAGATATAGCAAAACCATATTTATATTTAGCTCCTGATAAACCGTAAAGCACTTCACCACACTTTGTAATCTATCTATCCACTTAGCAAGTAAGAGGAAGATGCCGACTTAGTTGCACGCTTAATTAGTTAGTTTAGTCGCGGTACCAGTGAAGATAGGTCGTCGGAACAAACGCCACGAAAATATTCATAGAATAGACAGAGGGAAGACAAATTACTTCCGTGAGAATGTGACTGAAGTCGAGACCCCAAATCAGGGTCTATAACACTGCATATCCGTCTTTGGATTTTGTCGAGAACCTCTAGAGGAACAGGATATATATGGCAAGAGTATTCCCTGCATGGACGGGTGGTAGATTTGTAGATATGAAGGATGGACTTTGACGAGAAAAACCTTCTGGCGCGACACAGCGAACCAACTTTTCTTACGGTAGATCTAGGTATTGATTCAATATAGTTGTTCCACCTCTCACACACGAACACACACACACACACACACACACACACACACACACACACACACACACACACACACACACACGCACATGCCAACCTTAAATTCATGCAGTTCAAGTACCAGTGAAAGTAGCTCGTCAGGGCAGTTGCCATGAAAATATTTGTAGAAAAGACAGAGGGAAGCCACAGCACGTCTGTGAGAAAGTGACTGTAGACGAGATGCCAGGTCATGACCTATCACATTGCATATCCGTCTCTGGATTTTGTTGAGGACCTCGAAATGAACAGCGGGGGCACCAGACCATATATGGCTACATTATTTAATGCAAGGACGAATAGTAGATTTGTATATTTAAAGGATGGACACAGATGAGAAAAAGCTTCTGTCGTGACACAGAGAACCAACTTTCATTGTGGTAGAGGAAGCTATTGATTCAAAGTAGTTGTTCCACCTCAGGTACACACACACGCACACATACACACACCTATATATATATAAATATATATACATATATATATATATATATATATATATATATATATATATATATATATATGTATGTATATATGATAAAAATATATTTTTATGGTATGCTATATGCATAGGTAAAAGTGAATAGAGCTTATTTACATATATAAGTGGATACTGAGAATCAACACGGAGTAGCGACGCAATATTCAAGCCATGTGTGTTCTGTGTTGTACTAGTTCCACGTGCCATGCTTAAGAGATGTCAGTTATCAGTTATCTCCTGTTAATTCCGCTCGGAATGTTCTCCACCGCCTTAATCGAGTATTGAACTCATACTCTTTGGGTCCTGTCACTGGAGATAACTGATAACTGACATCCATTAAACATGTCACGTGGAACTAGTACAGTCTACCCCAGTGAGCGAAATAAAGAGTTAAGTTCGACATTCCAACCTCTTGAAGATGGCCGGAGTGTACAAAGGCCGAAACGTTGTAATAAATATGTCGACAATAATGAGGACAATAGTCCGAATAATTGTAATAATACTTCATCTCATAAATATAGACAGATACTGAAGGGCCGAATAGTTGTAATAAATATGTCGACAAAGGTTAAGACAATAGTAAATAATGTAGGTGTAGGTGTAAATAGGTGTAAATAATGTAGGTGTAGCTTTGTCCAACATGAGAAGGGGCTAAAAAACAAACCCCAAATATATCGATGTTATACATAGTATACGTTCAATTTAGAAATGTCCACGCTATCAATGGTAAGAAATCCGCTTTCTCAGATCTTTGATTAAGAATGGCAAATGGGTCTTAAAGAAGACGACCCCCATGAAATCCTACAGACTGGCACGACACAATCACAAAGAAATCTACCTGAATATCCTTGTCTATATTATAACCCCTTAGGTCATTTTATGTTCCCTCTTTTTGTCTGATCAAGCGAATGAATCCTCTGGGATTTAAAGAATACATGAATTTATCAATTCTTATAGACTGGTATTACGCAATTCCCAAAAAAGTCTTTACCAAATCATAAAAGACAACGGAGGCAAGAATTAAAAGGAATGGCATTTTTTCTTTAAATAATTTCACTCCAAGCAAGGCAGGTATGCCACTAGTACACAGAAGGTTACAGACAGTGAAATTGAGAGAAAAGATTTAGAATAGGGAGGATTGAGGAAAGGATAGAATCTGAACAGAATTCAAGAAGACAGAAGATGGTGATTGACGTTGCATTTAAATTTTTGAAGATTGTAGTTATCAGGAAAGCAAGTAAACAAAAATGTTCCACAGGTGAGAAGTACGAGAAAAGAAACTATTGGAGTAGGAGCGGCGGCTGCATTTAGTTATTTCAACAATAAATGAGTGGGACCTAAATGCCAATTTAGCAGCACGTTTAAATTCATATATTGAGAGCACGAGGGAAAAAAGCTCCCCAAAGAAGTTGCCAAGACAATATTTGTAGAAAAGACAGAGGGAGGCACATGGCGTCGTTGAGAAAGTACTTATGTCGAAATGCCAATTCAGAATCAGATCCTTCTTTGGATTTTGGATTTTGTCATGAACCTCCAGATGAATACCAGCAACACAAGACCAGAATGTCAGCAGTATTCAATGACAGGCGAAGTCTAGATTTGTAAATGTTCAAGATGAACTCTGACGAGAAAAAATTTCTGACACGAGAATTGAATGTAATGATATAATCTAGGTGCTGACTTTTCTCACAACTGCACAGAAAAGTTTAGGAAGGAAACTGCCGTCAATACTAGAAAGAGCGATAACAATTAGCGGACATAGGAAACCGATTTATTGATTTCACTCGACAATAAGAGTATATATTCACTCAATAAATGTTGAATATTTCCTGTCCGGAAACGGATAATAATATGGTTTTCATTACCATTAATAAGTGGAAATAATTCTACTTAATTCTTAATCATTGAAATATGAGATTCATCATTAGTTTAATCAAGGAAAACAATCCCCCTCACGAGACCTTCTCGTTTTACTCATAGTCTTCAGTTTTGAACACCATTCTACATGAGAAGCAAAAATCGGTGTATTGAGAGGATTTTTCAAATTGGATAATTTTAGAATGCTGACCAGACATTGTTATTTGGCTGCAAGTATAAAAAAATATGGTTGGATCAATTTTAATTTTCTATTCTTTGTTAAAACGGGAAGTTAAAAATATCTGTAACTGAAAAAAGATATGTTTTAAATGTATATCTTGAAATATAAACGGTGTTCGACACTTCCTGGCAATACAAAGTCAGAAAGAAAATGATACGAGGGTCATACAATAAATAAGGTGAATTTTTCGGTATAAGGGCTTCTAATACAGATATAAGCTTACTTTCTTTTTTTTTCAACGTAGTCTCCCAACACTGTCATACACTTTCCCCATCTGTGCACAATCTTCCGTATTCCCTCAGCGTAAAAATCTTTGGACTGATGTCTCAGCCAGTCGCTCATAACACTTTTGACTTCATCGTTACTTTTAAACTTCGTGCCTCTCGCGAAAGCTTTCAAGGGACCAAACAGGTGAAAGTCTGAAGGGGCAAGGTGTGGGCTGTAAGGGGGATGAGGGAGCAGTTTCCAGCACAGCTCGTTGATGGTCTGCACCGTTTGGGCTGCTGTGTGAGGCCTTGCGTTGTCATGATGCAAGATGACGCCTTCTGACTGATGACCCCTGCATTTGTCCCAACAGATAAGCTCAAAGTCCTTGCAATGTCATCCACTGTCACCCTTCTGTCAGACTGAATGAGGTCATTGACTGATTCGATCACCTCAGGGGACCTCACTTCTGTAGGCCTCCCAGTCCTGTCTTCATCATAGACATTGTTTTTGGCTGAAAGATGTGGCACCATACAGAGTTGACATTCTCCTATGAATTCCAACTGGTTTGCACCCTTCAGCAACCAAAAACTTGATAACTGACCGCTGTTCAATCCTGGAGCATGCTTCTTGGTCGGCCATCTTTGTTAATCGCCAAAACTCTCAAAGTATTTTCTTTAAATCTGCAAAAGAAATTAAATCCATGTGAAAAAGAAGTAAAACAAAAAGAAAATTAAAAGAAGAGTAAGCTCCTATCTGTATTCGAAGTCCTTAGACCGAAAGATTCACCTTATTTATTGAATGAGCCTCGGACAATAACGAATACATAGAAACTTAGTCATAGAAAAACAAAACATTTCTGTCTGTATACCTGAAAATTTTTAAAGCTGATCATCAATTTTAATAATTTAATTAATTTGCGGAAATTCTTTCGAAATTTGTTAAGCATTTGTAAATAATTCATTTTGACAAATAAATTGGTAAAATATGCTTTTTAAATGACAAAAGAATAAAACTATAAAAAAATGAATTGATCCGAGAAAACGTATTCCAGATTTGAATTCAGGACGTTGGAAATTTATAGAATCCGTTTGAAAAAAAAAAAATTACTAAAATTGACGCAGATCAACCTAATCGATAAACTACAGAGGAACGGCAAATTATTATTGTTCGTATTATTTTTACTTCGTTTTATTTATCTCGTTCAATGGATTTCAGGCGAATGCTAAATGATGTTCACATGCCAGTAATAGAAGAATAATCGGAATATGAAACCGTCTCTCTAAAGATATTTTGTTCTATTGTCAGGTCATAAATATGTCAGTAGCTATTTCATAAATAAATGATTTCTGTAAACGACTTTTGGGCTTATTGAAGTTTGTGGTCGGAATTGGAAGATCCAGCGAGATTTACGACTAAATATGCAGGTTTTTAAAAATAAAGAAATAGAATTTAATTATCCTAGATGATAAGATTTTATGAAAGTTTTAATTTCAATGTTTTTATTTGCTATGAATTTCGAATTTTCTTTAATGAGAGTCACATTAGTTTTTCTAAACTAACTCACACACACACATATATGTGTGTGTGAATAAAGAATATATATATATATATATATACATATTTGTGTATTTAGGCAGCAATCCTTCTTTCAAGCACATTTCATTAAAAACGACTGACAAGGTGCTTTTATTTAGTTTTTTATATAATTTCTCGTACGATCTATTAAAGTTTTTCTTTTCAGAGGATAAATTATATAAAAAATGTCCGAATGTTCTTTTTTTCCGAGCGCTTTCGGCTATACATTTAGCCATTATCAAGGATTATATTTCAACTGTTAGAATTAGAAATAGTTTGTTATGTGTATGTTTTATAAAGTGATTAATTTTTTTTGTTTCAAAACACGGTCAAGATATTATGTCCATGTTCAAAGTTAAAATTATTAAGTGTTGGTTTGTTTATTTTTATAAGTAAGGCTTCCATTATTTTTAGCCTTTAATTCTAACAGTTGAAATATAATCCTTGATAATGGCTAAATGTATAGCCGAAAGCGCTCGGAAAAAAAGAACATTCGGAAAATTTTTATATAATTTATCCTCTGAAAAGAAAAACTTTATTAGATCGCACGAGAAAATATATACATATATATATATATATATATATAAAGAAATATAGTTTTAAGGTTGGCTATATATATGGAATAAATTGCTCGATATTAGAGATAAAGCGAGTGCAAATATAAAAGTGAACATTGAAGTCAACACTCAGAGGCAACAGAGATTCTCATGCTAGACGCAATGATCAGGCCATATATATATCTATCTATATATATATCTATATATATATATATATATATATAATATATTATAATAATATTTTTAGTTTTTAAAAATATGATTCCTCCGCTACATAAGAGTTCTCATGTTTCAAAAGCGAGAGCCGAGACCCCTAACATAATTTTTTAAGTTATGAAGAGTTAAGGCGTCTGGACCCGCTTCCTTGTCAAGCGAGAATTTGGGAATAAGCTATCTTTTGGTTCTCGCTTTTGAAACATGAGAACTCTTATGTAGCGGAGGAATCATATTTTTAAAAACTAAAAATATTATTATAATATAAGCTCTACTTCTGTATGGAGCACTGTCCTTTTGAAAATAAAGCTAAATATTAAGGAACACCGGATTATCTAACTAACGTGTTCTTTCCTATTTCACTGCATACCTGCATACATATATATATATATATATATATATATATATATATATATATATATATATATATATATATATATATATATGTGTGTGTGTGTATATGAATAAAGACAAAATGAAAAATTGTCTTAGCCTTCGCGTTTCATCCTCTGAGAAACATTATCAAAGGTAATTTAAAGATTTGATTTCGAAACAAGTATTTATAGACAAGACCAAAATATTTTTTCTAATTTTTAATTTAAGAAACGCACATGAATAATGATCGGTTAAGGTGAAAAGTAGGCGTTGTAACCTCGAAAGCATAACTGAATGAGGAATAAACAAAACGGAGGTTGGAAATGAAATGGTAATCTTTATAACATCAACAAAATACAATACTCGCCAGCGGCGTAAAGTAGGTAAACCACTGCTACTGGCGGACTACTTAGACAGATAACTCCCACTTACAATAGTGTCCAAAGTATCTATGATGATTGGGATATAACCATCAGTGTTCTTATGTACGGTATATAACAGTAAGTTATGGAGGACACTAAATGACATAATTTAATGTCTAATAAACAAAAGTGAGTAAAAGACGTTCTTGAATTTTTTATTCAAAATAATATCTAAATTATTTAAGTTTGGGATTAATTTATGCGTTATATATTTTAAATAACTTGGGTCTATGAATTTAACGGTTATCTTTTAGCTTCTTAACATTTTATAGTAATTATGTTGGTTAGGAAAATTAGTAATTCTTACAGGAATGGAGATATTTGAAAAAATCCGGGGTGCAGATTTATATTTTGATTTAAAGCGACAGCGGCACCCTCAAGAATTTACCGTCTAAGTAAGTCACTTTCTCTTTTAATAAGTGTGGCATTCTTTAGAATAAAGTTGTTGTTGAATTTATTTCTATATATACATTTGATTATTTGTTGTGTATGAGATCCCTTTTATGTTCATAGATGTTTACACAATATATTGTGAGGAGCAGTTCTGGCAGTTTATTTCATACATACCTGATTCAGAATTATTATTGTTATGGGTATTTTTGGTTCTGAACCCATATTTGCCTTCATAAAATCGGTTCAGATATATTTTCCTTTTGTTTTTATTCATATTTTCCTATCACAGATATATTCTATCTGAAAAGTGTTAAACACGAAAACTGAATTTTTATTGTAGCAATACAATAAACCTATTTATTACATAGCGATGTATTATATAACGAGTCAATGAAATTAGTAGAAAATCAGAAATTTTAAAATGAACATCCTACCTTCCCTGACATTGCTTTTCCATCAAATATGTCACGAAGAATTCGTTCTCCATATTATTCCGACAAAGCACCAAGATATGGTTGGAAAGGACTTATAGCCACACTCAAACACCAGTTGCCGTCTGATCACCGAAGTGATATCGAGCCTGGTCAGACCTTAGGGGGTTAACCGCTTGGGAATACCGGGTGCTGTAAGCTTGAATATACGGGATATTATGGATAATGGCTGTGAAGTTTTAATCGGAGAGCCGATTTCCAATTCCTGTTGTGTTTGTTATATTCACTTACGCACAAATACGCTTAGAAAAAGCAAGAATCCACCTCTTCTTTCATATAGGTATGTGTAAGTAATTACCCATCTTAGTAAGATTTGTATCAATAAACCATTAGCATCTAAAAAATTTTACAATCTAAAAATATTTTTAAATAACATAAAATTTTGATAAGCCGTAGAAAACGAATCAGCCAAGAAATCAATCGCTTGGCATGGTTCCAAATGGGATGGCAAATCGTATGGCTTTTGTATCATTTTCTATCCTATATTGCTACGATTTTAAGCAGGTCTTCATTAGAATTTTGTAGTTGCCCAGAAACCCACTGTTGCGCGGAAACCAGGAAACAGCTTTCTTAAATGCATTCCAAAGATCTTGCACTGTCATTTTTGCTACAACATTTGGGATTCAAGTATCTGTTACATTTTAATTTAACACCAGCTACAACTTTCTCATCTAACAACTTTGAAAACATTGCTCGTGATAGTCTTCACCATTGGAATGTAATGCTTTTATGAATTGTTTTTCAAACTAGTTTAATGTAGAGAGCAAGGAGTAGGATTCTACCAGCGAAACAAGAACATTGTAGCTAATACGGAAAGACGAACATTGTACGAGGGCAACAAGAACATTGTAGCTAACACGGAAAGACGGACATTTTACCCCGGAAACAATGGTTGATATTTACTGCAATTCTTGTGTCATATAACAGTTTGTCCAATGTCTGCTATTCCATAAGTAGAAACATTAATTTCTCATAACTAAGAGGATATTCAATCCTCGTTGTGTGCCCCGTACTTTCAGCCTTCGGGTACACTTAGAAAATCACCATATCTTAGAGAAATAATATATAATCTTTTCTCTCTCATAAACAAGGATTAAGTTGCATACGATAGGAATGAATGTAGAAAACTGGTTCTCAAAATATAGGAAAGCAGGCTCGATCGAGTAGGAACAGTGAAACAGTAGGAACTGCGCAAACTAACTTCTGATATGGAAAAGAATTACGGAAGCTTGGAAAATGAAAAAAATACTCTGTGATTTGGGGTTTCAGACTGACTCCTTAATACAATCAAGAAAAATGAACGTGATAATTTGGAAATATAAATAAGACTCCTATTAGATAATCATTAGGACTTTAAAAGCCGATCAAACGAAACACAAAAGAGGCATAACAACTAGAGCAGGACTTCGTATGAGATCTAACAGACCACTGGATCTTAACGCTAAAAAAACGAGATTCAATAAATAACAGCAAGTTGAATGCAATGTTACAAATGTCGACTTTAGTGTCTTTGTCAACGTCATCATTGCTGACAGGCAATTGCAGTCATGTCAGTCACGGCTCTAGTAATCAGACGTTTTGTTTATATTTTTTTTAACCTTATGATCCAGAATTGTGTTAGTTCTCAGACGAAGTCCTGCTCTAGTTGTTATGTCTCTTTCGTTTTTCGTTTGATCAGCTTTTATAGTCCAGGCGAAGATCTAACAGGCGTCTTATTCATATTTCCAAATTATCACGTTCATTTGTCTTGATCATATTAATTGGTCAGTCTGAATCTCCAAATTCCAGAGAAGCAAAGGCTGTCAACAGTTATGACGTCAACTGTTGACCATGTTCACCATAGTCTATGAATATAGAATCCAGCGCAGTACGCAATCTGTTCAATGAAACAACGTTAAGATTAACATTCACGAGTGAGACACTCTAATGAATCTGACTATATCGCCAATACCACCAGCAGCTGTTCCATAATTCTTCAGTCTTCGATATCAAAGGCTGGCAGTGAATATTCCGGAAAAAAAAACATGGCCGCCTTTATACACGTGGTAATTAATATTTTGAGCCTCCTGATTGGTTAAATCTTTTTTTTGGTGAACTATAAAAGGAGTCAGCTCATTTTGGCTGGCTCACTAGTTCACCAAGGTACCCAAAAGCTCCAACATAAACAAAGACCCTAAAGTATAGGTTGTCGACATTAGTGATATTGCATTCAACATACTGTTATTTATTGAAGCTTCCCCACATATCGCCACCAACTTCTTACCTGTCTTTGACAAGGCTATCACTTTCATTATTTAAATTAATTACACTCGACTCAATATCATTATCTTTGATGTCATTACCACAGCAGTTTGGCTGTCGTTCTCTGCGGCCTTCTTGAGTAACCTATCGATTCGTGTTCTTACTTGAAATTATTTAATGTACGGTTTTAGATTGTACTTGTTCGGATGTCCACGTTTAAAGATATCTCGTTGTGTTCGCTGTTTTAGTACTGCTCAGTGATGGCTGCGATATTTTTACATCGAATCTGTACCTGTACTACACATGCCCAGAAATTTAAATTACAATTACTGTACTACTAAAATCAGAAGCAAACACTTTAATACGCTAGACTACAACGGCCGAACTAAATTGCAAAGGATTGCGAGATTAACTTTCAAAATATCACTCAATGGCAAGAGACTTATTTTTGAAAAATAAAGTTTTGTACGACTAACAAAACCGAAATAATATTTTTTTGAAATCCTTCAGTGAATCCAATACCTTTGTTATTTTTTCGTTACTAAAATAACTTGATGTGCAGATTACAAAAAAAAACAAAAATAAAAAAAAACCGCAGACGAAACAAAACATATGGACTCTAAGGTAACTTTGGCTATTTTTATACAAGACATAGAGTAAAAGACATTTAAAATGGTGGAAACTGATCAGGAATGATGGAGTCGACTGCAGATCGAATGCCGATTAGATTCGCTCGAAAGAATTCGAGCAGAAATGTATAAATAAAACAATGATTTGAATAGATTTATTAGTAATAAACAAATGAAAATAAATAGATAACAGTGTAAAAGAAAATGGTGGATCACTCTACAATGGCTTTCATAGATGCCATTCCGTTCATGGTTTTATTGCCTTTTAGGGATGTTTTTATTCGGTATTTTTAGTTTGTGTATTTGTTTATATTGTCTGCAGGCCAATGTCTTATATCCAATAGCAATTCAAATTTCTCTTAGGTTCATTCTTTCGAGTGGAAATACTCCCCCCATCCATAGCTGTACAAGGAGAGATACAAGAGCGTAGAACTCATAGCAGTAAAGATAGAATCGGTCAAACGGAATTCGAAATTCCTCTGAGATTGCTTGTATACACTTTGCACTAATACACTGCCGAAAGGCAAGAACAGACTACACATTGTTTTCGGTCGTATTATCAAGTTTCTCGAAAATGTCGATTATACTATGGCACCATAGTTGACGTGAAAGAAAATATGCTATTGATCACTTTGGAAAAATCATTATTTGTGACTGCCACAAAGGCCGCAAAAAATTAATATCGGTCTCTGACAAACGAGTCAAATATTTTTGTCTACATTTATTGATAGAAATACAACCGTTTTTTTAGGAACTTCCAAATTTTACAGAGTCAGAGTGCTGGTCTGGGCACTCCGGCAAAGAGACTTTAAACAAACAAAGCGGTGAAAATTATTCAGGTATTCATCCAGAATCTGTAGGAGAAAATTGGTTAGCTACTTGCATCTTGCCAATAAATATGTAAACGTGTGGTAGTTACTCTTTTTATTCCGGTTGGCGGTCAACACTGACAAATTTCCGGCAACTCCTGCAGCCTAGGAGTACCCAAATGTAATGATCTCTATTCCTTTGAATAATTTCGAGTCGGCCGAGATTTTGGAGGCATGTAGGCTGGGTAGCGCACGGCCTTCATATACCATCGCCAGTCAAGAAGTAGAAAAACCCTGAATTCAAAAGATCAACTGGTGTAGGTCTGTCCTCCTTCGGAGTAGTTTTAACATTCCTGATGCACAACTAACCGGTAGGCCATTGCACTCTTCTGCCTGGAATGTCACCATGAACCACAATTGTGAGATGGCGAGGAGTGGTGACCTGAGCGGCGGTGCAAAAGGAACGGGCAAGCTATTGCACTCGTCTGCCTTGAATGTCACCATGAAGCACAATTGTGAGATGGCGGGGAGTGGTGACCTGAGCGGCGGCGCAAAAGGAACCGGCAAGCCATTGCACTCTTCTGTTTTGAATGTCACCATGAAGCACAATTGTGAGATGGCGGGGAGTGGTGACCACAGCGGCGGTGCAAAATACGCTAATTGCTTAACTTAATTGAAACCGAATTTGCTCTTAGCACAACTGTTATCTGCATGGAAAGGAAAAACGACGAAGTGAGATCGAATTCGAGTCTAGTCTGATGTGTTCACTTAACACTGCCGGCCTTAATTAAGGCATGGGTACACAGGATTTTCATCTGCCGGGATAAATGGGTCTTCTTTAATAGAAGCCCCGTGCCTTGAGCACCTATTGAGAATTTAGTCCATTCTCAAGGGGGACAAATACATACAATCCATCGCCAAAGATGCTGGGAAAATAGAAGGCTCTCTGTACCGCTCTAATTAGTAACGTACACCTACTGTCATCGTTTACTTTGAAATGATCCAGAAAATGGGGTACTGCTTCATATATTCGTAGGAGCTACCCAGTCTTCAGTTTCCAAACTCGGTAGAATCCAAAATCGTTTACGCGGCCTTGTGGATTATTTTCCAGTGTAGAACTCCTTTGTCACAGACGAACCGTTGTAAGCCTCTAGCTAATTTATCGCCATTTTAGAGTTCAAACGAATTGCATCCATTAGTTCATCCAGTTGTAACCTTCACGGAAAAGAACAGCCATGCCACGCATATTGTAGCGAACTACCCTCATTTCATTGCTGAAATGTAAGTTCCACTCGAACAGATTCTTCCCACGAACCGCTGCTTCGTGGGACCGACTCCTAAGAGGATGTTCCCTAATGATTAAAATTTCGACCTGGTCAAGTTTCTTGTTAACCGTTATCTTCCCCATATAACCCCATAAATGTGTCTTTTACTGTTTACATTTTAGACCTCTACCTCGAGTGGCTCTTGGGACCTGTAGAGAGTGAATATTATTGTACAAAAATAGATATGGGTTAGAGATCAGAGCAGGCCTTTTGTAGAGATGGCAACTGGAAGCCACACAATCTTTTTTTTCATTTGATGGCAATTCGCGGATAATAAGGCAAAGGTTTCTCTCGTGAGATATGATTGTATGTCTCCAGAAGGTCGATATGGCTTTGAAAAATCTAAATTTGGCTCATTCTTTTATTGTACACCTTATCGACATATCAGCCTCGGTTTTTCACGATAATAGAAAATAAAATATATTTCTTTTATCTCTATCTATAAAAGGCAGGATATGTGAGTGTGTGTAACGAATGCACAGCCGCAATTTTCGACGGATTTGCACCGAAATTTACATGCACATGCTCCAAGTTAGCAAGAAGGCCAAGACCGACATTGCATTTCCCAACTGCCATCGATAGTGGAAATAATCGATTTTTTTCATGCTTCTACGGTAGTTTTCATGTAGTTTGCGGCCATTTTCTACTGGCCAGAGTGATAGCCTATAACTGGCTGCCAGGAATAGGCAGGAAGATTCTATTGGCCAGCGTCAGAGCCAACAGCTGATTGACACGAATGTTAACTAGCATACTAGCATGCAAAGAAATCGATAGCTGCATTCGTCACAAGTCGGAAAAATTTAAATCTGCATGGCACTTTACTCCAATTGGCTCATTTGCTTGCTTAAACTCAACGTTGATTCTGATTCCGCAGAACTGGGTTGGGTGTGAAAAAGTATTTGTTGTTAACATTCTTTTTTCATTCGGTTTTTCTAGTTACGAGTCCTTTTTTAAAGCTGATCGTTTTGTGTTCATTTTGTTTAGTTCTTTTTTCGTAATAGATTTAATGTTTAGTATAGAGCTTAGAAAAAATTCACAGTGTGAGATAGGCAAGAAGTAAGGCATGTAGCAACATCAGCATGGCAAAAGGCACTCATTTAAAGGCAAGGAAGGGCAAAAATATTTTAAGTCAAGTGATAGCGATTGCTGTATGAGTTGTACGATTTTTGAATCAGGCACGGGCAACGCCCGGCCATGCTGCTAGTATCTTTCTAAATCTTTTCCTCTTTCTTAAGTTAGTTTCTCTTGACCAATGAAACCACGCTGGGAGCATTCTTTTCCTGACATTTTAAAGAAAGTTGACTTGTTCGGTGGTGCCAGTCTAGTCTCTAAGTGCTCCACCTAAACTGCTATTTAACTATAGATATGAGAAGAACGCTTGATTCATTTTATACGGTTTATGAACACTGCAAGTCATTTAAAGCCCGAAAATCTATTTTAGATAATAAGACCTTTCGGTGGATAATAACGGTTTAGAGATACATACTAATTAGCCTCTAGTTACTAGAGTAGATATGGATCTATACCTTTTCCAAGGGAAATTTGCGCAATTGAATAGAACAAACACAGCTGGAATTAGAACTCTGCTCTCTGATTAATAAATTCCTAGTCATTATCCATTAAACTGCTTGCATATCCAAGCTTACAGCACTCGTAATTCCAAAGCGGTCGCCCATCTAGGTACTGACCCAGGCTCGACATTAGTTAATTTCGATGATCTTATTGGAACCGTCGTTTTGATGTTGTGGCTGTAAGAAGAAAAGTAATAATACGAAGCTGCCAGTTCGTCTTTCCTGTCTTCCCTGGTGTGTCCTCGCTAACATTTATGGCACTAAGCAGGGATACGGGGGGTAAACTATTGTGACAGATTTTGTCAATCTGGACAAGGGTTTTTTTATTTTCGTAATCAGTAGCAGAGGTCAGTCAAATTGCATTTGTTTAAATAGTGTCAGAGCGGGGTTGGAAATAAATGCAGCCACGCGATCTTCTTCAGCTATCGATTGATCGAAAAACCTCCGACTGTTAAACCGGTGCCAGAGGCAGGTGTTCGAATCTTGGTAAATAAAGGCTCGGATAACAAAATTGTATTATTTTGTGCCAGGAGTTAAGCAGGGCTCGTTTTGAATCAAATAATGAAAGACTGGCTTTAATTCAGTCACGAACAGATATGTAGAGACATGTTTTCACTCAGTTACACACACACACACACACACACACACACACACACACACACACACACACACATATATATATATATATATATATATATATATATATAGATAATTAGTACACAATAAAATACTAAATTACCATATATGGGAAATATGTTTATTTCACCGACGAAAAATTCAGTTTTATTCAACCCCGGAATTCTGACACGAACTCAGTCTACACTGGGGTTGAATAAGACTGACAAATTTCTCTTCAGCTGAAATAAGCCTATTCTCCATATGAGGGAGTTTTGGATTTTATTTTTAATAATAAATACATTGAACTTTGTTTGTGGATCAGTTTTAATATTTTATAGTACTAGACACCGCTTGGATTATATACCAACGGATTTATTACCTTTACTATATATATATATATATATACATATATATATATGAAGAAATATACTTTTATGGTGTGTTATATTTATCGGATAAAGTGAAGTGCTCAATATCTGAGATAAAGCGTATGCAAATATAAATATAAAAGTGAACATTGAAGTCAACACTCAGAGGAGACAGGCTGTTTCATGCTAGACGTAATCGTTAGGCCGACTGACGATTGTGTCTAGCATGAAACAGCCTGTTGCCTCTGAGTGTTGAATTTAATGTTAACTTTTATACACAGACACACACACACACAGACACACACACACACACACACACACACACACACACACATATATATATATATATATATATATATATATATATATATATATATATATATATATAAAGAAATATAGTCTTAAAGTGTGGTATATTTATGGGATAAAGTGCTCGATTTCAGAGAGAGAGAGAGAGCGTGTGTAAATATAAAAGTGAACATAGAAGTCAACACTTAGAGGCGACAGTCTGTTTCATGCTAGATGCAGTCGTCAGGCCACGAGTGTTGTTATTTTTCTCGGCTATTTATAAATACGGGCCAGTGGTGCATTGTGGGTACTCTATTTTGGCAGATATTTTACCGGAAGTCGTTTATGGCGGCTTGATTGCGGAATTGGATTAAAGAAAGGAAAATGATAAGATAAGAAACAAGTTATTCGAGTTTTTTACTGTGCTTGGTTTGGTAAAGAAATTGAAATGAATTTAAAAGTTGTCCAGTACCCAGATGTAGAATAAAGCTTCACAAATAAAAGAGTCTCTCCTTTCCTCAAGCGAAATGATAATGTAGGAAAACGGCAGCTTTAATTCCCCTAGATCGGTATTTATTCACATAGCGAAGGGAGATGTATGCTGATTGTCGAGAAATTTCTCAGATATGAGAATCTTTGAAGAGGTCAAGAAGATTTATGAGAAGGAATAATGTAAGGAAAGGCATAAAATTAAGTTATATTTTAAAAAGCTGAACAAAGTTGAAACGAGTAGTCGAAATAAAAATAATACCTCTACTTTGGTTTAACCCACCGACAAGTTAGAAGTGAAAAGGAAAATTGGAAAAAAAACTTTATGTCGTTAAATAAGCATTTCTTCACGAAGTCCTTGTTAAATAAGGTGTTCAAAAGAAATACTGTAAAGATTAGTTTCCGCTGTATACCGAACGTGGGGGGAGCGTAATTGAAAGAGTGCAGCAATAAAATAAAATGAAAGTCAACCTACAAAAGGTGTAACTGCCCTGATGCGGTAAAATGTCACTTAAAGTGTAATTGGCTGGTGGAAAGTGTTGTTTATAGAGCGTCGCTGGAAAATGACCTTGGAATGTTTCCTTGAGTTTACAGAAAGAAACGTTCAAATCGACTTATGACGAGCGTAGAATATCATTTAAATTAACAACATATAGGATTACCACATAACTTGATATCTATGGTGATTTTCTAAGCGTAGATTAGATGTGGCACAAGGCCGAAAGCAAAAGGCTCCCAGTGAAGATTGAACTCACTACTCACACTTAATTGTTCTAGCGAAGCAAATTAGTTAACCATGACTGTTGACCATGTTCACCATTGTCTATGCATATACAATCCAGCGCAGTACGTAATCTGTTCAATGAAACAACGTTAAAGATTAACACTCACGAGTCACTCTACTGAATCTGACTATATCGCCAATACCACCAGCAGCTGTTCCGTAATTCTTCAGTCTTCGATATCAAAGGCTGGCAGTGAATATTCCGGAAAAAACATGGCCGACCTTATACACGTTGCATCGAATATTTTGAGCCTTCTGATTGGTTAATCCTTCTAATGGTGAACTATAAAATGAGTCAGCTCATTTTGGCTGGCTCACTAGTAAACCAAGATACCCAAAAACTCCAACAATGACGCCACGTCGAGTTGACCCACGGTAAGTCATCTCTTTCCAGCCTTATTCGTGTTCAAAATAAATTTATCCGGTGTCTTCTAGTTAAAGAATTATTTTCCGTTATACAAACCGCTTCCCACAGACGAAATGTCGCTGGCCTCTCGTTACAGTATTTCCATGCAACATATCCTGACGATCTGCATTCATTAATTCCAACAGTTCAGATTTTCAACGATAAAACCACGTACACTGGAGAAAAAAATCATCATTCCCTTCGTATTACATGAGTAAGGAAGAAGTACCATTCGGACAGCAGTTCTTCCAAAGAATCACTACGATGTGAACCTGACTAAGAGAGGAGGCTTCCTCGACCGCGACAATTTTAACCTCATTAAGTCTAGGGTCAAACGTTGCCTTTCGTACGTATCCTTGTAACCAGTACTTCTTATCTCCAACTCTTATGTTCATATAAAAATCTCATTCATACTTCCGAGAGGATGCTTCCCTGATCGCCATAATCTTAACCTCTTCAAGTCTAGGGTCAACTGTTATCTTTCCTACATATCCTCATAATCAGCACTTCTTACCTCCCCCGCTTACGTTCATATAAAAACCTGATTCATACTCCCGAAATAATGCTTCCCTGATCGCTACAATATTAACATCTTCAAGTCTAGAGTCAACCGTTATCTTTCCTACATATCCTCATAATCAGCACTTCTTACCTCCCCCTCTAGCGTTCATATAAAACCTGATACATACTCCCGAGATGATGCTTCCCTGATCGCTACAATCTTAACCTCTTCAAGTCTAGGGTCAACCGTTATCTTTCCTACATATCCTCATAATCAGCACTTCTTACACCCCCTCTTACGTTCATATAAAACCTGATACATACTCCCGAGATGATGCTTCCCTGATCGCTATAATCTTAACCTCTTCAAGTCTAGGTTTAACCATTATCTTTCCTACGTATCCTCATAATGTGAAATATTTAACTGCTAGTATTATGTTAATAAAACTAAATTTCATTAGCCCACTCCCTTTAGAGAGGCCTGTGTCTTATGTTTGGCAATACCATGTAACTGTTAAAATTGTACCAGTTGCTGAAAAGTCTTCATCCAGACTAAGAGGGCTTTTTCAAATATGATGTTTAATCATCTATCAGTCTTCCGGAAGTATGTGACACCCGTGAACTTTTCAGCATTTCTTCGTATTTACCGCCATTTAAGGGCAAGAATCCTACTTCCCTCCTACTGGAACGTTTTATCTTTTCAGGAAACACATTGTAAAGAACCACCCTCATTCACTTCATGTCTCCCTGATGAGATGTAAGTTCCACTCAAGCAACGTCTTCGCACGAACCGCTGACTTGTGGAACCGCCTACTAAGAAGCTGCTTTCCTGGTTACTACGATCTCTCCTGTTCAAGTCTAGAATTAACCGGTATCTTCCGCACATATCCCTATAAGCTGAATCGCCCGCTTACCCTGTAAGTTTTTACCTCGAATAACCCTCGAGGCTTTTACAAAGTGAAAAATACTGTACAAATAAAATAGTCTAAGTATCCCTTACAATCTCCCATGGAAGTATTTTTTTTTTTTTAGAAAATTCAATAAAGACCAGAATGAACGTTAACGCAAAAGCCAAAACGTTCAGTAAATGAGACAGATTAAGAAAATCCTCCTATTCAAGTGGTAATCATTTTTTGACCGGTCAGCAATGAAAGATACGGCCTAAAGTTATCCACATTAAATATTACACAATTTCTGTTCACTAATTCTAAAGGCTACATTACATTAATTGCTACATTAATATCGACGATTTGGGAACAGTAACAATCTTTACGTTTTTCGGAAAGAGCTCATTGGAGATTACTTCCTTCCTATCGTACTAAATGCATATCAACATCATTGAATGAAAACCGCTATTGGTATGGTTACAGGTGCTTTATTTCACTTACTCAACAACATACAGTATTCCACATTGATGCAAAATATACATCTTCCTGTCACTACATAACATTTTTGTTACAGCATAAGTCGCTAATCGCAGACATAAATATGATAATATAGGTATGATTCTAACTTAATTTTCGACATTTGAATATTTTCAGTAAGAATGGCTACCTTAGTGTTGTATAACTGAAAAACCTACACCTATACATATATATATAATTATTTTAGCAAATATCATTAAAGAAATAGATACACTTAATATCACATTTGAGAAAAACTCCGTCCTTAACTTTACCTATGAACTTAGGCAAAAATAAAACTCCCATTCTTAGATGTTCTCGTAGAATATAGCAATAACACTTTCATCACATCATTATATAAAAAACCCACGAGCAAAAACTCTTGCCACCTTAACTTTGAAAGCGACTACCCACTTAGGTACACAATAGCAGTAATAAAAAAAAACTTCCTAAAAAGAGCACACCAGAATTCTATCCTCTCGACTACTCTTCCTTAAAGAACTCAATAATGCAACACAGACACTAGTTAAGAACGGCTTCCCTATCCACCTTACAGTCCACCCAATTAGAATATTTCTCCCCAAAGTAAATAATAACGATATTAAACATACAATCAAAAATAACATCAATATTTTTTACAAAAACCTAACCATTAACTACAAACAAGACGAATCTTAACTTAGAAAAATTATAAAGAAATACACTACTCCAGTTTAGCTGAATAAAAAAATCAAATTAATTATCTATTATTAAAAATTTAATCCAGCTAACCTCATCCTCAAAAATAACAACACACCAGTTAAGTTAAAATTACAAAGCACGAACATTATCTATGAGTTCAAATGTCCCTTAAGGAAGTGTTCCTAATCAAACCAGACTCATAAATAATTAAATCGGTGACACAACTACATGCTTATCCAGACGCCTTACGTTACACCTATATGACCACAGCTCCATTAGAACCCATTTAAACACACACAAATTTACCAGACTCCATTAGAAACATACTAGTAGAAAACACAAATATAATAACGGCATTCATCTATAAAAAAAGATTAAAAATAATGGAAGCTTTAATAATAAAAAAGAAAAAGCCAACTCTTAACAATATTAACTACGAACAAGGCCAAAATGTGCTAACCGTATTCGGAAATTAAAAACATATCTATAATACACTAAAACATACACATAATGCACACACTCAATTAAGCTGAAAAGTTGAATCATCCTTGATAATGGCTAAAGGTATAGCCGAAAGCGCTCGGAACTGTAAAACATTTGGCCAGTTTTTACACACTCTTTGCCCAGAAAAGAAAGCTTAACCGTAGTACATTGTCTGTCGATTTTAATAAAATATATATATATATATATATATATATATATATATATATATATGTATCGTCGGCCCCAATTGTTCCGTCTACCCAATTTTGACTGGGTCAGCACGGAATCAAAAGTCATCGTTTACTGAGGACTTAAGCGTGCTGCTGTTCAAATTGTTGATCCCTCTAGATAACACGATCTCTCCCAGAAACTGTAACTAGTGGCAGTCTAAACCACAGGTTGGTTCTGTGGGTGTTGAACACACACAAATGTGCCTGAGCGAGAGTCTGCAGTAGGGATTGGCTAGTTTAGTAAATTAAATAATTCTGTTAATTTACGCGAAAATCTAAAGTGATTAGTAGTTTTCTTTTTTCAGTAAATTTTATGATCTTCGAGGGAGGGAAAAACATGTGACTACATTTCGTTAATGCTTTATAGTTGGTGGTAGACCATCTTAAGCATAGTGTCGCTGATAAACACCATGCAAAAATACTGCTGCAGTAGCAAAAAATTCACTATTTTTCCCTTTTCTTTATTGAAAAGGATTTTTTTTTTGTAAAATGAGATCTTTATTATTACAGAAATTAGAGAAAGCCAACGTAAGGAGTTTGTAATTAGTGCTGTAGGCTTTAGCTGAAATAACTGCTTCTACATGTAGCATAGAACAAGTTCTAGATTTTTCTCATTGGAAATTATTTTTCTATTATTCTTAGCAATAATTTAACAGATCTTTGGAGATTGCGGTGTTTGTCCTCGGAGTGATTTTTATTTCAGTTCCTAGCGCAATATTCCAATTATATTGAGATCGGTACTTTGTGCTGGCCAGTTTTTCAAAAGTTAAAAATCTTTATCCACAAGAAACCTTTTCGTTGCCCGGGATGTTTGGAAAGAAGCTTCATCATTCTGAAAAAATACCGTTGTCTAACAGAAGATTAGACGATAAAAAATTAATAAGGTGTTTAGGTTTACATCATTTTTTATCAGTTTTCTCCTTTTGATACAACTTTATTTATGCTGTATCTTACATTGTTTCTTTTCCCACTTCACTACATACATATTCGTTTATTTTATCTGTACGTAGCGTATTTACTCGCGTATAGCACGCACTAATAGATAGGTGGCATCTTTAGTTTAGAGTTGCCAAAGTGGGTATTTACGGTTGACACGCAGATAGGCCGTATTATAATTGGGGAGCTACATGGTCATTTTAACGTAAATATAACTAAGATTTGTTAAATATTTTCAAATATTCACTTATATTTTTGAATTTTGTTTCAAGCATTTCATCCCAAGCAAGGTGGTAGTTCCACTAGAACGAGGGGTTACATTAAGTGGGAGAATCAGTAATGAGGCGTGATAGAGGTAAGTGTTAGGGGACCTAAATTTATGGACTAAATGGACTCGTACTATTACTATATATACGGGTAGATTATGCCTATCAAGAAAGCTGTCCACAGTTGACAGCCAGTCGAACTCTCTGCCTTCGGGTAGAGAGGAACCCGGACGAGGCTCCGCCGAGATGCAGAGTCTCGTTCGGGGTGGTAGACTGTCCCTCAACCCGTTTTTACGGATTCCAACAGGGTATATTTTTGGCCGAGCCTACGGGCTCGGAATACTCACGTTAAACTCGGCCTTGTGCCACATCTATCCCTCGTGAGGGGACAGTAAATATAGCTGTCTACAGTTAACAGCCTTGCTGCGACTTATTCCAGCAAGTCGGTCGAACTCTCTGCCTCTGAGCAGACAGGAACCCGGACGAGGCTCCGGCGAAGAGCAGAGTCTCGTTCGGGGAGATTGACCAACCCGATTCTGTTTTTACAGTTTCTCCGGGCATTTTTTGGCCGAGCCTATGGGCCCGGGAATACCCACGTTAAACTCGGCCTTGTGCCACATCTATCCCTCGTGGGGGACAGTAAATATTGCTGTCTACTGTTGACGAGTTGACTCCTGTACTTTGCCGTCAGTCGGACGTACAACACTTTTGTATTCGTTCCTTTGTTTAATAATATGTTTTCCCTAAATTGCTGAGTTCGAGTTTTCTTTCGGACCTATTCTGGGTCCACAACAGTAAGAATGAAGAGTAGGGCGGGGAATTAGATCAAGACATCTGAAAATGTCGATTGACACTGCATTTGAATAATTGAAGATTATAGCTATCAGGGAAGCAAGTAAGAGGAAGGGAGTTCCAAACACGGGAAGTGCGAGACATGAAGCTAGTCGTGTAGATGAGACGGCTATATTTAACCGTTTCGACAGTGAAAAGGTGGGAACGAGATGCCAACCACACGCTTAAATTCAAAACATTGCTTACATATATTAAAACATGAGAAATGTGACTGTTTGTAATTTTGTGGTATTTACTTATTGAGCGCGCGGTGTTGCTCTGTTTAGGCGAATGTTTGGATACCGGTAATCGCTTGAATCCTAAAAACAAATACTTCAAAATGATCGTCTTTCGTCGGAAATCAGATAATAAATGGTAACTATAGACAGTGTGTAGATCGATCGCTTTTATTCGATGTGTGAAGCGGTGCTGTTGAGAGAAGCGATTACGTAAAATCGAAATGTCGGAAAAAATTCATTTTCTCCCTTGCTCGATCCCAGGAAACTCGCCTTGGCTCCTCATATGCCACAGTCGACTTCAGATTCACTATTATATCGAGTGGATAGGTCGCACTCCTGAGGTTCATGATAATTTTGATGAAAGAAAGTGCCACCTATCCTCGAGTACATAAGGATATATATATATAATATTTTTTCATATTACCTCCAGTGTTACTATTATTTCGGTTGAGCTCTCTGGTGAAGGATATGTGAGTTTGTAGACAGTGACTATTAAGACTGATAATACAAGACTCTTCGGTAAAGCGAATCGTGTCTCCTCGGCCAATGTGTGCTTATCTAAAAATAAATACGCTTAAAATTCACCTTAATGGCTTAGGGGTAAAATCTCCGACTGACGCCAATTCAACCGGGTTTCGATCCTAGCTAGAGGCAACCGGAGGTCTAACCACACTGAAGAGCCGTGATACAACAAAACAGTCTGTCTGTGAATGACTATATATATATATAATTTGTAAAAAGGATTATAAAGAAGTAAATCTATATTTTTTAAAGTTTTATTGAAATTTTATTTAAGTTTCCACATGTCCTCCATCATTAGCAATACAAATGGTAATACGATTTTGCAGTTCACGGAAAACATTTGCCAACTGATTTACAGTAATGCCTGAAATCACATTAGTTATTTTAGCTATACTTAAAACTAGGTACATTAAACCTTATAACATTTTTTACAGATTATTTCTATCGCAAATACAAATAAAGTTATAAATTTTTAAAGTGCAAAAGGACCTGATCTGCCTGACCCTCATACGTTGAATTCGACGGGAGAGTCGATCATATATATATATATATATATATATATATATATATATATAGTCATCCACAGACGGACTGTTTCGCTCTTCAGTATATATATATATATATATATATATATATATATATATATATATATATATATATATATATATATATATATATATATATATAGTCATCCACAGACGGACTGTTTTGCTGTATCACATTTCATCATTGTGATTAGACATACGATTATTCCAAGCCGGGATCGAGACACGACCGACTTGACATCAGTCGGAGACTCTCACCCTTAGGCCATCAGTTCCACAACAAAGAAAATGAATTTTTAACACCTTATATAAGAGATATAAGCATTACCGGCTTACACAATGTGTTTTTTTAAAGGAAGTGATGATTATTATTTATTCATCCTAATAGTATTTATTTTTCTCATATGATTATTTGTTTTTAGATTACTGAACATATATGTTTACTTTATATTTATTAGAGCAGAAGAAGAAACCAAAAAAGGTATTAAACCTGTTCGGTTCAGTGAGGTGTAGTAGATTGGTAAATAAGATTGTACCTATTTTCATTGGTTAAGCAGAAGAGAAACAATGTGTATACTAAACTGAGAGGCAGTAAGGTATGTGACTACTGATCAGGTGTCATAGAACACGACAATACAACAATTAGAACATATATTTGTTTATCTGTGGTATGCATCGATTGTTTTCTTATTTTGCATCTGTTGTTTTCCTTTTAAGATAAGTATTATTTAGCGAGTTTACATTATTACGAATATTCTTACCATTAATACTAAAAATTATTATATTATTATGAACAATAAATACACTGTATTTACAAAATTATTTATACATTGGCATGAATAATTTTCTTTTTAAACGACAGCGAAGAAAAGAACTATTATCTAAATTACATTTTAAGAAGATTGACGGCATCAGAAATAAATTATTTAAATACTGAAATAGAGGAATTGTCCATTGTCTGGCGGACAGACACAACTCGACAATATTTATTAGGTAAGAAGTTCTTATTAAAGCCGGATAATTGAACCTCTAGAATTTATTTTTAACCCTAGAAAAAAAAACAACGACAAAAAGTTACTTCTTGCATATGATTTTCATATTAAGAACGTAAAAGGAAATACAATACCAATTGTCGATGCGGTGTCAAGATTGCAATTTTATATGGATTTAAAAAATTTTTAAATGAAAATCCTGGATGAAGAAATATTACATTGAATTGAAACTGGCATATTATCTCTACGAAGATTGGCATCGGAAACTCTACATGATCTGATATTAAGCAAGATTGCTGAGAGAATAAGAAACAGGTGGAGTAATTGTTCCAAAGCTGAAAGATCTTATAAAGAAATAAAGAACAAGTTAACGATGGAAAACGGTGTGATATGCGATGGAGATATGATAGTACCGCCAGAAACAGTAAGAAAAGATATTTCAAAAAAGGTCCATGATGTGCTACACCGAGGAGATTAAAATTGGAGGCATGTTTACTGGGGCCTTATTGCGATATAGAATGATATGTACATAAATGCAAGATCTGAAAGATCTTATAAAGAAATAAAGAACAAGTTAACGATGGAAAACGGTGTGATATGCGATGGAGATATGATAGTACCGCCAGAAACAGTAAGAAAAGATATTTCAAAAAAGGTACATGATGTGCTACACCGAGGAGATTAAAATTGGAGGCATGTTTACTGGGGCCTTATTGCGATATAGAATGATATGTACATAAATGCACAAAATGTGCAAAAATAAAGAATTTTCAACAACGGAGAATATACTCCTGGCTTAAAGAAACGGATTCATGGTCTCGTTTTCCTATGGAGCATGCATATATTAACGACATGGGATCATTTCTAATTTTAGTAGACTACTTTTATGGATAACCTGAAGTTGTTAAATTTAAAGATAGAAAAAAATCTACAATAAAGCCAATATTAAAAGTGTTATTTTCTAGAAATGGGATATCTGAAATATTTCTGCCAATCCACGCACCAGAATTTTCTAATGCTTATTTATGTAATTGAGGTGGATTGGATGCTTCCTTTACAAACGCCACTGTATCACGCATAATATAATGTGAGTTCAGAATGAACGGTGAACACAATAACATGAGATTAAAAGCATTTTCGCCAAGTAGAGATACTATAGACAAATACTTACAAAGGTTACTACTTTGTTGTAGGACGGTTCCATATGCAAACAGATTGCAAAGCCCATGGGCTTTAATGGGAAGATAAATAAGATCTCCATTAACGAAATCATACTCGACAAATGAAAAAAAAAATGATATATAAGAAATACAAAGTAGCAGGTGCTCAGAGAGCTAATTTCATCATGAAAAGGGGACATAACACGCCTATTATATCAAAGAAAGAGAAAAAGCCTAATGGCTCATTCTGACCAATTTAGACACAGAATTGAAGAGGAAGATCACGTGATGAAAGACTATCTTGACATAAAAGAAAGAACGATATCAGTCTACATCGCCGAGATGCGGTATTATAATTACTTGCATTATCTATATTATTCGGACTGATATCATATTCTTCATTGGCATATCTACAACGTTACAGCCTCTATGTCTCTGAGATGATGTATTATGATTACCTGTATTATTTACGTTATTCGGGCTGATATCCTCATCTCCATTGCCATATTCACAACGTTTCGGTCTCTATATATCTGAGGTGAGTTATTATAATTACTTGTATTATTTACATTATTCGGACGGTTATCCTCATCTTCATTGCCATATTAACAACGTTTCGTCCTCTATATCACGGAGATGAAGTATTATTATTACTTGCATTATTTACATTATTCGGACTGTTATCCTCATCTTCCTTGTCATATTCACAACGTTCCGGCCTCTATATTTCTTAGATGAGGTATTATAATGACTTGCATTATCTACGTTATTCGGACTTTTATCCATACCTTCATTGCCATATTGTTAACGTTTCTGTATCTATATCTCCGAGATGAGGTATTATAATTAGTTGCATTATTTACATTATTCGAACTGTTCTTCTCATCTTCATTGCCATATTCACAACGTTTCGGCCTCTACAACTCTGATATGAGGTATTATAATTACTTGTATTATTTACATTATTTGGAGTGTTATCCTTACCTTCATTGCCATAATTACAACGTTTGGGCCTCTATATTTCTGAGATGAGGCATTATATTTACTTGCATTATTTACATTATTCGGATTGTTATCCTCGTCTTCGTTGCCATTTTCACAACGTTTTACCTGATGAATTCCGGAACGTACAACGGCTAAAACGTTCTGAATATGGCAATGAAGATGAGGATAACAGTCCTCATAATGCAAAAAATGCAAGAAAGGGCGAGTTCTCAGATCAGGAAAATGCAACAGAAGACAAGACTATGGATGATAGTGGAGTGACTCAGACACGGAAGAAGATGAAATGAGGCTAAGAAATCCATTAAAAGAACAATACATGAACACCAAAGGGGGAGAAGGAAAGAAATTGGAGAAGAAGTTCAAGAACAACGAAAGGTATCAATGCTCTTCGGTTCAGGGAGGTGTAGCAGGATTGGCAAATAGGATTTTACTTATTTGCATACGTTAGTTAGAGGATAAATAAAGTGTACAGTAAAGAGTCAGACAAGAGGAAGCTAACTACAGCTCACGTGACGTAGAACAACACTATACAATCATTTTCTTAAAAAAACATTCTGTAAAATGTTTCTTGCTTTCTTCTTTCTTTGATGATAGAACAAGAATGACGTCATCTATGACAAAACATTTTTACAAAATTCACTCTTATGTGGTATCTGTCATGATCTCGAATCATATTCTTAAATAACCTGGTCTGATCGAGACTTTCATGTGGATGTCTTTCGTGGCATCAATCGCGCTCAGAAATATATAAACTGCTAGCTCTATAAAAAACTCGTTATCAGATCAATAGTTTAAAATGATGACAAGCGAATGCAAACTGTAGGTCTTAGAGTAGGACCATCTTTCTTCGAACCGCGTAGACTATTGCTAGTAACATAAATCTTATCACTTCAGGACTTTGGACAGTAGCAATAACTAAAATAGATAACGTATGTTACTCGAAGAGAAAATTATAATATATCCAAAAGTTTAGGAAGGAAACCGATATCAGTACTGGAAAGAGGAATAAAATGTGAACTTGTGAAGTAGCTTTTATGAAAAATTATTTTAATAAAAAGATTTTCTATACTTTACTCGAAAACACTGTCTGTACGGTTCGGTCAATCAGTGTCTAATGATTCTTTATAAAGAAATACATAATATTATCGTTATCATTTTACCTCTGTATCCCCGTGTAATAACCGCCCCTCCTAGATTGTATAAAATGTAATAACATCGACCTGTGGAATGAATGCATTAATCATTTGACATATAGGAATAAATTGTCGCTGCCGACACAGATCCACAGGGAGCAAGAACAGTCGACCTCATCTTGAAAATAATTAGATCACATGACGGGTAAAGGAAAATATATATGTGGGAATTAGCGGCGCCTGACCGAGGAATATTCGAAGGCATTTGAGTGTTGACTTGTTTTTAGGAATTTTTGGCCAAATACTTTAAGTTTTTCCTTTTATAATCCTGTAATTTTTTTAACCTTTTTGTATTTGATTTTCAGTTTTTCTTTCTTTGTGTATTTGCAAACTTTAATTTGTGGCGTATTTTCTTTCTGTGTTTTACTCTCCTGTCGTCTTTCATTTATTACTTACGTCTGACTTGTTTTTTGGCAAGCCAAGTTTGTTATTTCCGTTTTGTTTTCTTTATTTACCCTAGTCTGTTTTTCTTTCTTTAAATTATTTTCGTTTAAATATTTTTTAGTTTTTGTTTTGCTTTGTGGTATTTAATTTTGAGTGAACATTAGAAAAGAAATTGTATTACCGTCGTGATAGTGCCTGTACTATCATGACGGATTTGTCAAAATCAACACTTGTGCTTGACGAAGCCCCTGAAATGTCGGCCTGGTCAGAATACAGGCCGAACAAAAATCGCTGCGTACTAAACAAATTTGCAAAAAAAGTACCAGAAATTTACCAATGGAAACGAGTTCCTCACGATACCAATGGCGCTGGTTGCGGTAAATAGGAGGACAATTTCCCTGCTGACGTACCACGTAAAAGGTCGGAAATTAATTGGCGTGATTAGGAAAACTATGATAGCGACATTAAAGAGTTTAAAAATTGCGTCCAAACTATTGGCTCGACGAATAAATGCAATGTGGGACGTCCTGCTGGCAACCGAGAAAGAGGCCAAACAGTTGATCGGCAGTATTTTAAAAAGAAAGAACAAAAGTGACAGTTTATGGGGTGCTCGCAGTCATAACAGGGGTTAGAATGTGAGCTGTTTTCGCCCAATGCAGAGAAGTGGTGGTGTCGAGTGTATTTAGCAAGGCAGGAATTGCTACTGGCGACATTGTCATTGAAGTGACATTGACCCTTAAGAGCTTTGCAGACATGCCCAACATATTAATGTGCAGGGAGAGAAGAATGTTGGTGGTGGTCGAAGAGTGGCGACCCTACTGTTGGTCGTATGGGGCCTCGCGGCAAATGGTGAAGCCGTGCCCCGGGAAGAACGCCACAAGCACGCACAACAACAACAGCTACAGCGTTCTTTTGGTAGGTCGGTCAGGGAGCCCACTGTCACCCCTACTTTACACTTTGGCGTTGGAGCCTTTCCTTCGTCGGCAAGAGGGGTGGCCGAGCAGTCAGGCCACACGTGAAATCGCTGTCCCTGATGGAGATTGAGCCAAGGTTTCTGCGTACGCCGATGACCTATCCAATTTTTGTCGTGTCGCAGCGACATTGAGGTGGAACAGAAGATGCTTGAACGGTAAGAAAAGGTCACGGGGGCCAAGATTATTCGCAACAAGTTTGACGGCTTTCGGTTAGGTTCCTGGAAGGGGTCCGCTCTTCCACGGTCCTTTGGTTGGACAGATGGTCCTGTTAGCATTCTTGGAGTGTGGTTTGAAGCCGACCTCCAGCTGGAGAAAAACTGGTCAGAAGTAAAGTCAAAGGTCGTAGTGTCGGTCGGGACTTGGCTCCGGAAGAGGTTGTCCTTGAAGGGTAGAGCTAGGGCGTGTTCTACTTATAGGTTTCCTCTCATCCTTTACCGGTTGGCTATACTTCCTCTTTGGAAGGAGCATAGGAATGCAATCGAGGACTTGCTTTCCACCTTCTTGTGGAGTGAGCGCAAGCAAAAGTTCCGTAAAGAAGCCTGTGGCCAGCGTCCGTGTCATGAGGGGGCGAGGATTGCCGCACTTAGTGAGTCATCTACATTTTGTCAGAGGTTTCGATTTTGGAGGGGAGTGTTAGGGACACCTTTCCTAGCCTTACTATCACTCCTGCCATTTCCTGGGCTAAGCGCCGTCTTAGGTCCGGTAAACTGTTGACTTTTCTCAGCGAGTGCCGAGAGTCCTTGTGTGTCTTTCCTCGGTCCAGTGATCTTTCACGGCCTCGAAATGTCTTGTATCGTGAATTAGTGGAGGGGGTCGCGAAGGATACACTCTGTGAGTAGCTTTGTTTGTCGTTGGCCAAATTGTGCTCTTTCTGTTCTTAGGCGTCAGCGACAAATTACCTCAGTAACCCCGAGTTTTCGCTTCCCTGGCGATTGATTCAGAACGTGCTATTTCTCAATGACAGGATTTTCAGATGGGGATGGGCGGATTTGCCCGACTGTCATCGGTGTGAACTTGGATTAGAAGTAACGGTTTCACACGTCTTTTAACAGTGTCCTCATGTGCGCCCTTTCTAGGACTATGTCGGCGAGTTCACGGCTCGTATCGCTCCCGATATTCTCGATCTCGCATACGTGTGCGATAATGCGTCGCCCCCGTATTCTGGGGAGAAACGTATAGTGTTTCTGACGCTGCTAGCCGTAGCTCGAATGGTGATATGGACGACGCGGATGGAGGGAATCTTGCGATACGAACGTTATTTTCATCAGGCTATGGTCGGATTTTGTCAGCGTCAGCTAAAGTGAAGATCAGAACTGATAGAAATCAATTGTTATCGACAGATTTCAGAGAAAGGTGGGTGAACCTACCGAGCTTGTTTTGTGTGAAAGTGGCTAACATTTAGTTCCATTTTTAAGTCTTCTTTGTCACAACGGGGCGATTTCCAGTGATCCCTCCCCTGGTTAAGCTAGACACTATTTGTTTCCCTAGTTAATGTGAATAAGTGTTGCTCCTGGCCTGTTCGTGGCAGACCCTTTTGTTAAGATCCATGTCGAGATTCCCAACCTCCCCAGTTTGTTTCTGGTCCCCATTCTTCATCTCAGGTGGGTTAGATGTTAAATATACGTATCTTACACGTCGTAATAGGATAATCAGTAATATTTACGACTTCACTAAAGAGACGTCATATTTTTCAGCGGAGTACAGCAAAATAGAAAAACTAAAAGCTATCATGATTCAAATATTGGCGCTAAAGAAGCAACAACAAGAACAACATTTACAGCAACAAAAACAACAACATGAACAGCAATTACAATTACAACAAAAACAACAGAATATGTTTGAATTATTTACTAAAACAGCGTAAGAAAAGACTTCAGATTCATTCACTCCGGATGCTGTTTGCTAATCCAATCAGCGAATTTGTATCATATCCAGATGAAGGGATAAATTTTCTAGCTTATTATAGAAGATACTAAGGTATCTTCAAAAGGGTTTGGTTGCATTTGAATGATAGAAAGAAAGCTTGTTTACTATTAAGGAAATTGTTCCCTGCGGAACATGAAAAATATGTGAATTATATTTTGCCCCCCCCCTCCAAAAAAAAACAGGTGAGCTAAATTTTGATGAAAGTGTTGTAATTCTATCAAAAGATTTTGATGATAGGAGTTCATTATTTAAAACACGATGGCAATGTGTTAACTAAAGTAAATTGCACACGATGAATATTTTGTCACTTATGCAGGAGTCGTGAATCGAGAATGTGAGAAGTCCAAGTTAAATGAATGATTTATTCAAATGCCTAATATTCGTACGTATTATTGCCACCGTTTTAGAGGTAAGCATTTGAAAAGTAATTGTTTTTTTTCAAGAAACAAAAAATGCTACGAATGTGGGAGGGTGGGACGCAAAAGTACTTGTTGCAGATACAAAAAAATGGAGGAAAAATAAAACGTGAATGAACCTGATAAATACATGGAGTAAAGATAAGAAGCATAAAAGGAAAATTAACAATACTTCGAATATGTTTTTAACTAAGTTAGAAACATCTCAAAAGAGGAAACTTGTTTTGGGGAATTACTAACGTAAAAATAAAATTACACCTGGGTAAACCCAGTTTATTGAGTATCTGTTTATATTTCTGAGATGTACACTATTTACATTATTCGGACTATTGTCCTCATTTTTGTCGCCATATTTATTACAACGTTTCGGCCGTTGTACGCTCCGTCCTTCTTCAGATGGTTGGAATGTCGAACTGAACTCTTCATTTCGCTCACTATGTTTTTAACTAAGTTAGAAACATCTCAAAGAGGAAACTTCTTTTTGGGAATTATTAATGTAAAAATAAAATTACCACAGATGAGGTATTATGTACACACATCTACACTGAGGTAGACTGTTCTAGCTCCACGTCTAACGGATGTTAGTTATAAGTTATCTCCTTTTGATTCCCCTCTCCGAGTTCTCCACAGCCTTAACCAGGTATTGAACTCACACTCTTTGGATCCTGGCACTGGATCTAACCAACGCCTTTATCCACTGTGCCATGTGTCCTTAAGGAGTTCTTTTTATGGATTCCTGTGTATTATATACCTAATGTCTTCAGCAACCAGTTTATTGACTTGCAATAAAGTTGCACATGGATTTTCAGGAGACATTGTACTTTTGGGGTGAATTCACCTGTAACGTTTCTTTTCTTGGAAAAACCAAGAAAGCGGTAGTTTTTGTATTAAAGAATACTGCTACTTTATTTGAAACAGACTGAATTGCATTATTTGATCTTTGGGACCTTCCAATTAACTCTTTTTTGCAAGAAAATAAATATTGTTACCTCCGGTGCTAATACAGGAACTGAAACAAGAGAAATTAGTTGAAAAAGAGTTTTCCAGAAGTTTTCTGTGAAGTCCTAGGGACATGCACAAAAACTAAATCTAAATTTGAATTAAAAGAGAATGTAACACTGACATTTAAGCCAAAAATTAGAGTACCTTTTGCAGCTTTAGAACCAAGTAATAAGGAATTAGACAGACGAGAAAAATTGATTGTGATCTCAGAAATAGACTATTTCGAATGGGCATCACCAGTTTACGTTAAAAAAAAAAAATGAAATAATAAAAACCGCGTATGTACTGATTTTCCAACAGGGTTAAATGAAAGTTTAAAACAACATAACTAATCGTTACCAAGTTCAGATGATATTTTTGCCAAAATGGTGTTAAATTGTTTTCTAAATTGGTCACTAGCACATTTTGACCTTCAATTAAAGTATGTAGGTACATCAGATGCAAGTGATTCGGGTATTGGAGCGGTGATACTGCACATATATGAAGACGGAAAAACTAAATCAATAGCTCATCCTTCAAGGTCATTAATTGCAACTGAAGAAAAGCTACAGCCAGATAGGAAAGGAAGCATTTATCATCATATTGGCTATGAAAAAGTTTCATAAATACATACATGGTAGAGAATACATACTACAGAGAGACCATCTCCCATTATTGTCCATATATACATAAAAAAAGGGTGTTTCCATACATACTGCAAATAGACTCCAGCGCCGAGGGACTATCCTATTGAACTATAATGATAAAATGAAGTTTCTACCATCCAATAAAATGAAGTCATGCAGACAGATTATCTAGACTAATACCAAAATTCTGCGAACCACTTGAGGACACAGTAATTATGGCGATAAGGGCCGAAAATGAAATTAATAATGTATTATACATTACTGTACTGCCTATAACATTGTAGAAAATAAGAATTAAGTCGGAAAAAGACAACTTTATAAGGAAAACGAAGAAGCAATTAAGATTTAAAGAGAAAAATAATGCATTATTTTCATTATTTATTTAATAATGTACTTATATACGCAAAAACAATTGTGATACCAGCAAGGTTGCAAAAACGTATGCTAAAGGAATGTCACATAGAACATCCAGGACTTTCTAGAATGAAATCTATAATGAGGTGTTATACTTACTGGTCGCAAATGGATCAAGATATCGAAAATTTATTGAAATCATACAGGGGTTGTACTCTGGCAGCGAAGTCACCGCCTATCAACATTCAACCTTGGCCGAAAACCGATATACCATGGTCCAGAATATATATAAACTTCGCGACTGTTAAACGGAGCATACTATCTAGTGGTAGTCGATAGTTACACGAAATGGCCAGAAATATTAAAATGTACAAGACCGACTACCGCGGTAACGATGAATTTCCTACACGAGATTTTTGCAAGTTTCGTTGTTCCTGACTCTATCGTTTCAGACAATTGGACACAATACACGTCTAGCGATTTTAAGGGTTTTTTCTAAATCATTAGCAATAGAACATATTACAACTCCCCCTTATCCCCCAAGACGAAACGGTTTGTCGATATGTTTAAAAGGGCACTTAAATATCGGAGGGAGAGGAGTTAGATGATGCTACAACAATTTGTGAGTGTTTTCAGAATACCACAAAAGCTGAACACAGTGTCTGGAATATCCCCTGCATAATTGATATCGCCGGGAACATTAGGTCCGTTTTTAATAAATTATTACCAGAACGTAAGGCGACAGCATCAAGAAATAACAATATAAGTAAATACTTCAAACCTGGAGATAAGGTATTTTTAAAATGCATCAACGTGGAAAAGAATTCTGGGATGATGTTTGTTGTGTCGGAAACCTACCACCCCTCTTGAAGATGAACTTGTCTGCGTCTAAAGACTTTAAATAGCGGCACGTCGAGAGACAGAGGGCGAGAGAAAGTTCTTGGCTGAGCTAGTTAGAGACTACTCAGGCGATTTCTGTACCTTTTACCAACCAATAAAACCCTTTTTATTGTTACGTGTTATTTGTCGTTTGTCTCTACAAACCCCAAACCAACATCATAACAATGTTATAAAAAACGAATCTGCAAAATGAGCTGGGAACATAAGCGACAACTTAATCAGTTAAAACAGAGATTGACAAAATAAAAAATAAAAAGAGGTAACTATGGAAATATTACATGACACGTTTGTCATACCCACGCCATCAGAAATTGTTGAACCCTGGTTTTATGGTAAGAGAAAAAGAATAGCAACAGAATTTCAAAACATTGAAACTAAGCTGAAGAAATATAGACCCCAGAGGAAGTCATCTGTAAGGGGAAATGTCAGATACGCATAAAGTGTCGTTGCCGACATTTGGGTTTGAAGCACAGTCGATTTCATCTTGAAATAATTGGATCACGTGACGGGTAAAAGAAAAATATGTTTATCGGAAGGAGCAACGTCTGACAGAGGATTATTCGAAGACGTTACCATTGTTGTTTCTGTGATTTACAAAGTCTTTCATACAAGCCGGCATTACAAAATCATGATACTACGGTAGGAACATAAAGCATATTCCTTTTTTGTTAGGTCTAAAAAAATTTACGGCTGTTTAAAACTAAGATTATTTCATGATGCTTCTTTTTTTTTTGTATTTTTTCAATCATCACCTTAACCCTTTCAATTTCTTTCGACCATCTATAATTCTATCATTATTTCGTACAAACGTGGATTTGCTTTTATGTCTGAAAAAAGAATAAGAAACGTGCAAATACATTCTAACTTATCTGTCTATATTTGTGAGATGATATTATGTACACTATTTACATTATTCGGACTATTGTCCTCATCTTTGTCGCCATATTTATCACAACGTTTCGGCCTTTCAGTATCTGTCTATATTCCTGAGATGAGGTATTATGTACACTATTTACATTATTCGGACTATTGTCCTCATCTTTGTCGCCATATTTATTACAAGGTTTCGGCCTTTCAGTATCTGTCTCTATTTCTGAGATGAGGTATTATGTATAATATTTACATTATTCGGACTATTGTCCTCATCTTTGTCGCCATATTTATCACAACGTTTCGGCCTTTCAGTATCTGTCTATATTCCTGAGATGAGGTATTATGTACACTATTTACATTATTCGGACTATTGTCCTCATCTTTGTCGCCATATTTATTACAAGGTTTCGGCCTTTCAGTATCTGTCTCTATTTCTGAGATGAGGTATTATGTATAATATTTACATTATTCGGACTATTGTCCTCATCTTTGTCGCCATATTTATTACAACGTTTCGGCCTTTCATTATCTGTCTCTATTTCTGAGATGAGGTATTATGTACAATATTTACATTATTCGGACTATTGTCCTCATCTTTGTCGCCATATTTATTACAACGTTTCGGCCTTTCATTATCTGTCTCTATTTCTGAGATGAGGTATTATGTACACTATTTACATTATTCGGACTATTGTCCTCAACTTTGTCGCCATATTTATTACAACGTTTCGGACTTTCTTTTTCTGACTATATTTCTGAGATGAGGTATTATGTACAATATTTACATTATTCAGATTATTGTCCTCATCTTTGTCGCCATATTTATTACAAGGTTTCGGCCTTTCAGTATCTGTCTATATTTCCGAGATGAGGTATTATGTACACTATTTACATTATTCGGATTATTGCAATTGCAATATGCGCTCTGCTAAAAACATGCAATGACAAAAGCAAAAATTGCAATATGAGCACTGTTAAAAATTGTTCTGGAGACAATATGTTTATCATACATAAAAATTCATACACAGATGTCAGGACCCAAAGTGTGTGAGTTCAATACCTGGTTAAGGCGGTGGAGAATCAGGACAGTGGAATTAACCGGAGATAACTGACATCGATTAAACATGTTACCTGGGACTAGAAGAGTCTACCCCAGTGATCGAAATGAAGAGTTCAATTCGACATACCAACCAACGGAAGAAGGCCAGAGCGTACAAAGGCCGAAACGTTGTAATACATATTACGACGAAGATGGTGACAATAGCCTGAATAATGTAAATAGTGTACTTTTTAACGACTCTCTTCTTTTCTTTTTCTTTTGCTCTATCGCGATGATAGAAAATGGCGGTCAGACGTTGGTAAATTGAAAAAGCCGGGTTATTTATACTTTCTTCTCGGGCTATATAAAAATATTTAGTGACTGTGTCTCGGGATTCTACCTCATAAATTGGGTTTGGTATTTCATCGTAATTAAAGAAAAGAATTACGTAAGCAAAAATACGCGTGTATGAGTTTTATCGTAAAAAATAATGAAAAAAAGTTTGGATGACAGAAGAAAATGTAAAGGAGACAAAACCAATGTCAAGATACGGAACAGAATATAGGAAACTAAACAAAGAAATTAAGAAGAAATGCATGCCGGGAAAAGAGGTTTCGCTCATGGTAAAATGGACAGAAATAGAAATAACGCGTATGTGTTATATGCATAAGAAATGGAAGATCTGAGAGGACAAAAGACGTGTTCATACACAGAACACAGTTATTAGGGAAAAGAAAATAGCTCTGCCTAAGAAATCAGGTGCAAACTTGATATTTATGCTCAGAGGGTTGTCAGAAAGAACATTACATATGCAGAAATATGTCTACCTGTGTGTTTATTCATCATGCAAAGGTGTTTGATAAATTACACTACAAACTGATGTTGAAACTGCTTACTAACCATAGCATATTTGGATTGGTTTGGTTTTTGTTTTACGGCATATCAACCTCAATGGGTCATTTATTGCTGACTACTGGTAATATTATTTGAAAAATGTATTGCTGGTAATATTTTTTTCAAAAATGTATTGCTGGTAATATTTTTTTTTTCTTCAAAAATGTTATTTCTGGTATTAATTTTTTACAAAGTATTACTGGTATTAAAACCTATTTTTACACTTTCATAATGCTTTTTACCTCAATTTCGGGGTTAACTATTTCACTATAGCTGGGACCCTAACAGGTGCTACCACCCTGCTGTCAAGGGGAACCTGGGAACACCAGCAATTGAGAGGTGTTTCCACGCTCCGCAAAACCTCCTTATTAGCGGCCTTGCTGCTTGACGTAGTTTATCGTCTTACCCAGGACGTGGATGCAGTTTGTCGTCATACCCAGGACGGATCATATTTGGAAAGGATATTACAGTAATCCAGAATCTACACTGGCATCAAACCGTCTGAATACGGATATAAAATAAGATCAGTAGATATGAAAAAAACAGAAAATGATGTATACAGTGAGGCGATTCTGAGAGATTTACGAATCCTCTTAGGATTCAATACTGGCGGCCACTCTCTTAATAATATAAAATATGTAGATGACACAGTGTTAATAGAAGACAAGGAAATACAACTACAAAAACTCCTACATAATCTCGTGAAGGAAAGCCAGAAGAAAGGATTAAGCATAAACATCAAGACAAAATGAGTGCTTGTTACCAAATAGGATGAGCCCAAAAGTCAAATTACCAACTGGAAATACCAACATTAAACAAGAAATGACATTTAAATATCTGAGAATTTGAAATGTGATAGGTCCTGATCTGGCATTTCGTCTACAGTCACTTTCTCACAGACGTGCTGCGGCTTCACTCTGTCTTTTCTACAAATATTTTCATGGCAAGGCTCTGACGAGATACTGTCACTGGTACCCCTACTGCATGAATTTAAACGTGCTACTAGGTTGGCATCTCGGTCCCACCCTTTCACTTTCGAAACGGTTAAATATAGCCGTCACTTCTACTTCAACAGCTTCTCTCTGTCTTTTCTATAAATATCTTCATGGCATCTGTTCCGATGTGATATTTTTACTGGTGCCCGACTGCACCAATTCAAGCGTGTTACAAGTTTGACATCCCAATCCCACCCTTTTTTTTTTTTTTTACTGCCGAAACAGTAAAATATATCCGCTACTTCTATTCGAACGGCTTCTCTTGTACTTCCCGACAGGAGAACTCCCTTCTTCTTACTTGCTTCCCTGATAGCTATAATCTTCAAATATATAAATGCAATGTCAATCGATATCGTCTGATGCCTTGTAACTGATGCCCGTCTTTCTCTATATCCTTTCTTCCAACAATTCTCTTTACTCTTGCTCTCACTCTATGTAACTCCTTGCATGCTAGTGGCATTCCCGTCTTGTCTGAAGTGAAATGCTTTAAAAAAAGAAAAAAACTGTTTTAGCAGCGGACGGGAAACGTTGTAGTGAGATCCCAAGGCACATCGCGACAACCAAAAGTCTATTAAGCAGACTGTAAAGAAAACAAACAGAAAAAAGTAATTAACCGTTATGTAATGTTAATCCTCCTATATGTTAGTGAATGATGGAAAGTTCAAAGAGAAAGAGACTAGAAGCAACAGAAATACAGTTCTACAGAAGGATGCTGAGGATGATATGGGCCAAACAGGTAAGCAACGGCGGTGTTTTAGAGAAAATGAAAGTAAAAAGGAGACCTATACTTAACATCAGGAAAAGATAGTTAATATTCCTACGGCACATAATGAGGAAAGAGCGATTAGAAAATCTGATACTCTCAGGACAGCTTGAAAACAAGATGGACAGAGGAAAACACCGCATAACGTATTTAGTGTACTTGCGTAAATTGATAAAGAAACGTGCTTTACAAGATATAAGAAAAGGACAAAAATGAAATCGAACTACGATGGGAGTACGCCATCAAAATGGAGGAAGGATATGTAAATGACTGTGTCAGCTCGAATGAGCCTTCTACCACGGAGTCGAATTGATGGGAGTATATACAGATCTTCGAATGCTGATTTATTTATATATTTGATCAAAACATTAACTATTTGTCTGCAAAATGAAGAAAGACAAATGCAACTCCAGGAACTAATATTAAAGGTAGCGGGTAACAAACAACAAAATATCGAAAAAGAGGCGACTTTTTCCCAAGACGTATTGTGGAATACGATAGAAACATTCAATTACTCGCTAGAAGAGGATGAAAATTTCGGGGATTATTTCAGACGTTATGAAGACATATACAACATCGATTGTCAAAACTGGACAGAAAATTAGGAACAGAAGAATACACAAAATTTGTGGATTACATCTTGCCAAAAAAGACAAATGAGTTAACGTTTGACGAAGCAGTTACATGCCTTACAGAGCTTTTCAGTCCAAATACGTCACTATTTCACAAAAGGTGGAAATGTCTTAACCTCGTAAAGGACGAAAATCATGATTATTCCACGTTCCTCGCAATCGTGAACAAACATTGCAACGACTTCAAGTTGGCAGAATTAACTCCGGACAATTTCAAGTGTCTTATTTTTGTACAAGTGTTAGTCTCAGCTAAGGAGAGTGAAATGCGCAAAAGAATGCTTTCAAAACTACAAAATGAGCCTGGATTAACACTACAAAAATTATCAGAAGACTGCCAAAAATGCCTAAGTATAAAGAAAGCTTCGAAGGATATCGAGGAGTCAGGAGTAGCGCATATACGTAAGTTGAATAAAAGTTTACGTTTTTCACTCTCCACGGAAAAGAAAAGAAAAATTCTATAATAATGGAAAAAGTAAAACGTATAAGACAAATTCTGACAAAAATCAAAGCAAATATAAGCTCCCTCCCATCTGCATGTTATCGATGTGGAGGACTACACTGGAATAAGAATTGTCGTTTTGAATATAAAAATATAAAAAATGTCTAGCGTGTGTGAAAAATAGGTCACAAGGCATCCCAATGTAGGAACAGAAAATTTACTAGTGAGATAAGAGCTACTAGAATGCATGACGAAGACAATATTAACATAAGAAAATACATGGAACTTGAAATTTTAAATAAAAAGATAAAATTACAACTAGACACAGGTTCGGATTTAACGATAATTAACCTACAGACATGGAGAAAGCTTAATAGACCGACCATGATACATACGCAGAAAATTGCTAAGTCAGTTACAGGGAAGCGTATAAAATCCTAAGGAAAAGTGATCTTAATTGTGAAATTCGACGGAAAAACTAAAACACTCAAGATATTCGTAATGAAAGATACAGAAAATTTGCTGGGCACAGACTGGATACAGAAGTTCGACGTATGGGATTTACCTATCAGTTCTTTTTGTAAAAAGATAAAGTTCGAACCATCAGAAGCGACAAAGTTAAAGGAAGAATTACATAATCAATTCCCAGAAGTATTTTCGAGCGGGTTTGGGACGAGGTAACAAGTTTGCCGCTAGAATTGAATTAAAAGAAAATGTCCAACCAGCAGTAAAAAAGAAGCGAAACGTGCCGTCTGCCCGCAGAATACAGTCTGTGTGTGATAAGTTATTGCCGAACAAGAACAAAAACCGGCATAGGCCTATAGTACTCAAGAGATCATTCGAACCTGGTACAATAATTAACAGACTAGGAAATGTGATGTACACAGTACAAGGCGAAAGGTCTACCCACAGAAAACATTTTAACCAAATACAAAATTAAATTCAAAGACCACAGGAACACACAGAAATTAGAAGGTCAAAAAGGAAATTTATCGAACACTGATTATCGATCATAAGAAAAAAATACTAACTCCCCCCAAAAGGGATTTAAGGAAGTGGGTATTGAGGGGTCTCCCCTTTTTACACAAATTGACTCACCCAAGGTATACATATACTACTACCATTGAAAACCCGGACATACAGTAATAGTACACTAAGTCAACTCGGTCAGTAGTAGTGGAACGTTGAGTCGGTCGGTAGAATAACGTAGCGGCAAGAGTCACACTCACGAGCACTTAGACTCAGTAAGAAGTCTTACGTCGATACCAAAGTCTTTATATATATATGTCAACTAACACCGCATTCCTGGAACTACTAACCTGTATTACCAGTTTGTATTATTACGCTAATACATTTATTTCCTATATTCATTCTTGGCGTTTGTTATTATTTGATACCGGATTTCATCCCGGAAACCACAACAGAGAGAGAGAGAGAGAGAGAGAGAGAGATAAATAGAAATATATATAGAGAGATTGGTTTGTTTTGTTTTGTTTTACGGTATATCAACCTCAAGGGGTTATTTAACGCCGACAAGATTTTTATTGATAGTAATATTCTTTTATCAAATAGATAGGGATAGAAAGATAGTTGTAGAGAGAGATAGATGGAGAAAGAGAGATAGATGGAGAGAGAGAGATAAATAGAAATATATAGAGAGATTGGTTTGTTTTGTTTTGTTTTACGTCATATCAACCTCAATGGGTTATTTAACGCCGACAAGTTTTTTATTGCTGGTAATGTTCTTTTTTTCAAATAGAGATTGAGAGAGAGAGGGAGAAAGATAGTTAGAGAAAGAAATAGTTGGAGAGAGAGAGAGAGAGAGAGAGAGAGAGAGAGATGGAGATTGACATAAGAGAAATATGTAGAGAGATTGGTTTGTTTTGTTTTGTTTTACGGTATATCAACCTCAATGGGTTATTTAACACCGATAAGATTTTTATTGCTAGTAATATTTACAAAAAATAGTATTGCTGGTAATATTTTTTCCAATAATGTATTGCTGGTACTAATTTCTTTCTTCAAAAATCCATTGCTGGTAATATATTTGCAAAAATGTATTGCTGGTATTAAAACTTGTTTTTTACACTTTCATAGTGTTTTGACACCAGGTGGGGTTAACTATTTGCCCACAGCTGGGACCCTAACAGGTGCTACCACCCTGAGTCAGGTCGGCCCTGGGAACACCAGCAATTAAGAGGTGGTTCCGCGCTCCTCAAAACCTCCTGATCAGAGCTGTTGGATGTAGTTTATCGTCATAGCCAGTACGCTGTGTTGAAGAAGCTAAAATGGAACTGAGCAGACGGTCATGAACGGGAACTCGCAGTTATGTTTAAGATGAGCAATCATACCGATTTTCAGGGTGCTGTCAGACAGCTTTCGAAACAGTTTTGATGATTTCTCAAGTTTTAATTGATATCACAACTCTTAAAGACTGGGAAGTCAGAGAGAAAGGAATTTAATCTTCGATGCTAAAGCGAATTTTACTTAAAACAGAAGAGTAAATTTGTCTCGGCGAATATAAGACCACGATGATTTTTTTCCTCCAGCAGAAAGTTTAAAATGTTATATTTTATAAACTAACATTTCTCACTGAACAAATTTTAAAATGATTTGCTTTTGATTTTGGTGCGTTTGTATTGTAACACAGCAAAAACTGTTCATCGTAGTAAGATTTATAATAGCGCAATACCACTAAATAATCGAAGAGGAAGAATAATGCAACCTACAGCTTAATAATGTCCTGTCTCAGCGCATTATGTGTTTGATATATCATATCTATATTCACAGTGAAAAATGTAAACACGATACGTTGCTGCACAAAATAATGATGCAATAATTAATAGTAATTAATATTAAATAATAATGATAATAATAATAATAAATTTCACTCAATAGAATGTTTATGAACCATTCAGAGAGATTTAAAGTCAACAATGGTCGTGGTTTATGTGGTGCATGATATAGATAGTATAATAGATAGATAGATGTAACCGTAAGTTCTATGCTAAGAGTTTCTTCTCTCGCACTGCCCGCTTGTAGTACTCTCTTCTAACTTCTTGCTTTCCGGTCAACTTTGATTTTCAAAAAGGTAAATACAAGATCAATCGTCATTCTCTGTAATTTTATTTTTCGATCTATTTAATAATGTTTCGTTTTCTCATATTCTTTCACACTCAATAAGCCCTTGCGTCTTAGTAGCCTTATTTATTTGTTTGGGCTGAAATAATAATATAAGTAAAGAAAAGACATTAATATTATAAGATTAAGATAAGTAGATGAGATAAGGATTGAATCTAACTTGAAGAAGATAAGAATATACTGTTCCAGGAAGCACCCACGCAAAACCAGTAGTACTGAGGGAAAAAATTGTCTGTGTGTTATTTTCTTAAACATTTAAAACATGGATGAAATAAAATTGCTTCGACTGTGGGGAAATGGCTGAACAACTAGATTTAATTAAAGGAAATCATCTTGACATGGAAGTAAATAGAGGCAGGGTTGCAACTTTGCGTTTGGGGGAAAGAAATTGTAGTGTGGGATATTATAAATCTCTGACATACCATATCAGTAATTTTGATTTCTATCAAGACAGGAAAGCGATGATTGAGTTGTTCCAGCCCCAAACTGATCGCAAAATTCGTATCAGTTCTAATCTCATTTTTGTAATAATAAAGCAAGGGAGGGGTCAGATACGACCTGGAGTGACAGTATGAGTCAGTCTTTTTTTTTTAATCATTAGAAATGCATAGTATATATAATTTATATCTGAGTGTTGTTGAGATACAATGGATATTTAAAATATGTAGTGTCATTGGTAGTGACACCCTTCATCCTGACCGGAGAAAACTCAGCCTCAGATCGATGGGCGATTGCATCTAGCATGAAACAGACTGCCGCCTCTAAGTGTTGACTTCTATGTTCACTTTTATATTTACACACGCTCTATCTCTGATATTGAGCACTTTATCCCATAAATATAGCACACTTTAAGACTATATTTCTACATATATATATATATATATATATATATATATATATATATATATATATATATATATATATATATATGTGTGTGTATATTAAAATACATTTACAAAATTAACACACACACATATATTAGTAAATATACGTATTTTATTAATACTAGAACTGTATGTGCGATATATTATATTTATATATGTGTATAGACATGTGGCATGTTTGTGGCTAAGACATTCGCATTCTGAATATGAGACCCTGGTCATCAAAGTCTTCCTGATGTTATTGGACCGGAGGGGTCGCTCCAAGCGTGGAGCACCTATGGAAATTGCCTGAAAACCATACCACGGTCGACCTTGCGAGTGAAATTGGGTAGATGGAAACCTGGGGAGCCGTCGATAGCTAGCACGAAGTCACAAGTCAGCGTGTCCGAGGGCTTGAGCATGCTGTTTACGCGAGAAACTGTAACTAAGGTCTGCTCAACTCTGTAGGTGGAGAATAATCACAAATATGCCCGAGCTAGCCGCCCTAGTAGACGGGTATCCTCAAATACGAGTGGCCAGCTATACATACATACATACATATATTTCTAGAGGATATGACATGCACATTCATATATATATATATATATATATATATATATATATATATATATATATATATATATATATATATATATATATGTATGTATTAAAAGTCATTTTAGTGGATACACATAATTGAGTAGATGCCCCGTTTATTTTTTAACCGCATATTTATTTTAACGATTGGACTTTAAAAAATAGTAGTCAACATTGCATAACCGATGTCGCCCTTCGTTGCCGATTTCGTTACAAGAACTTTCTCCTGCTAAAGGGGACGCAAAACCGAAAACTAGCGGTGGGCGCATTTTTTATCTAATAGGATTTCTCATACATAAAAACGAAATACATATATATAGTGCTTAATAAAATAATATATGAGTAAAGTTATAAAATCTCTCGGATTAATAAATAAAAAAAACATTACTTATTTAGAAATATATATATATATATATATATATATATATATATATATATATATATATATATATATATATATATATATATATATAATTTAAAGAGAAACTGACCGCTTTAAGGCTCCATGTAATAATTTATTTCACCATAGCCCTTTTAAAGGACGCTGAATCATCAGACTACACTTCCAAAAGGTGAAAAGAAAAATGAAATGAACATTTACACTTTTGTCGGGTAGTATTAAGTTTATGTAATTTAACAGAGTGGGTAGTGAGGAGTGGTGTGATAGACATGATCGAGTTTAGAGAGGGTTTATTTTAATATTTCTATCTATCATACTTAGTATTAGGGGAGGAGGGACCAGACATTGACCTATTTAATCGGTTAACTTAATGGAAGTGATATATTGAAAGGGAAGGGGGAGTAGAGAGAAAAATAAAAAGACAAAAAGAAAGAAAGAAGGGGGAAGTAAAGAGAAAAAAGCTTTAACTTGGCTTTACGAAGGGAGAGGAGGAGTAGTAATTTTTAGCAGTTTATGTAATAAAAGAGATTTTAATGTTTGATAATAATTTAATTTTTTTTAATCACCGAAGAAATTAATTTGAAGTTTGCTAGCACTTTAAATATTTAACTCTTTTACAAATAATCTAGGGATTTAATATGAGTTAAATAGTATAATTAAAAACACATTCATAGAAAGTACATTAAAAGAAATTTATTTAAAATATAAGAGTTTACTGATAGTAATCTTTTAATATTGTAAATGATTGTTGAGGTAATTTGTGTCTATTTTTAGATGGGTAATCTTTTTTACTTAAAGTTTAGGTTTTAAATTAAGATGGTGTAATATTTGAAGGCATTATTAAAAATTTTGTTTTATCATATACTTATATATACCACACATAGACTTGTAACGTGTATGTTATTAAAGACATTAGTTCCATTTCCTCGTCAAGCGAAATCGCTTGACGAGGAAATGGAACTAATGTATTTGGTTTAATAACAAAATTAAACTCAAGGGCTTTAGCTTCCATTTTTGAAACATGGTCATCACTGTGTAGCGAAAAAATCAATTAATTTATAATATTAATGCTCTGTAAATTTACATTGAGCACTATTGTGTAAAAATAAAAATATCTATAAGAACACCGGATATGTTTTACATATATTCACACATATTACATGTATGAACTCACAAATACTTACATTTATATATATACACATATCTACATACACAGACCACATGTAATCCTATATACATGACACGATATATATATATATATATACACATACACATACACATACACATATATATACAGATATATATATATATATACACACATATACATATATATATATACATATATATATACAAACATACTTACCCAAACTTACGAATACACCTATACACACACACACATATATATATATCTATAAATATATATACAAACAGACACACATATATATATATATATATATACATATATATATATATATACATACATACGTACATATATATCTTTCATATGCGCCTACAATACATATATATGCACACATACAGCTCTATACAAATACATATACATATACACACAAACCCAATATCAATGTTCAATGAGCTCTCAGGATTTCATCCTCCTTGAGACTACCTATACGGATTAACAAATTTTTCGTAACTTATATATATATATATATATATATATATATATATATATATATATATATATAATCATCCACAGACACATTGTTTCGCTGTTTCACAGCTCCTCAGTGTGTCTAGACGTCCGATTCCTTTAAGCCGAGAACGAAACTCGACTGATTTGACATCAGTCAGATATTTGACCTCTATGCAAGGAAGGGAATTGTAAAATTTTTCTCTGTACGAAATACTCCAGCGGCTCGGAGAACTCAATTCAGTTTACTTGAAGCGTAATACTCAATAGCAGTAGGAGCCGCTGTTTTCTTGTTTTTTTTATAAATAAAACCTTTCCCTAGAGTGTTCAACAATATTTCCGGGACCATATATATATATATATATATATATATATATATATATATATATATAGAGAGAGAGAGAGAGAGAGAGAGAGAGTCTTCCACAGACAGTTTCGCTGTATCACAGCTCCTCAGTGTGGCTAGATGCCCGATTTCTTCAAACCAGGATCGAACATATATATGACGCTGTCACTATTAATGAAAAAAGTAATTGAAAAAAAAATTAATCTAGGAATGAAACGCATGAGATTTTGACAAATTGTTGCCTGAATAATTTACGTGTGTTCTCCAAGGTGTTTTCTGCCTGTTCAAGCCTCGTGTAAATGCGATCAATTTGAATGCTGATATTCAAAGAAAGGTACACCCTAAAGCAAGTGCAATTTGGCCCCAACTCAATCAACTTGCTTTCCCTGTACGGCATTCAGTCAACCTGCTTGCGTAGCCAAAGGCATGTAGATAGGCGTTTCCTGGAATACACAGATAGATAAACGTCGAGCGTTTGTATCGTCCGGAAAAACGCGCCAGCCAGCCTGCCTGCCCCTGCAGTGACCACCCGGAATGATTGGATCAGGGGCTTGGTACTTTACCGGCCAGTAAAGCCTTGTAAATTATATAGATTTGTGATTAAAAATAGGTCGGTTCCACCACTAATGGTTCGTTTGGTACCGTTCGCTAAGGACTGATCAGTGATAAGGTTGTAGATAGTGGAACTAGTGTATTTAGTGCTGGGTGGGGAGAAGAGTGGGGAGTAAGAGTAGACTAAACATTAAGAGTAGACATCGAACGGATGGAACATAAGAGAAAGCTATTTTCCAAAAAGGAACTGAAGCAGGGGTTTGAGGATGATATAAGGGGTACTAATGAGTGCAGTGATTAAAATCAGCTTACCCCCTCACATACACACGCACACAGACACACACACATCCATATATTTATATACATATATATATATATATATATATATATATAGTCGTGCGTGTTTTTGTGTGTGTCGTAATGAAACGACCACTTTAAATAAAAATCAATCGAACATAATTGTGCATGAACTCTCTACTGATATTAAAAAAACATGGCGGAGTTCAGTCGGTACTGTAACAATGAGATGGAATTTCTATTTGCAAATACGCAATCATTTTAATTGTGTTCAGGAAAAGGTGTCTCTCCGTATCGCAAACTAAGATTTGAACAGGAGTCAGGATTTCCTGTTTAGCATTGTGTTTCCGGTTTCGTCTAAGGTCTACGTCACCTCTAAGCTTCTAACGTCCTCGTCTGAAATCCGATCTTTTATTTACTAATCATATTTCTCTTCAATGGGAGTAGATAGGTTCGCCTATCGTCCTGTTCACTCTCCTCTCCTATCTTTTGAACAGGAGTAGATTTCTTTTTTTGTTTATTTCTTGTTCCTTGTATAGGATTGGGATTCCGGTTACTTCTAAAATCTTTTCATTCTCTTTTACTCCCTGTAACCTCTTGCGTCTTAGTCGCAATATCGCCTTGCTTGGGGTGAAGTGATTAAAAAACGATAAAAAATAAGATCATATAACCACCTGAATGTTGCCGATGTAGAGTTGGCATTATTTACAGTCGGACTAATATCCTCATCAAAAGTTTTTTTTTTCTGTACTGATTGACTATTCTTTTTTTCTTTTTTTTTTTACAGTTATCAACCCATTTGTAGGCCATTTAAAGCCGAAACATATTTAGGATTGTAAGATTAATATTTTTTTTGAGGGATAGTTTATATTGTATTAATAATTTTTTTAACAACAAAAATGACTAGATTTCCAAATCTTCTATTTAACCCATAGCTGAGGTACGACTAGATGGATTCATAGATTTCCTAAGGATATTTGCACATATAACGTATTTGTGAAGGGTAATTGGAAATTTAATGCACTTGAATCTTCTGGTTATTCAGAACAGAATACTTTATTGAATCTATGGCAGTAGATCTTACTCCTTCTGCTGTTCACGTATATCGTCTTTTTTTTTATTACAGAGATGTTTCTACCGGGTCAAACGTAATACAGAGGATAATATTAACATGGTATCTGTGTATTCTACCTCTCGTACTTACTTACAGAAAAATAAAGATGAAACCATCGCTAAAAGTAAAGCCGGAAGTACATTGAAAACCCGCAATAAAATCACGTATGTCCGATCATGTATAGAAGGAAAAGAGTGCTCACCAAAACGTGTGCAATGAAGTCAGAATAATAGATACTAGAAAATCAGATTCGGTAAGCTGACCTGCTCATTAGGCCTAGAATATATATATAAGTACTATATGGTATCAATTAACAAAGAACAATAGAAACACATTTGGGTAGTGTAAAGCGTTGTACCAAATCTACAAACGTGGCAGGAAAGAAAGAAAGAGCCAAACCTGGAAGCAAGGCGCAGCAGCAACAATAGCAGAAGTTTCAGGACATTAGGTTCAAGATTTCATGTTCTAGACTTAGGATTGTCCCCCGGTACAGTAGCCTAGATAATTTGAACCCATGTTCGTGAAAAACGGACTAGTAAGAATTGAGTAGTACGGCACTCGATAAAAAATACAGACATTGATAGCGGAATGAGTCTTGTAGATTAAAATCTGTTTATTTTGAAACCCCTTAAAGGTTACCTAGATCGACAAAGAGTGGAAGAATGTCGCAGATCAAAAAACATTGAAATAGTAATAAGAAGCGTGAAGAAATGCCCCGACTGAAAATAATGTAACACTTTAATTGTTTGTACTGCTTGCTGTAATCAGAGACCATAGAATCACTCCTTTGCTAATTTTTAATGCAATGCTAAAAGCTGTACAGCTTAACCTTTGAAAACAGTAAAAATTGTTTTATTATTAGATTTTGCTTTTCAGTTGTTGGTGGTGTTTTTTTCATTTATTGGCAGTGAATGACCGTCGCAAATCTTTTTATAGAAGCGTAACAAGTATTTCTTTTTCAGCGCGCCACGCCAATATTGAATATGACACAAGGTCGATATTTAAAGTACGTTCAACGGCAATACCGTGGACAATCTGTCAAAGCAACCACGTCAGTTCCCATTTTGCAGACGCCTCAAGCGTCCTCAAGGACAGGTACTGTACAGAGTCGATGCACACTGCTGATGAGTCCCAAATATAGGACGAACGAAACGGCCGTCCAGTGCTTTCTGCATTCTGTTGAGGTTTCTTCTAGACTCAATGAATTTTTAATTTTTATATATTTTTTTTATACTACCTCACAATGTTCCATAATAATTTTATGATAATAGAAATTTTAGTTTGCAAAAAAAAGGAAATTTGTCAGTGATAGGACAAAAATATTATTTTCGTGATACACCTGAACATGCTTTCTAGGAAAATAATATTTACAGTATTTACATTAGTCGGACTATTGTCCTCATCTTTGTCGCCATATTTGTCGCAACGTTTCGGCCGTTGCACGCTCCGGCTTTCTTCAGGTGGTTGAAATTTCGAACTGAACCCTTTATTTCGATCACTGGGGTAGACTGTTCTAGTTCCACGTGCCATGTTTGATGGATGTCAGTTATCAGTTATCTCCTGCTAATTTTCCCTCTGAAAGTTCTCCACTGCCTTTACCGGGTTTTGAACTCACACTCTTTTGGGTCTCTCACTGGATCTAACCAACGCCTTTATCCAGTGTGCCATGTGTCCTTGAGGAGATAACTGATAACTGACATCCATCAAACATTGCACGTGGAACTAGAACAGTCTACCCCAGTGATCGAAATAAAGGGTTCGGTTCGAAATTCCAACCACCTGAAGAAGGCCGGAGCGTACAACGGCCGAAACGTTGTGGCAAATATGGCGACAAAGATGAGGACAATAGTCCGACTAATGTAAATACTGTACATAATACCTCATCTCAGAAATATAGACAGACTCCAAAATAATATTTGTTTAGATATAATAGACAGAGAGCTCCATTAGTGGATGGGACGCCTGTCAATCAAGAGGTTAGTCAGAGAAAACCTTATTAGCAGACCTAGCACAAAGATGAATGCCATCAGTAAGCATATGAGGAAGATGGGAAGACCAGCCAAAAAAGTCATCACTGACACAGTCCGCCAGCTACGTTAGAAGACTCGTGAAGTCATACAAGCAGACTTCGGACAATAGTTTTAAGGCTCCAGATGTTCAACAGACGATTGTCGAAGGGATATTAGCAGATTACACTGGTCAACACGATTTTTGGTGCCAAGAAACAAAACACGTTTTTTAGGTAATTTGATGGTGCTGATTCCAAAAATGACCTTAGTTAATTATGGTTAGCTACCGTTTTTGCTGTACTGAATTTGCTCATTTTTGGAAAAAAAGATCGATTTACGATCTTGGCTGATCTCAAAACTTTGTTAATAAATGTCGGAGAAACCCATCAATTTTTGGGTAGGCCGAGCAATTTATATCGGCCACCTGAAATAAACTATTGTTATAAGAAAGAAATGTTTTTGAGTAAAACATTTTAAAATACATGTTTTCCAATTTATCGCCAAATTTCGAATAAACTTTATCAGCAGTGCATTTTAGTAAAGCTGGTAATTAAGGTGACATCAAAAAATGAAAACCTAAAATCTATTTGATATTCATAAATTTATCCCTTCACTACGTAAGGAAACCAAGAACATTGAGAGCATTTTGTTTTCATAGTTGGAAAGAAACTCCAACTAAAGACATCCCCATTGACTGCACCTATTCCATTGGACATGATACTGCTGGAGTATCAAAAGGGACTTAAATAACATTGAACATGGCCGACAATCAAGAAAAAGAAAATATTTACCATAGTTTTTATGTTCACAAAGGTTTTATTTCTGCTGTTAGTTTATTAAATGATTTGATGAAAATACTTGTTGGTCTTGGTATATTAAATCGTGTTATTTTTAAAGACTCAGGGTCTGATTGTTATTGCAAAAATAGTATTTCTCAATAAGCAGACAAATATTTGTTCGTTTAAATACGAATTGGGAGGTTTCTACGATTTTATTTTGAGAAATACTTCCATCGGTCAATATCAGATACACAGAAAACAAATAAAATATGCTTTTTTCCCCAAAAAAATGAGACATTTCCGTACAGCAAAAACGGTATCAAACCAAGGAAAAGTGGAAACGAAGGAAAAGTGAGTTATTTTTACAATACGCGCACTCAAATTAGCTACAAAATATTTGGGGTCTTGACAACATTTCAAAATTTTTTTTTGGTGACCAGTGTTAAAAGTTTGGTTAAAAGCTATTTTCTGTCGGTTCAAACACTAACTCAGAGCTAGTGGTCAATGTCACATGCATTCAGTGGAAGGAACGGACAAACAACCTAAAGGGCAATAAGACTGGATAACATGAACTGATATGAAATACAAACTAAGCATGGAAAGCGAACTGAGAATGACCTAACGTGGAGCCAATAAAAGCACGATTCTATATTCAAAGGAGATTACGGAATGCGAAGACAGAAACCTAAATAACACTGACATATGGGAAACGTGTTGATCTAAATATCAAGGCCTGTAAAAATAATAATAATTATTAAATTTTGTATTATTGCTGCTACATTCTCAGTGATTTTGTGCTATGTCAAACTGTGGTATTTCTAAAATTTTGGTGCTCCTCTATAATAGTTAATTCTTACATATTCAAGATTTAACTGTAATTCACGTGAAGGAAGCAAATGGAATGTTCACTCGCGCTGATTGGCCGACAAATCATGGGCTCTTCCAGCGATATGCATCACGCCCTCTCCTTTGCTGACCGAGACACGCGAATGTGGGTAGACGGGATATACCCTGTATGCCAATTACACATGTACGTACATACACACAAAATATTTTTATGTCTGCACACTGTATATGCATTGTATGTATTAACATGCATTAACACTCTCACTCAGAGTCACTAGAAAACAATTCACTGTTAATAACTCATTCTCGAATTACCCCCTTATTCTGTTGGTATAGTAAGCCAAAGGATGCACATCCTACGCATATCCCACCAAATTATTACCATGCCCCACTGGTGAGGCATGCGACCCACGTTGGGTATCATTGATCTAGAACATGTACTTCAATACAATTTGAATTTCATTTAGTCAGTTATGTGTCATGCGTGATACACGCGTAGGCAATCATGTATCTTTCTATATGTCGAGGCAGATTTTTCTTACAGTAGGTTGCCATTTCTTTCTACAGTAGACCAGTTGCCATCCAAAGTTGTAGAACCCAGTTTGTCCTTCTGAGGGGGGATAAAAGAGGAGGATTCGTACCTTTCCCAAGGGTATTAGCACGTAAGTGAATGTAATTGATTCGACTGGAATTCGAACTCGGCTCTCCGATTCTTCAAACTGAACCGCACCGTGCTTCTTTATTGATGGCTGAATTTCATTATGAACAAAATGACGATGGTATAATTTGGAATCACTTGCGTGTACCTGAAAATCTAGGAAATAGATTTGTCCAGTGAGTACGTTAATTAAGCATCTCTAGCATCTGTTTGGCTTCCTTCGTTAACACAGGTTTCACCTGACAAAGACTGGGGATCGGACAGGTCATAATGTCGTGATAACAAAGAATATTTTTTCTAACTACACCTTTGTGCAAATTAATTCAAACAAACGCTTTAGTTTCTTTTCATCATACGGCCAGTTTTAAACCCACTGGTGTGACAGGGTGTAATCGATTTTTATTTTTCCTCAGATTAGGTAATTTACAGTGGTGTACAGTAATATGAATTTTTTTTCGGAGTGTATGATGAAATTTCTTTGCCCTTGAAATTATAACTGCATCCGTGATTGCATTGGATTTCTGTCACGCCCAGACACCATTGTCTCGACTCTCGATTAGTTGTCTGACGGCCATTGTTTTCGATGGACGTTACTCCAAGAAAGCGTATGAGAATTTGTATCTCTGCACGAACACACTGACAAGCCTTACCAGTGAGCAAATCAATGTACTAGACTGGCTCGGAAAATATCCTGATTTAAATCCCATCGAGAATCTGTGGTCAATCTGCAAGGAATGGACATACGAAGTACTAACATGTGCACTGGGTAATGTTTCATTGGGAAATACGAAAAATAATAAATGAGAACGAAATTATTGGTTTTGTTTCAATTAATTTGCACAAGGGTGTATTTGGAACGATTAATGTCTTCATTGAAAATGTTTAGTATTAACAGCT
>OZ038477.1:143227983-143255483 GCA_964036315.1 Acanthosepion esculentum | reverse complement strand
TTAACCAATTTAAAAATATGGTTCATTCGCTACACAGGAATTACCATGTTTCAAACACAGAAGCTAAAAACTTCAAATTTAATAATATAATTAAATGCATTAGTATATAATATAATTAAATGCATTAGTATACAATATAATTAATGCATAATTAAATGCATTAGTATATAATATAAGTGAATTAAATGCATTAGTTCTGTTTCATCTTCAAGCAAATTTTGGAATAACTTATTTTAAAATTTACAGAGTTTTAAACGCACATACAATTCATATTTTTTTGTTTCCAAGGATACAGAGAAATCCAATCATTTAGACAGGGGCGGTAGCGTGTTCATTTTCATTAACGATGACAAAAAGATTTTTGGCATTTTTTCCCGTTAAATTCTTACTTGTATGCATAAAGATTCTTTCTAAAAGGGGTGTTTGGGCTAGAATACGTTATACTGAACTACAAATTTAAAATATTATTTTTACTCTTAATTAATAATAGACTATATTTCTTTTTAAATCAAATAAATGTAATAGAATTACTTAATTTATTTAAAAAATATTATTACATATCAAATATAAGTATGTATATTATCAGCTCCAATTTTTTGAATAAATTTTTATAGAAAAATACCAACAATACATTTTCGTAAAAGAAATTACTAATGCCAAGAAGAAAATTAAATTTCGGCATGAAATAACTCATAAGGAGTTGAAATGCCGCTACACAAACAAAAAACAGGGTCCGTCAAATATAGCGCTCCATATTCATTACAAAAATTAATTTCGAGGTTATTGGATTGGTTGCATTCTGAAGATAGCGATCAAGGAATATCATCTGGATTCTGTTAATATGGTGAAATATTTCATCAGCATGACATTAGACGAGATGCCCTTTTTCTGACTCCACAAGGAATTGTTATATCTTCATTTGGAAGTGTGACGTCATCTGCTGAAAATGGTAGATATTGTATTTTTGGATTACTTTACATTCTAATCGTTGTATTACACCGCTAAAAAAAATCAGTTGGAAGACGTTAAATGGCACATGGACAAGTTATTTACAAAGATAAACGCTTCTTGGAGAATAGATTTATGAAGATACCTGAATGATTGCAAATGATAATGGAACAAAAATACGTTTTCGATTAAAGTTAAGGTAAATATATAAATATATAGTATTTTGTTTCTGCGTGAGAAACCGAATGACTTTAGTGTCTAACCCAAAAATTCGGAGATAACTGGGAAAACAGGAAGTCGAAAATCAACTCACAGGAAGAAAAAAATGTAGGTAAAATTAGATTATCTATTTGTCTCTGATATATTATTCGCTGTAGTTTATATTAAAGCGTAACTTTCAGATTGGTTACGTTTGTTATGAAGAAAGCGTGGATTATTCAATTAGTTACTTTTGACATTATTTGAACTTTTACTCAATAATTTTACGGATTTTAGGAAACCAAAATAGTTAAGCGAATGCTTTGTGGAAACGTTTCTCGTCTCTTTCAAATATCCTGATATTTTGTCTGTTATTCAGATTCTATGCAGTGGGTTTGTTTGAAAATTTTCCATTAATCTTCAATTCATAAGACTTGTCGAATCTATTCATCTTTTCATATTTCTTTAGCTACGCTATTAATCTGTAAAATTCAAGTTTGCTTTTCATCGGGGCTTATGGCTATAATTGAAACACCGATTCTCGTGTTGTTTTGTTTTGATTCGTTTGTTTATTGCCAAAATTTAATATTCTTGGGAGCTTCGGTAATTTTTTTTCAAAAATATATTGCTGGTAATTTTTTTAATTCATTTTCCAATAATGTACTGCAAACAAAATGGTCTGGTGCTCCTTATGTTTGTCTCAAGGTTCTCTTGATAAGATCCAGAGACGGATATGCAACGTAGTTGGCCCTGATCTGGCATCTCGTCTGCAGTCGTTCTCTCACAGACGTGCCGTCGCCTTCCTCAGTCTTTTTTTTTACAAATACTTACATAGTAACTGCTCCGAGTAGCTGCTTTCGCTGGTTCCCAGACTTCATGAATTTAAGCGTTTCACTGTCGAAACTGTTAAATGTAGCAGTCTCTTCTACTCCAATAGCTTCATATCTCGCACCTCTCGCCTGTGGAACTCCCTATTCTCTTCCTGTTTCCCTGATAGCTATAATCTCCAACTATTCAAATGTAATGTCAATCGACGTCTCTAGATGCCTTGATCTATCCCTTAAACCTTTTCTTCATCCTTTCCTCTATCACTCCTATTTGCTCTCGCTCCAACTCTCTGTAACCCTTTACGTTTTAGTGGCTTCCCGCCTTGCTTGGAGTGAGACGCTAAAAAAAATACTATGTGAATGTATTGCTGGTATATTTACTACAAAAATGTATTTTTACTCTTTCATAATGTTTGGTTGGTTGTTTTTGTTTTGCGGCATATCAACATCTCTAGAGGTTATTTAATAACGAAAACTAAATATTTTGTACGTAATTTTATGCTTTGAGAGTAAACATATGATTTTTAGTAATATAGTTCTTTGTTTAGAAATTGTATTGTTGGTAATTTTACTGTAAAAATGCATTCTTTATATTTTTAGTGTTACATTTATAGTCTTTTTACTATAAAATGTATTATTTCTCAATTTATTATAAAAATCTACTCTTTGTTTTTGTTTGGGAGTTCCCAATTTGTGGACCCGGAAACAACAGCGGTTAAGAGGTGTTTCCACGCTCCTGAAACCCTCCAATCTCCCGATCAATGGCTTTGCTGGCGGATGTTGTTATGGCGTAAAACAAATCAAATCAAACCAAATACTCTAAATTGAGTGTCTCTTGTGCCTTATATTGAGAGAAACAAACGATAGTCTGTCGAAAAATGCTTTACATGTATAAGAAACTCATATCCTAAACGTATGATTACTTCCTGTTTTACATTGGCATATCCATATAATTTTGTCTCTTTTTTAATCATTTCCCCCCACGCAAGGAAATTAAGCCACGATACAAGAGTTTCAGAGCATATAAGAAAAACTAGAATTAAAGATAGACAACTATAAAAGAACAAGAATTAAGAAGATAACTATTGACATTGCATTTAAATTTTTGACGATCAAAGTTGGCTACGAAACAAGGGGCCGGAATAGATTTCCACAAGCGAAAAGTGCAATAAAAGAAACTGTTAGCATAGAACTTACGGTTACATCTAGTTATTTCAACTGTAAAATGATGGAACCTTACCGCCAATCCCGTACTGCGCTTACATTAATACAGTCTCGCCACCATAGCCAAAACTTCATCAAAACAATTACCATGAAAATATTTATAAAAAAGACACCGGACGCTACGTTAGGTCAGTGGGAAAGGGAAAAAAACCGACATGCTAGGACAAGGCCAATAACTTTGCAGATTCCGCTCTGGATTTTATCAAGAATTTTTAAATATATAGCAGGAGGACCAAATGAGAGATGTGGCTCTACAGAAGGATGCTAAGAATATCATAGGAGGAGCATGGGAGCAATGAGAAAATTATAAGATGGGGAAATAAAAAAAAGTTATATGCATGTAAAATCATATAGAGAAAGTTGAAAGTTCTGGGAAAACATAATGATGAAAGGAGACTTGAAGAAATTTTGAAATCACAGGACATAATACAGGTAAGTGGGAGAGAACGAAAATCGAGTAACCTTCCTAACGTGTTTGTGTAAATGGATGACATAAATGGACATGGACGGGGTAGTAAAAAAGAGAAACATTGCTAACATCTACAAAGAATAGAAAGGTGTGGAGAGCCGTCATCCTACGTCCTCAAGTACCACGCCGCATAGAAAAATATATTCAAAAATGGTAGTGCGGTTTCAAACAGAAAATGACCTGGCAACAAGTGGATTTTAATAAAAATGAAAACAAATATTGGAGTTTCTGAACATATAATAGGGAAAGAATGTTTCGAGAATTTGACACTCGCGTGGACATATTGAGGGGAAAAACGAGTATCCTAGTAAACGAGCCACTGTAATGCATAATTATGTGGGTTAAGAGGCATGGTGATGGATCGAGAACGCATTAGATCTACTTGGTTTTCACTCTTTTAATTACACAACAGCCGCATTCAGTAGCCCTCTAAATTTACGTCCTGGGTATGATAATAAACGACACTCGCATCCTGGGTAAGACCCTAAACTACATCCGACAGCAAGGCCTCTGATCAGGTGGTTTTGTGGTTTTACATCGTAATTGCTGGAATTCCTGAACCTATAACGAAGAAAGAATTTTTGGATGATTTGACACTCGCGTGACATATTGAAAACGAGTATCCTACTTAACCAGCCTCTGTAAATGCATAATTACGTGAGTTAAGAGGCATGGTGATGGATCAAGGACGGCGTAGAACTACGAAGGGTAGGTAGATGATCGCCCACACCCTTAAGCAAAAGGACTAGTAAAACGAAATCACTTTTGCCTAGAATTGCGGTTTTAAAACAAATTGGGTAGTGAAAGTTGCTCTATCACTGTATCCTTTAAGTGAAGAGATTGATTATCCTCGGTAATTAGTTTGCGAGTTCACGTGTTGCTTCAGCGGCATCTTCTGTGAATAGTTTTCACCTTTTATAACTTTTCACGTTTGGAGATGTTCTGCGGTGTTCTTAGTCCTTAAATTTAAAACCTTTGTTTAATCAATGTCATCACCTTAAGGAATCGTGTGGTTATTTTCTGAAAGTTAATTAAGCCATTTCTCAATCAAGAACAAATATTAAATTTGAAATTTAAAAAAAAAAAAAAAAAAAGAAAATTATTAGATGTTTCACTTTAGAAGATGATTTATTTTAAGAGTGAAAAGAAAATCCTCTATTCGCAGCAAGGAATCACGTGAAGCGCCAAGAGACTAAACCCGAAATATCCAATAAAATTCAGTCTGTAATCAAATAAAATTGTTTCACAGCTACAAGAAATATATTAATTGATGTCTGCAACCACGACATTACTGCAGAGATCAGTGGACTAAGTTAGCGAGCCAAATTTGGCTCATCGTAATATTTCATTCCACTATTACGATGAAATTATTCTCATATAATTTATGTTCGTTTCTATTTAATATCATTAAGTATACATTTTTCAAATATTTTTGTTTATATATCACATATATCTAAATGTGAATAACAATTATAATTACATTGTGTCAAAAGTTAATGCACAAACTAATATCTTCGCAATACAACTGCTGTTAATCTAACGATTTTTGCTAAAGCCTTTAGGATATATCTATATTCGTACGAGGAATACATTACGTATGTTTCAGATAATAATATCTATGAGTCTTTAAACCTTTTAGGATTTTGGTGTAGTGCTACGTCCTTTTAGACAAAGAGCAACATGATTACTATTATTATATAAAGTCCTGGTAACCATTTTTTGGCAAACTTTCATTTTGCTACGCCTTCAGAAATAAGACAAAAAAACTACATTTATAGCATCTGATTTTTTAACTGTTTGTATAAAGTAATTCCACAAAAATATGTTTTATCGACTTACGTATTTTATATTTAATTCCAAAGATTAAAAAATAACCCTGATAATAATTAAGACACCAATCCCTCAATAGTTGGACCCTCTTTCGCAGTAACGACTTCAAACGTAGCCATCTTTAAGATTCTGGCACTTCTCAGCTGGTATTTCATTTACAGTTTGTTCAAACTTTTGAACGTTTACTGGATTTATTCCCACCTGTGGCAGATTACAGGTGAGCAACAGATAGTCAAGGGGACTGAGATCAGGGATCCTTTTCTCGCTAGGTTAATCCGTCTATTACTTCCTGTTCAACCATTCACAAGTGCTCTTGTATACGTACCTTCTGTTATGACCTTGCTGTAGAACGTATGATCTTTGACTCAAATCTAATATTCTTACACTGGGTCGGACATGTTTGTTTAAAATCCCTTGATAATCCGCAGATACCTGTGATATAGTCAAGACCACCGGTAACAGATGCAGCAATGCAGCGCCACGGCATTATGAATGGTACCCCATAATTAACTTTGGTAGGATGTTGTTTACCTTATAATATTTATTTTACAGTCTATGAAAACATTTTTAGTGTGTATTGTTCTATTTTTGTTTCCACTCACAGTAGAATTTGCCAGAAAGATTATTATTTCTCCAGGTATCGTTTAGCAAATTCCAGACGTTCCTTTTTATGAATTTGCTTCAGTAACAGAATTTTCTTTGTGCTTAGACCAGAAATCACAGTTTGGTTTAATGGACACCATATAGAACGTGATGAAAACAATGACCCCAGATTCTGAAAATTCTGTTCGCATCTCTTTGTATGTTTTATATGGTGTTTTTTTCCACGTTTCGTATTAAAATTTGAAGCCTCCTCTGATCAGTTTTTCTCTTACACCAACGTCCAGTAACGTCCAAATACTTTGTGCCCTGCGTTCCTGCACAAGTTTAAACCTTCTGCCTAAGCTCCTGAGTCAAACTTCCCAAATAATTGGTATGTCATGTTTCACAGTAGATATAAAAATAGTTACAAGTGTTTACCCACAGTCCAACCAGTGGCTGGGCATTGATAATCCACAGATACCTGTGATATAGTCAAGACATACAGTAACAGATGCAGCAAAGCAGCGCCACGACATTATTAATCGTAGCAAATTCCAGTCGGTCCTTTTTTTGGAATTAGCTTCAGTAACAGGATTTTCCTTGTGCTTCGACCATAAATACCACTTTGGTTTAATGGACGCCATATAGAACGTGACAAAAACAATGATCCCAGATTCTGTAAATTCTGTTCTCAGGTCTATGTATATTTAACATGGTGTTTTTCCACGTGTCGTACCAAATTTAGAAGCCTTCTCTGATCAATTTTCCTCTTACATCAACGCCCAGGGAGGCCTTAATATTTTGAGCCCAGCGTTTCTGAACAATTTTAAACGTTCTGCCTGAGCTGCTGAGTCAAAACCTCTAAATAATTGGTATGTAATGTTTCGCAGTAGATATGGAAATAGTTACTAGTGATTAACCACCTTTCAACCGGTAGCTGGGAATTACATCATTTTTCCCTACCACCGGTAAATCTATGGTCAGGTCTCCAAGTGTTAATAATAAATAAATACAAAAATAAATATATAAAATACATAAAATGTAAATAAATCTGGGGAGAAGACACATCTTTGTCTCATGACAGTAGTTATTTTTTTAGCTACTCTATTCATTTTCTGTAAGTATCCAGGTAATTTAGGAAGAACATAAAAGTGATCTTCTAACATTTTGAGCCCAGAGTTCTTGAACAATTTTAAATCTTCTGTCTAATCACCTGAGTCGAAATTCGCAAATAATTTTTCATGTAATTTTTTCCGTTAGATACAAAAAGAGATAAAAGTGGTGGCTGGGCATTAAGTCAATTTTTCTCTACCACTGTTCAACCAGTGGCTTGGCATTAAGTCATTTTTCTCTAGCATCGGTAAAGCGGCGGTCAGGGCACAAAGGGTTAATATTTCTAGTCTTAGAAAACCTCTCTTTCAGAAAATAACAAAGAGCAGAGATGGCAATTCCAAAACGTCTTCCCAGTAAATATAACGTTGATAAATAATAAAAATCATTTCAAGAATGACTGTTGTCTCCATTTAGGATTCGAAACAGAAAACAACACATAAAGGTCTCCGTAGAAATCCCAAAAAGACTTTCCTTAATTAGGTACTTTAAACCTTTTTTCTATCAGAAATGCGTCTTCTGGCAGCATCTTTCGCCTAATGAAGAGGTTTATTGATGAGAGATTGGATAGTATTTATTTATTGTTCATCGATTTGATAACCTTTCTAGTATATTGATATTATTATGATTTACGGCAGTTCTTTCTCCTTGTGAATTCTTTGTTGCATATAGTCTTTTCCATAGCCCTTGCGAAACATTAGTATAACAGAATCTAAGCACCCTTTTAATAATATTTTATGTATTTTGACCCTAGTTCACATAAGTATATATATATATATGTATGCATATATATATATATATATATATATATATATGTATATATATATATATATATATATATATGGTGGCCTGACGATTGTGTCAAGGATAAACAGTCTGTCGCCTCTGAGTGTTGACTTCAATATTCACTTTTATATTTATATTTCCATACGCTCTATCTCTGATATTGAGCACTTTATCCCATAAATATAGCACACCTTAAAGCTATATTTCTTCATATCTATCTATCTATCTATCTATCTATCTATCTATCTATCTATATATATATATATATATATATATATATATATATATATATATATATATATATATATACTATGAAGGATGCTCCGAAGGTAAAGCCTCCTAATTTTCTACACAGGAACTGCACCAGATAGGGGAAACCTCAAAAACTGTTGCATACATCAACATTGGAATCCTTTTTTTAAATGTTGCACAATAATTAACTTTGGAAGGAACATTGTCTTGCAAGAATGTACTCTTTAGCCTAAATAAACTTGCTTAATATATATACTACCAAAAATAGTTCTTTACAGTCATTCCCCAAAACTATAGTCTTGAAATCAGTTTTCCTTTACTTTTCTGAAAGAAATTACACACCTCTCTGTTATTTTCATTTAAATATATGTTGATTGCTTACATGTCTTCTACGAAAGTTCTTCAAATTTGTCATCATTTCTCTTCGTTTATACTCAGAACACATGCTTCTTCAAATTTCCTCTTGCTTGTCAATGCACTTCTTATATTTTAAGTTTTCATTAATTTTATTTCTTTTTTTTTAAAGATTATTAAAGCCATTTATTTTCTTATTCTGGTCACTATTTTTTGGTGGGGTTGTTCTGTGAGCTCATTTGTACATTAGCTCAATTTTCATACTTGTGTTTCACCATATATATATATATATATATATATATATATATATATATATATATATATATATATATATATATATATATCTTATAAATTAACTAATTTAAAATATGTTTTTTCGTTACACAGTAATAACCGTGTTTCAAAAATGGAAGCTAAAAGCTTCGAATTTAATTTTCTAATTAAATTAAAAAACATTAGTTCCATTTCATCCTCAAGCGAATTTTGGAGTAACTTATTTTTAAATTTACTGAGTTTTAAAGGCACGGCAAAGATTCATATTTCAGTGTTTCCAAGGATACAGAGAAATCCACTCATCCAGACAAGAGGTGGTAGCGTGTTCATTGAGATGAAAATGTTGCAATATGAGGTCAGTTATTAGTTACATTCGAAAACGGGGTTATGTTTAGGGAAGGGTAGGGATGTATTTTTCAACGAATTCTGACATCCGCTAAATACATGTAAGTCTGTTTTTTTTTTTTAATTTTATTGTTAACGGCAAAAAATTCTTACGTAATTTTTTCTATTTGTATACTTAAAGATTTTGGGGGATGTTCAGGTTAGAATATATTTTATTTAACTAGAATTTTAAAAAAAAATTCACTCTTAATTTTTAATAGACTATATTTCTTTTTAAAACCAAGTAAATGTATTAGGATTACTTACAGTATGTAAAATTATTTTTTCATATCAAGTATAAGTATGTATATTACCAGGTCACATTTTTTAAAATTTTATATATAGATTTTATACAGCGAAGGATATGCAATGTGTTTGATCCTGGTCTGGCATATCGTCTATAGACGCTTTCTCACAGACGTGCCGTCGCCTCCCTGTGTCTTTTCTACAAATACTTTCACAGTAACTGCTCCGACTTTCGCTACTTTCGCTTATTTCCAGACTGCATGAATTTAAGCGTTCTACTAGGTCCTTTCACTGTTGAAACTGTTAAATGTGGCCATCTTTTCTACTCCAATAGCTTCATGTCTCGCACCTCCTGTCTGTGGAATTCCCTTCCTATTACTTGTTTCCCTGATATAATCTCCAACTATTCAAATGTAATGTCAATCGACATCTCCAAATGACCTGATCTATTCTCTGTCCTTCTCTTCATACTTTCCTCCATCACACCTCTTTACTTCCGGTCCCACTCTGTAACCCTTTGCGTACTAGCGGCATCCAGCCTTGTTTGGGGTGAATTGCCTAAACACACACACACACACACACACACACACACACACACATATATATATATATATATATATATATATATATATATATATATATATATATATATATACTTATTTGCGATTAAATGAACTCACGAATTTTATAATAAAATCTCGTCCTACCAAGTAAATGAGTGAATATATTTCTTATACAAACATATAAACTGAAGTTTAATCGTATAGTTAATATAGTTATATTTTAAAAAAATATTGGCTTACGCCACTCTTAGCTAAAGCCTGAAAACTGTTCACATATATTGGCGCACACTTGGCGAATTGATAAACTTGTTCAGAAGCTATCGTGATTGAACTCTCTCTCTCTCTCTCTCTCTATCTATATATATATATATATATATATATTTACATATATATATATATATGTATATATATATACATATATATATATATATATATATATATATATATATATATATATATATGTGTGTGTGTGTGTGTGTTTGTGAGTGTGTTTATCTAAATCTAATAGTAAATACGCTAAAATTCACGTTCGTCCATGCCGTGCGCCGACGGCTTAGTGGTAGAATTTCCGACTGACGACAATTCAGTCCGTTTTCGATCCTAGCTAGAGGCAACCGGACGTCTAGCTACACTGAAGAGCTGTGATAGCGCGAAACAGTCTGTCTGTGGATGAAAATAATATATATATTATAAATTAATTGATTAAAAATATGTTTTTTTTCGCTACACAGTGATAACCATGTTTCATAAATGGAAGCTAAAATTTTCGAATTTAATTTTGTTATTATATAAAGAACATTAGTTCCATTTCCTCGTCAAGCGAATTTTGGAGTTAATTTATAATATAAATGCTATGTAAATTTACATTGAGCACTATTGTGTAAAAATAAAAATATCTATACGAACACCGGATTTTATGTCTTACAGTTCGTTCTTTTTATTTATATATACATATATATCTATATCTATCTATCTATCTATCTATATATATATATATATATATATATATATATATATATATATATATATATATATGTGTGTGTGTGTGTGTGTGTGTGTTTGTGTGTTGAAGGAATGCAAATGTCTGAGCTGGTGTCTGCCAAAGGGATCAGCTTGAAAACTGATCAAACAAGCATAATTCGAAATAAGCCATTATTTATGAAAATAGTACCAAAATCGTTTCCTTTATTCATATTTTAATTTTCATAAAATAACTCGTAAAATGAAATATGGCGTATTGCATTGTCAACAAAAATATAAAAAGAATATAAATTTAATTTTCGAAGATATGGAAAAATGAAAGTGCTTCCGCCAAAGAAACGGATGTACAGATTTTGCAAAACCATTTATCACACTAAGATCGCTCCAAAATGAATGACTTAATTTATTTTGTAGTGCTAGACCGCATCATCGGTGATAGATGTTTGTGTTATTAAACTAGATTTTAAAAGTTTATACTTTTACTTATTACCACACTAAAGAAAACAACTTAGGAGGAAGTCTGGCAAAATATCGTCTGATTTAAATGAGCATTTATATGAATCATTCATGTGTCATGGAAATTCGCACAATAATCTTCAGCGAGCTTGATACACCATTATGGAGAAGAAAGAATGAATGTGAGTACTGTTAAGCGATGTCTACTTCACTGGTACGGCTTCTGACAAACGCGACGTGCAGAGTTTTATTCATGACTGGCGGAAATTAAGATCCAAATGTGGTGACTGTGTATCTGAATTTTGGAGCTGAAAATATTGATGTATGCAACAATTTTTGAGGTTTCTCACATCTGGTGAAGACTGTAACAGGTTTTACTTTCGGAGCATTCTTCACAGTAGAAATATTATATATATATATATATATATATATATATATATATATATATATATATATATATAGTTTGATTGAAGTGAGTTTGTGACCATGGGTTTCTCGATATTTATGCAAATACCGGGAAATCAAGGGTTACAAACTCACATCAATCCAAGTAAATATGTTAGCTCTATCACTGATACTGAGCGCTTTCCAATGAGTACCCTGCATATATAATATATAAATTATATATATAATATATTGCACACACACACACATATATATATATATATATATATATATATATATATATATATATGTGTGTGTGTGTGTGTGTGTGTGTGTACGCGACTGGTGTATCTGTAAATCAGATTTTGTTTGATGACAGCATAGCATGAAACATAGATTTACGAGTCGTTTGGTAGTTCCTATACACTGTTTGGTTTGTTAGTTTTACAGTTCTGTCTTGCGTTTCATTTCTAGAGACATTGAGCATGTGTCTGTCTCATTCACTTTTTTGTCTTTTCTCTTGTTTTTAATGTAACTTTTGGGGATTTTTTCCCTTTGGCATACTTAGTGCTGACAGGGTTGTTTTTGATGATTTAGTAATAGACTGGTTTAATATCTATCTATCTATCTATCTTTCTCTCTCTCTCTCTCTCTCTCTCTCTCTCTCTCTATATATATATATATATATATATATATATATATAAATTACATAGCTGAACATTCAAAGATACCCCATAGTAATAGCCATTTCTCCCCGAAAGAATTAACCTTGTTAACACCAAGAGTTAGAAATAAGACAATTGCTTTATCTCTAAATATATATATATATATATATATATATATATATATATATATATATATATATATATATATATGTGTGTGTGTGTGTGTGAAATGTGTATGCATATATATATATATATATATATATATATATATATATATATATATATGCAATTTATTATATATATTATTTGTATATTATATATGCGCGGTACTTATTAGAAAGAGCACAATATCAGTGATAGAGCTAACATATTTAGTTGGATTGATGTGAGTTTGTGACCCTGGGTTTCACGCATTTGCGATCGTCAGACAAACTCTGACGGTCGCAAAAGCGTGAAACCGAGGGTCACAAACTAACATCAATCCAATTATATATATATATATATATATATAGCGGGCTCAGTATTACTTTTAATAAAATAGTGTCCGATGTAAAATAACCATAATTCATATTAATAATAAATAAATATTTATTTTTTCTTACCAGTTGCACAACTGATGAGTTTCATACACAATACCTCTGTTCGAAAATCTATCTATCTATCTATCTATCTATCTATCTATCTATCTCTCTCTCTCTCTCTCTATATATATATATATATACACACACACACACACATATATATATATATATATATATATATATATATATATATATATATATATATATATATATATATATATAAATTTAAAGAAAAACAAACCACTTTAAGGCTCCATTGTAATAGTTTATTTCACCAATGACCTTTTAAGGTACCCTGGATCCTCAGACATCATTTTCAAAGGTGAAACGAAAAATGAAATGGAAATTAACACTTTTAACGGGTAGTATTAAGTTTATGTAATTTAACAGAGAAGGTAGTGGTTTGAGAGATATGGTCGAGTTTAGAGAGGGTTTATTTTTATATTTATTTCTATCATACTTAATATTGAGGAAGGAAGGGGTAAGTATCAGACATTGACCTATTTAATCAGTCAATTTAATGGAAATGATATGTTGAAAGGGAAGGAGAGAAGAGAGAAAAAGAAAAAGAAAAAAAGAAAAAAGTGAAAGGAAAGAAAAAAGAGATGTATTTAGGGTTTACGGAGGAAGAAGAAGGGTGGTATAGTTTTAGCGATTTAGGAAAAAAACAAATTTAACGTTTGATAGTAATTTAAATGTTTAAAAACATCCACGAAAAAATTAATTTGAGGTTTGTTAGCTATTTAAATATTTAACTCCTTTACAAATCAATTAGGGATTTAATATGATTTAAATACTATATTTAAAAACACTTTAATAAAAATCTAAGAATTAAAATACAACATTTTCTAATAGTAATCTTTTAATATTGCAAATGACTGTTAAGGTAACATCTTCATCAGTTTGAGTCTAATATATGAATGTAATTTGTAACTATTTTTAGATGGGTTAATCTTTCTTACTTAAAGTTTAGGTTTCAAATTAAGATGGAGTAATATTTGAACGTAATATTAAAAGAAATTTTTTTTTTGATATATATACCACATATACACTTATGTAAATCTCGCATATACATACGTTTATTTACATGTACAATGACACACATAATCACACATATATGTATCGATATGCACAGGTACTTATGCATATTCATATATAAATACTTACACATACATTTACAAATATTTACACATATTAATATTTATATCTATTTAAAGTTTTCCTTAAATTTTTCATTTAACTTTTAACTTTAGGTGGTGAATTAAGTGTTTAAATTTCAAAAAATATTTCTAATTTTAATAATTTTATTATCAAGACTAATAGTTAAATAGTAATGTATTTAAATTTAAATTAAATTATGAATTTAAAATGAAATTATCTCCAGATGATAAAAATTTCATTCTTACAATTCTAATTAGAAAATATTTGAAGAGAAAATAAGATTAAACATTAATAAATTAATTTTATGCCCTTCCATTAGAATTCTCTCTCTCTCTATATATAAAGACAAATCTATACCCATATATACCTATATATGGACATATATTCATATTACTATATCCTACGTATATATACAAACCTATTACATATACGAACTCACAAATATTTACATATATATACATACACATATATATACAGACCACATGCAATCCTATATACATGACTCGATATATATATATATATATATATATATATATATATATATATATATATATATATACCTACCTAAAATTACGAATACACATATATATATTTTTTACATATGCGCCTACAATATATATATACACGTATATACGTATATATACACTTATACAAATGCATATATATATATACACACATAAATCCACATATCCATGTCCAAGTCCATCTATATATCTGTATACATGCAATTATGTATCCGCACCGATGTGTGCATACAATCATTTCCAAAACTAAAAATAACACATTTACCTTCGTATATAGTTTTTACTAAATATATTGAGTTAGATTGAGATGGTTTCTATGTCTACATTTAAAACTTAACTCGTTATGTTGGTTCAGTAATATATCAGGATAATTATGCATTATCATTAGGATCTACTCTTTTATACACAGGTCACATCGGTCTCTGAAATTTATTGGAGTTCGACCACTAGTTAGAGACGATTTTCCATTTTACTTGTGGGGTTAAGCCGTTCTCCAACAAATTCCAATAATGTTTTGATAGTGCTGTTTGGTGTTTTTTTAGATCTATTTGTGAAAAACTGGCGATATTTATAAAAACGTTGCTTCCAATTTCCCGCAGATATTCCTATATATATCTTTTTCTGCTTTATATTTTCCTTGGGGAAAATTGTAGCTTCGTATATCACTTTTTCTGACATGCATATTCCTTCTACTGGACAATCGGATCTTACCCTGCAATTACAGGTTGATGTTTTCTTCTGGTTTGCATTAAGGTCCCTTTGTAATTGATTATAGTGAAATTCTCTAATAATTCTGCTATTGTGAGAGCTTATTATTTTTTCTACATTGCTCATGCATGAATAACTAATTTTTAAATTAATTTTATCAAACATCTTTTTCAATAGTTCATCTTTACTAAAATGTTTGTCTGTTAGTTTTAGGATGTATTTCCCTATATTGATAATAGATAGTTTACAGAAAGGCGGGTTGATCCATATGAGCTTCGTCTTCCTATTTTTGGACTTAGTGGATGTGATATTAATTGATTTATTTATATAATTTAATGCTTGTTTAAATTTGCTTTTTAATAGGGCTTGATTATATGTCGATTTATTTTGGTTCCAAATTGTTTCACTAGAAGACAGTTTGTTTTTTCTTTATTTACTGTATTTGGAATTTGGTTTAGAATTTCTTTCGGGTGGTTAGAGTTGATATTTATGTATATGGGCGATTGGTTTTCCTTTTTGAAAGATTTGTAGGTGTTATTGTCGAGATTAAACGTAACGTCTAGAAAATTTACGATTTTTAGGTTGGATGATAGTTCGATTTTAAATCCCAGAAATTTGAAGGCTTTAATAATTTTCTTCTGGAGCTGGGATGTTAGAGGACCATTGGTATCAGGTATAACAATAAGTCCATCATCCCTGTATAGCCTTAAATTTTAGGGGTTAAGGAATCTGCTTAGGATATCTAAAATGTATATACCTATTAAATCTGCTTTTTGAGCTGAATCAAATGCTCCCATTGGGACATCGAAATTATCTCTGTTTTTTTTTAACCTAAGTAGTGTCATTAAGTCTTAGTATAGACTGTCTAGAGTCCATTATGATTTTTATTACTTCATCAGTAATTTCAGTATAATTTTTAGCAAAACTTAAGCTATTTTCTAATAAATCTTTAGAAATGGAGGGGTAAAAATCGATAATATCTAATTGAAAAAAAGAGGCGTTAGTTTTATATTTTATATTTTGGAACCAGTTAATGGCGTCCGACGAATCTTTCCAAAGGTTTAAGGGGTATTTTTCTAATATAGATGTGTTTATTCTTTTTAGGATATTTTTAGAAATTATTCCTAAATCTGATTTGGATGGATTTATTTGTCTGGAATGTAGATTATTTTGAAAGTTAGGTTTATGGTCTTTAGGTAGGCGTCTTTTAGATGAGTTGTACCCATTCTATCAGCAGTATTATATTTAAATGCGAATTTATCAGTTTCTCTGTTTATGGAGGATAGGTGTCTAGAGTTATTATCTTTTTTTATAAGAGTTACAGACTTTATTCAGAATCAGATGGTGGTATTCAGATGGATCAATTTTGTAGATATTTTTTGATTTATCAGCTCTGATCCATAGTTTTTGATATTTATAATGTCCTTTTTGAGTTTGGATTGGAATGGTTTGGATTTCTTTCTAAAAGATATTTTTTGATTAAATTAATTAAGTCGTGTTCAAAGAGTCCCAATAATTTATTACTGGGTGGAGTGTTTTGGGATTTCAAGTAAAATGCGTCATTAAGTTTTGTAGGTTTGTTTTGGGGATTAAAATGGAAGTAAATTTTCCACCTCATGCTTTTAATGAGGTCAATAATGTTTTCCGTCAATGAAATGATGAAAGATTCAACAGAAAGGTAAGGGATGTTTTTGAGTGAGTAATCCGGTGTAAATTTATCCATTTTATGTTGAAAGTGTGGATCCGATGGGAGGTAATCCAATGAGAGCTCAACTTATTTTATAAGGAGCTAACAGTTAAGTTACGAAAATTTGGTAATCCGTATGGGTAGTCCCAAGGACGATGAAGTCCTGAGAGGTCAATGTAAATTCAGAGCTAATAATGTAAAGAAAAACAGACCACTCTAAGGCTCCATTGTAATAGTTTATTTCACCAGAGACCTTTTAAGGTACCCTGGATATATATATATATATATATATATATATATATATATATATATATATATATATATATATATATATATATATATATATATATATATCAGTGTGTGTCGGTCTAAATTTACCAACATTTATTGTCAATTTTGCTGGTAGGAGAAACTAACATTTGAGTAAATTATATTTGACGACATGACCTGAGGTCATTTAAGTACAGTTTAATGGAGACATAAATTAATTATATAAGTAAATAGAGAAATAAAAAGTGAGAAGATGGAACCTGAATTTGACTTTGGTAGAAGGTTCTTGATTGGATAACAAATCTGTTAGGACAAATCTGATTGGATAATAAATCTGAATGTTTAGATCTATTCTTTACTTCTATTTTTAGAAGTGATTAAATTAGAGGTACGAAAAAACCATGAGAATAAATTTATTAAAGACTGTTTATTCATCATGGAAAATATAATGAAATAAAGAAATGATTTCAAATAGTGTCATCGTTGTTTATTGTTTTTATCTATCCGTGGTTTTGGCTTGAATTTTTCTTTACCCACAATTCCAAAAGCATTGATTGGTTGGCCTACTTCCAAGAAATCCTTTGCTTTTTCCTACTGCTGATGATTAAATAAATAACAGAAGTTCTCGCCATGAGGGAATAGTCTTAACCAGGGAACTAAAATGTTGATATCACCGTTGTATTATTCGCTGTTTGACTGGTTATTTGCCAGATTGACGTTTCTTGACTCAATTGTAGATGTTATTGATGTCTGCTTGAACTCATACAGAAATAGAGTCGTATTTCATTTGCAGATTGCAGACGACATGTTTTCCTGGGTGGATAACGAATGCATATGGTGAACGAGACATATAACATGCTTAATACAAAAGTAGACTAGACATATTTATAACATCAGATGATAGAAGAGAAAATTTAGTCAAAATGCCAAAATCGATATTAATCCGGCACTTGATATCGTAATAGTAATGTTAATCTTAGATTTTTACTTATAAGGAATCATTCGGCATATATTAACCGTACAGTGCTACCCGAATTACGCTTCTTGACCATTGAGTTGGGATCCAAGCGTAATATCTGTCATCTTCATCGCTAATAATAATGGTAAAATTAGCTTTTTTCTTATAAGGAAACATTTGCTATTTAATAACCGCATAGGCAGTGTTACTCGAGTTACCCTCTTCTTCATTTCCTAACCATGAATCAGTTTCCCTCATCCCTAATGGTAATTGTAATATTAGAGGTTACCATATAAGGAAATATTCGTTGTTCTGTGACAGAGCAGTCGGTGCTACACGTCTTAAGTATTCCCTTGCTCCCTGGCCACCGAGCTGAGATCAATTTGTAGTATCGCTTCTGTCTATCTCTAATGTTAATTGAATTATTAGAGGTTGCCATATAAGGAAACATTCATTATTCCTTAACAGAGCAGCCGGTGCTACACGTCTTAAGTGTTCCCTTGCTCAATGGCCACCAAGCTGAGATCAAATTGTAGTATCCCTTCTGTCCATCTGTAATGGTAATGGTGTTATTAGAGGTTACCATATAAGGAAACATTCATTATTCTTTGACAGAGCAGCCAGTGCAACACGAGTTGAGTATTCCTTAGCTCCATGGCCACTGAGCTGAGATCAATTTGTAGTATCCCTTCTCTCCGTCACTAATGCTAATGGTGTTATTAGAGGTTGCCTTATATGGAAAAATTCACTATTCCTTGACAAACAGTCGCTACTACACAAGTTAAGTATTCCCTTGCTCAATGGCCACCGAACTAAGATCAATTTGTAGTATCCTTTCTCTTCATCTCTAATGGTAATTGTGTTATTAGTCGTTTTCCTATTAGGAAACATTCAGAACTAATTCATGCAGCGTCTACAGTCACTGCAATTTCAAATTGATAAAATCTTTCTATTAAAACAATTTTTCAGTAATATCGGTTTTCTCATTTGTCAGTCTTGATAATGTTTCCCTTCCTAAACTTTTGTTTCAAGCTGTGTTGAACGGCTTATGATATTATTCTCTATACGATGATATACATCGTAGGTGTTGAATGTCCTCAGTTGATGGACATTAAGTTATTTCGTACAGTTCTTTATTTATTATTCAGCAGCACCAACCCACGCCGTTCGAAGAAGGATGGTCCTCTCTACAGGGTTCAGACGCTCGACGTCACTTTTAACCATCGATCTAACTCTCTAAAATAGGACGCGAATTTGTAAGGTAATGTATTGTATCAGTTTACCGTGTGAGGTGAACCTAAAACAAGTGCCGGCTATTTTTTGTTCTTCCTGATTTTCTATATTAGTTTATTTTTTAAAACTAATCCATACATTGAGGCATTTGAAATGCTTGATATTTACTTTTTATGCTAGATTCAAAGTCCAATACCTTCACTGAAAAAATAATCACGAGTTCGTAAAAATAAGGAACATCAAATAAATTCGATTCTCAATCATTAAACGTAGGTAAACAATTTATTTCGTTTAATAATTTTAATACAAAAATTTATTCCTTATTTCATGCATGCAGAATTTTAGTCGATTTCAGTATCTGTCTATATTTCTGAGATGAGGTGTTATGTACACTATTTACATTATTTGGACTATTGTCCTCATCTTTGTCGTCAAATTTATTACAAAGTTTCGGCCTTTCAGTATATGTTTATATTTCTGAGATGAAGTATTAGGTACACTATTTACATTATTCGGACTATTGTCCTCATCATTGTCGCCATATTTATCACAACGTTTCGGCCCTTCAGTATCTGTCAATATTTCTGAGATGAGGTATTATGTACACTATTTAAATTATTCGGACTATTGTCCTCAGGAGGGGCATTAACAGGAGATAACTGATAACTGACATCCATTAAACATGGCACTTGGGACTAGAACAGTCTACCCCAGTAGGCGAAATAAAGGGTTCAATTCGACATTCCATCCACCTGAAGAATGCTGGAGTGTACAGCGGCCGAAACGTTTTAATAAATTTGGCGACAAAGGTGAGAACAATAGTCCGAATAATGTAAATAGTTTGCAATTTATTTAAAATACTACATTCATTTTTTTAATTGAATTCTCCCGTCAGTATTTACATCATCAGAATTCTCTACAAATTACGTTTTTATTATCTGTGAATTGTCATTACTTCCTGGGTAAAATATAGAACAGTTTCCGTTATCAACTCTACGATTTTGAGTTCACAGTAGTGATTCATTGCTGGCTACCACTAAAGGCCAGAAAACTATTCTGGCATTTGAACCGTAATAGTTGATGGGGGCGGGAAATGGATTCATACCTTACAGAAGAGCATTTGTTCAAAAATGGAGGCAACTGATGATGTAGGAATTTGAACTCGATTTTCTGATTTAAATTTCAGCGCCGACAACTGTGACGTGACCCCTCATCACTTACTCTACTAGCATATGTCTTATGGTAACCGTATATGCTAAACTATTATCCGTTGTAAAACAGCATTTGATGTAAAGGAATTAAAGCTGTTTCGAATAGAAACCTAGATGTATTTTTTCATGCAGCTGTTACGGAGAAAATAGAAGATTATACAAAATAGATTAAATTTATGTAAGGGAAACACAAAATATTAAACTGGCAAAACGTTTGAAGAAATAAAAAAAAATGGGGGTAGATGGAAGGAAGGAAAGCACAGAAGGCGGGAGTGAGTAATAGTGAGTAACTTTTAAAATATGAACGAGCAAAGCAAATGACCGAATGTAACTTAAGATTATAAATACGATCTTTGATAAAAAAAAGGAATTATCGAGAAAGTTGATATGGTAATAGAGCGTAAGTACGCAGAGTGAAGCCGCTTGGCACAGACAGACATATAAATCTGTCACGCATGCGCAATAATTTATAAAGTGCATGCACAATTCTGTTGTTTATAGTAATGATTGGAAGGAAAGCATGTAGATCGTGGTCGTCTAAAAATACCGCAGAATTTCCATCCAGTGACCATCGCTTGTGTAACATGTTTTGTACAAGCACAGAATTCATGAGGAACGATAACCAAAATATTCCCCAGATCTGCCCACTTGTGGCATTTATCTTTTCAAAAATCAAATCCCACTTTAGAGGAAGACGACTTCAATACATCGAGGGAATCTAAGAGAATGTGTCGAGACCGCTGCTTGCTAAAAATGAGTTCCAGGAAGGCTTCCGTCAATGGAAGGGACTTTACATAAAGTGTGCGACTTCGAAGGTGATCAAATGCCAAATTGATATGCGTGGCGACTTTTCTTTTTCTACACTCAGTCTCATATATATATATATATATATATATATATATATATATATATATATATATATATATATATAAAGCAATATATTAGATGTACTAAGTATCTTACTGGGATGTGGGTAAAACGGAAAACATAATTACCTTCTAAGTATCCGATGAAAGGGTGTCCACTTAAAAAAAAGAAAAAAAAAATTCCCCGCAAACAACTTAAATAGAGCACACACCATTGTGATTGGCTATTGATCAACTACCAATCAAATGCGCGATGACGGGGTATATTATAGAAGTTAGTGTCTGTAAGCATTTTTAGAGGGCGTATCAGAGTCCGATCAGCTCTGATGGGGTCGACTTGGTGAGGTCAGTATGATGTTTGAAAGACCCGAAACTGCCCAATGATCCAATTCAGAACATCACTGACGACGCCTTCTAGCGCTAAAGAGCGTATATTCAAAGCAGTATATATATATATATATATATATATATATATATATATATATATATATATACAGGGGACTGATTGATTTTTGACAGTTTTATTGTTTGATTTTTGACAGTTTTATAGATTGATTTTTGACAGTTTTATGGATTGATTTCTGACAGTGTTATTGATTGATTTTCCACAGTTTTATTAATTGAATTTTGACTGTTTTATGCGTTGATATTTGACAGTTTTATAAATTCCTTGGAAGGATGTGTGTAAGATGATTTATTTTTAATTTTGTACATTAGGGTGTCTTCTCTATATGTGGAAATTGCTTTATTTATTTGTTCCCTGTTTAGGTGTTGTTTATAGCCACGTGTTGTGAATTGATGCTCGAAAAATTGAGTGTGTTTATTTAGTTCTTCATTGTTGGAACATATCCTTCTGAGTCTAAGTGCTTGTGAATAGGGAAGGTTCTCCTTGAGGTGTTTAGGGTGGGAAGACTGAAAGTGTAGATAGTTGTGGGTGTCGGTGATTTTAGTGTGTAGTGTCGTTTGTAGTTTTCTGCTTTTATCTATGTAAATGCGGGTGTCTAAAAATGTTACCGATCTCGTGGAATATTCGTAGTCGTAAATGAGTAGTGTACCATGTTTAGGATCGTAAGGAATTGAGTGAGTTCATCCTTACTGCCCGTATATGCAAAGAAGATACCATCGATATATCCTGCATAGAATACGCAGTCGCTCCTGATGAAGGGATAGATATGGGTCTCCTCAAATTTTCCCATGAAGATTGAGGCATATGATGGAGCTGCAATGGTGCCTATTGCACATCCCCTATACTTGTAGGTAGTGTTCTCCATTGAAGTTGAAAGTATTCAATGTACGAATATGCTCTATGAGTTTTATGATAACATCTATGTGGTGGGGGGTATTGTTTTCTTCTTTTAGTAAGTGCTTCTTTAAGGGCGGTTAGTCCTTCGATGTTTTTGAAGTTTAAATAAAGTGATCTTACGTCCAAGGTAACTAGAAGAGCATTTCCTGGTACTGTTTGTATGCGATTAATTTTGTTTAAAATCTTGATAAAATCTTGATAAAATCGAATTTTGTTTAAAATTTTGATATTTTGTGTCTCTGATGTAGGAATTTACTTCTTTAGCTTGGGGCTGTATGTAATTGTCTACGAATTTGGAAATTTTGGTCCTGTGGCAGTTAAATGACGAAATGACAGGCCTCCTGGGTTATTTCTTTTTGCGTATTTTGGGAAGGAGATAGAAGTGGGCAGGTGTGATATTTGGGGGCGTAAGTTTTGTGTATATTTTCTTGTCGATTAGATTGTTTTGAAATATCATGTTAAGCGAGCTTGTTAATTTTGCGGGTATTCAGGGAGAGGGTCTGTGAATAGGGTTTTTTGGTGTTTTTGTCGGCTAGCTGATTGTTGGCCTCTTTAAAGTATTCTTTGATTCCACAGATCACAGTGGCACCGCCTTTGTCAGCCTGTGTAATGATTAGGTCATGTCTATGTGTCACCGTCTCAAGGGCTACCCGTTCCCCTTCAGTGATGTCGTTATGCGGCAGCTTACGTACTTTACTTGTTACCACCATTTCCAATTTCTGTATAGTGATGTCCGTGTTTTGTGGGGTGAATATCGAGTTCTTCTATTTTAATGTTTCGAGTATGGAATGTATGTGGTTATCGTTTCCGTAGTGGGCTTTTAGCCGTATTCTTCTAAAGAAGGATTTCAGATAATTTGCCAATGTGTCCTTATCAAACCTTGGGGGACTAGGGCAAAAGCTTAGTCGTTTAATCTGAATGTGTCGAGCGAAAATTTACTGTTACATAGATTTATAACTCCTCCGTATGGGTCATGTTTGTATTTGCAAGAATGACGAAGTTATTTCGTCAAAGCTCGAGAGCTTGCATCATGTCCCCTATTAGGGATGCTATTCCTCCTTCCAAGTGTTCTGTTTGGGGGCTTATCCCGTTTTTTGAAGGTTGAATGTGTTTGATGTTGATTGTCTACAAAGAGATAATCTGGGTAGGTTGGGATGTCTAATGGGGTTATGCGTTCTGTATAAGTGATGCTGTGAAACACACACACATATTATATAATAAAGAAGCAGTTTATAGAAAGAATTAAATAGCAATGCTAATGTGATTAATGGCGAAATCACTTCGCTAACAGAACGTAATGAGACGTTAACTTACTCTCAATCCCTTGAATAATAAGATACTTTATTCGAGTTGTTGTCAGATGGACGATATATGCCAAGTACATCGATAATTTCGAATTTACATCTTCACGGCGCAATTTTCCAATACATAGGCAAGCACTCAGAGGAAATATGTGTAGACTGAAAGATTTCTTTAAGGATTTTATTATTAAAGGAATTGATAGTAAGTTAATGTCTAATTAAGTTCTGTTAGCGAAGTGATTTAACCATTAATCATATTGGCATTGCTATTTAATTTTTTGTATAAATTGTTTCTTTATGATATAAAATATAAGCTGCACACTCAAACATATATATATATATATATATATATATATATATATATATATATATATATATATATATATTTAGTTTACGAAAGACTAGGTAATCCGTATGGGTAGACCCAAGGAGGATAAAATCCAGAGAGCTCAATGTAAATCAGAGCTAATAATTTAAATAAAAATAAAAACAGACCACTTTAAGGTTCCATGTAATAAATTATTTCACCACAGCCCTTTTAAAGGACCGCGGTTCATCAGACTTTACTTCCAAATGTTCGTTTCAAACTTTGGAAGTAATGTCTGATGATCCGCTGTCCTTTAAAAGGGCTGTCGTGAAATAATTTATTATATGGAACCTTAAAGTGGTCTGTTTTTATTTTTATTTAAAATATTGTTATGGGAACTTACCCATAATAGTAATGGACTATCCCGTAAACCATAAATACTGCGCTTCAAGAGGAAGCAGTAGTGTGAGTCAGACACAGAGTCAGTGTGAGTCAGTCAGGGACAGAGTTGCGTCAGAGGATTACTGTAAGACATTGGAATAGTGATACTTCGAGACAACATAGTTCTCTCTAACCTAACCTGATTGTTTTTTACTAACACTTCTACTTCTTTTGTACATATTCTGTTTGTAATATATCTGTGTTATTCCATACCTGTGTTCGAGTTATTCTTCATTGGTTCTACCTTGGACCATCACCCTGGTACAAGGAACCTGGACCATAACAAATATATATATATATATATATTAAACAGTATATTTATTTATTTCCATCTACCGGCTTCAATATTCGAGAAATCTTGCTATAAAATATCCACCCTCCCGCAGGATTCGAGCCTGTGTCCCTAGGAGAAAGTATCATTAGATATGATGTGCCTTAGACCAACAACAAATCTCAGATCGAAATCTTTTTTTAAAAAGTTGACTGGGAAGCAAGAAGCCGGAATAGATTTCCAAGAAGCGTGAAGTGCATCAGAAGAAGCTGTTATCATAGAACTTACGGTTACATGTAAATATTACAAGTGTAAAATAATGAGACATTGTCGCCAATCTAGTACTACACTTAAAGCACAAGCAGGATAAAATAGATTTGAAAAAATTACCATGAAAATATTTATAGAAAAACACAGAGAAGCTACGTTATGGCGGTGAGAAAGTGACCAACTACACTAAAGAATCTTCTTTGGATTTAATCAATAATCTCTCTCTCTCTCTCTCTCTCTCTATATATATATATATATATATATATATATATATATATATATATATTAATAATATTTTTAGTTTTTAAAAATATGATTCCTTCGCTACATAAGAGTTCTCATGTTTCAAAAGCGAGAGTGAGACCCCTAACATAATTTTTGAAGTTATGTAGAGTTATGGTGTCTGGACCCGCTTCCTTGTCAAGGAAGAATTTGGGAATAAGCTAACTTTTGGTTAGCAAGTGTTTATAAGTGCGGTATCATTGGAACATTAGTTGCTATGGAAACGGCTAGTTTCGGCCGTTGAAGTTAGGTGGTTTAAAGAGCTAAGAATTAATTTTTATCTACAGACGAGTCCCCTTCCAAAAATGCGTATCAAGTTACAATGGGGATTCTATGTCAAGAGTGGTCTTAGCTTATACCGGTCAGACGGCGTCTTTTTTATGGCCTTACCTCGAGTCGTTGAGTGACTAGAAGGTTATGTTTCATTATTATCTATTTGATCTGTTTATTTATTTGTTTATTTACATGGCTTTTTTATCAAAGGGTTTTTCTCAATAATTATTGGGCTGAGTTTTTAAGGCTTTTAAACTATGGACTTAATTTGTTTAAATCTATTTATTAATTATTTAATGCGAAAATCATTTGATGACGACAGAACACCGTTAACTCATGTCTATGGTGTAGTAACTTTTCACTATTTAGAAATCTAATGATGTGCAGTTTTTCATGTAGGCACAGAAGGCATGGGTCATCCCAGGATTTACAAGTTCTAGTTCTATTTATTATTTTCCATTTTACTTTCGGTGTTTTGTTCGTTTCCTTTAAATGCCAGTAGTATTGGGATAGAGATGTCTGATTTCTATTTTGGATGTTGTTGAAGGAGCTTTTGTGTTGTCTCCATCTAATTTTAAAATTATTCTTAGTTGACCCAATGTATATATATATATATATATATATATATATATATATATATATATATATATATATATATATATGTATATATATATATATATATATATATATATGTCTAAAATCTCATTAAGTCCTGTTAGCGAAGTGATTTCGCCATTAATCACATTAACATTGCTATTTAACTTTTTGTATAAATGGTTTTTTTATGATATAAATTATAAGCTTCACACTCTAATATATTTACATCAGATCCACAGCACGTAATAATTAGCATCTTAAATTATTTGGAAAACTACTAAAACATTTTTACTCTACTAACTGGATTATGTAAATGTTTATGTTATCATAAACAGGAAAGACCAAAGTATTTGAGGATTATTTTAAAATCTTTAATCCTTCCTAGCACGTCCAAAATTTTCGTTAAAAATCTTGTTTTTTTTTGAGTCAGCGAAATTTACATAAAATCGATCATGTCAGCCATTTTTTGGCAACTTTGTAAATATAAGTGAAATTTTCCGTTAAAAAATCTTGTAAAATTCAATTATACTTTTTTCAAAAGTTATGTTAGGAAAATTAGAATATTTAAAGTTTACTTAATGTAATTGGAAACAAGCATTACTTTAGCAGACAAAAATTCGTTGGAAATAAGAAAAGGATGTCTAATTCTGGTTATTGGTTTCGGAGGTGTGAATTGACGTTTACCGACAACTAAAGTCAGAGCAATTTATCGGACAGAAAGATA
>OZ038477.1:143150483-143222983 GCA_964036315.1 Acanthosepion esculentum | reverse complement strand
CCAACACCTCACCAAACCTTCTCCTGCAAACGCCACAGTCGTATCTGTTTGTTGCGCATAGCACTGGCCAGTCAAACTTCAGAAAACGTGCTCACGCCCATTCCTAGATTTTCGTTCTTGGAGCCAATCCAAGAATATTATCAATAATTTTAGCAAGAAGACTTCTTGCGCAGCTAGTGAAATTAGGTAATGTGTTGTTAGAATCTAAATAAAAAGAATCTTATTGCAGATGTATTCATTGTCTTTGCAGCCATTATAAGCATTAATGGTGTCGGGATTATGCGCTAATACCCAACTCACTTGATTTTTTAAGTAAGCTTTTAACCAATGGGAAATGAAAAGCTGTGGTCCTTTTTAATAGGGAATAGTGGATTTATGCCTTTACATTATCATGGGTGCAAAATTAACGTAAACAAACATAGCTAAAATTCGATCTCGTTTTCTCTACTGATCTAATATCCTCTCATCGATGAGACATAACAAGTATTACTGTATCGAACGAGTATAATCGGCTTAATGAACAAAATATTTGACGACTTATACATGAGTAATATTTTAGTTCACAGGAAAATGTTAAAAATATTGGAAAGTACGAGAAGCAGTTCTTAACTTTAGCCATATATTGAGAATAACATTATGAAAATATTGGTTCATGAGTGAAAATAAATTAAAATAATTTTGTTTAAATTTTTTCAGTGTAAAGCGTAATAATAATAACCATTATCTTTTATTAGGCAGGCTCACCGACCCTGCATTTTGAAGGCGCCGATATATCTTCATATTCATTGCAGAGATAAAATGATTTATGTAGAAGAGAGATTATATTTGTTAGCTTAGTTCTTCAGTATCTGTCTATATTTCCGAGTATTATTGTATTTCGATGCGCTAGAGGACACATGGCAAAGTGGATAAAGGCGTTAGTTAGACCCAAAGGATCCAAAGAGTGTGAGTTCAATACCCGGTTAAAGCAGTGGAGAACTTTCAGAGGAAAATTAACAGGCGATAACTGATAACTGACATCCATTAAACATGGCAGGTAGAAGTAGAACAGTCTACCCTAGTGAGCGAAATAAAGGGTTCAGTTCGACATTCCAACCACCTGAAGAAGGGCGGAACGTACAACGGTCGAAACGTTGTAATAAATATGGCGACAAAGATGAGGACAATAGTCCGAATAATATAAATAGTTTAGTCGATTTATTTAAAATGCTACATTCGTTTTTTTTTAATTGAATTCACCAGTCAGTATTTAGTTTAGCTAAGTTCTTTATGATATATCGCATTTTTGATATATCGCATTTTGCGCAGTAGAGCGCATAGCGGGTAGAAATCTTTCAGTAAAATGGAGAAAAAATATCTGAAAAGTTTTAATAGCAGTAACAAAAGATGTATACTTCAAATTACAAAGACAAAATAATGGATAATTCTATCGCTTGCATAAAATTTATTTGCCATTATTGGATTCGCTGTATTAGAGAAATATCCTCACACTGTTTAACATGATAAAACGACGCATATTTGTGGCGAATGGAAAAAAAAGTACTCTTCGCCCCTATGTTTTTTTTAAATTATATTTTATTAAAGAGCGCATGTTATTACGACATGAAATACACGATATATCGCATATATCATCAAATAGTAATTTCTTTCTTGAACAGTCAGAAGTCGACGTGGATATTAATCATTTCATACCAAGCAAGGCAAGAAAGTTACTAAGACGCAATGGGTTACTGAGTGTGAGAGAATATGCGAAAAAGAAAACATTATTTACAGAAATAGAAATTAAGTATACTGAAGATAACGATTGACATTTTATTTAGATTGTTGATGAGCAAAGCTGACTGGAAAGTTAGAAGCGAAAAAAGAGTACAAGCGCGAATGTTTCGAGAAGAAACTGTTACCATAAAACATACATCTAGTCATTTCAACTGTGAAATGATCAGACCTTTCCACAGAACGTATATTTTATACGAAATTTCAGACCAGTAAATGAAATTAATACTGTTTAATTAAAAAAACAGAGCATTTACTTAAATTGTATCTATAAAAATATATACTTAATACATATTTTTTGTTTCTAAAAATTTTTTATATTATATTTTATTGCTTTTACCAATTGAGCCACACAGGGGCGTTTTGGTTAGCAAGGTCGATTTTACTGTTTTTAAACTACAATTCTTCATCGGTTAAGGCATGTCAAGCTGTATGACGCTTCCGTATAGGATACAGGTTCGATTCCTGTTTCGGGACGAATATTTTCTATGACAATTTCTCGGACATTCAGGCCGGTAAATGTTGTTTAATACTGCTTATTATAAACAGAGCATTTACTTAAATATTTGTATCTATAAAAAGAACGAATAAACATAAATTATGTCTTAAAATAATTGTCGGACTTTGTCCATTTCATAATATATATATATATATATATATATATATATATATATATATATATATATATATATATATATATATATATATATATATATATATATGACAAATCAAGTATTTATAAAACCAACACGAAGCCTGTCACTCCAAAATCATTATTATCTCCCCAAAAATATTATTACATTATTCACTCACAAAAAATGGATTATTCTTACACTTCAAAAATATGCCGTCGTGGGTAGGATGATAAACTACATCCGCGTCCTGGGTAAGACGATAAACTACGTCCAAAAGCAAGGCCTCTGATCAGGAGGTTTTGAGTTTCGTGGAACCACCTCTTAATTGCTGGTGTTCCCAGGTCCCCCCTGACATGAGGTGGTAGCACCTGTTAGGGTCCCAACTATGGCCATATAGTTAACGCCGAAACTGACGTAAAAAGCACTATAAAAGCGTAAAAATCGGTTTTAATACCAGAGATATTTTGTAAAAGAATTGTTACCAGAAATTTCTTTGAAGAAAAAAAAAGAACTATTACCAGCAATACGTTTTTGAAAAAAAATAATACCAGCAATACATGTTTTAAAATATTACCAGCTATACATTTTTGAGGAAAAAAATTACCACAAATAGATTTTTGACAAAACAAAATATTACCAAGAACAGTTGTTGGCATTAAATACCCAATGAGGTTGATATGCTGTAAAACACAACAAACCAAACCAAACCAAAAATATGTTTCGATTCTAAATAACATACAAAGGGTTGATAAGCCGTAAAAACAAATCAGTCATTCAAACCGTAGAAAACTTAGCTTTTTACAGCGATAATGGATTTGCCGTATAGATTTTATATTTTTGGCAGGGAAAATATTTTGTATACTCGATTTTTATTTAACTGATTTGATTTTATACGGTTAGCTAACAATTTGTGGGTTATTTAGAGAATATATCTTAAGAAATTTATGGTGTGGGATTGTAAGAATATAACTTTTTTTTTCTGAGTGATTCTTGCATAAGCAGTTTTGTGCGAATTACAATTATTTTTTCAGATGCAAGTCCTACTATATAACCCATGGTTAGTTGGACGACATAGCGTCAAAATGAGGTTTCAAAGGTCGAATGATACGTGAATATATACGGTAGATAGATAGAAAGATAGATAAATACTGAACAGACTGTGATAGATAGATAGATAGATAGATAGAGATAGATAGATAGATAGATAGATAGATAGATAGATAGATACTGACGATAGATAGATAGATATGAACTGACGATAGATAGATAGATAGATAGATAGATAGATAGATAGATAGATAGATAGATAGATTAGAACATATTGAGATATATAGGAAGTTAGCGAGACCTACATATAGATGGACAACAGAAAGATAAACAGACTGAGATAGATAGATAGATAGATAGATAGATAGATAGATAGAGAGAGAGGGAGAGAGATAGATAGATATGAACTGACGATAGATATCAACTGACGATAGATAGATAGATAGATAGATAGATTAGAACACATTGAGATATATAGGGAGTGAGTGAGACCTACATATAGATAGACAACAGAAAGACAGACTGTGATAGATAGATAGATATGAACTGACGATATATATATATATATATATATATAGATAGATAGATAGATAGATAGATAGATACTCGCTTATCATGTGACTTTTGAAGACCTAATATTAAAGCTAAATTTAAGTGGGTCGCATCATACACTAGATATAAAAATTGCGTATGTACTGCTGGTACTGTCTACGCCGTTGACCAAACTCTGTATCCAATTACTGTAGTAAAATTAGCTTCAAAGGTCGCATGATGCGCGGGTATATACGATATTCTATAAAGTTCAAATATCTCTTTTTGATTCTAATTAAAGTGTTTTTTCTTTCCATTATCCTTAAAATTCATTTTCCGAATATATCATTTGCAGTACCCTTCTGTAGACTCACATCTCTGTTTCTTTAATTTACCACCTTCTATGTGAAGAAATTTTCCGACATTTGACAGCCATATGGGAGGATATATATCACAAAAGAATTTCAGAAGGCTTTTTGTTTTTTTATGACAAAAATTTCATTGTTATGACAGATTTTTGTTATGACAAAAAATTCTTTTAATATTTTCTTTAGCTTTTGGAGTGCATTTTGCGATTTCAAGATGCCTATGGATTTCGCCCTCAAATTTTATATAGTTTTTTTAGGACATCTTCGGAAGAGTTAAATTTCGACATTTGATTGTCTTTAATGCCCCCAATTCGTAACTCGCATCTGGGACAGTCTCTTTATTTTAAAAGCCATTCATTTTGTCTTCAGATAATTGACGGCTAGACATTTCTGTTCGCAAACATTTACTAACTTAGAGTTCTAAGCTCTAAGAATTCCTAAAGTTTTCTGTCTGGGTGCTCCATCAGCAGCCAGTAATCTGGCCATTTTATATTATATAAATTGTGTCCGCCAATCATAAATTCTGGTAGGTTTTGAGACGGAAGAGGAATGGAAGAATGGAGACATGTGTTGAAAAAGGTGAGAAATACACGGTCACACACACACACACACGCACGCGCGCACACACACACACACACACACACACACACACACACACACACACACACACACACACATGATCTAATTTTTCGATTTAGCGTAGAGCTGACATTTAATTGGTTAATCCAGACACACCCACAATCTATTTTTAATTCTGACCTCATGCCCCACCTTTAACGTCCGAAAAGATGTTACGATTTGTTTTTAAATTTCCCTAAAAAATCAGTATTGTCACAAGTTATCTACCATCGCCTGACGAAAGACAATCATAGTATTGAAACCTGAAAGCTTTTGTGCAGCGATATAAAATGTTTTCATCGTAATTTATTAAAATAAAAATATAATAATAACAATATTTTATATATATATATATATATATATATATACAAGTATATATATCCTTTAATTATATATCCAAGTATATATTTTATAATATTTTATATATATATATTATATAGTTTTATAATATTTTATATATATATATTATATAATTTTATATATATCCTTTAATTATATATACAAGTGTATATACAAGTATATATATATATATCCTTTAATTATATATCCAAGTATATATTTTATAATATTTTATATATATATTATATAATTTTATAATTTTATAATATTTTATATATATATATATTATATATATTTTACAATATTTTATATTTATATATATATATATATATATATATATATATATATATATATATATCCAAGTATATATATCCTTTAATTATATATCCAAGTATAAATATATATATATATGTATATATCCAAGTATATATATATATCCTTTAATTATATATCCAAGTATATATTATATATATATATTTTATATAATTTTATAAATTTATAATATTTTATATATATATTATATAATTTTATAATATTTTATATATATATATATATATATTATATATATTTTACAATATTTTATATTTATATATATATATATATATATATCTAAGTATATATATCATGGCGTTCTATACTCCAGGCCAAGTCATGGCGCAGAACTGGAGGCCTATTGCAAAATGTAGGACTTTCAGAAATTTCAGAAGAAAATGAAGTCAACCACTTTATGAAATACTTAGAATAACATTTTTATTCACACCTGAGGATAATAGGATGTGTTGAAAGATAAATAAATGAAAATATGTATATTTGCTATGAACACTGATAATTATTAAACAACACAAAGGGGTAATTATGATTTCTGGTAAAAGATATATTGAATCAGAAATTTATATTATTTACAGGTGTCACTGAATCCTTTATTCAATCTATTCCCTGTGAGTGAATAAAGACTTTGGTTTAAATTTACATTACAGTTACTGGGTTTGACAAACCGAACCCGAGAAGGCTGGAAGACATCAACCGAAGTGTGTATATAACAATCAATCATCGCAGAAATATAGACAAATAAAACAAAATCATTCTCGGAAAGTTTCAAAACTTTTAGAGCTGGTTCTTTTTCTGATTTAGGTGTGCCATTTTGCAAAAATTTTTCAAAACTATATTTGCAAAAATAGAAGCATGCTTTTTCTCCATGTTGAAAAAATGAAACTCAGAAATAAGCATAAAAATGTTACTTAATGATTTATAGCAAACCTTTTCCTTTATTGTATGGAAAAGGATGAAATAAAAAAAATAACCATTGACAAGTGTGGTCAGAAGGAACTTTTAGTTTTCCACGGTCAATTAATTTGGTATATTTTCCATACTTTTCATAATAAAAATGGGTTTCACTTCACTGGGTTGATTATCATTTCTTGTAATATACCCAGCTATGTACACAAGAGCCATTTTTATTTCATTGGAAAGAGATGGTTCTAAATTTTCCAGATTGTCAAATATTTCTGAACCTTCTTCACAAAGTTTTAATCACAAGATGTACATTGGTGACCTGGATTAACATCAAATTAATCAATATTTACATTTTGATTTAAAAGTAAAGATGTCTGCTTAATATGCAGCTTTTCAATACATTGTTGAACATTTATAAAGTAGGTGCCACCTGATCCTTTGCGAAGTTTACCAAATTCTTTTTCTAATGGATCAGTTGAAAATTGCCCAAGTAGTACATATGTATGACTTGTAGCTAAAAGGTGTCGACATAGACTAACAATTCCATTGCAAGTATGATGTATGGCAGTAGCAGTGTTTTGGGATAATTGTATTTTACGATTACCTTGACTGCCAGCCATATTAAGAGCCATTTTACCAAATACAATGATAAAATCAAGTCGGGTGTCATTTGGAGATCTGATTTCAGCTTGAAGAGGATCATTATGTAATTTATCAATTTGAAGTGATTTAACATTTAAAATTTTCCACCATGTCAAAACCTTGTTTATGAAGAGGGCAGTATCATTCTTACCTGCACCTATTTCAGACTGAGTGAGAAGCGCATTATATGTTTTTTCAGAAAACATTCTGAGGCAAGAAGAAACCCGTTGTCTTTCTATTGGCTTTGGAGCAATGGAAATTTCTTTTAAATCTGAAAGTTTGACTAGTCTTTCAGATTCAAAACGATATAACTGTTTAAGATGTGTCCATTTTGCAACTCGACTTACTCCATCATCATCAAAGATTAGTTCTCCTGTTTTTTCTGTCGGCCACAAATTGCGAATATTTTTCAACTGATGAACATAATCAAAAAGCAAATGTTTATTATCTTCAGTTAACCAATGTTTTTCAGGAAGTGTAGGATATAATTTAAAAAAAGCTTGTTTTACGCGGTTGCCATCATATATAATAGCCTTTACATCAGCTGGTACAGATGTGATGGCTTGGACTGTTAACTCAATTTGTTCAAATAAAAAGGCGGATGTTAATTTTGAAATTGGAATCAATTTTGTAAGAAAATTTGGACCCCCATTGAGACATATCAACATTATACCAAGTACTGTTTGAGCAAGATGGATTGTCAACTGATTTACCAAATAGTTGTTTGCCATGATATAGCAACCTCTTTTTGATATATACTTCATCATGGAGAATTATGCACCCTTTTTGACTGGTATTAAGAGTATTAAATATAAATAACAAAAAAGATTTTTCATTAAGTTTTGAAACTTTTGACGCCATCCTTCCTAATGTTGCTAATGAGGGTAATTGAAAATCATATCTTAATTCATTATACAATGTTCGTGATCTTGCATAGTACCCAAAAGCACGCACAACTATATCTGAGCTGTATTTTATTCCAACCATTTTGGGAGACATTGCTAAAAATTGTTGACTCAGGATATTTTTCTTGTGACCAAAAGCCATAGAATTTAAATATCGGATGATTTCTTCCAATTTTGACCAAGTATCAACTGTATTTATACGATTTTTGGACAGGCTGCTAATATAACACTTAACTCCATAATGAAATGTTTCAAAGCGCAAATTGTTATAAATTGTCAACATAAAGAGAGGAATACCATCAATAGATTTTGATGATTGAACAGTTAAAATATTTTCATCCAAAAATGCTACAACTGGACATATAAAGTCTTTTTTGTTGTTAAGCAGACTTTCTTTCAAATTTGTATAATTAATTTTATCTAATTCTAAAAAAGCATTAAGTTCATCAGCAATTTGATTTCTAACAGTACTGGAGGTTTTTTTTTATATTCCTTTGAACAGCTGAGGGTGTTGGTATTTGACTACTTGGCACACCTGGCCATACAGATGGTGGATTTTTTGGACGTATTTTTCCATTAACTTTTATGGTATCAAAATTTGAAGGCCAATGTTGTTGACAAATAACAGTATCGTTAGTAACATTTAGATTGGCATTTGGAACTGATTTTATCCATTGCTCTCTCTCGTCTTTGTATTTTGGAAGACGATAAACTGGTATTTTATTAATCTCACCACAAGTTTTGTCTTGCTGGCTTCTGTAATTTGTTTTGCAAGCAAACACACATCACTTCCGGGGCATGGCTAAGAATTAAGTAGTATCTTTAACAAATATTTCTCTTACTACTTCAATTTAGGAGTAAATTTTCAAGCTAAATTAATTATACTGTTAATTACAGCTTTTACCACGCACCTTGCCCAAATACACACAATTAATTAAAAACAAAAATTTTAGAGAGAGTTGCCTTCAGCTTGAGAATCCACTTCTTAATTTAAAAAAAAAATGGTGGGGGGTATGGTTTTGTTTGAAGAATACTGTCAGGTTTGCAGTTTTGCACAATATTATTAATCGTTTAATTATCAACACTAAAACCGTTTTTAATCAAACCAAAAAATAGTAATAGTTGCATAGTGCCATTAAACTAGAAATTAAAGAATTCAATTTGAAGTTGGTATTTAAATTTCTGGTACTTGTTAAATGTTAAGCTATTGCTTGGCTCTCTCCCAAAGGGTCAGTCATAAAAAAAAACCTGCCCCTCCAGACATAAAAGAGGAGATCGTTTTTGTTCCTAAAACTCCTCGCAAGGAGATTGGGAGGTGGGGAAGAGGGCTTTTCGCCATCTTTTGAGACTATGCTTCCGATCCATCACTTCTGGCCATGTCTTCCTTCTCAACTGGGTAAATAAAATAAATGACTGAGCTAGTAGCAGTGAGCAGCATGGTTTACAATGGTAAAGAAAAACTTCGCGTAAAATCGCCCGGTCCAGTTTTATTACTTTAAAACTTCATATTAAATTTAAAAACATTCATAAGTAGCCTTTCCTTTAGTAGTTTGGTTATTTTAATACGCTAAAAACTATATAAATAGGAATATATATAACTTTTTTTTACTTTAAAGCAAAACAATTCAAAGTAAAGTAAAAATAACGCATTTTGTCCTTTAACAACAATATCAGAAAAATATTAAAATAAATATGATAAATAAAATGATAAAATGGTATTATTATTCTTGTCTTGTAAAATAAATTTTGTAGTCAAAATGCGTAAAAAAGGAGACCTTTCTAAAAAAACAAAAAAATAATTATTAAAATATTGACATTAACTGCATGTAATAAATTTATTATTGTTATTTTTTTCTTTAATTCTAATGAGTAAAAAAATACTTACAGTTCACCAATTGGTAACTAATGTAGTAAAAATAATCATTTATTCTTTAACTTCGGAAACAAAAGCGCCAAGAAATTCGTTTGTTTTGTTGTTTTTTTTTTACTTTTAAACGGAAATGTTGGATAAAGTTTTAATAGAGAAATGTTAATGAACCTTTCTGTATTCAAATTTTATTCAAATTTATTATTCAAACTTAAACTTTTAATAGAAAAATGTTGACGTATGCTAATTTTTTATCATGGTTAAAAACTTGAGAAAATTCAACTTTAATTTCGTTGACGTTATGTTTTACTTTCACTCATACTAACAATGATTTTTTTTGGCGATATCAAAAATAAATATCAAATTAAGTAATGACATTGAATTTATAAAAAAAAAAAAAACATTTTTAATTCATTTTATAATAAAAATAGTTTTCTTTACGTCTTTGAAGAAACTAAATTAAATTCTGTTCAAATTTGTTAAACGTTGTTTTGTTTTGCTTCTTAAAATAACACAAATTACTCAAAAAGAATTGCATTTTATCAATAAATAATTCTTTAAACTTTAATCAAAAAATGCTGAACAAACTTTAAGAGGGAAAATGCCAAAAATGAATTAAACTTTAATTTAAAAATGTTAAGGCTTTAAACTTTAAGTAAATCTTTTTGTGCAAGTAAATTTAAGCACCAAAGTTTACTTTTTACAATTTAAATATAAATAATGTATGGACTGAAACTAAAATAATCAAATATACTTACTTCAAATAAATAAGTTAAATGATATTACAACCAAAGGTAAAATTAAAAGATTCCTTTGAATTTCTCGAGCCAACAACATAAGAGTACACCGTACGCAGCAGTTCACTCGAACTGAAACTAAAACGATCTAATTGTCAGCCGGACTCCAGTCAATCGTGATCGCTGCGTTATGCAGAGGCCTGTTAATATAGAACGCCATGATATATATCCTTTAATTATATATCCAAGTGTATATATATATATACAAGTATATATATATATCCTTTAATTATATATCCAAGTATATATTTTATAATATTTTATATATATATTATATAATTTTATAATTTTATAATATTTTATATATATATTATATAATTTTATAATTTTATAATATTTTATATATATATATATATTATATATATTTTACAATATTTTATATATATATATATATATATATATATATATATATATATATATATATATATATATATATATATATATCCAAGTATATATATATATCCTTTAATTTTAATATCAAATTTTATCATATAATTTTATACTTATTGGTTAGAATAGATTTTATTTTAGTAAAACCCCAACTTTAAAGCTTTTAGTAGCTATTATAACCATACTTCGTTGTCAAGTTTTTTGAATTCCCGTATACTTGTATTTTGATTGGTCATTCCTGCTTATGTAACAGCGTTTCCCCTTACGAAGGATCGTTAATTAATTTGAAACTTTTAAAACCCTTTATTCTACATTCAACATCATCACTTGATAAGACACCGGACGTGTTGAAACAAAATGGCTATTTTTGTAGTGATTTTATAACATATTTATGTTATAATTCTTAAATAAACAATTATATATATATCAATTAAATAAATACTAATGAGGCAGGTTCTAGAGCCCCATGTGGTGAAACCTAGGTAGGTAGTACCTGGTTCATTAGTATTTACTTTTACTCTGTTTAGTGTATTGAGCACTCTATGTTTTAACTTATTACTCGCTGGGTTTATATTTGTACCAGATATTCAAGGTACTGGACGATTTCATTCGCCCTGTTCGGAGGTTTCAGGTGCTTTCTTCAATCCCTTCTTCCCATGCCACTGTCAGCTCGCCAAGCAACAGATGTTGCTTCTCAATATCAATTAACACTATATCTGGCCTCACTATAGACACAATAATCTCCAGTGGCAGTATAGCATCAACCAACACTCTCCACTTCCTTGAGTCCTCCCACCTGGTCTTCTGCCTTGCGTCAGTCACACCTTGCTTCAGGAAGGCAATCTTTCGCAGGTCCGTCGAGGATATACTAGCACTTCTCGCAGCTGCTGCCACGTCCTCCAAAACCAAGTTATGTCAGAAGGTGTTTCAGCCGTTCTGTAACGCCTTCAGGCAGGATGACAGTATGTGGCACAGGTTTCTGTATACATCACACAACCGAGAGGAGGGGGATTCCTGCACTCTCCATCTCTTCAAATTTGCTGGTGATGCCACCACATCATATACTGCTTGTATACGCTAATGGATTAGTGGTAGAATCTCAGACTGACGCTAATTTAGTCGTGTTTCAATCCTAGCTAGAGGCAACCGGATGTCTAGCTACACTGATGAGCTGCGATACAGAAAAACGGGCTGTCTGTGATGACAATATATATATATATATATATATATATATATATATATATGTATGTATATATACACAAACATACATATATATATATATATATATATATATATATATATATATATATATATATATTGAGGATCGTTGATTAATTTGAAACGTTTAAAACCATTTATTCTATATTCTATATTATCACTTGACAAGACACAAGAAGTGTTGAAACAAAATGGCTACTTTTGTCGTGATTTTATAACATATTTATGTTGTAATATTCAAATAAATAATTATATATATATATATATATATATATATATATATATATATATATATATATATATATATATATATATATATGTAAGCAAATATGTGGATGTAGATCCGACGGTATGATGAAAATGTGGAAAAGACAAAGCAAAATCCGAATATGTGAGTTTACTGTTTTTTTTATTTTTTTTTACAAAAAACAAATTAAAAAACAGTAAACTCACACATTCGGATTTTGCTTTGTCTTTTCCACATTTTCATCATATATATATATATATATATATATATATATATATATATATATATATATATATATATATATGTATAACAGTGAGGAGTGGAAAGACTTGACTAATAAACTCTATGAAAGAACCGCCGCAGATGGAATGGAACTCAACACAGAGAAAGAAATCCAAAGTTAAGGTGAATAGCAAAAGCAACACGAGTGCCAGTGTCATTATGGACGGCGAACAAATGGACGAAGTGTGAAGCTTTTACATTCAGAGCAACCCAGGCAAAATATGGCTACCGAACGCCACATAGATAGCCACGGTCACAGCAGCAATGGCCTAACTGGAAAGGATATGGATAAGCAACAACAGCTTCCATACCAAGTTCAAGCTCTACAAATCGCTGGGCGTATCCATCTTCGTCTACGGGTGTGAGATTTGAACTCTCCTGGTTGGGGCAGAAAAATGATACAGGCGTTTGAGAACAAATGCTTGAGGATGCTCTTCCTCATCTCCTACTGGAAGCAAAAGACCAATGACTATTCAGAGAGCAATGTTGGAAAATCTCAGGTTTTTGGCCACGTCACATGGTCTAACAGTCCCTGCAAGACCATCGTGAAAGGCAGCGTTGATGGCGGACGCAAGCGAGTACGGTCATAGAAAAGCTGCATGAGAGAGTGGACGGACTTGACAATGCCAGAGTTCCTGAGAGCAAAAGTCAATATATTATCCTCCTCCTTCCCTTATGATCCCCACCCGGCAATTGTAGCAGAGTCAAGGGAGTGGCGATGAGGATGGGGACGTGTAACGTTTCTCATTAGCCACAACTCCCATTTCATATTCAACATTTCTCTTACACAAGCGTGTTTGATAGTTTTATCTTTGTTTTCCCCCTATTATAATAGGTCATGAGAGGGTCAAATTATCCAAGCCCACTTTCCTCATTATGTGCCCTAGTAATTTAAACTTTCTGATTCTAAACATAATCATACGTTTTGGTTATATTTTCTTTAAAACTTCCCTGTTGCTAAAATATTCAACCCTTGGTATTCTTAGAATCTTTCTTTGAGGAGATTGTCTAGCATTCACTGCCATATAGTTCAGTACTCTTTTCTTTGCTTCTTTGTCTCTTAATACATTGCTTAGATTTTGAAAGGCATCTTTCACAATTACAATGCGCCTTCGGATTTCGGTGCCACGTTTTGCATATCTCGTAAAACTCTTCCCATATATCTAAATTTTCTCACATGCTTGATTTTGGTACCATTTATTCTCAGTTCTCATCTTGGGCCATTTCTCTTACCGACCATCATGACTTCTCATTTCTTAAATTAATGTTTACTACGTTATTCTCATTTCCTTTATAACCTTCTCTTGTAGTTCTTGCGGAAAAAAGGTGAGGTATTTAAAACCAATAAACCATATATTAAAGAATATCTTGTACGGACACTATTTACATTATTCGGACTATTGTCCTCATCTTTGTTGCCATACTTATTACAACGTTTCGGCCATTGTACGCTCTTTGTCTTTCTTCAGGTGGTTGGAATGTCGGACTGAACCCTTTATTTTGCTCACTGTGGTAGACTGTTCTAGTTCCACGTGCCATGTATATGGATGTCAATTATTAGTTATCTCCTGTTAATTCCCCTCTGAAAGTTCTCCACTGCCTTAACCGGGTATTGAACTCACACGGTTTGGTTGAGAACTTGGTGAGAGGGAATTAACAGGAGATAACTAACAACTGACATCCATTAAATATGGCACGTGGAACTAGAACAGTCTACCCCAGTGAGCGAAATAAAGGGTCTAGTTCGACATTCCAGCCACCTGAAGAAGGCCAAAGCGTACAACGGCCGAAACGTTGTAATAAATATAGCGACAAAAACGAGAACAATAGACCAAATAATTTAAATAGTGTACAGCAATATAGACAGATCTTGTACGGAGTAATTCAATATTTAAACAAATATTCTGATGTGTACTCCACGCACGTTAAACATCTATTGGGACTCAAGTTCATACCAGACCTCAAGTGAAACTTGTATAGACGATCGATCCCCAATGAGGTTGGAAAAATGGTAGGTTTCTTGTACGGGTTCAGAAAGTATCTAACTCCTTGGGACATGCTATATCTTTGCTGTCGAGACACTTGTTCTAATTTCGATTTATTACCCATTGGAAGAAAATTTTGATTTGTAAGGAAAATAATTCAGTCTGATCCTCTCTGAGACGGAATCAATACGTAAGAAACCGTAAAATGAGGCAAAAAAGTATCTTTTATTTTAATAAATTTCACACCAAACAAGGATCGAAAACAACTGAATGTACAAAGTTACAGATGAAATGGCAAAGATGTATGAGGCGTGTGATATGAACGAAAGAGAGGCTGATAGGAAGTGACGATTATGAGAATAAGATAAATAACGAATGAACCTTAATGTGAAGTGGGCATGGGTTCAGAGAAGCATCCACACGGGATTATGTTCATCTGATTTGCAGTTCTTGGAAAAAAAAACTTCCTAGATACATATGGAACACGGTGAAAATGAGAGTGAGTCGACTCCGTGGAGCTGACAAGGTTTATTCTAACTGTAAAACTTTGAAATTGATAAATTCTTAAGGAAAGGAGCGCATCTAAACATTTGCCATATAAATAGAGATAGAATAACGAAAGGATTTTCAGAATGGAAAATAAGTTTTCAGTCAGAAGACACCGTAATGTATTTTGAACACGATCAAGCCTGCAGAATAAGAATTGAACAGCTTCAGTCAAGACATGGCTCATATAAAGACAACATATGACAGAAAAAATCAGAGCTTCCTGGAGTGCTAAAATGTGTATATATTTGATGTAGGGAATAAACTTCAGGCCAAATAGACGTTCAAAGTATGGAGTCTAATGGAGATTTTAAACATTCCTCATGATTTGCAAAAACTGGAGCTCTGAGAGCTTATGGTAAAACTGATATTAGATTCGTTTCCCAGGTATTGGAATTTAAACGTCAATTATTTCTCTATTTAAATTTTAAAAGCAAGATCAGAAGAGAGCTGCAAGCCTCCGCGTCTTTTAAAAAATGTTCCTTCATCAGAATGAATGACTGGGTTCTAGTTTCTTGGACTCCGGTATGTATTTTACACTCAAGTAAACACTTAAAACTTTCCATATTTGCTCTGATGGGTTTACAGACGATTACTAATTTACTCCATGAAGTGGAGAAGACTAGAGAGTCAAATTTCTTCCAAAAACATCTTGATTTTGTAAGTACGTCATAAGTGGAAATCTCAAGCTGAAAATATTATTTTGCAATGTCTAATCAGCAAAGAAATCATGGGTTTGTATGAGGCAGGGGGTAAAACAAGGCAATAAATTTGAAGTTTTGAAATCCGAGAACAGTTCTTTGTAACTGGGTCTAAAGTAGGAGTGCTTGGGAAATTATTCTTTCTTGAAAATCACGAGCTCCAAGTATGAGACAATCTCGTAGAAGATAAAAACGAAGGAGAATTTCGATTTTTATATTTTACAAAGAACGTCACGAGTTATGAGGCTAAATTAATGTCAATTTAAAACAGAAGGCAGTTCTTACGGGAGACATACAAGGAATTGCTAAAGTTACAGCAGCAGAGAAGTGATAAAATAATGATTACTTATTATATACTCTATGCTGAGTTTAGAATGCAGAATTTGGTTAAATTGGTGCACATGCTCTGGTGCGCATGAATCAAATCCCAGCTATGGGTTAAATAGCTCCACTGCCTTGTGGAAATCTTCGGGAGAAGAAATGGTTAAGGAGTAAACCCTACACAAATCCGGAGTGGAGCCCCTAAGGCGGATGGACGGCACTGTGCGCTACCTTTCAGCAACTCCTGCAGCCGCGCTGGTACCCAACTGTATTGGTTCATCCTTTCCTTTGGACTCTGCTAGCAAGGCCGAGAGGGGGAACTAGACGTCCGGGCAGCCCTAGTTCTCCACCCATCCCGCCCAGGCTCGTGACGGACTGAGCGCTACTCCATCATCTCCCGAGACAGACGGATGTCGACGACGACGGATACATTTTATAAAACTTTTTTATTGAATTTTTATTATAATTTTCTAACGAGTTTAATTCAACAATGTAAAATGTTAATTAAGTAAAATAAGACAGTTTTGGGTTAAATTTCCTTTCTTTTCCCTAATTAATGGTCAGTGAATGACGGGCAACTCATTATACAGAGGACAGTGTTTGAGGCAGCCGTCCTAGGGAGTAAAATAATTCTTTGAAATGATGCGCTGGATTCGTGAATAAGGATCAACTCTTCGGGGTCGGGGAGAAGCATGTTCTTTTTTATTTAAATTTATGTAGTCCCTTTATGTTCTTACCACTTTTACCTGGTCTCCTATAATATTTTCCCAATGTCTGTGAAAAATTTCTGTACCTACGAAAAATAATATTAAGAACGAACACATATATTTGCTATAGCCAACAGTCATTATCGCTGGATTTTTTTCTATTGAGTTTAAGTTTGTACTACCCGTTCCAGGGATTGAACCCACAATTACAATGCCATTAAATTTACAAATCAATCAGTTCCAGTCCAGGCATAGCAGAAATACGCCTTATTTCGCCTAACATAACTAAGATGACATGGCGGAAGAAATTGGATAATTCCTGAAGCGGTTTATATTTTTTTTATACATTTAAGGTCTGGAGTGAACTTCAGGCCCAATAGACATTCAAAGTATGGAACCTCATAAAGACTTGAATAACTTCTCATGATTTGTGCAAACACTATATCTGATCAGTCATGGTAAAACTGATATTAGATTTGTTCCCCGATAGACTATTGACTCAATGGAAATTCGAATTGTACTAAAAAAAAAAGAGCAAGATGATCTATCACTAGAAATGAACAGTCGAACAAGAAAAATCTCTCTCAGTACATTCGTTCAGTTCAAAATCCTTTGAAGTTTACCCAGATCGAGAGATATTTTAAAAGGCCAGTAAACACAACGATCGAAAAGTTATGATAATAGCAAAGATGGCGTTATTAGTCTGATACTAAATAATGATAACAAAGTCGCCGAGATATTTTCGACTACATCTTTTTTTATCTTTCTTCTGCCTTATAAACTTTAAAATACATTTTAGCATAATGCATATATTCATCCTTCCGCATCGAGCTTTTGAATCCTGGTTCCATCGCTCTTGATATCAAACCACCAAAAGTACATCGCTCTGTCTTTCGTCTCTATCCAGTAAAGATATGACCTGGGATCATAAAAAAAATATTTTTCTTTTTGTTTTTGTATTTTTAATTGGTTTAACACCATACAAGGGATTATTGGGTGTGAAAAAACTAGGAACAGAAACATTAATATGGTTCGGGAAGAGAAAAAGTGTAACACGGAGGACAGTAGATATACATTGCATTTAAATTTCAATTTTATTATTAAAAAAATAAAGTAGATTTGCATTTTATTTTATTATATACTAGCAGCATGGCCCGGCGTTGCCCGTGCTTGATTCAAAAATCGTACGAACTCATACAGCAATCGCTATCACTTGAATTAAAACATTTTTGCCCTTCCTTGCCTTTAAAGGAGTGCCCTTTGCCGTGCTGATGTTGCTACATGCCTTACTTCTTGCCTATCTCACACAGCGAATTTTTTCTAAGCTCTATACTAAACATTAAATCTGTTACGAAAAAAGAACTAAACAAAATGAACACAAAACGACCAGCTTTATAAAAGGACTCGTAAATGGAAAAACTGAACGAAAAAAGAATGTTAACAACAAATACATTTTCACATCCAACCCAGTTCTGCGGAATCAGAATCAACGTTGATTTTAAGCAAGCGAATGAACCAATTGGAGTAAAGTGCCATGCCGATTTAATTTTTTCTCACTTGTGACGAATTCAGCTATCGATTTTTTTGCATGCTAGTTAACATTCGTGTCAGTCAGCTGTTGGCTCTCATGTTGGCCAATAGAATCTTCCTGCCTATTCGTGGCAGCCAGCTATAGGCTCTCACTCTGGCCAGTAGAAAATGGCCGCAAACTACACGAAAACTGCCGTAGAAGGATGAAAAATCGATTTCCCAACTCCCATCGATAGTGGAAATAATCGATTTTTTAATCGGCAAAACCAGTTCCAATTCCCGTTGGGTTTGGTATAGACACTTAAGCACAAATACCATAGGAAAGGGTAAGAATCCACCTCCTTTCCACCAGATATGGGTCAAGTAGTAAAACGTCTATCATTAAACCGTTATTATTTAAAAAACAAGGACATATGGCACAGTGGATAAAGGAGTAGGTTAGATCCAGTGATTGGACCCAAAGACTGTGAGTTCAATACCCGGTTAAGGCAGTGGAGAACTTTCAGAGGGGAATTAACTGATAACTGATATCCATTAAACATGGCACGTGGAACTAGAACAGTCTACCCCAGTGAACGAAATAAAGGGTTAAGTTCGACATTCAAACCACGTGAAGAAGGCCGGAGCGTACAACGGTCGAAACGTTGTAATAAATATGGCGACAAAGATGAGGACAATAGACCGAATAATGTAAATAGTGTACATAATACCTCATCACAGTAATATAGACAGATACATTCAAAACCAATTTTTTTTAAATTTAAAATATTTTCTGGCTTTAAATAAGCACAAAATGATTGATAAGCAGTAGAAAATGAATTAATCAAATTTTAATTATCAGATGTAAAAAAAAAATCGGAATTATAATTATATAGATGTGGTTCAAATTTGATTCAAATAACGTTGTTATTTTGATCTTGTGACAGACAAAGTATAGTATAATAGGTATCTATTTTAGAAGCATTTGTGTAAGCAAGTGTTTCTAGTTACCAGTGTTTTAACAGCTATCTCAATATTTTGGTCTTGTGCCAGACTAGTCAAAATTTACTAAATATTAACTTCTAAAGAGAACTCCCTAATTGTATCCATCTGGTGACAGTGTGTAGATTCTTTATCAAAGAGAAATCAAATTTTACACCTGAACTGATTTTTTGATAAATGTTTTCGCATGATTTCCAAAGTAATGTTTTTATTCCGCAGTATTTTATGTAAGATGGAATATTAAAAAAAATCAAAATAGAATTCGGTCACGTCAAATATCAAGTCTTTTTCTCCATATTTTCACAAGAGAATTCGTTTCAGTTTCTGAACTGTCCGGATCAATTTCATAAACCTTTACAGAAGACGTTTTTTGTTACTAAAGCGGATGTCGAAGAACCGCATTAGGTCATGTGAACTTTTTCTTTCCGTAAAGGAGCATTTTAGATAAAGAAATGTATGTTTTTGCTATAGCAAATGATAAGTAATATTAATATATTATCCCACTGTTTACATAACCCATGATACATTTTTAATATTTATTATCATATCATTGGCTCACATGATTAAATTTATGACTCAAATACGAATCTTGTTAATTATAATACTTCAAAAACTAGAGTGCTACCCTTTGATTATATGAGGAAAAGTTGTTTATTTGCATCTCTATGGCTGATGCTAACCTCCAGGAGAGTAACATATTGCGCCATTTCGATCATATCTTTTCCACTGACAGGAAGTGGAACAATTTGAATAAACCAAGTGTAGGTTTAACGGTAGGGAAGTCGGTTCACTGTGTCGTATTTTCTAAAGTTCCTCTGTACATCAAATATTGCAGTCACATCTGGTTTGTTGCCTTTGCTATATATTTAGATATTATTGTTGAAACAGAAAAAAAGATTTGACATATCATCGGTACTGATCTAGAATCTCGTTTTCAATGATTAATATATATATATATATATATATATATATATATATATATATATATATATATATATATATATATATATATATATATATATAATTCCAGGAAAAGCCAATATTTCTATAATATATTTAATATGCCAAAAGATAAATTGAATAGGAATAAAAGTTGCAAAACTGATGGACTCTAAATCAAATGTACACTTTTTAACAAATGCATGCGTCGTCTGTAATAATCATGGCGGTGGAGATGTTTGACGGGCCGTACTAAATGTATATCGGGCTAGTGTGCGGGAATTGAAGTAGATAACTTAATCGTTCCGGCATCCAAAATTAAGTATAATAAAATGTAAGAAAATGATTACACCACTGAGAAAATTATTTCAAAAATTAAACAGCGTGCCGTATTGGGGAAAACTGAAGAAAGAATTTAATGAAACTGGCTTCAAACGTATACATAATTTCTATCCTAAATCTATTAGAGACAATATATTTAAATTTAACTCACTTCGTGGAGAAATTTATGTACTTTTAAAAGATTTTCTGGATGATTGTTGTTTTCGAATTCTCCCTATGTTGAACCGACACTCGACCGCTCTTGAAACGTATGTGATATTCAAATGACCTTGTTCAGTCTAAAGATTGTTGGACAGGTCTGACCGAGCATTTCAAGGTTCATGTTCGCAGATTCGGCAAGACTCAAGTTAAATCTAATGGTGGCATGTTGCTTGGGATTATCAGTCATCGTAAGGATCGCAGAGCTGTTTTTATACAACGTTACAAAATCGGTGAGGTACGGTCGTGTAATGGATAGCGGCTCGGATTGAGGAATCGGAGAGCCGAGTTTGAAACCTGGTCGGATCCATTACGTTCACTTACGTGCTTGGGAAAGGTATTAATCCTCTTCTTCTGTCCCTGGCTATGGACAAATAGCAGGACAAACTGGGCTCTATAACCTTGGGAGGCAACCGGTCTAGGAGAAGGAAAAACTCTGAATTCAAAACCGGCCTGGAAAAGGTTGGGCTCTGTCAGGCTATCTTGCCCAAGAAACACCACTTCTACTGCTGCCCATACAGGATAACCCCTCAAAAAACAAAAACAAAAACAAAACGCTAATACTTAAACACAAGCTGACTCATAGGCTAACTCACTAGGTTGGATATAATTTACTGTTATCCGTCCTTACAATTTTACATGATATAATCATAATGCGAACAATCCAGTTAGAGATCTATCATATATGGCATGACATAATATTGTGAATGTGCCAGTTTCCTGCTATTTTCCTTTTCCGATCACTCTTTGTTTTTGCCGTACTTGTTCTTCAAATGATTGGCTCAAAATTATAAATACGTTATTACCCTTCTTTATTCTGCATTTGATGTGTCATGTGTGTGTTAAATTCTCTACGCCTTCTTTCCTCATAATTATTGATATTATTTACACCCGAAAATTGTCCTCATCTTTGTTATTATTATGTCAACATCTCACTCGGTATTCGCTTATATGTCTGTCGATAGACAGTTCTCATTCCCGCTGTCCAAGACTGTTCTCCTTTTAGCGCTTTTCACTTATTTCTTTCACTGAATCTGGCATTAAACTCAAAATTAATATGTTCCCAAATTCACGAACCAACGTTTTGTTCATTCAGGATATTGCCGTAATAGTTTTAAAACTTGCCCTACTTATTGTTTGGCCAAATGCGTTCCGTTCTACTGCTGCCTTCATGTAACTCTTGACGCCCACCCTTGTCTACTGTTTGTTTTCTTATCGCTTCTACTGAAAACTTTACGATCAAGCTTGTCTCTCTCCCCGACATAGTGACATTTTGCTTATATTTGTAGCAACATTGTTATTGTATGGTGCGTTAAACAATATTATATTTTCTTTTCTGATTTTAATATATAATCTATTTTGTTAAAATCCGATAATCCGTAATGTCATTTCATATTGTTCTTTTATTTCATTTTTTCTACGAATTATTATTTTTTGCTACATGTTTTATTAAAATGCAAGATGATTGGATAAAGTGATTACATATATATATATATATATATATATATATATATATATATATATATATATATTTGTCATCCACAGACAGACTGTTTCGCTGTTTCACAGCTCATCAGTGTGGCTAGACGTCTGGTTGCCTCTAGCTAGGATCGAAACCCGGCTGAATTTGCGTCAGTCCGAACTTCTACCCGCTAAGCCATCAGCGTACGGTACAGAATGAAGGTGAATTTTAGCGTGTTTATTTTTAGATTCGGATAAACACACAGTGACTGAGAGTGACTCAATTCTGTATACATATATATATATATATATATATATATATATATATATATATATATATGTATGTATATATATATATATATATATATTGTTTACGTGTTTATATATATATATATATATGTATATATATATATATATATATATATATGTGTGTGTGTGTGTGTGTGTGTATATATGTATATATATATATGCAGGTATGCAGAAAAAAAGGAAAGAACACGTTAGGTAAATAATCCGGTGGCCCTTAGTATTTTTGCTTTTATTTTCAAAAAGGCAGTGCTACATACAGAAGTAGAGCTTATATTATAATATGTTTTGTTTTGTTTTATATATACATATATATATATATATATATATATATATATATATATATATATATATATATATATGTATAAAAATTATGAAATGGGCTAAGTCCGACAATTATTTTACTATATTTTCGTATGTACATATGTTATTTTCATAGATACAAATATTTAGGTAAATGTCCTGTTTATAATAAAATGTATAAACAACATTTACAGGCCTGATTGCCCAAAGTAATCTCAAAGAAAATATGTTTCCTCCGATGGGATTCGAACCTATATCCTACACTGAACTGTCATATAGCTTGACGTGCTATACTATTTAGCTACAAATGAAGCTCCTGGTCAGAAGCCCCCCAAAAAAATAACAACAAAAACAAAAACAGTAATTTAACCTTGCTACCCACATATCAAACTTTCGAAGAATTATTAACGGCTGCTATAACCCTGGCCAAGAATTGCTGCACCATCACAGACACGGATATCAGCAGCATTATGGAAGCACCAAAACCGATCCCATATCATGATGGTTCTTTTGGGATCAAAAAAGACAATCCTAACTTCCATATAGCGGTGGGATCGTTCGACACCGTGGAACCTTGTGAACTAGTCAGCATACTACTATTATGGGGGCTCAGGTATACTTTTCATAGTAAGAACACTGGCCTGTACACAGATGACGGAGTTGTACTTCTACGCAGCACTATGCCACAGCAACCGAACCGGCTGATGAAACATTTAATCAAATTCTTTAAGGATGACGGTCTTAATATCATCACAATTACCAATGCCAAGGTCATCAACTTTCTTGATACTACTTTCGATCTATCCAGAGGAGTGCAAAGACCTTATATTCAGAGACTTTATAACCATATTTACATTATTAAAGAATTTAACCACACGCCTAATTGCACAACAATTAAACACTTATTTGACGGCAATAAATACATCTTTGACAAATACAAAACCGAATACAAAACCAAATATGTTAACGCACTAAATAAAAGCAAGAACAATATTAAACTGGAGTACGACTCAAACGCTAGCATGAATAACAATAGTAAACGTAGAAATAGAAAACGCAAAAGAATTTAGTTCAACCCACCTTTTAACAGTAACGTAAGGACCAACATCGGTAGAATCTTTCTTAAATTAGTACACGAAATCTTCAACAAGAACAACGTTAAGATTAGTTATAGCTGCACTCGAAACATTGACCAATACATGGCCCAACATAATAGTGTAACCATAAAAAGTACTTACGCAACAATAATAACAACAGAAGCTATGATGATCAAAAATGCAATTGCCGTAAAGGTTTCGTCTGTCCTATGAATGGTAAATGCATATATAAAGGTGTTATATATAAGGCTTGCATCGGGAACAATGACCAAATTAAATTTTATTTTGGGTCAACTGCAAATAATTTGGCAAAACATTTTTACCAGCAAAAAATGACCCTTAAAACAAAACATACGCAAATGCTAACGCACTCTCTACATTCTACTGGGGTATCAAAACTGATAGCTACACACCTATTGTAAATTGGGAAAAATCAAACTATTTTCTAGGAAGGTGAAAAGATGCAACTTATGTTTACTAGAAAAATACATCCTCAAAAATATTAACAATTTAAATCTGCTTAATAAGGCAAATGAGCTTGTTGTCCAGTTGTACGCACAGCAAAATGGTTCTTCTAAAATATTGCAATCCTTTTCGACTTAATTTACTTTACACCACACAATGATTATCTCCCATTTACCCTACAGCGCCCACTATATGGGTTAACGAACTGCGTCTCATGTTCAAATTTTGAATTTCAATTTTAAAAATTTTTTTTCCCAATGACATCTAACTACATCCCCTTTTTTGCTCCTGGACCCCAGTTTTGGCGTTTGCTATTTTCGCATTGTCTTAATTTTGAACTATGTAGCAGCGTTCCCACCATGACCCCCTTCATATTTTAAAAAACTTCGGACACAAAATATATTTTATTTTGTGTCAGACGAGTTGCGTAACCAACGAAACTTAAGTCACACACCAAACGTAGGTTTATGTATATTTATTAATATATATTTCTTGGCTCTGTCGAACCACATCGAGTACTATTATGTTTATACCTCTTGATAAAATGTTTTAATGATTTATCTGCTTACCTGTGTATAGAAGCCAGTATACGTTTGCATATATATTTAGTTAATTCATTTTCCTAAACCTTTATATATATATATATATATATATATATATATATATATATATATATATATATATATATATATATTATAAATTAATAGATTTAAAATATGGTTTTACCGCTACACAGTGATAACCATGTTTCAGAAATGGAAGCTAAAGCCCCTGAATTTAATTTTGTTATTAAACCAAAGACATTAGTTCCATTTCCTCATCAAGCGAATTTTGGAGTAACTTACTTTTTAAAATTTACGGTTGTTAACGGCACAGGAAAGATTCATAATTTGAGGGTTTCCAAGGTTACCGATAAATCCATTCATCTAGACAAGGGGTGGTTGAGGGTTCAATATCTTACTGTTCTTTCCTTTTTATTTATATATACATACATATATATATATATATATATATATATATATATATATATATATATATATATATAGCACATATGATTTGATTATAGTGGTGAAAATTTTGTGCAGAACCAACCATACTTTTTGAAGGGCCGAATACAGAAACCTGGTGCCACAAGGTTCCCAAACGATCCATATATATATATATGAATGAGAAGTATGCTTTCACAGTCTGTTCCATGCTTAAATGCAATCTTCAAACCATTTGAATTGTGTTTTGGCTCAACTATTTACATGTGCTGGTCAGTGGTGTATTATGGATAGGTCTATTACATTATTCTAACAGCTATTCGGTGGGTGGTAACTGTTATGTTTCTGATATAATAATAATAATAATAATAATAATAATAATAATAATAATAATAATAATAATAATCAACACCAATAAAGAAATCAATAATAACTCTATAAAATAAAATAAACAACTATAACTATAAAATAGCGACGAAATTGCATTCGGATCAAAAATGATTTCTACTCAATAGCTCCATAAGAATTTAAAACATAACCATTGGAATGATAAAATAGACCTACCCATAGTGCACCATTGACCGGCGTATGTAGGTAGTGGAGCCGAAACGAAATGCACATGGCTTGATGATTGCGTTTAGCATGAAAGAAACTGTCGTCCCTGGGTGGTGACTTCGTACAGGAGGACGCCATCTACAGGACGTAATTTAAAAAAAATGAAAATCCCATCATCGTTTCTTAAATGGCATGTTTTCAGGTTTCAATTACTGTGAATTAAATATTTTTCTTCCATCACTCTTGGTTTTATTGGATTATTAAAAAGTTCCCGTTTTTTTGGGTCACCCTATACAACGCAAATACGTTTTGCAACTATTCTGTAACCCTGACATATTTGTGAGAGGCATTAGAGTGGTCCAGAACCTAATATAGAAGCAAACCGCCTACATAAGGATGGAAAATTAATTCAGTAAATATTAAAAAATTAAAAAGGGGCGTAAGACAATGATGTGTCTTCTCGCCAGACTTATTAAAACTATATATCAAGGCGAATTAGATGTCCTACCAGGGTTCATTACTGACGACCATAATCTTAAGAGCATAAATTATGGGGGGTGCATCACATTATTTATAGTGAAGGCAGAACGCAAACTACAAAAAATAGTGAAGTAAAGCGAGAAAAAAACATTAAGGGAATAAAGACAGAATCTATGGTTGTCAGTAAAAAGAACCACCTAAAGTACATATTATATATTTCAGATACCGAAATCACGCGAGTGCAGCAATTTAAATATGTGATAAATATTTTAATAGGGTACAACATGTTTGACAGCGAAATTCGAAAGCGACTTGGGATAGCGAAAGAAGCTTCCAAAAACTAAGCAAAGTATAAAGACACGGGAAAAGTTTTATTAGAAACAAAGAAATAAGCACTGAATTTTTTCTTAATATGCATCCTCCTATGTGGCAGTGCAATATGAACGACAGAAATGTGGTTCTACAGAAGGATGTTGAAAATGCCATGGACTGAACATGTTAGCAACGCAAACTTCTAGAGAAAATGGAAAGAAAAGGGAAATTATACTTAACAATTCAGGAAGTGACTTCAAATGTGCAGGATCCATAATTAGGTAAGATGACTTGAAAAGTCTGACGGTCTGTATTACTATTTACCCATATCTGGGGGGAAAAGAAGGGGATTCATACCTTACCCAAGGGTATTAGCACGTAAGTGAATGTAATGGATTCGACTGGAATTCGAACTCGGCTCTCCAATTCCGCAATCCGAGCCGTTGAAGTAATGGTGGAGTAATGGATAAAGGATGATGTATAAGTTATTTTTTCTTCTCTCTCTCTCTCTTTCTTTCTTTCTTTCTTTCTTTCTTTCTTTCTTTCTGTCTGTCTGTCTGTCTGTCTCTGTCTCTCTCTCGCTATATATATATATATGTACAATAAATATGTACAGTAAATTACAATAATTAAAATAACAAATAATAATACAATAAATTATAATAATAAAAAAAAATAATAATAATAATGAATAATAGATAAATTATATATATATATATATATATATATATACATATATAATACAATAAATATATATACAATACAATCAATTATAATAATACAATAAATTATAATAATTAATGAATAAATGATATATATATATATATATTTATTTTTGTCATCCACAGAAAAGATTGTTTCGCTGTTTCACAACTCATCAGTGTGGCTAGACGTCCGGTTCTCTAGCTAGGATCGAAACCCGACTGAATTTGCGTCAGTCGGAACTTCTCCCACTAAGCCGTCGGCGCATGGCAGGGATGGATGTGAATTTTACCGTGTTTATTTTTAGATTTAGATAAACACACAGTGACTGACAGCGACTCAATTCTGCCGAAGAGTCGTGCAATATTAGCTTAAATAGTCACTGTTTACAAATTCACACCTCAAGCCAAAGACATCAACTGAAATTAATTTTTCAGGGGCCAATATTTTATATATATATATATATATATATATATATATATATATATATATATATATATATATATATATGAAAAGCGTACGTATATAAATAAATATACATGCATACACACATATCGCAGCTCAGGTAAATCGCAGTAATTCTGTGATTTTCAAATTTCTAAAGGACAGTGTGAATTATGGAAACGCAAAGTCTACTGGTAGAAAAAATGTCTCCGGCACTGAGTAGGAGAATAAGACGCATTGTTGTGAAGCCAGTGGACTTTCTTCTAGTCAAATTAACGCAGGCAAAGATGCTGATTGCAATCCAGTAATCATCAGACGATACTTGCGTCAAAAAGGCACGGTAAATAAATAGCGGATTGAGAAGTGGAAGAAAATCCTGTTTTCTGATGAGAAAAAATTCAATGTAGATGGACCTGATGGCTTCCAACGATATTGATATAACAAAAACATGCCTCCTGAAATTTTCTCCACACGCCATAGTGGTGGAGGGTCCCTAATGGTATGGGGTACTTTTTCTTATATACGGACGATGGAGCTCCATGTGGTGCAGGGTCGTTAGACAGTGGCTGGTGATGTTAGCATGCTACAAGAAGCATCGTTGGTGACGGAGGGCCATCGTTTGTGTGGGGATGGATGGTTATTCCAACAGGATAATGCTGCAATCCCCGCAACATGCCGGACCTTGAGAAATATTTAAAATTTTTCCATGAAAAACAGTCTTTAAAAAAAAAATTCAAGTGGTCTTAAATTTTTGATCAGTAGTCTACATACATACGTACATCTCTCTCTCTCTCTTTATATATATATATATATATATATATATATATATATATATATATATATATATTTGTGCGATAATCTCTCTTTTATACATTTTGAAATGGAGACAGTAAGAACTGTTCAAATTCTTTCGGCTATTCTGTCAGCCACCATCAAGATTTCTGTTATCTGTATATGTAATTTTTATAGGAATACAAAGTTTTTAATTTATATATATATATATATATATATATATATATATATATATATATATATATATTTGGTAAGTATATAAAATAATTTTGACATGTTTCACTGATCAGACAGCCTCCTCAGAAAAATGTTTTTTCTTACTATCAAGATCAAATGAACCAGAGAGAAGGCGATTCACGTTAATCAGAAGTTGTTTTTATTTTACTTTAGCTTATATCGTATTTTTAAAAAAATATATACCTAATTTCTACTTTCTATGCTTTTATTTCCATTTATATCAATTTCTTTTAACATTTTTCTTATTCCATATTGTTGCAACATCAGTTTAGTATGAACTGAAGACATACTGAGAATACTGGTCGTCTGTTGATTAATTAACAGCAGGGATTCTCAAATCATGGCACATTCATCGCGTCTTCGTTCAAGTGAATTTTCTAATTTAAAAAAAAAATAAAATGTCATTTTCCAATTCCAAATTATGATCATGAAGACTTTGCTGTCATATTAATCCATTGAGTTTGTTGTTTAAATGTAAGACACTTTTATGTTTGGTTATTAATTTCCCTAAATTCGTTGATGTTTTCGCCATGAATTGTTTCTCTCCGAATTGGTAAATTCCTGCTACTCATGTAAATTTAGTTGGCCATTTTCTTTTTCTTTAAATTTCTAATTATTTTAACCGTGTTTTTGATAATTCTTCTTTTCTTTACTTAAGTTACATTTCTCTTTTTCTTATGAGTTATGTAGTCTTTTTGCAATATTATATGCCTGGTATTCTGTTTTTTTTTTCTTTTTGGCTTGATTAGATCTAATAATTTTAGCTGTAAAATATTGCTTCATTTCCACCTAAATAATACTGTGCATAAGGTTTAGGTGTCATAGTGGGAAGTTCATTAGAGCAATTGCCTTGAAAGCATTTATAGAAAAGGCAGAGGAAATCTACGTTCCGGCGATGGGAAAGGGACAGCAGCCGAGATGCCAGGTCAGAACAAATAACATTGTATAACATGCAATAGAAACGCCACACTGGATATTTCTGGTGTCCTAATTTTTCTTTAAACGAATCCGGATGGATTGTTGAAATACGCAGTTAGCAACTGAATTACATCAAATGCCAACGAACTTTTCAATCTTAAATAAATTGATTAATCCAACTCCAGGAAAAAATCATCAATATTTTGAATAAACACAGTTTTTTCTCTTTCTATAATAGAACATTATTAATTGAAGGACTTCTGTTATACTACATTCAGTGTATATATATATATATATATATATATATATATATATATATATATATATATATATATATATGTATATATATATATATATATATATATATATGTGTGTGTGTGTGTGTGTGTGTGTGTGTGTGTGTGTGTGTGTGTGTGTGTATATGTACATATTTTTATATTTTATAAATAAATGAGAATAGGAAAACAGTAATTGCTGACGCGTTTCGTCCAATGTGGACTTTTTCAAAGCAAAAAACAAAATGCAGTTCGTTTCGTCTCTTGCTTTGAAAAAGTCCACATTGGACGAAACGCGTCAGCAATTATTGTTTTCCTATTGTTATTTACTTATAAAGATTGTCATCTCTAAAAGTTAACTTTGAGAAATTGTCACATATTTTTATATCTATAATATAAAATATGTTCATATATATATATATATATATATATATATATGTAGATATATAGATATATATATATAGATATATATATACATATATATATACATATGAACATATTTTTAGTGGCACACAATCTAAATAGTATTCTTAATACAGGGAACATGCTATTAAGTAAAAAGTCTGATACAAAGTATCATCTTGATTAAAAACAAAACTTTGAAGGTACCTTTCTTCCGATGCTTCTTCAGAATAAAAAAAATCATCGGAATTTAGAAAAACTATTGCAAGGAAAGAAACCGCGATTTTTTTCTTACTTGCTTTCCTGAAAACTACAATCTTCAATTATTTAACAGCAACGTCAATCGCCATTGTCTATATTCTTGAATCTTTGGTTCATCATTTATCCTTTCCCCACTCCCGCCTCTACCCAGTCTTTTCTCTCACTTTCCTTCTCTGTAAAACCTCTTGCGAACTAGTAGCATTCACGCCCTTGCTTGGGTGGAAATGATTGTACATATATATATATATATATATATATATATATATATATATATATATATATATATATATATATATATACACACACGAGTGTAAGTCAAAATTATCAGCACATTCGCCATGACATATTTCAGTTTGTTACACTTGTTTCTGCTAATGCGTGTTCATAGTTGGTTCTCTTTTGGTCACATGATCGAAGTTTGACTTTTATCGCTCCAGGCTTCTTACTGCTGTTACAGTGTATACATGACCGCTCCGATAGCAGTGTACCACACACACACACACACACACACACACACACACACACACATATATATATATATATATATATTTGTATATATACATGCATATATATATATGTATATACATATTTATGTATATATATCTCTCTATACGTATATTGTATGTATGTATATATATATATATATATATATATATATATATATATATATATATATATATATATATATATATGTGTGTGTATGTATTTGTGTGTGTGTTTGTGTGTGTATATATAGTTATGGATCCTCTATTCGATAACGACGAATAAGCTTCACAAGGGAATTGCTAAAGTGGCCAATTACTCGTGCCCTCTCGTGCATATTCTCTCCATCGTACCGACGTTTTGTGCTGTGTATCAACTGTCCGATGATGCTACAATCGCTGGCATTTTGGGGGTCAATAGTAGTCCTCCATCTCCCAGGCTACAAGTAGCTGGTTAGCTTCTTTAAGAAGCTTATCTACTCTATCAGGTCCGGACTGGTTTGTGCTCATAAATGTCCTTCTCCTAGACTGATTGCCAAACAAGGCTATTGAAATCTATCTGTCCTTCAATTTACCCATAGTTGGAGGATCAATGTATTCGTACCTTTACCAAGAGTGTTTGATCGCTATTGAATGTAACAAACCCGACTGAAATTCGAACTTGGTACTCCCATTTCTCATTCCGAGCCGTTATCCATATACGCAACCCACGCATACATGTTGGTATTCCTAGGCGGATATCCATCTAGTTACTGACCAAGCTCAATGTTGCACGTGCTTTATCTATATATGTGTTTATGTGCCCTGGATAAGGGATGGTTAACAGAATGGTATCATTGATATTTCCCTGGCCAAAATGGTTCAGGCGACGTACATGAAAGATGTTTATTCGTGAATTTTGGTTCAAATTCAAGGCTCGGCGAATTTTATTCATTCATGAATTCGGGCTGCATTGGTGTTACAGTTAGAGAGAGAAAAATGGCAGTTATTTCGGGGAGTCGGTTAGAATAATTAGCGTTTTGCGTGTACACGATAAAAAAAAAAATAGACCAATTTCAGAATGCCAGACCAGACTGGAAGATGAGGGTACCTGAAATGTTCTCGAAGCATCTGAAAAAAGGATATTATTTAGTCATTTAGTTAGATTTCCGAAGAATTTTTCAGAATCCTCTGGCACATACAGGGAGATTCTATTAAATGTCTACTATGGTGATATAAAAGCCAGTCGACATTGAGCATGCGCGCGTCACATGATATATATTGACCAATAGGCAAGCAGAGAAAAATCTCTGACAGTTTCAATCTTCAGTTCGCTCTTTACACATATCAAGAACTCGTCAGGAAATATTTTTTAAAATGGTGAAAAATATGTCTACATCAAACAATGCGTAAAAGCGAAATGCGCATGCGTGCGGACTAAAGTGTTCAGTCTTGTATTTTATTTTGTTTTTGTCAATAAATTTTACATGATGAGCACAGGCGTTCTATGTTTCTAGTTACATAATCCTAGTAGGATTATGTAAAAGCCTCACCTCAGATCCAGTGAGGATAAAAGTCAATATTTATTTATTTTCTTTAATCACAGACGGATTTCGTGAGTCCAGGTATTTTTCTTCGTTATATATTCTCGCGGTGTATGGATGAGTTATAGCAAATATAGTATAAGAAATAAGGAATTGTATAGGCTGAGTTATGGTAATTTTATTCATCACCACATGATAATATAAAACCGAAATATTAAGATATGAATTCGAATCATGTTTTTGAATAGCCTCGTCAGATTTACACTCGCATATTGATAGCTTACATGGCGTTCAACTTATTCAGAAATGACTAAACTATCAGCAATATACAATTCTCCTCTTAGATCTCTAACTTAAAATGGGTTCAAATCAACGAAAAAAGATTATTGTTCATCATGTCTCATAGGTTGGCGCTAGAGAATCACAAACATAAAACTTTCCCAAGTTCGAGCAACCACACTAGTCGAGGACTATTAAACAAAGTAATATCTAAAATGGATAAAAACAATGTTAATTTTCCATATTGCCTTTAACAAAAGATTATGAAGGAAACTTTTATCGATACTGGAAAGAGCAATAATAGTTATTCAACTCGAAAACCCCATTTACCTGAGAAACTGTTTTAACCGGAAGATTTAATAAAAGATTTAATAAAGTCTAACCGAACTAAAGTTAACTCTTCGTCTGACAGTTTCAATCTTCAGTTCGCTCTTTACACATATCAAGAACTCGTCAGGAAATATTTTTTAAAATGGTGAAAAATATGTCTACATCAAACAATGCGTAAAAGCGAAATGCGCATGCGTGCGGACTAAAGTCTCATAGATTGGCGCTAGAGAATCACAAACATAAAACTTTCCCAAGTTCGAGCAACCACACTAGTCGAGGACTATTAAACAAAGTAATATCTAAAATGGATAAAAACAATGTTAATTTTCCATATTGCCTTTAACAAAAAATTATGAAGGAAACTTTTATCGATACTGGAAAGAGCAATAATAGTTATTCAACTCGAAAACCCCATTTACCTGAGAAACTGTTTTAACCGGAAGATTTAATAAAAGATTTAATAAAGTCTAACCGAACTAAAGTTAACTCTTCGTTCAATCAATGTCAGATGTCTCCTCAAAAAGAAGCAGGTATTCTTACCATTATTTTTAGAATTAAAAACATTCTTTAATTAAAAATATCATACTTTGTGCCAAGATGAATTTTTTAGCTTCGATATATCTAGAAATTAATATGTATATTGAAGCAATATTTTTCAGTAAAAATGTTTAAATTAATGCGAAAACTGACATTCCCTAGTAAAAGCTTATCAAGACTTAACGCTCTGAAAGAGACACTGAGTTGAAAAAATATTTATTTTGACATCTACCTTTTTTTTTAAATTTATCAATGTTTGGTTCTATAGATAAGTTACTGAAACGTACAGTGATTTTTTTTCTAAACCCGGACTTAAAGATAGGGAATTTTGTTATATAGCAGAAGTTCGATTTCGTATTGAAGATTGCGCATAGATTTTCAACCAAAATTCTACTAGCGTTCATTTTTTGTCGTGTTATCGTCAGATATTTCTATCATCAAAATTCTATCGGAAGACGAATGGAAAAGAAGTAAAAAAAAAAAGATGAAAAAGAAAAGGCAAAAGAAAATGAAAGCGAAAACTAAATTATCAAGAATGATGTGGGAAAAAAAGTTAGCTCAAGTGGTCGTTTCGCCGTTAAGGGCAGCGATAATTCTGTCGAAAAGAAATAAACATCCTTTGTCATTTTTATCTATCAGCAGCCAGAAACACTTTTAAAATATATGCTACTCTGTAATTTGAACACCAACAAAAATTACTTTTTGTCTTAACATTAAACAAAATATGAACAAACAATATAAAATATTGAAATCCAAATATTTATTTTTCTTTATACTTGATTCTTACCCAAAGACTGATGTGCAGGTCTAGATTATATAGAAAAGAAAGCTACGGAGTAGGTTGAACTGAAAGTTGTCAGAATGTTTTCTTCTATTGCAAGAAGCTTATTAGGATTTTCCTAAAATGTTACTCAACTGAAAATAGATTTTATCTTGACATGAGTCTAGAAATCGAAAGTTTTTCACAGACATAGGCACAAGAGTTAATTGCGTTTTCTAAAACATTTCTTTAAACATTTAACCCAAAGTAAGGCAATGCAGCCTCTAAGATGCAATATGAATCTGAATGTGATGAAACAGTATTAGAAAGAGAGAACATGATTGACATTGCATTTAACTTTTTCAATATCAAAATTCACTGAAGAGCAAGAGAATTTCACAAGCGAGATGTGCGAGAGAATGGACCTTTAGCATATAACTCACGGTTGCATCACACCATTTGAACCGTAAAATGATGAAACGTTACCTCCTATCTCGTAATTTATTTAATCATTTCACCCCAGGCAAGGTAGTAATGTCACCAAAACGCGGGGAGGGAGTTAGATGAAGTGAAAGTGAAAGTGAAAGTAAAAATTAATGAGAAGTCTGAGAATGGCGCAGATTGTGCAATAGACAAAAAAAAGGAAAACCTTGTATTTGTAATTATTGATGGTTCTATTTAACATGGAAGTACGAAATCGGTAAGGAGATTCACAAGGATGAAAAAAATAAACTGTGAGAATAGTGACAATTGCATCTCGCTATTTTAACAGTAAAACGTGAGATCTATTCGTCACGTCGCTTACAATCTATAATTTCACAAACTAAAGAGGAAAGCTCAGTAGAACTATTACCATGAAAAAATATATAGAACAGATCAAGGAAGATAGGTTAAAACGGTGGGAAATTGACTGAAGCTGAGCTATCAGGTCAGGAACAATAACATTGAAAGTTCTTACTTGTATTTTACCAAAATCTTTAGCATAAGTACATGCCGAGATGTGACAGAAACAAAGGGCAATACAGCCTTCATTACTCTCAAAATCTTACAGCCGAAATAAAATAATGAAAAATATAAACTTTAGCTTATTTGTTTATATTCTGAGAAGATTGATGCTATTTTTCAAGCGAAGAATTAAGTAAGCGAGAATTGATTGTAAAGTTGAAATATGATATGAAAGCTCTAGTTTATATAGTGGGTATCCGTTTATCTCGCGAAGTAATGGTAGCACCCAGTTTAGTCAAAATTCAGATATTTCCAGGGTGCGAGACTGGACAATGATATATGAAGCCTGTGCGCATAACAGATCACATGCACCACCTCCCAGTCGTCCTGACAAGATCCAAATGAATGCAGAGTTTCATATTTAATTCCGACGTGACTCCAGTAATTACTAGAAGCCTGTTATTGTTGACAGCCAACCACGTTTGCTGTTCAATACAACACTTTCTTTCCATATGATTTTTGTGTTATGTTTTCATAACAAAATTAATATTAACCAAATTGTGTGCGTAGAATTCTCACGATTTACTTATACTTTGATGAAAAATTTGTAACTATTTGTCCTAATTAAATATAGATAATAATTCCTTTTGTCATCTCAAATTTTAACATGAATTTTTTTACATTAAACAGCCGAAAATTTCGAGAAGAGACATATATTTAGTTGAGCAATATATTCTCACCACTTGACACGTTCTCTTCTATATAAATTTCAAGTATCTACATTAAAACATTGACAATAATTTGTCTTGCGGTGTCATATTTTATTATGCAAAATAATAAGTAATATATATATATATATATATTTTGTCATCCACAGACAGACTGTTTCGCTGTTTCACAGCTCATCAGTGTGGCTAGACGTCCAGTTGCCTCTAGCTAGGATCGAAACCCGACTGAATTTGCCTCAGTCGGAACTTCTCCCACTAAGCCATCCGTGCACGGCAGGGATGAAGGTGAATTTTAGCGTGTTTATTTTTAGATTTAGATAAACACACAGTGACTGACAGTGACTCAATTCTGCCGAAGAGTCGTGCAATATTAGCTTAAATAGTCACTGTTTACAAATTCACACCTCGAACCAAAGAGCTCAACCGAAATTAATTTTTCAGGAGCCAAAATTCAAACGTTATACAACCTTGTGCAAATTAATTGAAACTAAACGAATAATTACGTTATTATTTAATTTTCATCGTATTTTTCCAATGAAACATGACCTAATGCACATGTTAATGCTTCGTATGTCCATTCCATGAAGTCGTTCCTTGCAGATTGAGCACAGATCCTCGATTGGATTGAAATCAGGAGAGTTCCCGAGCCAGTCTATACTACTTTGATTTGCTCACTGGTAAAGCTTGCCATTGTGTTTGTAGAGCTTTACCATTTTCGTACCCTTCCTTGGAGTAACGTCCATCGCAGACAATGGCCTTGGAACAACTAATCGACAGTCGAGACAACAGTGCCTGGGCGTGATGAAAATCTGCAATCACGGATGACGCAATATTTGTCAAGGTAAAACAAATTTCACCATACACCCGGAAAGTAGATTCCTATTACTGCACACCAATGCAAATGACATAATCTGAATAAAAAATAGAAATCGTTTACACCCTGTCATTCCAATGGGTCTAAAACAGACCGTAAAATAAAGAAAGGAATCTAAAGCGGTTATTTCAATAAATTTGCACAAGGGTATAGGATGTGTAAACATATGTGATTAACACAGTATTCAGCCCTTCGTGGATGTTGGCAATCATGGCTCTCCACAATTTCCTGTCCTTTGTAGCACTCAATAAATTATGCGTTTTTGTTATCGCTCCTAAAAATTGTTCTTCCATCCATTTACTCAAGCTATCTAGGTAGGTAATGCGTTGTTTTCCTCAACCCTTCTTACCTTCATTAGATCTTGTGAGTGTCACGCTTTCCAAACCTTTTACCCTCATTATTTGTTCTAGAACTTTTAACTGTCTCTTTCTGATATTAAGGATGGGTGTCGATTTTGTTTCCATTTTCTCATCGGTGGTCACATGGCATTATCATAAATCCTTCTCTAGAGTCGTATTTATATTGTTTCAAGTTTCCTCTTCATCTTTGAGGAGATTCTCCATTTTTATTTATTTATTATTTTTATATGTCAATATAGGATCTCTGACACCACATAACCTTTATCAAACTTTAATTTCTTATAAATGTACCTTTGGTATTTCTCTATTTTCACATTACCTGTAGGAGATTCTTTTGTTTCACTGTAATCTTCGTTGAATAAGTTTTCTATTCTCATCACTAGATTATGAGTTGCCTGTAAGATTAATAGCAAAAGAGGCTGGGGGTTATATAATTCATTTCTTGTTTTTCGGCAGGGTTGACACTCCTTAGCATTACAGAAAGTGAAGGAGGATTGTCTTGCATTTATATATTATCTAGCCTAAAGATTCTTCATTATGAACTGCACCATTGTAAAAGGAATCGCTTGTCTAAGAAATTTTAATACTTCTCATAACTTATCTTGATACATCCTCTTCAATTTGAAGTGAGCTATAATTTTATTGCTTTCAATATAAGGTCAAAACATTATTGCCTGACATTGTTATTTTGTTCTGTTCATAGTTGTTTTGTTTTCTATGAATCAGCCATTTTTAACCTCACCATCAGCTCCATACATTGTAGTTCTATAGACATCACTGAAATTATCTTTAAGTATTTCCTCTTCATGTGCTACTTTGAACGGCTCGCTTCCTGATATTTACTATTTGCTTTCTGGTCTTTATACAATATTCTTAAAATGCTGCCTTTTCACAACATATTCTCATAATTACTTTCATTATTTACATTATTCGAACTGTTATCCTCGTCTTTATTGTCATATTCACAACGTTTCGGCCGTTGATTAAAGAATCAGCACATATGCTAGGCCACAAAAATCTCCTGAGCCGACCAAGCATAGAAATGAATACAATATGGGAACCAGTAATACAAAGAAAATTATAATATGAGCTCTGGGAAAAAATGAATTAATAATAACAAAAATTACAATATGAGCACTGGTAAAAAATGAAGGCTGAGACAATAGGCTTATAAGTCCCCAAAATTAATTTATAGTTGACATGGCTCAGTGGATAAAGACGTTGGTTAGATCCAGTGACTAGAACAAAAGAGTTGTGAGTTCAATACCAGACCACAACACTGGAGAGCTAATTACAGGAAAAGAGGCATGGCACGTGGAACTAGAAACATCTACCACGTTGGACGAAATAAAGGGTTCAGTTCAAAATTCCAAACACCTGCAGAGGGGCGTAGCGTAAAACTACAGAAAACGTTGTGAATATGGCAATAAAGATTAACAGTCTGAATAATGTAAATAATGCACGTAATCCTAATACCTCATCTCAGAGATATAGAGGCCGGAACATTGTGAATATGGGATTGAAGATGAGGATAACAGTTCGAATAATGTAATTAATGCAAGTAATCATAATACCTCATCTCAGAGATATAGAGGCCGGAACATTGTGAATATGGCAATATAGATGAGGATAACAGTTCGAATAATGTAAATAATGCAAGTAATCATAATACCTCATCTCAGAGATATGTCCAGATATATTCTTATAATATTTTCCTTTTATAGCTTATTACTTTTTTTAATTTTTCAAAATCACTCTTATGACTTTCTTAAAACCCACCAATTTTAGTTTTTGCCAATGTCTTACGTATCAGTAAAGCATAGTTCAAAATTTATGGAACATAATGAAAAAGCGGGCTCGGAAATTTGAATACTCATAAGGCATATTGTTGTGGACCCGGAATAGGTCCGAAAGTAAACTCGAAGTCAGTAATTCAGTGAAAACGTATTATTAACAAAATGAACGAATACAGGAGTGTTGCATATCCGACTGACGTCTAAGTACAGTAGTCAACTCGTCAGCTGTCTGCAGTCCTTTTGCGATGCATAATATAATCATAAGACGAGTCTGTTTCGTCCATGAAGATAGGTCCCAATAACACCCACCTTTCCAAGCCTTTACCTCCGCAGGAGTCTCAATATCGTCTCCTTTTTGTATTGATGACGAGAGGGTCCGTGAACTTCCGCTTTCTTTTAGATCATCGCAGTTCCGGAGCTGCTTTGGGTATTTGAATGTCGAAGGTGTCGTAGATGGTATCCATCACCTCTTCTTCCTGGGGAGTACTGCTACAGTCATTCAACAGTCGTTTCCTGATTTGATTCAGGTGACTCTTATGAGAGAAACGAGGGCCTTGGATTATGTAGACCATATTTCCAATCCTCATATCTATAATACCATGTTCCCTGAAAGATGTATTATTTTTAAACATCTTAAAAAATACTTTTTCTCCTGGGCTGTACTTTTTCTTTGGTACAATAGAGTTCGGACCTTGTTTTGTTTGTTTGGGAAGCAATTTATCGAAAGGGGATCTTACTATGCGCGCAAAGGTTATTTCTGCCGGAGATAGTGAAGCTGGCGCGTTAACATTTGGTGCAATCCTGTACACTTGTAAAAACTGGTGCATGGCCTTTTCCTTTGGGGTGACGCAAGCTTTTTTCAGGGCTCTTTTTAGGGTGTCAACAAAACGTTCTTCTTGACCATTCGACCTCGGGTGATATGGGAGGGTCGTAATGTGTCTTATCTGAAAAATCTCGCAGAACTCTTTAAAATCGGTCGAAGTAAATTGAGTTCCGTTGTCACTAACCAAGCAATCTACTACCCCAAAACGAGCGAATAGTTCGTGAAGGTAGCTTATTGTTGCTTCCGTAGTGGGATTTTTGCATCGGAACACTTCCGGCCATTTTGAATAACTATCTACTACGATTAGATAGTAGAATCCCTCTAGCGGTCCCGTAAAGTCTACGTGGATCCTTGACCAAGGTCGGTCCGTCTTTGGTCACGGTTTATGTGTGATAGGTGGTGCTTTTGCCGCCAATGCACAGCCCTTACACGTGTTGACCGTATTTTCGATGTCTTGGTCCATTTTAGGCCAGTATGCGTAGCTGCGCATTAGACTTTTCATTCTATTTTTCCCCGGATGCCCAATATGAAAATCCTTCAGGATTCTTTTCTGTAGATTTTTTGGAATGACGACTCTCTCGTTGTATAGGAGTACCTCGTCACATAGGGAAAAACTGTCTGAAATGTGTTGGTCCTTTTCTGAATTTTTTTTCTTTGTTGTGCTAATGAATTCATCATTGCGGGCTTCATTCTTTATTTCTTGTAGCGTCACAGGAAGTTCTCTTATAGTGCTACACAATAAAGTTTTTATTTCCCCCTCCGTTCGTAGTGAAGCGATCACAGCATCTTCTAGGCGTTCCCTACGTCTTGGAACCAGTCTGGAAAGTCCGTCAGCGTGACAGATTATTTTCGAGGGGAGGTATTCCAACTTGAAGTTGTAACTTAGGAGAATTGTCCCCTACCTCAGCAGTCTATTTGCCGTATAACCGGGTAACCCTTTTTTTGACCCGAAAATACTAAGTAGCGGTTTATGGTCCGTTTGTAGTGTGGAAAATCTTCCGTGTATGTAACGGTGAAAATTTGTGACTGCATAAATAATCGCTAATTCCTCTTTCTCTAATTGGGAATAGTTTTTTTCCACTGGGAGCAGGGCCCTTGATGCGTGAGCGATGGGCTTTTGTGTTCCATCTGGCATATTATGAAGGATACACGCTCCTATTCCATGCGAGCTTGCGTCTCTACCAACTACGATCTCGAGGTTAGGGTCGTAGTGCGTCAGGAATAAATCCGATGTTATGATTTTGATAGTTTTCTCGAATGCCTGCTGGCATTCGGGTGTCCATTCCCAAACCTTATCTTTCCTTAAAAGTTCGTTCAGCGGGGCGCGGAGGTTATGCATATTTGGATAAACGCTTTATAGTAATTCGCTAACCCCAAAAAACTCTGTAGCTCTGTGACGTTTTCAGGAGCCAGCATTTTCTTAATTGCAATGGCCCTTTTTGGGTCCAGTCTCCTACCGTCTTTGTCTATGATGTGACCCAAATATTTAATTTCTTTCATGAAGAAGTCACATTTGCTTTCCTTTATTTTGAAGCCATAATCTTGTATTCGTGAAAATACTTTGTTGATGTGTTCCCAGTGTTGTTCCAAGCTTTTACTGTTTATTAGAATGTCGTCTAGGTAAGCCGTTGAAAAATCAAGTCCACCCAGCATGGTGTCCATAACCTGCTGAAAAATGGCTGGTGCGACTTTGACTCCAAATGCAAGCCCTTCAAATTTGTATAAACCTCTATGTGTATTTATACATAGTAATTTTGAGCTTTCTTCCTCAACGGGTATCTGGAGATAAGCTTCGCTGAGATCGATTTTTGAAAAGTCTTGCCTCCATTAAGTTTCGTAAAAACTTCTTCCGGACTTGGAAGTGGGTAGTGATAATCTTCTAGTGCTGCGTTTAGTCCAGTAGAAAAATCTGCGTACACGCGGATTTCCTTAGACTTCTTTTTCAAATTCACTACTGGTGCTGCCCACTGGCTATATTCCACTTTAGATAAAATGCCAGTCTCTACAAGTCTGTCTAATTCCTTGTCTATTTCCTCTAAACGAGGCAAAAGGCACATTCCTTTTTTTCTTAAATATTGGTGGAGTGTTCTCTTTTAACTCAAATTTTGCTGACATCTTTTTGCACCTACCAAGTCCAGCCGAAAAGACCTCGGGGAATGTTTCTTTTAATTTATTTTTTAGTTTATCTGACTTGGTCGTCAGATTTTCTATTTTCCGACAAAAAGTATTTACTGGCAAATCCCATAGATTGAACTCCTGCATCCAATCTGTGCCAAATAGATTGTCTGTGTTTTTTAACACGAACATTTTTAATTTTTTGTTTTTTTCCATTAAGTAACGTTTGCGATAATTTCTCCTTCAAACATAATTTTTTTTACTGGTCACCGACCTAGCTATTTTGTCTGATTTTAGCATGGTTGGTTTATTTAATCTTTTCCAAGTATGTAGGTTGATTAGACCCGGAGTCTAACTGTAAACTGACATTTTTATTCAGTATTTCTACCTGCACATACTTTCTTATATATTTTGACGTCCAGTTCGTCTTTTTTTTTGTGGTTCTAATCCGGTTTTTCTCCTTTATTTGCTCTGCAATGTGAGCTCTTGTGCCCAACTTTTATTACAAGTTAGACAGGTTTTAAACCTATATTGGCAATCTTTAAACAAATGAAGTGCTCCACAACGGTAACATGGACTAGGAGTTAATTTTTTCGGTTTTTGATTGAGTTGACTTTTTTTCTTAGGAGAGTGAAAATAATCTTTTTTGGTTTGACTTGTTTTTGAAGGGGAGGAAAAATATTGTTTCCGATGTATATTTCTTATGTGTGTAACGCCTAACTCTTCAATGTCTCTAGAATCATTTCTTATACTTATATATTTTTGGCAGCCTTCGGCTATATTTTGTAAGGTTAAATTTGGTTCTCCCTCTAACCAGGTTAGGACTCTCCTTCTAATTTCTGCATCTTTCGACGATACAAGACCTTGTAGGAATATTAGACATTTTAAATTGTCTGCGGTAAGTTCGGCTAATTTAAAATCGTCACAATGTTTGTTAACTACCGATGCGAACGTCGAGTAGTCTTCGCTGTCTTTCTTGGTTAGGTTTAAGCATTTCCACCTTTTGTGAAATTAGGACGTCTTGGGGCTGAATAATTCTGTAAGAAGATTTATCGCTTCAATGAAAGTTAAATCACTAGTTTTTCGAGGTAGTATGTAGTCCACGAATTTGCTATGTTCAGTAGTCCCTAATTTCCGGAGCAGTAGGCGTAGCTTTTTAGCGTCTGACCATTTTCCACAATCTATTTCTAATAGATCCTCATACCTTCTGAAATATAACGCGAAGGTTTTAAAAATGCTTTCAGTTTATTGATTATTCTGTAATCTTTATTCAATCTTTTCGAATGTGAAGGCCATTCTCTCATTCCTCCTCTTTTTCCATCTTTCTCTCTCTCTCTCTCTCTCTCAATCACTTCCTTCTTTATTTTCTCTCTCACTACAATATTTACCCTTCTCTGCATAATTTCGTGTTCTTTCCATCTTTATCTTTCCATCCAAATTCTCTCCCTAGTTTTTTCTTCCCATAGTTTAGTTTACTCGAATCATACGAGAAGACTTTGGTCGGCCGATATTCCTACGTTCTTAACTTGCCAACACGACCGACACCTATAAACAAACCTCCTGCAATTCGTGTAAGATAAAACTTCATAATTATTTACTAGCGAATAGGATGCCAATTGTTTAGTTTAATATCCAGGATATATTGAATATAAACTATAAAACGCGGCGCAACTCTAAATTTTTGTTGATATATATATATATATATATATATATATAGAATGCCGTTGCAAAATTAATTAACTATTAAATAGCGCACAGTGGAATAATGGATAATGGCTTGGATTGAGGAGTCAGATAGCCGAGTTCGAATTCCAATCGAATCCATTACACTGACTCACGTGCTAAAACCCTTGGGAAAGTTATGAATACTCTTCTACTTCCCCCTCCTTGCTATGGGTAAATAGTAGGACAGACCGAGTTGTATAGACTTGGATGGCAACTGGTCTACCGCTGAAAGAAATGGCAACCTATTGCAGGAAAAAAATTGCCGCGTCAGTCACGTTTCGAAAGATACATGATCGCCTAAGCGTGTATCACGCATGGCATCTAACTGAATTAACTGGCGGGTATAATCAATTGGGATTTCATCGGCGGTACACAAATTATATCAATTAATCATTTCAATTGTTTCCAATTATATGCGAATCATTCATCCAATCTTATGGTCGGATCATTCCATAATTTTACAATATCTTGGTTCTCGTTTCCTGATACATCTTTCCTATCATATATGGCAATGGACAAATAATTCAGTCAAGTGTCATACGTGATATACGCTTGGATAATCACGTCTCTTTCGATTAATAACTGATTAGGAAGTAGATTTTTCCACTGTAGATTGCGGTTTCTCTCTGCGGTAAACAGCTTGCCAATCAAAGCTACAGGCACCAGTCTGTTCTGCTATTCAACCTCTAGCTTATAAGGGGGAGAGAAGAGACGGATTCACACCTTTCCTAAAGGTATTTGCGAGTAAATAAATGTAACAAACCCGACTGGAATTCGACCTTGTCTCTATCGATTTGTCATTCCGAGCTGTCGTAATAACCTGTTGAATTAAATTTGTATATTATCTGTCGATATTTCAAAGATGAGGTATTATGTACACTATTTACATCATTCGGGCTATTGTCCTCATCTTTGTTGCTATATTTATTACAACGTTTCGGCCTTTCAGTATCTGTCTATATTTCTGAGATGGGGTATTATGTACACTATTTACATTATTCGGACTATTGTCCTCGTCTTTGTCGCCATATTTATTACAACGTTTCGGCCCTTCAGTCTCTCTCTATATTTCTGAGATGAGGTATTATGTACACTATTTACATCATTCGGACTATTATCCTCATCTTTGTTGCTATATTTATTACAACGTTTCGGCACTTCAGTATCTGTCTATATTTATGAGATGAGGTGTTATGTACATTATTTACATTATTCAGACTATTGTCCTCATCTTTGACGCCATATTTATTACATCGTTTCGGCCCTTCAGTGTATGTGTATATTTCTGAGATGAGGTATTTTGTACCCTATTTACATTATTCGGAATATCATTCTCATCTTTGTCTTCATATTTATTATAACATTTAGGCCTTTCAGTATCTGTCTATATTTCTGAGATGAGGTATTATATACACTATTTACATTATTCGGACTATTGTCCTCATCTTTGTCGCCATATTTATTACAACGTTTCGGACCTTCAGTTTCTGTCTCTATATCTGAGATGAAGTATTATGTACAGTATATACATTATTCAGTCTATTTTTCTCATCTTCGCAATATTTATTACAACGTTTCGTCCGTTGTACGCTCCGGCCTTCTTTATCTAACTGTTCTAGTTCGACGTACCAGGTTTAATGGATGTCAGTTATCAGTTATCTCCTGTTAATTCCTCTCTCCAAGTTCTCCACTGCCTTACCCGGGTATTGAACTCACACTCATTGGGTCCTGTCACTGGATCTAACTAACGCCTTTATCCACTGTGCCACGTGTCCTTTTTTATAATACGATGAACAACCATTGAGTTGCATATGGTACATTTATCATATTGCCGGTAACTGTACCAACATCTTTTGGTTATTTCTGATTTGACTGTGAAGTTTGTGAAAAATAGTAGAATAATTCAGAACCTATTCTGGCAACAAATATATGGATTGAAAATGACTTAAATAGTTAACTAAAAATACAAAGTAGTGTAAGAAAAGACTGTGTCTTCTTATATGGCTTATTAAAAAAATGTGGGGTGGTTATGAGATAATTAGAGATCCTACTATGATCAATTATTGGCGGACACAGTATAAAAAATCATGTTATGCAGATGAAAAATGTTGATAGAAGACAAGGAAATACAACTATAAAAACTCCCACAGAAGGTAGTGAAGAAAAGCGAGAGGAAGAGAAATATCAACTGCAAGAAAACAACGCATTGTTGTTAGGGAAAATGAAAACACTAACATGCGATTAACAATTTGGGAACATCAAAATAAAAGAAGTGAAAAAGTGGAAACATCTTGGAAGAATTTTAAATGAATAAGCATAACGCTTTTACAGCAATGCATATATATATATATATATATATATATATATATATATATATATATATATATATATATATACATATATATATATATATATATATATATATATATATATATATATATATATATATATATATATTGCTGTAAAAGCGTTATGCTCATTCATATATATATATATATATATATATATATATATATATATATATATTCTTCTCATGAAAACCGACAAATATATTTGCCGGTTCAAGGCCCAACGGAGAACCCATGGCAACACCATCAATCTGCCGATACATAATGCTTTCAAAGGTAAATTCAACCGCTGAAGGGCCAAATTTCTCATGAATATCTGGATAAGAGAAAGAGTTCCGATAAAGAAAATCAGTTTTTAATTATGCTAAATAATATTCAACTTTACGTTTTCACCGCAATACTCAAGTTCTGTACAATTAAGAATGTTTTTAAATTTATAAATATACTTCATACTTATTATTTACATTTATTATTTATCGTTCACGGTTGTTTCACTGACGGAAAGTCGATAAAATCTCAAATCTAAATTGTTTTTCATTTAAAATACTTAAATTACTTTAAATACAGAGTCAGAAAAATGACTTCAAGCAGCAGGACATTTAGTCTTATATTATTTTATTGTTACCCAGGGGCGGTTCTTCGACAGAAAGTGTAATTAACTCTCGTAACATAGATATCAATTTTTATTTCATCAAGATTCTGTGTATAAGTACGTTTGCGTATCTGCATTTATATTTTAATTAAACGACAGACTTGAAATATTACAAAACAAATTTAAATAATCAGTCGATTTTATTATTGCTCAGTCAAGGATAGATGTTGTACAGGCGAATGTATTATTTCTCATTACAAACAAATCCAGATTGTGCGCTCGGTGTCTGCGCAAGTGTGTATGTTAAATGACGCAATCATAGCCAAGTCACACACAAAACAATACCAAGTTTAATCAGGGGTCAGAAGTCGTGGATCACACCATGAGGAGACCTTTGCCTTGTCGCCTTTATTAAGCAGAATATTCTCAAATCTCACACTGGATGATATACTGATAGCACATGAGTATTTGATTTATAGTCAGTCTCCTGTCATACATCACCGTGTGATAAACATAATCAATGTTTTCCTAAGTTGGGAGGGGGCAGACGTCCATAAACTTGGGTCTCCTTAAAGACTCTCCTTTCCCTTTCTAAATACCGCTGAGCACGATTGCAATGTTGATAAACCTGGAGCATCAACTCCAAATCTGGTAACCATGTCAGTATGAATTTCCTTGGGCACATCGCCTTTGTTCTGCAGGGACTTGGTAACAATCCGATACAAAATTTTGTCAATTTTAAAGCGTAATTACTTTGGTAATTGGTAATTACCTAGGAAATCTTCAGTCAGTCAGACGTTAGTTTACCTTTAAAGAAACAAGGCAGTTATTAATACAACGTGTTGAAATTAATTCTTGCAAAATTTCACAGCTCTAGCATCAGTCCTTCGTATTCAGACTCTGAACTCACTCCCGTAAACATGTAAGGAATCCCTCGATTAGTGTGGCTAGTGTGTACATTATAAGATATGCACTAATCGAAAACAAAAAAAGATGATGAAATTTGTGATTCAATTTTTAGTTTCAATCACAATTAATTTCTAATTTGCGTACTTTTTAATTAAAATATAGGTACATATAAAAAGATAAAATAAAATGCTATGAATTAATATTTAATAATCTGATTTTTATTAAACCTTATTTAGAGTGCTTTGTCACATGGTATTCTTCTGTTTTTCTCATAATTAGCTTGGAAATAAAACTTTTATTGATGTTATTCCAAATACCTATAATTTCTTCTTTTAATTCATCGATATTTTCAAAGACACTGACTCACATTTTTTTCAATAAATTCCATATATTTTCAAGTGGCATCAAATCGGGTGACTGTGGCGCACAGTCTAATAGCTTTAATTTAATTAAAAAAAAAAAACTTATATAATGTATATTATATATATTTTGGAAATTTTCCAACCATATCATAATCATTAGTATTTTGACGGGAATTCGTTTTACAATATTTTCATAGTAAATGCATACATCTTTTATATTTCGATATGTTTTAATAAATGTAAAATTCTGTATTTAATAAAATTGTCCATTTTTTAAACAAAAAACCAAAAATTTCCTTTTAAGATCTTCAAAATAAAAATGAAACAAAAATCATTATATTCAAAAAATTTAAAGGAGAGAAATATTCAAATATGTATTTTTATTGTCGGCTTTTATTATAAAATTTATCTATTTATAACAGTCCATTTTTTAACACGGCTCTAACTTCTTCAATAACAGAAGAGTTACGCATTTCCCATTTTTAAATTTTAGAAAAATTTTAATTAATTGGTAACTATAAAAACGTCAATTTTAATTACTATGATTAAATAGAAAATGTCTTTAGCGTATTAATGGAATATTACGCATACAGGAATCGAATTTTAGCGCACTAATCGAATGCGCATTAATCAAGAGATTCTTGTATTGTAATTATTTCAGTTTTTTCTGTATATACCAAAACATAAAATAAAATAATTACAATTAACACTTGTTTGGTTTGGTTTGGTTTGTTTTACGGTATATCAACCTCAATGGGTGATTTAATACCGACAAGATTTTTATTACTGTCTATTACTTTTCGAAAAAGTATCTCTGATAATAATATTTAGTTGAGCCGTCAACCTACGACAATGAATATGCAGTTGAAGATTGGATATAAAACTTAGATTCGAACTTACACATTTGGAAATGCTTAAGTTGTTTGGGTTTGGTTTGTTTTACGGTATATCAACCTCAATGGGTTATTTAATACCGACAATATTTTTATTGCTGGTAAGATCTTTTCAAAAAGTATATCTGGTAATATTTAGCAGAGCCGTCAGCCTACGACAATGAATATGCAGCTGAGGATTGGAAATAAAGCTTAGAATGGAACTTCCACATTTGGAAATGCTTCAGTTGTTTTGGTTTGGTTTGTTTTACGGTATATCAACCTCAATGGGTTATTTAATACCGACAAGATTTTTATTGCTGGTAAGATCTTTTCAAAAAGTATTTCTGGTAATATTTAGCAGAGCCGTCATCCTACGACAATGAATCTGCAGCTGAGGATTGGAAATAAAGCTTAGATTCGAACTTACACATTTGGCAATGCTTCAGTTGTTTGGGTTTGGTTTGTTTTACGGTATATCAACCTCTATGGGTTATTTAATACCGACAAGATTTTTATTGCTGGTAAGATCTTTTCAAAAAGTATTTCTGGTAATATTTAGCAGAGCCGTCATCCTACGACAATGAATCTGCAGCTGAGGATTGGAAATAAAGCTTAGATTCGAACTTACACATTTGGCAATGCTTCACTTGTTTTGGTTTGGTTTGTTTTACGGTATATCAACCTCTATGGGTTATTTAATACCGACAAGATTTTTATTGCTGGTAAGATCTTTTCAAAAAGTATTTCTGGTAATATTTAGCAGAGCCGTCAGCCTACGACAATGAATATGCAGCTGAGGATTGGAAATAAAGCTTAGATTCGAACTTACACATTTGGCAATGCTTCACTTGTTTTGGTTTGGTTTGTTTTACGGTATATCAACCTCTATGGGTTATTTAATACCGACAAGATTTTTATTGCTGGTAAGATCTTTTCAAAAAGTATTTCTGGTAATATTTAGCAGAGCCGTCAGCCTACGACAATGAATATGCAGCTGAGGATTGGAAATAAAGCTTAGATTCGAACTTACACATTTGGCAATGCTTCAGTTGTTTGGGTTTGGTTTGTTTTACGGTATATCAACCTCAATGGGTTATTTAATACCGACAAGATTTTTATTGCTGGTAAGATCTTTTCAAAAAGTATTTCTGGTAATATTTAGCAGAGCCGTCATCCTACGACAATGAATCTGCAGCTGAGGATTGGAAATAAAGCTTAGATTCGAACTTACACATTTGGCAATGCTTCACTTGTTTTGGTTTGGTTTGTTTTACGGTATATCAACCTCAATGGCTTATTTAATGCCGACATGATTTTTATTGCTGCTTATATTTTTTATTAAAAAATGCGTCGCTGGTAACATGAGGGCTCATTTCAGTGATTCTCTCTTCAATGTGACTTCTCTTCTGCGTCAGTCAAAGACTAGGTTCTCCAAGAGGGATATCTTTGGAAGATTAGGGGATTTATTTCTACAGCTGATCGAACCTTTGCTGGTTATTTAACGCCAGAAAACATTTTTACATTGTTAGAATTTGGGGGTGGGAGTGGAAGAAGATAATAATCATTCACTCTTACTAATTAAACCATAGCTAGGGATGCGGAGGTGGATTCATACCTTTGTCGTAACTGAGTCTAACGAACCCAACGGGAATTGGAACTCTGATAAACAATTTCATTACTCTTGAATTTCCTTTTGGAGGTCTAATTAGCGGAAAACTAGCTGAAATTGGTTCTCATCAGTCAAATATTTCTTCATCATGCATTACACATCAGAAAATAATGATGGGTTAGACATGTTATTTTACATACATGTTAATTTATATAATCCTGAATATAATTTACATATTTATCACGTAACAATAGCTACCATTCACACCCCATAATGGAAGACTGGTCGCATAAGTATATATATATATATATATATATATATATATATATATATATATATATATATATATATATATATATATGTATGTATATATATATATATATATATATATATATATATATATGTATGCGTGTGTGTACAAAAAATCGTATTCATTATGATGAAGCCTCGCTTCCAGTAAGCTTTACACATGATGTCACCCTAGACTACTTCAAACTTTCATGTGTACAAAGATATAGACAAAAACATTCTGCTAATCACATAAACACCACATCATTTCTTGAAAATGACTGAGATATTCAAAAGTAATTAAAAAAAGACCAATATAACAGGAATCTCGGATATTTTATCGAAAATTTTGACGGCAGTAATCAATACTTTATTCCAAAACTGGAAATATACAATAAAACAGATCTTGTCGCTTCGTTTTTTAATCAAACTCGTTTGAAAGAATAATTTGCTTGCTGTCTGAATATGTTTTGTATATATATATATATATATATATATATATATATATATATATATATATATATATATATATATATATATATATATATATATGTTTAAAGACATTTATATATATTATGTTTAACGTTCTTTTTATAGATACAAGTATTTAAGCAAATGCTCTGTTTTATAATAAACAGTATTAAATAACATTTACCGGCCTGAATGTCCGAGAAATTTTCATAGAAAATTTTCGCTCTCCGACAGGAATCGAACCTGTATCCTATACGGAACCATCATTTCGCGTGATGTGCCTTAACCTTTCGGCCACAGAGCAGCGTCTGGTCAGCAAGGTCGATTTTACTATCTTTAAAATATCAGGCCGGTAAATGTTATTTAATACTGTTTATTATAAAACAGAGCATTTGCTTAAATACTTGTATCTATAAAAAGAACGTTAAACATAATATAAATGTCTTTAAATAAATTGTCGGACTATGTCCAATTCAAAAATATATATATATATATGTATATATGGTGCGAAATAATTAAAATACTGCTTTGGTTTCCTTTTTCACCATCCGGTCAGTTTTAGATCCACTGGAGTGACAGGGTGTCATCTATTTCTATTTTGTTTCATTAGCTCATTTGCAGTGATATGCAGCAAAATGAATCTATTTTCGGTGTGTATGATGAAATTTGTTTGGTCTTGAAAACATGCGTCATCCGTGATTGCATCAGATTTTTATCACGCCCAGACACAAGTAACGTCCATCACAGACAACGGCCGTAGGACAACTACGGCCATTGTTTGCGATGGACGTTACTCCAAGGAAGCGTACGAAAAATGTAATGTAACACAAACACATTGGCAATCCTTACCAGTGAGCAAATCAAAGTACTATGACTGCTCCGGAAACTCTTCTGATTTAAATCCAATCGAGAATCTGTGGTCAATCTGCAAGGAACGAATTAGTGGAATGGACATACGAAATACTAACATGTGCAGTTGGTCATGTTTCATTGGAAAAATACGAAGAAAATTAAATAATTACGGAATTATACATTTTGTTTCAGTTAATTTGCACAAGGGAGTATAAAGTTTGAATATATATATATATATATATATATATATATATATATATATATATATATATATAATAAAAAGACTTAAACACTAATATTCCATGGTCATAATTTATTCCATTGGAATCGTAAGAACGACCCAATTCATCAGACCTACAGATTCAGATGAAAACGGAAAAACGACTCCGGGAGAAATCGGTGAGAGTATGTGTGATAGTGTGGGGGGACCCGTGATCTATATAGAGGGGTAACAGACGAGAGAGACGGGGCAGGCTTTAGCCGGAGAGGGCACTAAAATTTAACTGAGGGAAGATTTAAAAAGGGATTTCAGTGATAAAAGGGTGCGTTTTTCAAAGATATACCGGAAGAGTGTACATTTCTTGGTGACACTCACACTCCTTAGGCGATACAATCTTATGCTCCCGCCCAGACCCCTACATGATATCCTCTTGGAATTATTTTTATACACATATGTGTATGTGCATATATAATTGCATATGTATGTGTATCTTCACCACTAATATTGTCTATATATATATATATATATATATATATATATATATATATATATTGGCTCCTGAAAAATTAATTTCGGTTGAGCTCTTTGGTTTGAGATGTGAGTTTGTAAACAGCGACTATTTAAGCTAATATTGCACGACTCTTCTGCAGAATTGAGTCACTGTCAGTCACTGTGTGTTTATCTAAATCTAAAAATAAACACGCTAAAAATTCTCCTTCATCCCTGCAGTGCGCCGACGGCTTAGTGGTAGAAGTTCCGACTGACGAAAATTCAGTCTGGTTTCGATCCAAGCTAGAGGCAACCGGACGTCTAGCCACACTGATGAGCTGTGAAAATGCGAAACAGTCTGTCTGTGGATGACAAATATATATATAATACTTTTTATTTTGTGTAATAAAACATGACACCGCAAGATATTATCAATATTTTAATATAGATAGTTGAAACTTACACAGAAGAGAACGTGTCAAGATTAGTGGAGAGAATATATTTCTCAGCTAAATATAAGAAAATACACGAAATGTTATTAATTAATATCGGATATTCAATGTGAAAAAATTCATATTAAAATTTGAGATGACAATACGAATTATTATCTATATTTAATAAGAACATATAGTTCCAAATTTTTCATCAAAATATAAGTAAATCTATGCACATCTTTTGGTTAATATTAAATTTATTACGCAAACATACCACGAAAATTCTATGGAAAGAAAGTGTTGTCTTGAGCCTCGAAGAACAACAATAACAGCCTTCTAGTAATTTCTGGAGCCACGTAAGCCCAAATTAATTTTCACAGGGGTATATATATGTATGTATATATATATATATATATATATATATATATATATATATATATATATATATATGAAAATCCTTGTGAAAATCATAAACACAACTATACTTAAACATGAAAACAATAAACAAAAACTAAAAGTTCTTGAAGCTATATATATAAAATATTTGAAACCTAACCTGAACAAAATAAAATCTCCACAAATATTCTAAATGCCTATAAGTGTTTACAGAAGACATTGGTTTATACCAACGGCTTCCCATACTTAATACGTCTTGTTTTCACTCTCGCGTGGTCATGTGTGTCGTCATGAGCTGCGGTGCGATTTTTGCATCCAGCGTTTTGTATGCACGAGTTTGTGGTTGCTTCCATGTAAACAAAAACAGACTATCATCATTTTTTTGTCCGTGTTTGGCTTAATATATTGTAATTTAATTGTCATTGAAAGCTTAGATAGGATTAAAAAATATGTATCAATATTGTGATTTTCTTTCTTCGTTTAATGATAATGTTATTAAGCTTATCAGACGATATGAAAAGAATTTACATAAAATAAATAGACAACACTTGTCTATATTATTTAATGAAACATATATTGCACATATAGTAATATATATATATATATATATATATATATATATATATGTGTGTGTGTGTGTGTGTGTGTGTGTGTGTGTGTGTGTGTGCGTGCAAAATGTCATGGTTTAGTTGTATATAAAAATAAGTGTAAGTGTACTGAGATCTCCGAAGTCTAAACATCCCTTCAGCTGCTCATGTTAACGCAACGCTAATTATCAGAATTCAAATGAGGTATATTAATAAGTACCAAGGATACTATATATTCTATTTCTAAAATTGTGGTCACATTGGATATCTCTCGATCTACGTTTCATATTTAGATTGGGAATAGTTACCACCCAACGTAGACATTTGAATGCTCTACAACTAATGAATACGACACCCAACTCCCTGCTGATTTGCCATACAAGTTTTGTTAGTCTGATGGACTCGTCGGAACCTTCTTTAACATTTGCACTAGCATGTTGAGTTGCATAGTGTTGTGGAGTCATTTCCCCAATAGAACTTGTAGTCGGACTAAATGCGTCCTAAATGGGGTAAACGTACAGAAACGTTAGGAACTTGTAATAAAGTGTTACGCAGAGTAATCGAGTTGTGGTCGTTGATCACTTCCTCTCGACTACCTACTGATTCCTACTTATAATAGGTAGGAGAGTCTATTACCTATAGACTAGGTGTCTTCCACTATAACACATAGGCACGATGTGAACAGGAACTATCTTGCTGCAAGAACTCATGATTTTCCTGCAGTATAAAAGGCCCTAGAACGGATAAAAAAAAATGTCTATTTATACACACCCCGCATCATTAAAAATAACGTGAGACAACAAAATAACATGAGACAACAACTTAATACGAAGTGAAATGTAGGCAAAATATTCAATTTATAAACAACGTAAATGACTTACAGTCTTTTAATGAAAAAGAGAAAACGCCTTAAATTTGCGCAGAACACATGTACATACATACAAGTTGTTTACTGTTTAAATAACGTGATATGACTAAATACAAAGCGTTCGCTCTTTAACTAATGTGAGATTAATTACAACAAACCGTTCAGTTCTTAAATAACGTGAGGCGACTTGAATCAAAACATCATTTTTTTAAAATAACGTGATACGATTTAAATCAAAGCGTTCCCTTTTTAAAGAACCTGAGACATCTTAAAGCAAAATAACGCTAGAAGTCTCTAACAAAAATGAAGGGTTGTAAAGAAAATATTCAATTTATAAACAAAATAAAATGACTTACAGTAAACTGTTCACTCTTTTAATGAAAAAGAGACAACATCTAGAATTGGCGCAGAATATATATATATATATATATATATATATATATATATATATATATATATATATGTATATGTATATATATTATTTGTTCTTGAGCTAAGTTGATGGCCTTATCTAACATGCGTTCTGTTATGGATGGTAAAATTCTTTTATGTCTAATTGTAGGAAGTGGCCATTTTGTTTGTTATTTGTTGAAAAACACGAAAGCAACCATTGTCTGGTTCCACAGCATAAATAACAAACAAAATAGTCATCAACTTAGCTCAGGAACAAATAATATTAAAACCAAACGAAATCCACATCATTAAGCACTCCCGTAAATCATTAATATTTCACCATGAAGAAGCATGGATAAAGAAAGATGGGATATTTGACACTACAATGGTAAGCTTTGGCGGTGCATATTATGCGAAATCGTAGGTATTTACTTACAACACGAACTAAGCAAAATAATAGATAGAAATGAAACAGGACTCTACAGGGATGACGGTCTCATAATCTTAAGAAACTGCAACAAACAAAACACAGACAAAAATAGAAAAGCAATAATAAAAAATTTCAAAAGTAACGGATTCGACATAGATATAAAAACTAACCTAAATGAAATAGATTTCCTAGATGTTACCGTCAACCTAAGAAAAAGCACATACAAACCATACAAAAAACCCAATGATAAACCACTCTATATACACACATCTTCCAACCACACGCCTTCTATAATCAAACAGAAACCAAAATCGATTAACCACAGGCTTTCCGACAATTCCTTCAATGAATCTATATTTAACAAAGCTAAGAAAGACTACAAAATAGCCCTAAAAGATAGCGGATTCCCGGCAACACTCACATACTCACCACAGAACACAAAAAAGGCCACCAGGAAAAGAAATATCATGTGATTCAACCCACCGTACAGCAAAAACGTAAAAACAAACGTAGGAAAAATATTCTTAAAACTTTTACACAAACACTTCCCGGAATCAAGCACCCTACACAAAACATTCAACAAAAACACTGTAAAAATCAGCTACAGTTGCACCGAAAACATGGCACGAATAATAAAAAGTACAACAGGAAAATTATCAACAAACCACACTAACAAATTAAACCCACGTGCAACTGCAGAATAAAAAACGAATGTCCCTTAAATGGTAATTGTTTACAAAACAACGTAATCTACCAAGCCACGATAAAATCACCGGATAATGAAGAAAAAGTATACATAGGAGTAACTGAAACAAAGAAATTATGTATGCAAAACATCTTTCACAAATAGTAAATATGCGAACGGCACAATGCTTTCTAAGTATATCTGGGAAATAAAAATCAAAACGCACACCACACCAAAAATATCTTGGAAAATAAGGAAAATTTCATCAGCCTACAACAACCAATCAAAAAGTTGCAAAGTTTGCTTGGAGGAAAAAATAGCTATCATTACCTTCCCAGACGAAAATAAATTATTAAATAAAAGATCCGAGCTAATTTCAAAATGCAGACATGAAAACAAGTTTTTACTACGTTACTTAAAAATCGAAAACGGAAAAAATAAATAAATACATAAACAAATAAAATGCCAATAGAATAAGGGAAATAAATTAATCCAAACAAATTACCAAACCACACCTGTTAGAATAGACGAAATAGAATAAAAAATAAGAAACAAAATCAATAAAGTAAATAATAAACAAATTACCAAACTATTATGACCAAAATATTAGATTATATTAATCAAAACGAAAAAGCGGACGAAAAATAGTTATAACTGTTATTTAACGATAAAAAAATGAATAAAAAAATAATATACTGCGTTACTTAAAAATCGAAAACCAAAAAGAGAAAATATACAGTGTAATAAATAAATAACGACAAGTATAATAAATTGATCTAAATACATCCAAATATATAAATAAACTAACAACCGATACCGATAAACTAGCCGTTTAGAAAAAACAAAGATAAGCAATCCAAATCAATAAATTAAAAACTGTCCCCGTCAAAACTACAACAATCAACCCAAAAATTGAACAAATAGCGATCAAAATAAAAATAATAAATAAATAAATATATAAGATAAAAAATAAAAATAAATAAAAACAAGCAAAATAATTTGACCCAAATAAATAAACAAATAAACGACTTCCGGTAAAATAACCGCCAAAATAGACTATCCACAATGCACCACTGACGCGTATAAATAAATAGCCGAGAAAAATAACAGCGCTCGTGGCCTGACGATTGCATCTAGCATGAAACAGACTGTCGCCTTTAAGTGTTGACTTCTATGTTCACTTTTATATTTACACACGGTCTATCTCTGATATGGAGAACTTTATCCCATAAATATAGCACATTTTAAGACTATATTTCTTTATATATATATATATATATATATATATATATATATATATATATATATATATATATATATATAATAATGAACGATTCATACAAAAAATATATGAGTAAAGTTAATGATATAAAATGGCGAAATTCCTTCGCGAACAAAATTTTAAAATTATATTAACCTACAAATCACTCGATGAATGTTATGATCCTTGTTTTGAATAATTATAAACTGTATAACGTCTTTTTTTTAATACGCAAGTAATTTCAACTGAATAATCAGTCCTCCTCAGGTATGGAAATTATTTTTTTAATAAAATCCAGGTAGCATCATAGACGAAAAAATTAAATGCGAATCGAAATATGTTTTTTTAAATGTGTTATTTTTAACGGACAGAAGATTTGGAGCGTGCAGTCTATATATATATAGGAATACAATTATTGTTGGTCGGAAATAAAGGAAATTGTTGTAGAGTAACTAGCACCTCTTCAGCATTCCTGGCTCATAGCCTTAAATAGTCCACGATTAAGGACTTTAATTATGAGTTGTATAAGGTCTTTCTTTAATATGCAATTACTTTCAGCAGTATATACAGCTCATAATTATTAAAAACATGCATCATAACATTCATCGAGTGATTTGTAGGCTAATGAAACTTTTGTTCGCGAAGGGATTTCGCCATTTTATATCATTAACTTTACTAATCTACTTTTTTTCTGAATGATTCATTGTAATATAATTTCAACTGCACTACATAATTGATATATATATATATATATATATATATATATATATATATATATTGATGCATGTTTCATTAAATAATAGGAAGAAGTTTTGTCTATTTTATGTAAATTCGTTGAAAGCTAAGATAGGATTCAAAAATATGTATCAATATGGTGATTTTGTTTCATCTTTTAATGATAATGTTATTAAGCTTATCAGACGATATGAAAAGAATTTACGTAAAATAAATAGACAGAACTTGTCACTATTATTTAATAAAACATGCATCAATGAAAAAATGCTGCCTAAATACACACAATACATACACACACACAGACACACATATAAATAAAAATATATATATATGAATATATGTAATAGAAATAAATGGAAGGAAACAAAATATGTATGTTTGAATAAAACATGTGCATAGAACAAAATTCTCCATGACATATATCTAGCAGACATGAGTAAAAATATAAAGGAATATCAGATGGCGGGGGTGCTTCCGGTAAGATACAAATCAGAATAAAAAAGAAAGTTGCTACAAAGATAGAAAGAATACATTCGTAGGATCTTACTTGAGAACAGTTGAGAGAAACTTATGAAAGCTGAAATATGAAGATTAAGTAATAATAAAATTCAACAATGGCTATGATGAAGAGAAACGACATCAACAGCGAATCAGATTGTAATGGAGATGCTGACGGCCTTAGACGGTTTAGCTGCCAAGAGAATTTCCGAAGATATATATGAAATATTAAGGCACGGCTAATTACCAGAATTCAAAAGTGGCATGTTAATAAGTACCAATCAACTAATATATTCTATTTCTGAACTTGTAGAAACGTAGACATTTTAATGTTCTACAACTAATGAATACTAGAATCGCCTACGCCATTTCCCTTCAGTATAACTGGCCACTCGTATTCGAGGATACTCGTCTACTAGGGCGGCTATACAATCCCTATTACAGGCGATTGCTCAGTAGCATTTGTGTTTAATCAACTACCACATTGCCCACCTGTGGTTTATACTGCAACGATGCTGAGCAGACCTTAGTTACAATTTCTAAGAGAGCGTGTTATCAAGCGTGATCAACATTTTGAAAAAGTCTAGCTCGCTCGGCCATGATGACTTGTGACTTCGTGCTAGCATAACTATCGACAGCCCTCAAGAATTTCGTCTAAACAATTTCACTCACACGGATTGGGTCAACCCGTGGTATGCTTTTCAGGAACGGGGATCGACCCCCCACCACCATTCCGATATTAGGAAGTTTTTTGACAAATTGACCATGGTGAGATTCGAACCCGGGTCTCAAGGTCAGAATGTGAACGCGAACGTTCTAACCACTCTAAACACTTTCCCATACAAGTAGAATACCACACAGTCTTGGTAGTCTGATGGACTCGTAAACTTCTTTCATATTTTGACTAACATATTGAGCTGCATTTGCACGAGGTGAACAGGAACTGCATTGCTGGACCAAGACATCCTGCAGTATGAACGGGACCAGAATGGATTAGACGAATGGCGATTTATAAAATTCCTCCATTATTATATTGAGCAACGTTAGAAAATGCAATAAAGTAAATGTTTAAAGACATAAAACAAGGATTGCAGATATATCAGAGTGTTTTCCAAGCGTAGCTCAGATGTGACACAGGGCCGAAAGTAAGGGGACACCCAGTGAGGATCGAACTCACTACTCAGTCATAATTGTTCTAGCAAGACAAGTTTGCTAACCATTACACCACCCCGAGGTGCTCTCTTCTTTCTCTATATATAGTGATTTTCTAAGCCCGGCTTAGATGTGGCACAAGGCTGAAAGTATGGGACACCCAGTGAGGATCGTACTCACTACTCAGTCGTAATTGTTCTAGCGAAATGTTCCCTTAGAACCCGCATAAACATGTCCAGGGTCTGTCTACCTCCCCGGATATAACTTTGCCCTTCGGCAATGCCTCGTCCGTATTCCACTTTGCCAAAGACAGAGAGTTCGACAGCAGCTGCGAACAGTCACAGCCTCGGTAGAACAATCTATTCGACTGTTCCACCAAGGCCTTCTCTCCTACTAATCTTATAGCAGGCGGAAGAGTCCAACATAGACTCTTTAGGAGGAGGACACTACAACAGAAAAAAGTATTCCCAAAACCTTAACTAAAGGCGTGCATCAATTTGTTTTTGACGATGTCTCTATAGAAGATATCGTATCATAAACCTACTAAATATGAATGTGAAATCTGTAATCCTCCTTGAATACGAAAGTGTGGAAATGATTCCTCCAGATGCGTTTCCAATAGTGGATGTTCGGCCCGAAAAGCGAATGAGCGTAGCACTGATGCAAATTTATATTTACACCAATCTATGCTGACATACTCAGGAACAATTGGCAAGTGTCATTATTAAGTGGTCATCCAGAAACGTTGTGGATAACACAATCAAGATGAGGATAACAGTCTGAATAATGTAAATAATGCAAGTAATCATAATACCCCATTTCAGTGATATAGAGGCGGAAACGTTGTGAATATGGAAATGAAGATGAGGATAACAGTCCGAATAATATAAATAATGCAAGTAATCATAATACCCCATTTCAGTGATATAGAGGCCGAAACGTTGTGAATATGGCAATGAAGATGAGGACAACAAACCGAATAATGTAAATAATGCAAGTAATCATAATAATTCATCTCAGAGATATAGAGGCCGAAACGTTGTGAATATGGCAATGAAGATGAGGATAACAGTCTGGATAATGTAAATAATTTAAGTAATCATAATATCTCATCTCAGAGGTAGAGACAGATGCGACCAATATATCATAAAAAAAACTTTAGAACATATTTTCCTTATGATTTTCTTTCGATGCTGTCTTCCAAGTCATTTTATTGGAATTCATTTTTAAATCCGTCGAATTTTCATTTCGAATATTTCATTCTTCTTCTTCTTCTTCTTCTTCTTCTTCTTCTTCTTCTTCTTCTTCTTCTTCTGTACCGCGTCCCTTCAGGGCGATGATGATCATGCCTCTCTACATCTTATTACTTTTCTTATGTAAGTATGCTTTTTTTGCTTATGTCTCACAATCCATGTTCTGCCATCTATTTACGCAATATCATTAGGTAGTTAAACTCGCTTCCTTGTCTATCCTTCAATATATCTTAACACTAGTAAACCGATAATATAACCGGATCAAAATGTCTGTATTCGTTTTGCAGCCTATCCTTATATTTTTGATAGAAAGTGCGCATTCTAATAACCGCTAAAATGAATAAACAACCTAACCCATTTTGTTATTGAGACATTTGTAATAAAATTTACGCAGAAACTGATAATTTCGAATATGATATATATACATATATATATTTATGTGTGTGTGTGTGTGAGAGTGAGTGCATGTGTGTGATTGTTTGTATGTGTGTGACTATGCCAAAATGTTGGAAAAGTTTATAATCGTAAAAGTAAATAAGAAAAATGTAATAAATTAAAATTTTAAAAGTATAGATAAGAATGTTTAGTCAAGTTTGTGGTCAATACAAGTTCTTATTTAAACTGTTTATTTACACGGACGAGATAATATTTTGTCCATTGGTGATAATGGTTCTCTACAATTTCCTGTGTTGAGTGCTCTTAATATTTTTGTATTTTTATTTCTCCTAAACCTCGCTCCGCCAACTATATACTCAAGTTCGCGAGGTAGGTTTGGCGTTGCTTTCCTCTGCCGTTTCTCCTTCAATATCATCTGAGTATCATATTTTCCAAGACCGTTTTCCTCATTAAATGCCCAATTTCAAGTGTTATTTCTTGATTTTAATTTTAAGTCTCCTCTTTGCTTCCATTTCTCTAAAAATTCGTCGTTGCATGTTCGGTCCATATCATTCTCAGCATCCTTCTGTAGAACCAAATTTCTGCTGCTTGAAGACTCTTCTTCATCAGACGAGATTGCCCAGCATTCACAGCTTTATAGGAAAAGTTCAGTACTCTTTTCTTTGTTTCGAAGGATTTTTTCTTGTTTTTTTTACTCTTTGCTTAGCTTTTGGAATGTATCTTTGGGTAACTCAATTTGGCTTCGGATTTCAGTTTCACATTATCCGCCCTCTATTAAATCACTTCCCAGATATTTAAATTTTTGTACTTGATTTTCGAATCTCAAGTTTGTAATTTGCATGTATTTGTCAGCAAGCAGCTCAAGAAGTCATCATCAATATAAACATGTAAAGAACTAACGAAGGAGATTATTTGTTTTTTGGTACAAAAAAGCAAACAAACAAAAAACAGATGCCGTGATACAATGTTTAACACATAAATTGAATACGTTCAAAAAGCATCCGTGTGTTGTTAGGGGAATGAAACTACAATACGCAGAGGTAAGTCGCTTGGAACAGATTGACCGTCAATGCTCTCATGCACGAACCCGAAAATATTTTCTTGCACACTACCGTTGTTCATAGCAATTCTGTGAAATAATGTGTGTCGTCTCACCACACCACAGAGTTTCCACAGGTAACATGAATTGTAGCAGGAGTTTTTGGGCCAAGGACAACATTCCCCAGGTGATACAACAACCATATCTTACCCCTTGCAAGGTTTTATTCTTTCCAAAATCAAATCATACAAAAAAAAGAAAAAAAGATTTCAAGCCGTCGAGGCAATCCAAGAGAATGCGACGTGGCAGCTGTTCGCTATTCATAAAATGAAGTTCCAGGAATATTTCCATCAATAGGATCAACACCGTGGCTTCAGAAAGGGACTACTTTGAAGGAGATTAAATGTCGAATTTATATGTGTTGTAGTTTTCGTTTTACAGTACTAGTCTTGACAATTTTTTATCCGACTTCATGTAATGTGAAAATGTTTATTCGATTTCTGAGATGAAAAGATACGAATTACAAAGAAAATCTCTTAGATTCAGGCCAAAACTATTTTAAATGAAAAATTCGTTATTTAATTCAGGATTAAATAAATGAATATAGAATATAATTTTTATATAAACACAATCCATATAATAAATGCGAATGTCAAAGTATCACACTTTTTCAATTAAAGGGACATAACTCATATTCTATATAATAAATTTGAATGTCAAAGAGAGGCCAACATATTATACCATTTTCGAATCAGGCCGACTCTGTTAGCAAATTCAAACCATTCCAGGTCGAATCGAGACCCACAAGCCTGAAAGTTTTGATTCTCAAGTTTGCATTACTGCGATTGTTTTCGTCGATTTTTTTTCGTGTTTTTTGCTACGAAATTTTTTGGTACAACAACAATTTTCAGAACTATGAAAGAAATTTGGAAATAATCAAAATTAACTGCGAATCCCAGCGAAAACCAAGCAGGAAATGAAAATAATTTTTTGTACCGAAAGTAATGACCTACGCACATCAAATTTTCTTTAGATTAATTGGCAGCAGAAGAATTATCGTTGTACTTTTAAAAGATAAGCTTAAATATTAATGCAAATCGTAAATGCAGTGAACAATTTTGAGTACTGTATTTTGTTGCCTATCGCTTTTACTCCTTCCTGCATCTCGCGATGAAGGCCCAGTCAAGAACCCTCCACAGGAGCTAGCTAAAATTCTGCCAATTTTAAGCTTTTTCACCACTGTCAAGGATGGAACTAACCCGACATGCAAAATCTGCGGGAATCTTCTTCTGCTGCCAGAGAGTAATTTAAGACAAAGTCTCCAATGGGGTCGATATGTAAAAAGTGCAGGAGAGTTACCTATGCACATTTGGATCGTTTCGTTTAGATGCTGGTAGTTTTGCGGATGTTATATGCATTTCCGCTCAAAGTCATTTTTTGTAGACTTGAGATACTGATGTGTCCAGGAATTTTACTCACATGATTTTCAGTAGCCTTCTTTATCATATTCCATGTCCATATCACAACAAGTATAATCGTAGTTTTATTTTCCACATTTTGTTACTTCGAAATGCAGACCTTTTATAATTTGATAGTTTTATCAATTCTTTCTTAGAGACATTATTATTATTATTATTGTTATTTTATTTCCTTTGATTTCTGATGTGTACGCATTTCTTTCCGTGTCGCGCCTAGGGACCTAACGTTATAAATGGCATCATGACATTTTCCACTGGAAAACAAATACATATTTTACATAGACAAATGTGGGCTGTACTCGTGAGAACAACGTTATGTATTTCTTTCAGACGTGGGCTTCCAGGAATCCCTTCAATTAGTCTTCTGGAATCTATTCTAACCAATCCTTAGGGCTCCAACTACAACAGGGATTGTTGATGTTCCCATGTGCCATATTTTTGAGATTTCGATTTCAAGGTACTTGAATTTTGATAGCTTTGATTGTTCGGTCAGTGTGTATTGTGTAGTCGCATAAAATTGTAACAGGTCCTATCTCCGTAAGCGGGTCTGGGTGGTGTTCATACCACTTTATTATTATTTTTTTTTATTTCCTTTGATATCTGGCGTTTAGACATTTCTTTCCGGGTCCCGCCCAGAGACCTAAGGTTAGAAATGGCATCATGACACTTTCCACTGCAAAAAAAAAAATAAAATAAAATAAAAAAAATAATTACATAGATAAAGCCCTTCGTAAAGTGTGGGCTGTACTTGTCAGAACAATTTTTTGTATCTCTTTGAGGCATGGACTTCCAGGGATCCCTTCAATCAGCCTACTGTAATCTTTTCCAACCAGTCCAAGGGATCCAACTACAACAGGAATTATTATTATTATTATTATTATTATTATTATTATTATTATTATTATTATTATTCTCTACAATATTATTTTCTTTTATTCATTCTTGTTATTACATTCTTGTTTGTTAAAGCAGGGGTAGGCAACCTTTTGCTATGTGGCGTCTTAAACTTTTAAAATAATTCAATGTGCCAACAGCATACGTATTTTTATACAAGTCATGGCCAATACACCTGTTCTACAATATATTTTATAGTAATATATTTTATATAGTAATGCATTTTATATAGTAATATATATATAATATGTAAACCACATTAATAGAAATCAACTATTTTAAAAAGTTTTTTAAAAAGTTTTTATTATTAATGTGAGTCCAACCTGTGAGCAGTTTTGAAACAGCTAAATATCCTCTTTGCGTTGTTGAAGTTATTGGTTTGGACTTGATGCTATTAGCAGCTGCGTGCCATTGGAAAGTGCGGGTTTGCCACAGGAGGCACGCGTGACGTAGCTGGTCGACCACTGCTCTATAACATATGATCTCTGGTAGATTTATGTTCAGATTCACCTATCGAACGGTTCATACTCCTTCCCCGTCTTTTCAACAGGAGTAGACGTTTATTTCTTGTTTCTTATTCAGGATTCGGTTTCTGATTTTATATAGTAATATATATATATATACTTTAGTATATATTAAAACTGAAACAGCTAAATATCTTCTTTGCGTTATAGTATTTATTGGTTCGGACTTCATGATGACATTTGCGGCTGCGTGCCGTTGGAAATTGCTTGGCGTGCCACGTGCGCCACGCGTGCCACAGGTTGCCGATCCCGTGGTTAGAGTATTAATCAAAGGTGTCAGTAAAAAAAATGTTCAATCGCCAATCCATGTTCAAAAATCAAAAAGCCAAGGCGGTCGTAAACAGTTCAGCAGCCAAAATACGACCGAAAACGAGGTCAGAAATACAACCTTTCACTCGCAAAAGAGGAAACGCACTTCTCGCTTGCCAAGCACAAAAATCGTTCTCCCCGACGTTAGGAAAGAACATTAGCATAGATACTTAAAGTGCCAGGGTTTTTGCTCAATCTTTTGCTAGTTTTCTGAATTCATTCCCTCTCCCGCATTTCGTGATTAATAAAAGTTTTTTTTATATATTTGTAATTAATCATTTTTATATCATGGGATGTTTTTGAATATGTTGCATTGTCATATAGGTGACACACGATGTCAGGATTCTTTTATCTTGAGCTTCTCCAGAGCAGGACGATTACTGGAAGGCATTGAATGGTATGTTCAGAAGACTCGTCTCCTGTGGAGTTCTCTGGTTTAACAACCTAATCCACAGAGACTTCACCATCTGAAAAATTATTGCCCCTACCTCCGATGGTGACTATCCTTTCACTTCCTGAGCATTCACTGCTGATGTCACTTACCAAAATGTCCGAAATAACACAGAATCGCAAATCGTTTATGTCTCTTGGCATTTCATCAACAAGCATAGTTTCAGAGTTGTTGATTCCAGAGATATGCCCCCACCTGCTTCCGAGTTGTACACCGGCTGTGTGGGCTTATACACAGTCGCCCAGGTTCTATCCTGTTCGTTTTTTTTACTCGTTCAGTTGAATGCTTCGCATCAATATTTCTTAGCCGGAGTTTGTACCGGTAAATCACGTCAGCCGGTGCAGTTGACGGTGACATATTATCTTTACGGGTGACGTTGTTCCAATATACTGTTTGCGGTAGAGAACACTGCTTCCTGGCAGTAATTTTGTTGACGCTGCGTTGGCATCGCTCGATTTTGACATTTTCTGATGGGACGTATGCACAGTGAAATCGGAGGTGGACTCCCGACGAATCCAAAATGTCTTGGAAGAGTTAACTGCACTATGCAGTGCCGTTGCCAGTGAGGAGTTCCGTCGGAGATCCAAGTTCATAGAATAATGCCCTTAAGTGGTCAACCACGCTTTCGGAATCTTGTCGACTGAGACGTCGCTAAATAGTGAACCGGGTGGGAACACAGTCAATCAGTGTTGGATATTTCCCCGTCAGAGAGTCTGATATCCGCTTATGAACACATGAGTAATGTTTGAACAAAAGCAACACTGTTGCGTTCCATTGAAAGGCCACGAATACCCCTTTAATGAAGGCGTCAAATTCTGACAGGTTTATATGTTTGATGATTGATTAAGATGAACATTATGGCTGTAGTTATTTTTACCATGGATCAAAATAGTCAGCCTGTACGACTTTGAAGAGAACACGAAATATACAGGGTAATTTGTTAAACGCATAATTTTGGCATTAAATTCTTTGGACGCAACCAAAAAGCGTCTTCCACGACGGTTCCATTGGGCCCAAGGGACACTCCTGGGGCAAGGTAGCTCGTGTCGACCCAGACTTCAAATTCAATTGTCCATCAACGTATCATTTAACGTGTACGGGGTCGTCTTGACGTACTCTGATAATTACTTCCGTTATCATGTTTCTAAAGGAAGCATCAGTCGCTTCGTCATCCAATCCAAAAGGGTCTGTAGGTCATCCTGCGTTTGATAAAGGCAGCCGCAACTCGGATCCAACTGCCGACAGGAAAATGTCCCACCAGTTTCCCGCATCATGAAAACACTCTGCGTCGGGTATTCTGTCCAGGAACCTTATTTATTTATAGAGAACTAGCAGCATTGCCTGGCGTTGTCCGGGCTTGATTCAAAAATCGTAAGACTCATACAGAAATCGTTATCACTTGACTTAAAATATTTTTGCCCTTCCTGGCCTTTAAAGGAGTGACCTTTGCCGTGCTGATGTTGCTACATGCCTTAATTCTTGACATCTCCAAAGCATTCGATAGGGTTTGGCATGCCGGCCTCACACTGCGAATTTTTTCTAAGCTCTATACTAAACATTAAATCTGTTACGAAAAAAAGAACTAAACAAAATGAACACAAAACGATCAGCTTTAAAAAAGGACTCGTAACTGGAAAAACCGAATGAAAAAAGAATTTTAACAACAAATATTTTTTCACGCCCAACCCAGTTGTGCGGAATCATAATCAACGTTGAGTTTAAGCAAGCGAATGAGCCAATTGGAGTAAAATGCCATGCAGATTTAAATTTTTCCCACTTGTGACTAATGCAGTTATCGATTTTTTTTTTTGCATGCTAGCATGCTAGTTAACATTCGTGTCAGTCAGCTGTTGGCTCTCACGCTGGCTAATAGAATCTTCCTGCCTATTCCTGGCAGCCAGCTATAGGATCTCGCTCTGGCCAGTAGAAAATGGCTGCAAACTACATGAAATCTACCGTAGAAGCATGAAAAAATCGATTATTTCCACTATCGATGGTAGTTGGGAAATGCAAAGTCGGTCTTGGCCTTATGAATAACTTGGAGCATGTAACTTGACGCTTGGGGAGTCGAGCATGCCGTTCACTTTCGCTTGTGTTTTTTCGATATTAAAACTGAATTCCAGTGAGTAAATACTTTATTAATAATTATTTTTAATTTTATTTTATTTTATTTTATTTTATTTTACCTGGTTCTTGCTAAAAACTAATGCCTGCTAACCTTATTTTCCTCAGTTTATTTTTTTTTCTCTTCAATTTAGTTTTTAATATAGGCCCTCTGGGACTATAATCTGTTAGTCCACTTAATAGCCAATGTTTGAGATTTCAGTTTATTTCTATCGTCAACTGCCTCCATTGAAACTTGCCGGCTCGAAAAGTCTCTGGTCAGAGACTATTGTCTTGTAGGTGCCAGTTTGATTTGAACTTTCTCCTACAAAAAGTCCTCCCCCGGCCCACTGTTATGGTTGTGTGGCGGAAGGGTCGTACGACCCCCCCCCCACTGCCACCAACACTGCGTTCTTTGTAACTTGACGCTTGGGGAGTCGAGCATGCCGTTAACTTTCGCTTGTGTTTTTTGCGAAGTGTGTCGTCGATATTAAAACTGAATTCCAGTGAGTAAATACTTTATTAATAATTATTTTTAATTTTATTTTATTTATTTATTTTTTTTTTTTTTACCTGGTTATTGCTAAAAACTAATGCCTGCTAACCTTATTTTCCTCAGTTTATTTTTTTTCTCTTCAATTTTGTTTTTAATATAGGCCTCTGGGACTTTTACTAAGTTAAAACTTAGTACCATATGTCTTTCCTATCCCCCAGTAACCTCAACTTGTATCAGCCCTGCAACTATCCCAACTTCATCCCCCCACTGTTTTGTTCTGTCATCGTTGTATATGTTTTATGTAATTGGAGAAGGTAGGCTTTCCTACCGCCCGGTCAACACTCCTCTCTCTTCTATTGGACGCGAGTAGAGGCCCAAACCTTTTTTCGTGTTTAGGAAGGGGTTCCCGGATCTCTTTCTCTCTCTCACTGGCCTCTGTACTGGTGCCGCTGTGTTTCTCCCATGATGCGCGCAGTCTGTGGCATTGCCTGTTCATTCTGAGGGTACACGGTTGACAGTTACCTGGTTGCTGTTTCCGACTGGTAGTTAGGAGCCCTAACTCTTGCGTAGCGTCTTGAGCGGCCGCTCTGATCAACAGTTGCATAATATCGGGGTGTCTGTAGTGCCATGTCGCGCATGGATAGGTGTCCCTGCAGTCATTTCCGGTGGGCAACCCTGAGGCCACATTATGAATCTTGCTGTGCCAAACCCCCTCTCTGTTCGCGTCATGGGTATCAACCGTCGGCTTCCTTTAACTCAGGCCTTCACTCTCTTTCCAAAACCAATTACCAACATGAATAACAAAAAACTGAAATACAAACCTAAACCAGCCTTCCAAAAATCACCCAAACCTCTAAATATCTCCTTCTCTAACATCCGCGGCATTAGAACCAACTTCTGCAGCGTTTAGTCCTTCCTCATAGCTAAGTGCCCGGATATACTCGCCCTGTGTGAGACCAATCTTGACTCCTCTATCCCTTCCTCTGATCTCTCGATCCCTGGATACCTCCCACTCCTCAGAAAAGACTCTCTAACCCACATGCATGGCCTGGGTGTCTACGTCAAGGACCATCTCCCTCTGGCTAGAGAGACCTCTCTCAAATCGCCGGATCATTCCTACTTTTGTCTCCGCCTATCTCTCCTCAATGCTGTAAGCTATCTTTTCTTCCTCTACCGCTCTCCATCCTCTCAGGACTGCGGGATACTCGATGTCATTTCTGACAGCATAGATAAGGCCCTCTCTGTCCATCCGTCCGCTCACATATTTGTGTTTGGTGATTTCAACGCCCATCACAACCAGTGGCTACAGAACGCTACCACTGACCTCGCTGGCGTTCATACTCTCAACTTTTCAATCTCTCAATCCCTCACCCAGATAATCGATTTCCCCACGCGTTTTTCCTACAATCGTGACTGTAAGCCCTCACTCGTCGAGCTGTGTTTTACCTCCATCCCTGAGTCGTGTAGCGCCACGCAGCTCTGTCCTATCGGTAACTCCAATCATGCTGTCGTGTCTGTTAGTATCTTCTTCAGCCCCACCCCCTGCAAAGAACCTCCTACCACCAGAACCACTTTCTGCTACCAACGGGCTGACTGGGACTCGTTTCGGGACTTCCTCCGCGATGTCGCCTGGGATGCTGTATTTAAGCTCCCCACTCATGAGTGTACTTCTGAGTTCTCCTCCTGGATCAAAGCCGGTATCGAAGCTTTCATCCCCTCCAGGAAATTCAAGGTCAAACCGCGCTCCTCCCCCTGGTTCACAGTTGCTTGCTCAGCCGCCATTGCCCATAGGAACCACTTCTTCCACCGTTTTCGTAGTGACATGTCCGACTCCAACAGACGTCTATTTACCTCTGCACGCAATGAGTGTAAGCGTACCCTCGACAATGCCAAGTCACTATTTGCAGCTCGGATGAAGGAACGTATTGCATCCCGCAAATTTGGCTCCAAGGACTATTGGCGCCTCTGCAAGAGCGTTCTGAATAGTAACAAACCCTCCATTCCTCCACTGTTCAATCAGTTTGAGGTCCTGACCACCTCTGCCGACAAGGCCGAATGGTTCGCTCGAAAGTTTTCTTCCAATTCTATGCTTGACTCCTCTGGGGTAACCTTGCCCGACTTCCCTCCCAGAACTGAGGCCCTACTGGACGGCTTGCACATAACCCCGTCGTCGGTACTGGGCATTATTTCTAACTTAGATCTCCACAAGGCTACCGGCGGTGACGGAATACCAGCCATTGTCCTGAAGAAATGCGCACCTGAACTGGCACCTGCCCTCTCTAAATTGTACAACCGCTGCCTCAAGGACTCCTGTTTTCCTGACTGCTGGAAGTCCTCTACCATTGTTCCTGTCTTTAAGAACTCTGGCGACCCCTCCAACCCTTCTAATTACCGTCCTATCAGTCTCCTTCCCATCTTCGGCAAAGTCTTCGAGGCCATTATCAACACTGAAGTGATTACTCACCTGATATCCCACGATCTGCTCTCAGACAAGCAGTATGGTTTCCGCTTTGCCAGGTCTACTGCCGATGTGTTTACGGCCATCACTGAATTTGTCTACCAAGCTATCCATAGTAACGGCGAAGCCCGTGCCGTGGCCCTTGACATCTCCAAAGCATTCGATAGGGTTTGGCATGCCGGCCTCCTTCGCAAGCTCCGGGGTTATGGTATCACAGGTCGATTGTTTGAC
>OZ038477.1:143052983-143145483 GCA_964036315.1 Acanthosepion esculentum | reverse complement strand
ACCAGAAATGAAAGGAAATAATGATAATAATAATAATAATAATAATAATAAGAAGAAGAAGAAGAAGAAGAAGAAGAAGAAGAAGAAGAAGAAGAAGAAGAAGAAGAAAACGAAGATGTCGAAGAAGAAGAAGAAGAAGAAGAAGGAGGAGGAGAAGAAGAAGAAGAAGAAGAAGAAGAAGAAGAAGAAGAAGAAGAAGAAGAAGAAGAAGAAGAAGAAGAAGAAGAAGAAGAAGAAGAAAACGAAGATGTCGAAGAAGAAGAAGAAGAAGAAGAAGAAGAAGAAGGAGGAGGAGGAGGAGGAGAAGAAGAAGAAGAAGAAGAAGAAGAAGAAGAAGAAGAAGAAGAAGAAGAAGAAGAAGAAGAAGAAGAAGAAAACGAAGATGTCAAAGAAGAAGAAGAAGAAGAAGAAGAAGAAGAAGAAGAAGGAGGAGGAGGAGAAGAAGAAGAAGAAGAAGAAGAAGAAGAAGAAGAAGAAGAAGAAAACGAAGATGTCGAAGAAGAAGAAGAAGAAGAAGAAGAAGGAGGAGGAGGAGAAGAAGAAGAAGAAGAAGAAGAAGAAGAAGAAGAAGAAGAAGAAGAAGAAGAAGAAGAAGAAGAAGAAGAAAACGAAGATGTCGAAGAAGAAGAAGAAGAAGAAGAAGAAGAAGGAGGAGGAGGAGGAGGAGAAGAAGAAGAAGAAGAAGAAGAAGAAGAAGAAGAAGAAGAAGAAGAAGAAGAAGAAGAAAACGAAGATGTCGAAGAAGAAGAAGAAGAAGAAGAAGAAGAAGGAGGAGGAGGAGGAGGAGAAAAGAAGAAGAAGAAGAAGAAGAAGAAGAAGAAGAAGAAAACGAAGATGTCGAAGAAGAAGAAGAAGAAGAAGGAGGAGGAGGAGGAGGAGAAGAAGAAGAAGAAGAAGAAGAAGAAGAAGAAGAAGAAGAAGAAGAAGAAAACGAAGATGTCGAAGAAGAAAAGAGGAATGGCGACCGTAGTACTGTAGAAGCACAAAATAACAGGAGAAGAAAATAAATGTAGAACAGAAGAAAAAAGACATAAAATAAACAATAAAAAATAATAATAAAAAAGAATAAAAAGGAAAAAATAGACAGGCAGAAAATAAATTTTGATGTTATGAATTTTTCTTATGAAGAATTATAAGCGAAGATAATAATAATAATAATAATAATAATAATAACGTTTTCCTATTGACATGACAGTTCCTGCAGACTGTAATGTATCTTTGAAGATCTTGAAAAAAAACTATCCAAATTCAAGGATCATGAAGAGGAAATCTCAAAAATGGGGTCCATGGAGACATCAATAATATCTGTTTTTCTTTCGGATTGATTGGAAAACGTTCCGATAGACTCACTGAACGGATAACTTGTAGGCCATGCCTTAAAGAAACACAAAACAATATTTTCACAAGTACAGGTCACACATTACAAAGGACTTGATCTATTTAAAATATGTGTGATCTTAGGTTGTTTTATTTTTATTTTGAAATATTCAGTGGAAAATGTCATGATGCCATTTCTGTCCTTAGATCCCTGCTTGGGACCCGGAAGGAGATGAGCATGTAACAGAAATCAAAGGGAATAATAATAATAATAATAATAATAATAATAATAATAATAATAATAATAATAAGAAGAAGAAGAAGAAGAAGAAGAAGAAGAAAACAAAGAATTTGAAGAGGAATGGCGACCGTAGTACTGTGGAAGCATCAGATAACAGAAAAAGAAAATAAATGTAGAACAGTAGAAAAAAGACAAAAAAAAATCAAAAATAAACAATAAGAAATAATAATAAAAGAATAAAAAGAAAAAATAGACAGGCAGAAAATAAATTTTGATGTTATGAATTTTTCTTATGAAGAATTATAAGCGAAGATAATAATAATAATAATAATAATAATAATAATAATAATAATAATAATAATAATAATGATAATATGAAGAAGAAGAAGGATGACGAGGAAGAGGAGAGAGTAATGGCGACTGTAGTACAGTGGAAAGATAAGATATATAAAGAAGAAAAAAGAAGTATAATACAAGAAGAAAAAAAAACGACGATACAAAAAAAAGAAGAAAACACGAAAACAAAAAATGAAGAGAAAATAAGTAATAGAAAAAGAAAAAGAAAGAAAGAAAAGAATAAATAAGGATCGTAGCAAGAGGATGAAAAAGAATCAGTGATGTCAAATGAAATGGCGTCAGTAAAAAAAAAGGAATCAATTTAAAAACATGTAAAGAAATAAAATTGTATTGGAAAAAGTAGCGAATGAAAATAAATTAGATTAAAAAGAAAACTCTCGCAAACCCCAAAAGCTCCTGAAATAAAAGAAAAAAAGAAAGTGAAAAATGTAAGAGGAAAGAGAGAAATGTGAAAACGAAGATTTGAGATCGAAGCAAAGAAAAAGCAAAAAAAAAAAAAAACTCCCCGAAAGATCATCAAAGGTTGAATAAAACCACCTATTTTAAAAGAGAAGAACAAAACAGATGCAAATGACGCTGTCATCGAAATACATGTGGCCATTCGGTTTAGTTCTCGTCTGTAATCTCACTCTCTGTCTGCAAACGATTCAAACCCTGCGGACATCAAAAGTTGGCATCGGAGTCTGGCCGAGAATGGAGCCACCGATCAATTCTGAATTTTCTTTGAGGCAGTTCTAATGATTCCTGGTGCCGATCTTATGCGAATGAAATTGCTTTCGGTTCAGGAATTCTTAGAAGCTGAAATCATTGTTCCAAATACTTTTCATCAGGCTTTTTTCAAGTTTTAAGAACATCAAATGGACATCCTGCTTTGCGTAAGTTAGATTACCGCTTTCCTTATCTTTCTTATGTTTTCCTTCGTAATAGCTTTTACGTTACATACTCATCTTCTTCAGCGAAGGAGTTTAAATATTCCACATATAATTTAGGCTACTTTCTTTATTATTTTTCAGTTTTCCAAATGTTCATCTGGTATGTAAATCTGTCTATATTTCCGAGATGAGATATTTTAACTATTTACACAAATTTCGATAGTTCGGAATACTGTAGTCACTAACGCATTCACAACGTTTCGGCTGTTGTACGCTCCGGCTTTCTTCAGATGACATTTGTTGGAACTGCCGAACAGAGCCCTGTACTTAGTCTACGGGCTTAGATTGTTCTAATTTCACGTGTCATGCGTTTGGATATTTCATATTTAGTTAATCTCAACTCAAAGATTTTTTTGTTCCTTCTGTTGTGACCAGGTATTGAACTCACGACTATTTCGCTCGAAAAGTAACTTGTGTGTTCAATCCCTGGCCACAGCTGAGAGTTTAAAAATATGGAAAGTTGATTTATCAATGGGAATTAACTAAAACTGTGATATCCAAAATACATGGCACGTGGAATTAGAAAAATCCAAACCCCGTGGACAAAATAAAAAGTTCGGTTCAAAATTCCAACAAATGTCATCTTCAGAAGGCCGGAGTGTACAACGGCCGAAACGTAGTTAATGTTACAGGAAAAATAAGGACAGCAACCCAAACAATGTAAATAGTATAAATGGTATGTAGTTGGTCTTTCATGTTTTACTTAAACATCAAGATTATAATAATTCTTACTTAGTATTATTTACATCATATTATTTTTACATAATGTTTTCTTTTCTTTCAGCTTTTAATCAATTTACGCCCAAGCAAGGCGATAATGCCACTAAGACGCTAGGAGGTACAGAGTGTGAAAGAAAATATGAAGACTTTAGTGACGAGAAAGGATTAAAAAAAAGAAGAAAAAAAAAACAGGCTCCAAGAAGACAGAAGATGGCGATTGGGGTTGTATTTGAATTTTTGAAAATCGTAGGTTGCAGGAAATAAAGTTACTGAAAGTCTGTTACAGAGATGAGAAATGTGAAACCAGAAAGTTTTAGAATAGAACTTAGGGTTATTTCCAGGTATTTCCACTGTAAAATGATGAGAACTAATCGCCAATCTGGTACTACGCTTAAATTCTCGTAGTCGAGATGTCAAGGAGGCGAACTCATTAGAAAAATTTCCGTGAAAATATTTACCGAAAAGACCCAGAGAAGTCACGTAATGAGTGAGGGAGAGTAACTGAAAATTATAAAACCTTCTTTAGATTTTGGCAATGTTGTCAAGATATGTTACAGCCCCAAATCAGATATGACAGCAATATTCAATGTGTAGTGGACCGTGGGGTGAAGATGTGAAGAGATATCAGATGGTTAAAATTTCCTGCTGGCCGGTCCAGCTACATGAGAATGTTGGACTTTAATTAAGTCCAAAGAAGACAAAGTAAACAAACAAGACCGATATATATATATATATGTAAACAAATATATATTAATAACAAGTTAAACATAGATTTAATAGAAGCAGCGTTGTGTCAAAGTTGAGCTGATATAAACTTTCTACCGAGTGTCCAATGCATGTTTAAGAAAATTTGCTATTATTGTCGATAGAATATCGTACTTGCAAATTCTTAGTTTGTTAGAGTTACGTTGTTGCAAAGTAAAGATAAAGGACGGTGAGTCGCCATTGTTTGAAATGCGGTTCACACTTTATCTATTTCAGTCCAGAAGAAGAGAGTTGAATTTAGTTAAAAATGGCGTTGCGTTCTCCTTTTGGTAAGCTGGGTGAAATTTAGGTCAAACGTCAGCGAGAAAAGGTCAAGCAAATATAGACCAGTGGGGAGAAAGAATTGGAAGGCTCGTCTCATAGTAGTAATTGCAGTTTCCACGTGTTGTAGGAGAAATTCTTTTTGCCGTGCAGGAGAAAGTTGTTTTGTTGACATGTCGTAGGGAATTAAAAGTTATTTCGTTAATAGCGTACGGCGTGCGTAGGATGGAAAAGAAGTTTCCAATATTATGTTTTGACTGGCTCTCATTTGGAAGGTCTGTATAAGAATTTGCTTGTACATATATATCGTCTTGTGTGTGTTAGCAGGAGTTGAAAATTTAATCACGTCGGGAAGTTACCATTATATAGCGGACCGTGGGGTGATCATGTGAAGAGATATCAGAAGGTTAAAATTTCCTGCTGGCCGGTCCAGCTACATGAGAATGTTGGACTTTAATTAAGTCCAAAGAAGACAAAGAAAACAAACAAGACCGATATACATGTGTAAACAAATATATATTAATAACAACTTAAACAAAGTCATGCACAGTTACATAGTGTATGTGTGGAGAAATTATGTGTGTGTTGTGAGTGTTCGTACGTACATGTATTCTTCTTAGCGTGTTCCCAGAATTTGGGAAACGCTGTATCTGTGAGAGGTCACATATTGGTGTTTATTTGAAAAGCCTGATTTACTCCACCTCCACGCGCCGTGGCAGCCCAAGGCCTAAGTGGAAAAGAGAGAGCGAGACGAAGTGTCAGCCAGTATTTATAGCCAAGGTAGAGAGACCCCTGTTGAAGGATTAAGGAACTGAGGAGGATCTAACTCCAACAAATGCACAGAAGAATGGTGAATTTATAAATGTTCGCTTTACTCTATTATCTTGAATTCTCAGATTAAATATTCACACTCTTATGTTAATATTATCGTCTATTTTGTTTTTAATCACCGAATAATACAAGGTAATACGGATTATTCGTACGTAACGAGACAACGTGTTTTAATTACGTGAAAAACAAAACGTCATTGTTTTAACACAATGCTAAGTTGTTAAGATTTCCTGTCTTTAGGAAACGACTGTTAAGATGAATTTGTCAGTTTAACTAATAACCTTAGGTAGCAGTTAAGAATGCATTTGGAGTACACAGATTTTAAACATTGTTCAGCGAAAAAGGCTGTGGATTGACTAGGATAAAACTCTACAATCAACAACAAAAGCTTAGATTCATGGGAGAAAGATAATTTTGCGCATGGGGTGCTATTTATCTAACTTTCTTTAAACGCAATGAAATGCTAAATGCACATTTATGCATGTAGTGGCTGCAAAGTTTTATAACGGAAGAGAGATGCGGAAGAAAGTTTTATTCTCCTATTTAAATTTCCCCCATTATGGGCATTATTATATCCGTGATATTATAACACCATATTTCACGGACGGAGCAGAATGGCTGAAAGTAAAAGGAATGACAAACATGTTTTGTTCTCAGAGAGACTTTTATATCACTAAGACTTACATAAAAATATATAAAAATATAAACGTATTCCACACATAAAAATATAATATATATATATATATATATATATATATATATATATATATATATATATATATATATATATATCTACACGGCAAAGTAGAGTGTAAGGAGAAACAAAAAGGATATTCTTACATATCATATGGAGATACTCCTGTGTCTGGAGAAGCTATATTCAGGTTTCTTTCTATGTCTATGAAAAATATATTCCCAAACGGAAACCGTACCATGGACTTGGAAACAGTAGCATTTGCTGAAGGGGGCAGATTTAGCCGCATCCCAGGCCAATTGGATCAGGCTAAAAAAAAGCTTAGCTACTGAAACAAAACTGAATGACTGACCACTCTCGTCACTGTAGGAAGAGACATCACTCATCGGCCGTCACGTGACGCATGTAACTTATCTCCAACAATGGGAGATCATCGCACTCTACATGCGTAGATTTTTAAAAGTTTATCGAAAAACACCGTCACCTCGTGAATAGGGAAAATGTCAAATGTCCTGTTAACACAGGATAAATATTACTCCTCACCTGACCTTGCACTATATGATTATTAGCATTTCCAAACGCTTTTCATGTAGAAAACCTTCTCTAATGAAGATCAGATTCAAGTATTTGTTGGAATTATGTTTTTTATATATAAGAACCTTCGGAATTTACTCAAGAGTATGGAAGCCGTGCCTGATAACTGGGAGCAAGTCACTGTAAACAATAGAGAATATATACTGAACAGAATATAATTTTACTTAAGGAAAACGAAAAAAAATATCGATGACTGTGTCTAATACTTTTATACAAGGTATCTACTTTGAGTTGTCCATCTGTGATCTTTGTCTTGATTTTATTCCGGATACTTGACTTCTGATATGATTTATCAGACCACATATAGAGTATTCTTGCCATGCCTGGTCTGGGGGGGGGTGCTAACTCCACACTTTCTAACTTTGATAGAGTTCCAAATCGGTCACAATCTCTCGTAGGTGAAGACACATTTTCCAATTCGCTGTCTCTTCTGCACAAGCGCGACGTCGCAAACCTGTCGCTAAATTATCGTAATTTCCATGAAAAATGTTCACATGGGTTTCGTTATTTTAGTTCTACACCTTTACAGCTAAGAGCCAACAAGCCATATCGGCAGACCCCTGTTGACCATGTTCACCGTAGTTTTTGAATATAGAATCCAGTGATGTGTTCAATGGAACAACGCCAATATCACTAGTAGCAGCTGTTCAGTAATTCTTCAGGTCTTCAATATCAGAAGTTGGCAGTGAAGATATTCGGAGAAAGTAGCAGCTGTTCAGTAATTCTTCAGGTCTTCAATATCAGAGGTTGGCAGTCAAGATATTCGGGAAAGTAGCATCTGTTCAGTAATTCTTCAGGTCTTCAATATCAGAGGTTGGCAGTGAAGATATTCGGGAAAGTAGCAGCTGTTCAGTAATTCTTCAGGTCTTCAATACCAGAGGTTGGCAGTGAAGATATTCGGAGAAAGTAGCAGCTGTTCAGTAATTCTTCATGTCTTCAATATCATTTGTTGGCAGTGAAGATATTCGGAGAAAGTAGCAGCTGTCCAGTAATTCTTCATGTCTTCAATATCTGAGGTTGGCAGTGAAGATATTCTGAGAAAAAGCAAAATGGCTGCCTTTATACACGTCGGATTGTATATTTTGAGCTTTCTGATTGGTAACACTTCTCTTGGTGGATTATAAAATGAGTCAGCTCATTTTGGTTGGCTCGCTAGTATATAAGGTACCCAAAAAAACTCCAACAATCGATGCTTATTATACTATATGTTTTAACATTAAAGAGGGTAAATAAATTTATGACCCAACCTAATATTTACATTTCTAGTGCTCGGAATTGTTTTTCTATCATGATCTGTGGAATTGTACTCAAAACTTATCAAAGAGCTTTTTGATAAGAAGCAACAAGTGATTCCAAATAACGGTGAATATATAATTATAGAATGTAATCGTAGTTTATGAAGAATATAATTGATAATGAGAAACGGAAAATGTTAATGATTCCATCTAATAATTTGATATACGAGGATTCGACTCGTATCTTCTTTGAGTTGTTCGCGTTGCTCCTCGTCTTTCAACATTGTCTTTTGGATACCTGCAATGATTTAGCTTTACAAGAGTCAGACCAGACGAAAAATGGAGTAATGCTGTTATGCCTGGGCTGGAGCTGCTCAATCGACACTTTCTACCTTTCTAAAAAATTAATTTATATTTTTAATGATATTAAAATTAGTAATATGTATTAAGTATGGTTCTGCAATGAGACGTAGAGTGGACAGATACAACTTAAAAAATGTTTCATTTTGATTTTAAACCCAATGTTCTTGAAATTTATTTGGTTTTCTCTTATACACTCGACTATAAAACTCTCTTCACATTATGGCTTCATTATGTTACGGTCCAAGCCTTGGGCAGAACAATCTTAATCAGTGAAAAAACGTCTAGTCCATCATTTTAAAATATTTCACGTTCTGCTATATTTTGCAAGTGGTAGAACTTTAATGAAGTTATATATATTCCTGATCAGTGTTCAACTGATTACTATGTACTTGGTATTACCCTCAATGGGAGACCTTCAGAGCAGATTCGGATAATGTTATATACCGTACCTATGAACACTAATGTGCATGTCCCTATCCTCGTAAATACATTGGGCACTATTATAGGGTAATATGCTATCTAAGTAGTTCAGTACTAGCAGTGAATTTCCTATTTCACGCCGCTGTATGTTGTTGATGCTATAAAGATTACCATTACATTTCCATCTCTATTTGATTATTCCTAATTCAGTAACCTTTTCTAGGTTACAACAGTTATTATTTCAGATGTTGTGCCCTCTGATATTCTTCAGGTGCTTGTCAATCTTGGTAACCCCCAGAAAATGTCAAACTGCACCCTTTATTTAATGCAAGGAGTAGATTGATCTGTCTATGTCTCTGGGGATATCGCGTCTTGATTAGGTTTAAGAGCCCAAGTTCTACAATTATTCCTGTCTCAGGAAAATAGCCAAGTTGGTTTGAGAATTTAGTGACATAGTAATTGTGAGTTCAATCCCTGGGTCAGTTAGTACAGTCTTAGATTCAGTATAACAAAGTGAGCAATAACTGAGCTGGGATATCCCTGGACAGTGGAATGAGAACAATCTAGCACCTTATAAAGCAACAAAAAAAAGAAATTAAACACTATCTATTGTAAGGGTAATATGTTGTCTAAGTAGTTCACCACCAACAGTGGTTTACCTATTTCCCGCCGCTGGCGAGTATTTTATGTTATTGATTTTATAAAGGTTACCATTTCATTCCAACCTCCGTTTTGGTTCTTCCTCATTCAGTAACCTTTTCTAGGTTACAAAAGAATGAAAGAAATAAAGAAATAAATAAAAAATTTAAAAAAGAGAATGACAGAAAGAGAATGTTATATACCATACATATGAACACTAATATTTATGGCCCAATCCTCATAAATACTTTGGACACTATTGCATGTGCTGACAATATGCTGCCTAAGTAGTGGTTTACCTATTTCATGTCGCTGGCGAGTAGTGTATTTTGTTGTATTTTGTTATCATTTTATTTCCAACCTCCGTTTTGGGTCTTCCTCATTCAGTAACCTTTTCTGGGTTACAAAAGAAAGAAAGAAAGAAAGAAAGAAAATGTTAAGTACTGTACCTATGAACACTAATGGTTGTGCCCGACTCTTCATAAATACATTGGACACTATTTCTAGCAGGGTAATATACTGTCTAAGTAGTCCACTACTAGCAGTGGTTTACCTACTTCACGCCGCTGGCGAGTATTGTATTTTGTTGATGTTATAAAGATTACCATTTCATTTCCAACCGCCGTTTTTGTTATTCCTCATTCAGTAACCTTCTTGTATTTTGTTGATGTTATAAAGATTACCATTTCCAATCTCCTCATTCAGTAACCTTTTCTAGGTTACAACAGTTATCTTATCTGAAAATATTCTTGTGTTCTACCTGCAAGGTTATGTGCTCTTTTATCAAGACCTCTCACCATATCACCCCTATTTTACTGCCATGCAAGTGCCTGGCATACCCTTAACAAACTGGGTGCGAAGATGGGTATCATTGTATTTCGTATTCCAGTGTCAATTTCTTAATAATAAAAAAAAACATAATAACAAAAGCATCAACAATAAAAATATTAATAATTAATCAACCTGAAATATTTCATAAAATTAAAAAGGACAAAATGTTTTTATGAAATCAAAAATCTTGATAAGTGTCTGAAGAACCACTCCAATATGATAAAATCAGAATCGATTAAAAGCCATTCTCTTTGAGGACGCTACTGTCCATTGTGGCCTTCTCTTCGATTTGATTGCCGCTGGTACGAAATCAGTTCATTGCATCGAAAAGGCTGTAGCTGTCACATAATATAGGCGGTTAGCCATTAGCGAAAATCCGAGAGCGGTAAGGTATAACATGTAATTTATGGAATGGAACTGGCACAGAGGAGTGCCTGTAAAGGGAAGAATCGGTAAAAGCTGTCTAAGAATGAAAGGATGAAATTCTAAGGTGCAGGATGGAGAATACGAAATTTTCGTAAATAATGATCAGATGTGAAGAGAGCAGTCGGAAGAAATACGAAAGAAATCAAATATATATATATATATATATATATATATATATATATATATATATATATAGAGAGAGAGAGAGAGAGAGAGAGAGAGAAATATATGATGTTATGATGCTATGGGTTAAAGTGCTCAAAATCATAGATGGAGCCTATATAAATATGAAAGTCGATATTAAAGTCAGCATCCAGAGGCGACAACCTGTTTCATGGTTAATCGCAATCTTCTGGACATATGCGTTGTTTTTTCTCGAATATTTATATATATAAGTTAGTGCTGCATTGTGGGTAGTCTTTTGTATTGTTTTAACTCTGATTTTGGTGGTCGGTATGGTTATGTTCCAAATTAGTCTAGGGAGTGGAAATAATTGTTGATCCAGATGCAAAATTATTTCCAAACTTTAGGCCATGTATGTTGTGATTTGACTCGATTATTCTCTCTCTCGACACACACACATACACACACAGATAATATATATATATATATATATATATATATATATATATATATATATATATATATATGTAGGTTTGAAAATGATGGAAGCATTATTTTAAAATTATTTTAATAGGAACTTTTAAGTCCAACATTTCTTTGGAACAATAATAATCAAAACGGCGAAAAATTAAAAATGTAGACACGGGGGTAATTAATTTACTTTAAATGCAATAAAAAGAGAAAACTTGTTTTGTTTGAAAAAACATTTAGGTGCTTTTAAATTTTATTTGAATACGTCTTAGATAACAGATTATACTAAAAATATTCACCGAAAAATTCCTTTAAAATAGTTATTCGCAAACATTAAATCTGATTAATAACTAGTTATTAATATTTAAAAATGTTTTCATGAAATATGGATTAAATATTAATTAAGCCTTCGAACTTCCTGTGCGTTTTCCTGTTTAGCTATCACTGTTTCGATTAACCCGGTACATTTAACGTATGTGTTAGCTAAGTTGTTTGAAGAACACTTTTATATAAATTAAAAATAAAATATTAATTACTTTCTCCAAGACTTTTCCGCAAGATTTTCTACGCCGAAAATCTTCTAACCATAAAACCAATTGATATGAAGTAAAAACTAATAAATATATAAGACAATGAGATGCAAACGGATTGCTTCACTCTTCTTTAATTTTAAGTATATAAACAAATCCATAAGCGATATGGTCAGGCAAGACACAAAACTAGTCATATAGCTGCAACATAACCCGATATATTGACACTATTGTCATTTTTTAATGTTTATTAATCATTTTAAGTTATATATTCACAGAGGAAATACATTCACTAATAATTATTACCGTATTTGACGGAACATAAGTTTTTAGTCACCTTGATTACAGTAATTTTGGCTTGTGTAATAACGTCTCTTTTTTTCAGACAATAGCGTGTTAGTAACAAGCTATTCTCATCTATGAATGATAGTTGACTTATATTTTTCAATGAAAGTTAGCGGAAGTAAGGAAATTAGGGAATTTCAACTAGGACAAATAAAGAGATGGCATCAGTGTGGCAAGTCAAACGGAGAAATTGCTTGGTTTTCCAGGTTAATCATCAAAAGGTTAATAATATTGTCAGGAAATCTAATGAAAAAGGCCATTATCTTGTGGAACAACGTTCGGGAAGATCAAGCATCGTGTCTGAGGAAACGAAAAGGGTTCTGAAGAAGGAAGTCATCAGAAACCGTCGTCAGAGCGTCAAAGATGACACCAACAGCATGGAAGTGTCGTCATATGTGGTGGGAAAGATTCTGAAAGAGCTAGGCTATCAAAGAAGAGTTGCAAGATAGAAGCCCTTGATTTCAGAGATTAACAGGAACATGCGTATCGCCTGGTTGAGTGAATTCGAGAGAAAAGATTATGAATTTTGGCAGTCTGTAATTTGGTCAGATGAAAGTAACTTCTGCCAATATTCGAATTCGAGACAAGTTTATGTTTGGAGAAATCAGAATGAGACTTGGAAAATTGAATGTCTGTAGGTGACCGTGGAACATGGAGAAATTGAAGTAATGGTGGGGGCGCTGTCTGGTTTGGAGGGCAAACTGAGCTGATTCTTGTTTACGAGAACTTGAATGGTCCTAAATACTGTCAAATGTTAGAGAAAGGACTACTTCCACTATTAGAAGCCAATCAGATTGACAAGAATGTCTGCCATTTTCAAGAAGATGGAGCACCATTTCATACGAGCAAAATAGCAAAGGAGGCCTGGAAGGAATCGCAAGGAATCAAGTCACTGCCATGGTTAGCCCAAAGTCCTGACAGGAATACAGTAGACCACGTTTGGAGGACATTCACCGAAAATTTCAAGAGCGTGAAACCAAAATCACATCAGTGGCACCCCTTAAAGAAACACTGCTAAAGGAGTGGCAAAATATGGATCAAACGATTGTTGATAACTTGATCAAATCCATGAAAAATCGAATACAAGCACTGAAACTAGCAAATGAAAGACCGACTCTATACTAGTTCCAAAGACTGTTTGAATAGGGATTACGTAATTAAATTTTGAAATTGGATGTATTTTATTTCTCCTGGCTAAAACAGTTTTCTTAGGCCACTGTAAGAGGCACGGGTGTATAAGATGCACGTCAATTTCATCAGGGCAAGTCAAGAAAAAATTAGTAATTAGTAAACCCACATATGGCATATAAGATGGATGGGAATTTTAATATATATTTTTTATAAAAAGAAAAAATGTATCTTATATGCCGTCAAATACGTTAATTAATTCTTCGCACATGGATGGTGCACCGGATAACAGCTAAGAACGAGAAATCAATCGCGGTCATTGCATTTATTTACGGGCAAATACTATAGGAAATGGTTTTAAATTGATCTCCACTCATAGCTATGGGTTAAATAGTAGGACATGTATTTGGGAAAATGTTTGTTAGTTACAAAATGTTGGTAATGTAATATAATCTCGCTCGAAAAAAAGTATTATTCTTACAATTTAAAATATATTTCGGCTTTAAATAACAACTAAAACGTCCATTGATTGATTCGTTTTCTACGACTTATCAACCATTTGCAGATTATTTAAAGCCAGAAAGTATTTATATATTGTAAGAATTTGGGGGGTAAGTGAATATAAAGAACCAAACTCGAATTGAAACCCGGCTCTCCGATTAACAATTTACATTACACCGCCCGCACATCCAAGCTTACTGCACCAAGCATTCCCAGGCGGCCACCTATCAAGGTACTGACCAGGTTTGACTTTGCTTAACTTCAAAACTCGTGTTTCAACACGATGTGACGATAAGCCTGCTAACGGGGTGATAAACAGTAAAAAATCCATAAGACTTTCATGCATCTTAATTTTATTTTCCAGCATCATGATTTGGACAAATCATTTCCGACATTTAAATTCATAGATTTTTCTTCAGAGTGCCATGTCCGTCCGGGACATAGGAGGGTATGACTTTCTTCACTCATTATATCCTTTTTAGTCGTTATCAACGTTTGTCTGCTTAGTATAACTCCTAGTCACTTTTCTGTCGTCTGTTTTCCAAAGCTCCTTAGATAGGTTATTGTCTCCCCTTGATCTGCGAGGAAATTGTCCAGCATCCACTTCCAGATAGGAGGATTGTTATTATATAGCAGTTCATCACTCTTTTTTTTCTTTGTAACGGTATTTTAACACGAATCTCAATCCAATAGAAGGCCTAAGAGCCGCTCAAGTTAGAGTGTTGTTATGTGGTATTGTATGAAGGTAAGAAAATTCAAGAAGTAAAATTCATGTGCACTGCAATAAAAAATAATGTTTAAATATTGGAGAAGTAAATATTGTAGGGAAATTAATTGGGAAAGCGTCCTTTTGGGTGTCTGTTCTGCTAAGCAGCAGTTCTTGCGAAGAATTTGTCTGAATCGAACCTCCGTCTTACTAATGGAAATACGAAGGCAATGGGAATGAAATCGCTTTTGTGTACGTGGCAGGCTACGTCCCAGTTGTAAAGGTTAGGGTTGCTGGTACTAAGAAATATTGCTCGTCAGAACACATGCCATGGAAGTAGCAATAGAACAGCGAGGGGATCGCAACATTTTCCTTTTTAAACGGGTTTTGGGGTGCACAATAATTCATCATCTACCAGCTTGCTTTCTTTAACTGTTGGGAGGGCTTCATGTGCTATGGAAATGCGCCATCGAATTCCACTGTTACATTTGCTCATCTATCAAAACACGTTCCAGTTATTTGAACTTATATATTTGTCTGATTTTAACATAGCCAATTCCTAACTCGTATCGATGGCTCTTTCGACTTCCTGACAACCATACGTTTACTGCTTTTTCAATTAGTTTCTTTTTCTACTCGATTTCCTTTGCTAAATTTTATAGGAGTTATCGCTGGTTCATTTCTGTATCTGCTATCGACTTTGTTTCATCGGTATATATATGGTTTGTTGCTAAGTTCGCTTACTAATAACAAATCCTGACGGGATATCTAGTTATCATATGATAATCTCCATGTAGAAGTTGTATAAATTTCCTAAAGAAAACACATATTTACCTTACTCTTCTACTTTTTGTGTACTCATTCAATGGATTTTTTATTCGTATTCAGGGGGTTTGATCCCGGTGTATATTCAAGATTATTCAAATATCTCTCTCGAATAAATAAAGTTTTCCTAGTTATTCAAATAGAACATTGTGCTGTACCTTATCAAATGAATTTTCTTATACAAAAAATTAGATCTTAAGGTAAAATAAAATGATATCCATGCCATGATTTTCAATAATACTTGTGTCGCTAAAATCTGAAGATCACCAAAGGCGTGAAACCGGGAATATCCATACAATGTTGATTCCTATATCCACACTCTCTGTATCTCGAAAAACTCTAGCTCTGCCACTGAGAAATCCCCCCCACTATAAATATACCAAAATTGCATTAAATATATATATATATATATATATATATATATATATATATATATGTGTGTGTGTGTATATATATATATATATATATATATATATATATATATATATATATATATATATATATATATATATATATATATATATATATATATATATATATAGGGTGTCCATAGAGTTCGTGTACACTTTAAAGGGCACACGAACTTTATGGACACCCTGTATAAAGACATGTTTCAAGATATATTCTGTCCACTTATTTTCGATAAGTTTCTTTCATACTCTCGGATAGTTTTGGGGCTATCATTACTGAAAGACGAGAGAAAATCGCCGTGTTTGTGCCTATTTGTTTTATTACCAAGTACTTTCGACATATCTAAGTCATGATAAGGGTATTGTTTATAATAAAATAAATATAATAGTATCCATTTTTGTCAGAGAGAATTTGATGTGTCATCTGAATGTTAAATTACTTACAAACGGAGTGATGAACGCTGCATCAGTGCGTAACCGCTGAAACCGTTTAAAGGGCGGCAACTAAGTATGGCTTCGAGAGTTTTTTGTCTTAATGAAAACAATCTGCCGAAATATATATATATATATATATATATATATATATTGATGTCTATTTGGGGAGCAACATTTCTTTAATGGATCTTTCATTGAAAAGCGCCGGCAAGGAAGAATTAATTAATCTTTTATTTAGTTTTTCCAGCAATCTAAGATTTGTTCGATTTTCTGGGGTTAAAGAATATAGGAGGTGTCCATAGTCAAATTTATTCTGAGGGCATTCGGCCAGTTCTCCAGCCATGATTGAAGATTTTTTTGTATAGTGAAATTCGGTGTGTGGCTAATACATAGTACTTTCACATATATTCTTTAAAACCTGAAAAAACACCTACAAAAGCCCTACACAGACCTCTTCCTGAATACAAAAAAAAAAAAATTAAAAAGTCCGCTAAACATGATGCTTCAAAAAACACTGACAAAGAAACATGCAGAACACTTACAGCGACGAACATCACACCTGCCCGTTTCTATCTCCTTCCCAAAATACACAAAGACCACAACCTAGGAAGGCCGCTCATTTCATCGTATAACTGTCATACGACTAAAATACGACTAAAATATCCAAATACTTACACCATTACATACAGCCCCTAGCTAAGATGTAAAATCCTACATAAAGACAGAACAGACCTACTAAACAGATTTAGTCACATACAAATAGCGCTAGAAAATGATACTCTAGTAACTACGGACGTAAGATCACTTTATTCAAACATCAAACACATCGAAAGAGTAACCGCCCTTAAAGAAGCACTTACTAAAAGAAGAAAATAAGACCCCCCCAAACAAAAGTTATCATAAAACTCATGAAACATATTCTTACATTGAATACTTTCAATTTTAATGGAAAACGCTACTTACAATTAAGTGGATACATCGCCGTCATATGACACAATCTTTATGGGAAAATTTGAGGAGACCCATATTTATCCCTTTATGGGTAACGACTGCATATTCTATGCAAGATATATTGATGATATCTGCTTCAGATACACGGGCAGGGAGGAGAAACTCACTGAATTCTTTATGACCCTAAACACGGTACACAACTCCATTTAGTTCAACTACGAAAAATCGACAAGATCGGAAACATTTTTAGACTTCCCCCTCTACAGCGATAAAAACAGAAAACTACAAACGACACTACACACTAAAATCGCCGACACCCACAACTATCTACACTTTAAGTCTTCCCACCCTAAACACCTCAAAGAGAACCTTCCCTATTCACAAACACTTAGACTCAGAAGGATATGTTCCCACAATGAAGAATTAAACAAACACATTGAAAATCTGGAGCATCAATTCACAATACGTGGCTAAAAACAACACCTAATCAGGGAACAATTAAATAAAGCAATTATTCCACACCTAGAGAAGACACCCTAATGTACAAGATTAAAAATAAATCTAGCTGCAACCACATTAGACACACGAATTCATTCACTAGCTCAGTCACTAAATCTACTTTCAAAATCTACCGCGACTCTAACTGTAGAAATCATAACATAATTTACCTCCTAGAATGCACAGTATGCCAGAAACAATATGTAGGAAAATCTGAATGGCCCTTTTACTACAGAATTAATAATTATCGCAATCGAATTAAGTCGATTCCCTATGAAAAATTATTACGTGTAGAACAACATTTCCGCCTAGAAAAACACGATTTCAAAACCTATGCCAAATTCACTATAATTGAGAGAATAGAAAAGTCCAGAGCAGATAACATTAGAAAGATTTTAAAGTTCCATGAAAATAAGTGGATAGGACGTTTAAAAACACACTATCCAGCCTGGCTAAACCATAAATTTAACAATATAGATTGTATTGATATATAGCCCTACAAATCAAAACCTACCCATATTTCTCACCCACACAAGACAGACATGCTTACGGAGGTGTTGGGGCCTCACACTTATACACACACCCACATGAATATAAACATTACACACATCATACTCAATCACTCCCTAATGGGCCAAATGATAACACACACCCACAGCAATATACACGCTTACACATATCATACTCACTCACTCCCTAAGAACCAAATAACACACACACACACACACACACTTAACAAAGACACATCCCCTTTCCAGGAACCAATAAACCTGCCAAACTGACCAAGGGAATTCAGAGCAGCATGAATCCATCCAGCTCTTATCTCAAATAACAACTTAAAAGAGACTGTTTGACCAACACAAGGAAAGTTAAAAAAATTCATGTTAAAAAGATAAAAAACAAATGCAAACTACAGACAAAAGTTCATTTTCTCCATCAAGACATTGATTTTCTGTAGTTCACTGCTATCTCCTGATAATGGCCATGTTAGCTGAAACTAGTCGAGGAATCTAAATGAAATAATAATAATAACAACGAAAGAATATTAATCTACAACCCAGTGTGTCTGAAGATTTTAATTAACCGCCATAGTTAGAACTATTTCATTTGAACAATTTAAAATATATCTTACAGTCCACTTTCCTACAGATTGCATGAGAAAAATCAGAGCTCCAATTCTACTTTTTCCCAGTTCTTGGTAAAATACCTGTGGACTTGCAGGTTGTCTAGAACAAGAACTACACTGAGTTTAAATTCGAAGAGAAGACAAGGGGAAACCACAACACTACATTTATGAAATAGTCAGGAAAATATGCAGATAATAATAAAAGAAAAAGCTGTAGAGGCCTATTAATTCCACATCCTGAATAGAGATGGTATTAAAAGATTTTGCTAATTAAAAATAAATTTGGTAACTTTTAGTATAACTTCATTAATGATACTATTAATTTTGCACGAACGTAACCAATTCCTTTTTACTTTTCATTATTTAGTCAATCACTAAGTTTCAAAAGTGGATGCTGAGAACGTTTTTCCGCCCATCCTTATTTCAGACGTCTACTCAGGCACATCTGTGTTTGGTCAACACCCACAGAGACCAATTGTGGTTTCTAATGTTCTATACTGAACAGATATTAGTTAAAATTTCTGAGAGAAAATTTATCATAGTATGAAGATATTGTGCTCGAAGAAAAGTCCACTCCAACAACAGTTGTCGAATAGTGGGGTCTGGATAATACCAGTCATAATGGTGCTGTCGTTTTCAGACATGTTTCAAAGATGTAGCAGGTTGGACCAGATGTAGCAGCCCGACCAGAATAGTAACTGTTGTAGCATACCTACGGGCGATCATGGGTATGTTCCAATTTACATAAACACAGTAGTAAATACTGTATGTTGGTCTGCAGTCGGAGATTTGTCTGCATCTGTGCTGGTCAAAATCTCTAACTCCGGGGAGAGGTGATCCCCAGACGACGCTATGTCTCGGAAAATAGCTACCCGACCACGTTTTATACGTGGTCTACGGGGAATTTTTGGCTGAGCATACGGGCCGGATACTCCACATTAAATTCGGCCTTGTGCCACATCCAACCGCGTGGGGCGGTTGGTAGTTATCCTACAGTTGGAGATTCATCTCCAGCTGTGCTGATCAAAGTCTCTGCTTCCGAGCAGATAGGATCCCCAGCCAAGACTATGTCGAAGGGCAGAGTCTCATCTCGGGAAACAGCTAATCGACCCGTTTTATATGGGGGCTACGGGGAATTTTTGGTCGAGCCTACAGGATCGGATATCCAACATTAAATTCGACCTTGTGCCACATATGACCGCGTGAATCTGGTGGTAGAGGCTATGTCGAAAGACAGAGTCTCGTCTCGAGAAACATCTACCTGTCCCCGTTTTATACCGGTTATGCAGTTCGAGATTCATTGTGAAATTCAATTGATTCACTTTTAGCAGTTGATTATTTCTTCTACGCGCTGCTGGCAAATCTTATATGTGTTGTTCTTGTCCTAAGTATTATCGTTCATTACCAACCTCCGTGTGATTATTCTATTCAGTAAACTTCCCTAGGTTACAACAGTACCATAAAGAATCCACCATTCTGACAAATGGACCAAAGTAACTGTGTCACATGGTCGGAAAGCGAACCTCCTAACCACTCGTCCACGCGCGCCTATCTGTATTATTAGTCAAGAGAAGAGTAAAAAACAAGATCGTTGATCAAACTATAGTGATGGAATGCTATGATCCTTTTATTCGTATAAAGATTTTGACCACTGAGCGTTCAATAAAAAGCATTATATTGGGTTGTACGTTACATGGCATCTCACGTGAATCCGAATGCATATTTGAAATTCAAATAAGTATAATTTATTTTGCTTTTTTTTTACTTCCATAACCTTCTTTTAATTTAGTCACTCAGTTTCATTTATCTGGATTTTTATTTTGCTTAATTAAATCGATTTGGACGATACGTCCTGCAGTGGCTTCCAACGAGAGACGTGCTCTTTCTCGTCTTTCGTTTATCTATGAAAGAATAGATAATCCGCGTTAATCTCATTGCTACGTTTGTCAGATGAGATGACTCTTGTGATCGTTAGTCGACAGCAGAGCCCACAGATAAGAAAATAACTTGTTTTTTTGTAGGATTTCTCAAGAGCCTGGGCATGAAAATTAGATATAATTTCAAAACGAAAAGAAAAAAAACTACAGAATATGTTACTATATGTAAAAAGTAAATAGACAAGGGGTGTGTTAAACTCATACAGTTCCTAGAAAATCTTGAACATGACTAAGGAGGTTAAAGATTCCGAAACTTTGTGATAAATCATGTAAATAACCACCGCTACGCGTTTTTGATAACCTACACCACGCATTTTTATTTTCTTCGGTTGGTAGATGTAGAAAGCCGTTCATTTACAATGCTGCAACACACATTAAGCCCGTATTCACATTCTGTCTTTGATCTTCATAAAACGTCTTAGATGTAATTTATTTTGCATGGAAATTTGAAAGACACACCACTGTTTTGACGACGTCTCAGCGTTGTATAATGGTTGCGAAGCTAGTGTGTTTCATGTAAAACGGTTCCGTATAGGATACAGTTTCCATTCCTGTCAGAGAACACATATTTTCCACGAAACCTCTCGAACATTAAGACCGGTAAATGTTATTAACACTTTATTTAAAACAACAGAGCATTTTCTTCTATATATTCTATCTATTAAAATAATGTAGGGACAGAAAAAATTAATCCATTTCATAATATATATATATATATATATATATATATATATATAATAAAAAGAAGAGAGGTACCGCAAACTTTTTTGGTTGTAATGTGGATTTTTTAAAAAAATATTATTCTTTATTTTTCATAATTTTACAACACGTGTTTCTGGTCTCGCGACCGTCTTCAGGTAAAGCGTGGAGATTTCCACATATTATTAAAAATAATTAATTTTTTTCTTTTATGTTTTTCAATGTTCTCTGTTTTTGTGTTAGTAATCCGAATGTCTTTCTTGAAATGCCAGTGAAGAGTTCTGCGCGAAGGGTCATAAAACAATTAAGGTTGGTTTGAGAAGTGATGATTTAGTTGTTGGTATCTTATCTTTTAATGTTTTAGTGACCCCTGTGTGTTCTTAGTTCTATTTTCATTTTCGTGTGTTCCTGTCAGCATGCGTGTATATATATGTGTGTATATTCCCCCTCAATACATACACTGTCTCACTAAGAAGAATTAGTAGTTTTATGACACTTCGCTCAGAACTCTTCACTGCCATTTGCTGTTGAAAACCGGGGAAACTGGAGAAACACCTGCTACTGAGGTATAACTAACTTTGAAAAGAATCATCTGAACCATCTAAGACAATTAAATCTCAGGCTAATATATCAGCCCATATGAGGACAACCCTTCAGCATGCCCTTCGTGTGGACTTGTTTGCAAATCCGGTGAAGGAATGTAAATATATATATATATATATATATATATATATATATATATATATATATATATATATATTTAGTTTACGAAAAACTAGGTAATCCGTATGGGTAGACCCAAGGAGGATAAAATCCAGAGAGCTCAATGTAAATCAGAGCTAATAATTTAAATAAAAACAGACCACTTTAAGTTTCCATATAATAAATTATTTCAACACAGCCCTTTTAAAGGACAGCTGTCCTTTAAAAGGGGTGTGATGAAATAATTTATTATATGGAACCTTAAAGTGGTCTGCTTTCATTTAATACATATATATATATATATATATATATATATATATATATATATATATATATAGAGAGAGAGAGAGAGAGAGAGAGAGAGAGGGGGAGAGAGACTGACAGAGACAAAGGCAGATAGATAAGAACAGCGTAAAATGTAATGAGAATTTAGTCAAAATGTTTAAACTTGAATTTTATTCGAGTAAATTTTAATATTAGTTAATGTCTTCCAGTCCTCGCTCGATATCCGCTCACAGAATGACGATCTGGAAATGTGATAAAAAGGCAAATATAAATAAATTTTATAAAAGGGAAAGCTTAATAAACGACAATCATTCATAATACAACATTAGCGTTTATGACGTCAGTAAATGACTCTGCGCTCCAAGCAAAGCAAACAAATTAATTTTCATAAAAGGAAGATGAATTCTCAAGGTAAGTGTTGTTTCTTACATTTCAATTGTGAATAATATATATATATATATATATATATATATATATATATATATATATATATATATATAGGTGACTATACTCGTGTCGAAAAAACTTCGAATTCTTGATCAATCTCGAAGGGAAAAAAATGTTTTAAAAAAGAAAGAGCCAGAAACATGAAAGTCTGTCGAAAATAATCGCACAGATACAGGTTCAAGGCCCAAAGAAAAAGCCACGATACGAGTAAACAACTAACTAAAGAGCTCGATACAAACGTAGAGCAAACCAGCTGACCCTGACGATCTGCTGAAGTGAAACCTTGGTAGGTTTGTCTGGCTCATTAGGTTTCACTATATATATATATATATATATATATATATATATAAATATGTATGTATGTATATGTGTGTTGAGGGCGGTGTATGTGTATGTGTGTATGTGTGTGCGTGCAGATATGTATAAAAATAGGAAATAACACGTTAGGTAAATAATCCGAAGTTCTTTAGTATTTTTTTTTTATTTTTAAAAAACAGTACTCCATACATATGACTATTAAAATTAAACTGAATTAAAGTATCAAGTCCTGTTTCATCCTCAAACATTTTCGCTTGAGGATGAAACAGGGCCTGATACTTTAATTCAATTTAATTTTAATAATTATATTGAGGTTTTTGGCTCTTGTTTTTGAAACATGAGAACACTTATGTAGAGAAATCATATTTTTTAAATAATTATTATATATATATATATATATATATATATATATATATATATATATATATAATGTGTGGGTATGTTGGTGTATATATGTTTGTATGTGTGTGTGTGTATTATGTGTGTGTATTATTACATATACTTTTATAGTTAAGCTTTAGTCAAATAATTTTCCTTTCATTTTCGTTCTGTTTTCCTATTTACAAATTCGTGTTGCTAAAATGACTTTATTTAAAACCACATCAAACCATATATTTACTTTCGATTTCTCTGCAGGTTAATTGACACCGGCAATTACTGGATTATTACTAATAATTTATTCCGAATCAACCGAAATGACGCTTGAAGAACGAAATTTAAAAAAAATAGTTAATATTCAAACTAAAACAATAACGTCACGTTTCAGCAAAATAAGGAATATTTTTAGCGGCTATTCAGTTGAAGGTTTATTTAGAATTCTAGATTAGAATTTCGGAATGTTCGACAATTGACGTTCAACAATCGATAAAATAATTCTAATATTTTTTATGCACCAACAATGACGATAAGCTGCAAATTGAATGTTTTCGTAATGCACTTATTGTTATATTGGCAATTGATTTGTCACGAGTGACTGTTAATGACATTTTCTGAAAGTGCTACACAGTTTCTTATAATTCGTCACGGCGTTGGACAGCTATTTGAACCTATTTAAGAAACAGGTTTAACCATGTTTGAGTCACAAAAAGTGTTCACTATCAATTTTCGTCTTGTATTTGACTGAACTGAATACAATAAATATTACCTTTTTTTTTTATGTTTCGTCCTAGAATATTGATTCCGATGCTAATTTCACAGATCGATATGGTTTTCTAATTATTTCACCCAAAGCAATACAACAGAGCCAAAAAGAGGCAAGTGGTTACTGAGTGTTAGAGAATATGAGAAAAATATACTATACTATTAAGGAGGATAAAAGAAAAAGAAGTAAAAAGATAAAAATAATGATTAGAATTGCATTTATATTTTTCAAAATCAAACTTGACTCCGAATCAAGAAGACGGAAGAGAGTTCACAAACGAGAATTGCGAGAGAACAAACTGTTAGCATAGAACTTACGTTTACATCTAGTCAATTAATCAGTCACCTTAGTAGCTCAAGTCTCTATGAAGTCTCGGCTACTTTCCATATCTACAATTTGTCTGTAGTGTGCAGGACAGGAAAGTTGATCAGAAAAATTACCATGGAAAAATGCGTGGGAAATTGTCTCAAGTCGAGATGTCAGGTCAAAGCAGATAACGGCTGTAGAGGTTTTGTTTCTGACAAGATATTCAAAGATCTAGCCTTGTAGCAGATCCGTCTTTTTAATCATGTTACCCAAATCAAGGCAATAAAGCCACTACGATGCAAGGGATTACTCAGTGTTAAAGAATATGAGGAAAATATGCTACACTAGTAAGAAGATGATGGGACGATAAAAGAACAAGATGTAAAAAAGACAGAAGATAATGATTGGCATTTTTAAAATCAAACTTGAAACTCCGAAGCAAGACGCCGGAAGATGGTTCACAAACGATAGTTGTCCGAGAAGAAACTGTTAGCATAGAACTTACGGTTACATCTTACAGTTAGATCTAGCCATTTAAACTTTCAAATCTGGGGTAGCATCAAGTAGGTTCTTGCTAGGATCCTGCAGTTACTTATGAATACAGTACTTATTCATAAGTAACTTTGTTTCACTTGACTTGCTTTCATTGTCTATCATGATCTGAAGAACTGAAGTATCCCCTCAAGGTACTTGTTGATACGTTTCATTGCTTGGGTCCTTGCACACCATATGGTTTGGGTAACTTACTTAACAACCACTGGTAAAACTTTTTTGAGTTTTTCCCATTGTTGTGTTAAACAAGAGAATAACTTTGTTTAATCATTTCACTCCAAGCAAGGCAATAATGCCACTACGATGCAAGAGGTTACTAAGTGTTAGAGAATGTGAGAAAAACTACTATGATGAAGGGAGGACAATAAAAGAACAAGAATTATGAAAACAGAAAATAATGATTGACATTACTTTTACATTTTTCAAGAGCAAAGTTAACTGGGAAGCAATAAGCCGAAAGAGAGCTCTACTAATGAGAAGTGCAAGAGAAGAAACTGTTAGCATAGAACTTACGGTTGCATCTAGTCAATTCAGCTGTAAAATGATGGGACCTTGCCACCAATCTAGTAATGCGCTTAAATTCATAAAGTCTAGGTAACCTATAAGAAAGTAATATTGATTTTCAATAATACAAAAATATGACTCAAATCCAAAAGTGTGATGGAGGGAAGGCTATTCTTCAGTGTGTCTTATACTTAAAATTTAAACTTCGCTAGCCTCAATTACTGAGTCAAGCATATCACAATATTCCTTAGACCAAAACAACACATTTTTGCCTACCATTCTTGCTACAGTCGCCATAATATCTCAAGTCTCTATGAAGTCTCAACTACTTTCCATATCTATAATTTATCTGTTGTGACCAGGGAAGGAAAGTTGATCAGAACAATTGACAGAAAAGACACATGGAAGCTACGTTAGGGCGGGTGGGAAACTGGCTCAAGTCGAGATGTCAGGTCAAAACAGATAACGGCTCTAGAGGTTTTGTTTCTGACAAGATGCTAGCCTTGTAGCAGATACTATTACCACTACTACTACTAATAAAAATAAGTGTAGCCTCTCGTATCCAGGCATGCAAGCCTGTTAGAGTGTCTAGCTAAACCCTGTCGCAATCGCAAGCTTTGTTTCTTTACCCCTCCCAGAACCAACCTGTAATTCATTCTGCAGCACCACTAAGCGGACATTTATAATGATTACGACGGCTTTTCACTTGGTGCCAGTAGATCTTTCAAGGGCTTTTGCACAGTCCAATCTACCAAATTCAACTCACAAGGTTTGCATCAAATCGTTTATCAAGGCGCTGTCCGCTAGGTTCGATTCCCAAAGGCAATATTGTTATAACAATTATGAGTATGATTCTCACATAAAAACTCAACAAAAGTATAACCTTGTGCCAGACTATATGCTAAGTCTGGTATATATATATATATCGATAGTATTTAGTTTAGATACCTCCACTTTTTCGCTGAAAAATGACATAGTATAATGGAAAAGGCCCTAAACTTAATAAAAACAAAGTTTTATCGTCAAGTTTAAGATAGTATTAAGAGGAGAGACCAAACTATTTTTAATTATTTTAATATTTTTTAAATCCTTTCAAGCACGGTTGAAATATTGGTTAAAAATTTTTCTTTTTTTTTTACACCAGCGGTTGACGTAAGAATTACAATTAGTGTGTTTTCCGCTTTTTTCCAGTGAAAAACACATTTATTGAAAATTCTTGCTAAAATCAAATCATTATCGGATTTTAATGAAACTTTTAGGATTATTCACAAATGAATAAAATGTTTTTTTTTAATTTTTTATTTAAAAAATCATGATAAAAATATTTTTTTACTTCTGCTACCTTTACCACACACGCTTATTTAATTTCATCATGAAATTTCGATAAATTAAATTTTCTTTAAAAAAATTTTAGTCGTTAAAAATAGGACTCCTTGGAGAATGTAAATCATCCATTTTTTTCCAAACAGAACCGCCAGTTACCGAAAAACTGCTCCGAATCGTAAACTAAAAATGCAATAAAACTATGACATTATTTAATTAGAAAAACTTTTAATTGCTTTTATAAATAAGATTTATTAAGGACACTATTGTCTTAAGAAATATTATTATGGAAAAATAATTAATTTTAATTTTTACAAGAATTGTTTTCATCTCTTAAATTTTAATTATAATTTATAATAATTTAAAAATCATATAAAATTCTACGTTACTTTCTTTCTTTTAGTAGATGTTATAATTAAGTGGAAACTATTTACGAAAAATTATCAAAAATTGAAAAGTTTCATAAAAGTCGTTTACCCCTAATATTTCTTAAATCATTTTTTAGTTTAAATATTTACATTTTTGTATATATGGTAGTCTATATTGGATATTATTATTAAAAGGTCACATGTTGTAAGAATTGTCTTAAAATTAGTGACAATTCGCTTGTCTGCAATTCTTTATTCATTTCGTGTTTCCGTCTCAAATGGTTTTGCACATCATTCCTATAAAGTTTAAAAACATTAAATAAGTTTTGCTCTTTTAATTTCTATTTCATTAAATACTTTTATTTTATGTATTTATTTTAGTGAGGGTCATACTTCACTTGGGTATTTTTTAAAACTTTATTTAAGAAGAAACAACCTAGAAGAAATGTTTTTCTTTTTTTAAGTAGTTTTTTACTTTCTTCAGTCTCTTCTTTATAGTATTTAAAATTTTATTATTTTTTCAGGAAGCATCTTGAAACGTAAGTATAATAATTCAAAGTCAATAAAACATTAGATAATTGCTGGAAATATTATGTTAATTTGTAAAAACTACCAGGTAGTTAAAACAAAAAGAAATGGTTTCACTTAGATTTCATAACTTTATGTCATTCCTGGTCATCCATACTTAGCTTGCGACACCTTACCCGTCAACAACACCAATCAACACGTTAGAAAAACAGAACACGTGCTTAAGAAATGCTTGCAAACTATGTTTATTTATACTATAAGTTAGTAATATTTTTTTTAATCGGATTAATTTAGCTTTAAATTTCCTAATTGTTTTCAAATAATCTGTGAGAAATATCTATTTTATTTTTGAAAGATTTTTAAAACCGATAATTAAATTTTGTTTACAAATGTCATAAAATATGAAGAAATGTTCGCTTGTAATCGATTCTGTGAAAGCAAGCTGACATTCTAATCTATATAATTTATATTTGAAATACACCAAAGTAATTTGATTACAGGAAATAAAGCTAAAATGAAATCTTAAGAAATGCTTTGTTCATTTTTCAAAATTCCTTTTAAACATTTGGTATCGAAAATTCAGTGGAGTTACCTAATTTAGTGGAATTGTCGTAGTTACCTAATTTAGTGGAATTGTTGTTAGCTAGTTGTCAAAAGAGCACCTTTTATGGCCCCAGCTCCAAAATAATATATATGTATGTGTGTGTGTGTGTGTGTGTGTTTGTGTGTGTGTGTGTGTGTGTGTGTGTGTGTGTGTGTGTGTGTGTGTGTGTGAGACAGACATTTTATTATTTCAGCCTATTATATTATATTCTTGCTCTGTCTTTGGCATAGAGCTCAACCTGGATTTTACCCTCCTGGAAATATGTATATATTAACCAGTAATATCATATATATATATATATATATATATATATATATATATATATATATATATATATATATAAATGTTGGCTGTAATGTCAATTTTTAAAAACAATATATCATGCTTTATTTTCCATAATTTTGCTGGAAAATAAAGCATAATATATATTTTCAAAAAATTCACATTACAACCAAAAACGTTTGCGGTTCCTCTCTTCTAAAAGTCAAAAAAGTCTAAAAGTGAACATAGAAGTCAACACTTAGAGGCGACAGTCTGTTTCATGCTAGACGCTGGCCTGACGAATGCGTCTAGCATGAAACAGACTGTCGCCTCTAAGTGTTGACTTCTATGTTCACTTTTATATTTACACACGCTCTATGTCTTATATTGAGCAGTTTATCCCATAAATATACCACACCTTAACACTATAATTCTTCATATATATATATATATATATATATATATATATATATATATATATATACACATATATATATGTATATATAATAGTAAGATGATATATATATATATATATATATATATATATATATATATACACACATATATATATATGTATATATAATAGTAAGATGATATATATATATATATATATATATATATATATATATATATATATATATATATATATATATATAATAGTCAGGTGAAGTATTAATGAAAACAAATCAATATTTATTGTATATTAGCAGGATGTTTTACCAAATGGGAGCATTATAAGAAAGATTTTCAAAATTGAAAATTTCAGCCACGCCTCTATCCTTTCACAAGGCGACGAGAAATAAAATGAAAAATGTTTTTTTCCGCATCTGTTATATTACTGAAGGGATGTGATAGTTTTTGGCTAGTTGTTTGCCACGATTATTGCTGTAGAGGCAGCTCGTCTCCAATGACATTCTCACTGGCGTGACGTGAATTCCTTGTGCCTGTTCGAGAAATATTTTCATGGGAATTTTACGAACAACCTTTGTTTTCCCTGTTGCCACGACTTCATGTATTTAAGTGTCTTACTGGACTGGCAACAAAATTTTACCGTTTCACTGTGAAATTACCTTGATGCAAGTGTCATATCTACTCTAACAATGTTTTTCTTGCACTTTCCAACTGTGGGACACACTTCAAATTCCTTGCTTCCCTGATAACTACAATCTTCAAAAATTTAAATGTAACGTCAATCACCATCTCCTGTCTTCTTGAAGCCTGTTACTTTTTGCCATTTCCCCAATACGCTCCATCTTCAATCTTCTCATTCACTTTCACTCCCTGTAACGCATAGCAATGTTGCCTTCCTTGGGGTGTAATGATTAAAAAGAAAATGCCACAAATACGGTAGTTTTATTTACATTATCCAGACTGTCATCCTCATCTTCATTGCCAAATTCATAACGTTTCGCCCGTTGTACGCTCCGGCCTTCTTCACGTGATTCGAATTTCGAATCGAACCCTTTATTTCGTCCACCGGAGTAGACTGTTCTAGTTCCACTTGATATGTCTCTTCTGGATATCTCAGTTATTTCACATTAACTCAACTCTCCAAGTTTTGGTTCACCACTGCCTTGGCCTGGTATTGAACTCACATCTCTTGGGTCTAGTCATTGGATCAAACCAACGCCTTTATCCACTGAGTTATGTGTCCTCAAGTAAATGATAGCAATGAAGATAAGAATAACAGTCCAAATAATGTAAATAATCTAAGTAATTTTAATCTCAACGATATAGACATATACGATATATATATATATATATATATATATATATATATATATATATATATATATATATATATATATATATATATATATATATATATATATATATATATATATATTACTAAGTATAGATACAGGACTAGTCAGAAACAGAAAAACTGAAATTCTAAAGTCAGTGTTCTGTTTCTTGGATTCGGTTACGCTGGCGCCGCGAAAACCCGCTCCCAGGAAAGATATTTTATCTTAAGTTGAAAGGGGGAATTTCATTTAAAACTATAGCTTATCGGTACGTTTGTCAAGCATTAACCTTGCTAGGAAAGCTGATATGTTAAAGAACCCCGGTCTAATATTTACCGTATATGAAGTGGATATTATGCCTGCATCGTAGATCTGCCTAAGTTTTTTTATTATGTATATATTTTAATATATATATATATATATATATATATATATATATATATATATATATATATATATAGATAGATAGATAGATAGAGAGAGAGGGGCATTAACATATGCATGGAACTCTAAATTGTACCAAACGTTGTGAAACAAAATAGAATTGTTTTGTAAGTTTAACCGGAGAGTTATATTAAATTTTTTTTCATTTTTAAAATGTCAGAAACAGATTTTGTATATTGGGATTTAACTGAAGAATAAACTGACCAAAGTTCCGATATTTTCTTGTTTTGTTCAAATAATATCTAAAATTGTGATTCCTTTACCAATGCAATTTTAATTGTTATCAACAAAGCAGTGGCTTTTTTCAGAAAAATCCCAAAGAAGTGTTTAGAAATAAAAACAAATCGCTGTTTTTGTAATTATACTCTAAAACTAAAAGCGAAAATCAGCGCTGATTTGGGTAATATATGAAACACGTATACATGCAAAGAAATTGAAAAAAGAGCTTTAGTTTCCTTTCTTTTACATACTAGCATTTTGACAGGGTGTAATCGATTTCTATTTTTTTCTCAGATTTGCAGATTTCATCTCATTTGCAGTGGTTTGCAGTAAATGAATCTATTTTCGGTGTGTTTGATGAAATTTGTTTGGCCTTGAAAAAATATTGCATCATCTGTGATTGCATCAGATTTTTATCACGCCCGGACTCTATTGTCTCGAGTGTCGATTAGTCGTCCTACTTCTATTGTCAGCGACGGACGTTACTCCAACGAAGGGTACGAAAATTGTAACGCTGCGAAACCACACTGGCAAATCAAAGTACTATCTACTGGCTCGGAAAGTCTCCGATTTAAATCTGATCGAGAATCTGCAGTAAGGAACGACTTCAGGGTATGGACATACGAAATAATAACATGTGCACCGAGCCATGTTTCATTGGAAAAATACGAAAAAAAAAACGTAAATAATAACGGAATTATTCGTTTTGCTTCAATTAATTTGCACAAGGGCGTATAATATTAAATAGGCATTTGAATATAGACATTAAACTGAAATTCTTGATGCATTACACTGCGTGATAATCCATAGTCTCTGCATAATTCAGATGATATAAAAATGAGGAATGTGTTCGTCCTTACTAGGTGTTCCATAGGTTTGCTCTTTCGCCTCATCTATGCTACAGCTATTAAAACTTAATATGCACTTCCTATGCAGTTACTATTATAATCCATAGCCCCAGAAAGATATTCCCCAAAAGGAAAGTAGCGAGATGGCTTGATCAGTTTTTGTCATTCCGCACATGTACCCATATACCCGACTGTAAACTCAACCTTGATTCGCATATTTTACCAAATGGCTGTACAAATGAATTCTAAAACTTGATTTCTTCTGCGGTCCTTATTAATAAGCACGAGCTCCCAGAACATCCGGGTTGTGTGACTGGGTTAGTTACCACAGCTGTCTTCAGGCTAATGCACCAAATTCACACTTTTTCTCTTTCTTACTCAGTCAAATTCGGCGTTATGTTTTCGTTTAGTAAGAAATAAAACGACGCATATTATCTTTATCTTTGCCGACTACTGGTCGGGAATAGGGCGTGGTCGGTAGTGAGAGAGAAGCTATGTCATCCTAGTATAGAAGACACACAGACTATGAGGCGAAAACTCTCTTTAAATAATCTTTGGAGAAAAAAAAAATATTTTTACCAAGAAATGTCTCATTCTGTCTAATTTTTGATTCGTCAATTCACGGGTCATTGAAAATTTACTGTCATCACCCTTCTTCTTTTTTTCTTTTCGGTTTCTGCAACACTTTTACACCTCACCTGAAATTTTTCAGAAATACGGTAAATTTCCACTAGCATGGGTAGCTTTTTATTAAAGTATTTTTTTCACTTTTAATCCTTAACTTGCATTTGTTCACAGACACTATGTTATATTATGTTTGCATTTTGTTAATGGTGCACATTAAATGAACATTTGCAGCATAAGGTGCACCTAAGGCCCAGGTCTGACGACTTAGAAATTCCAATAATGGGACTAAGAAGAAAATGGCCACTTTTTTCTACTAATTATTCGTTAGTAAATAACTGGGATATTTCTACTTTATACATGGTCATTGCCATAAATCGTTTATTTACTGCACAGATATACGTACTATTTGCAAACACACTCAAACGAGCAACCAACCTAATATAGTGATTTTTTTGGTCTTCAACTGATATACGTAATGTTTCAGTTTTATAAATTTGATGCATTTTTTAATAATTGTTCACCCAAAACAAGGGACAAAAACCAGTCGAGGTAAAGTGTTAACGGAGTGAGGTTGATGCATGCAAGAGGAACAGCTAATAAGTGCTGGTTATGAGGATATGTAGGATAGATAAGAGACTTGAAGAGGTTAGGGTTTTAACGGACAGGAAAACATTCTCCCGGGAGTATGAATGAATTACTTGTATGAACGTAAGAGGAGGAAAGAAGTGCTGATTAGGAAGATACGTAGGAAAGATAAGGGTCAACTCTAGACTTGAAGAGGTTAAGATTGTAGCGATCAGGGAAGCATCCTCTCGGGAGTATGAATGAGGTTGTCATATGAACGTGAGGGAAAGAGGTAAGAAGTGCTGTTTATGAGGATATATAGAAAATACAAGAATTGAGTTTAGACTTGAAGAGGTCAATATTGTAGCGATCAGGGAAGCATTCTCTCGGGAGTATCAATTCGCCTGTTGTATGAACGCAAATAGTCTATTGCATAAAGTAGAGGTTCATGCGAAGAAACTCTCTGAATTGAAATTTCTTTCGTTACGAATGTGAATGAATCGTTCCATGTAAAGGGCATGGCGTTTTTAGATAGGCAAGTTTGAATTGGTTGATCTAAGGAATTTCGCTAATCTTACAATAGGAATAGCGAAAGAGCATGAAGAATTATTCGACTTTTTGTCTGTGCAGAAGGGTTTGCCTGATTCTAAATAATTTTGAAATGTCATAAAACTTTTGCTAGTCTATCGCTATTTCAAAGGCAAATATGCTCATAAATTAAAAATAAAGTCATTTAAGAAATTAATCGAATATAACAGGTATTTTCTCGTTGTTTTCAGAGAGAATGAATGGTAAGACGCCGATTACGGGTGATTCCATCTCTTCAAGTGAGTCTATGTATTCCTTGCCATCTTGGGATTCTGAAACGTCTTGGCATACAGCTAAAGAGTATATTTCCGAAATAGATGTGATTCTCAACAAGACCGACTGTTCCCAACAGAGTAACGAAGTCTACTTTGTCATACTTGAAACAGCTGTTTAGGGATGACTAAAGCGCTGACTGCAAAATAACATATAAATCATTTACACTTACCAAATTACACAGTAATAAAACAAATAAATCGTTGACTGATTTTCGTTAAAGATGTCCTAGAAAAATAAATGTTAGGACATTGTTATTTGTGTATGGTTACTTATTTTTGTTTCTTTTCATCGCAACTCTCACGGCTTTATATTACGACCGTGAAATTAACACCATTAAATTGAAATAAGACCCCGATAAAATCTAAAATACTATCCCTTGTCCTTAGAACCTATCTTAACGTCGCTGCGACGTAGCGGTTTTATCTACGGAGTCTTAATTAAAAGACTTCACTCAAACAAAATTGGCAATTGTTTGAGAGTATGAATCGTAGGGTCGCCTGAACGTCTGGGCATTGGTAGTTGAAAATTAGTCTATGAAACTACCTGGACTTGATGAGAGTTAGTCAAATCCACTAGGCCTATGTAAACTTCAAACATTAACGATACAGCACATAATCCAGAATCTCTCTAATTGTAAGTGTCTATATAAAATTTTGTATATATACAGTGCGAGGTCCAAAAAACTGGACACGCCCATAAAAAGTCGATTTTTGTATTTTTACCAAGACGAGATTGTAAAAGAATTCATTTATTAATACAAGGTATTAATACAGGTGCACATATGTACATTATAAAAGTCAAAAAATTATTTAGTATTTTGTTGGTTAAACTTTAATAACGGCCTTAATTCTTCGTGGCATGCTAGAAACTAAATTCTAAAGTCGACGTTCTTCGCCAATTTTTTCGGCATTCCCTTAATTCGCGAATATTTTGTGTTAACTTTCCTATTACGGGTACGCTTGTCCATTATCGCCCAAAGGTTTTCAATTGGGTTAAGGTCAGGGCTCTGACTAGGCCACTGGAAGAGTTGCAATTTACCCTCGTCAGGCTTCCTCTCTAGATAACGTTTATTCTTTAAGGCAGTATTCTTAGGCTCATATATATATATACATATGCATACTTGTATTAATGCCCTGCATTAATAAACGAATTCTATTACACACTTGTCTTGGTAAAAATTTAAAAAATCGACTTTGTATGGGTGCGTCGATTTTTTGCCTCGTACTGTATATGTTTACTTATTTCTGTCCAGGTATGCTGGGGAAGTCAATATGGATCAATGGAATTCTGAAATCGAAGGAAACTGGTTGCGTGTTAGAAAGGACAATAAAAATAACAGTTCCACTAGCAGAATATGTTGAGTGACCTTATTTAAATTACGCGAACTCTTGTCCTCATCTTCGCAGCCATATTAACGACGTTTCGGCTGTTGTACACCCCGGCCTTCTTCAGGTGATTGGAATTTCGAACTGGACACTTTATTTCGTCCATTGGGTTGATTGTTCTAGTTCCACGTGTTTCTTCCGGAGATCTTAGTATCAGTTAACCCCCTTTAACTCAACTCTCCAAGTTTTTGTTCACCTCTGCTGTAACCAAGTATTGAACTCACAAATCTTTGGGTCAAGTCACTAGATTCAAACAGCGCTTTTATTCCCTGGGCCATGTCTCCTCAAAAGCGTTGGTTGAATCCAGTGAGCTGACCGAAAGAGTTGTGAGTTCAATACCTGGCTACAGCTCAAGTGAACAAAAGATTGTTGAGTCTGAAGCCCTGTGGGAAGATGAACGGTGGCATAATGTCGACATCACTAGTGTTCAGCTAAACACCATTTCGGAATCCTCTGCACTGAAATCAGATTGACAGCCAAACACACTAAGATGATCGTATTTGAGATTCCGGTGCGAATACCAAACAGTACAGAATACCGCTTCCAAATTTCTGGTCGAATGAATTGCGTCATGGCGTTCTTTCTCTTACAGAAGATGCCCAACTGACCCTACTATACTGTGCAGTCAAGAAAATAAAAACCTAAAGCGCGCATGCGCGAAATTAATAATAAAAATGGCGACAATTTACTCATTGCACCATGTATCTGCTATCTAATGCAGAAATCTAAGTATTTTTGAACAAAATTTAAATTGTCAAGTATAAAAAAAATGTTGATCAGTTTGCTATAAAATATATTGTTGATAATTTTACTATAAATATATATTGGTAGTTTTTATATAAAATATATTACTAGTATTTCTACTATAAAAACATATTTTTATTCTTTCATCGTGTTTGGTTTTGTTTGGGCGGGGTGGGTTCACTATTTGCCGATATCTGGGGCCATAACAGTTGCTAACACAACGGGTCAAGGTGGACTTCAGAATGACAGCAGTTAAGAGGTGATTACAAGCTCCTCAAAACCACCAATCTCTTGATCATAGGCGTTGCACGCCGGATGTAGTTTACCGTCATACCCAGCACTAAATGATCCGAGGCATAACAAAGTAGTCAGTAGCTAAAGGCAAATAATATAAGAGTTTTAGTGTGGCCAATTAATTCACCTGGCATCTATCTATTAGAAAAGTCATGGAAGGAATTGCAAATTCTACCTCCTTTGAGGAACCGTAGTCTGAACAATCTAAAGGTGTTTTTTTCTATCGCATTGTAATAAAATTCTTCAAGAAATTTATTTGAAATTATTTTTTGTGCCTGATCGCCGTCATGGCAAATAAAAGGCGTCGCATTAAATGCTAAATACAGTTTATTGATTTTTATTAATGTTAGCCCAATACTTTTGCTTTGTAGCCTTTTTCTTACATTCTCAATAAATTTGTTCAGAGGCAGAGAAACAATTATTTCTGCTTAAACATATAATAGCAAAATATATGCTGTTTTCAACTCATTTTTAAAGTTTGTAGCCACATTAAAAATTATGCTTCTTTAAAAAAAGCTTTTTAAATATTTCTTTCCAATGCTTCTGTGTGTCGCTGTATTGTAAAACTTTACAGATTTAAAAAAAAATCACAAAATGAATTAAATGACATATGGTAGGATAAGGATATTTGCTAGAACATTGTAAAAAAATATACGTTAAAAAAATGAAATTTCTGTTGAAGTTATATATTTGAATATGTTTATGTTTTTTAACAGTTTTATTAAAAAAATATATCTATATATATATATATAGTTTTAGATCTAAATTTTTTGGAAACAACAATTTTGATATAATCAACAAGACTTGCCCAACTGAAGATGGTCATTATCTTTCCCAAGTATTTGATACGGTGGCGAAGTAGAGGTAAGCATTGGTTGTTATGTCGTTTTCAATGGTTTAAGGTAATTAGCCACCCCAACAAAATATATTAAATTTCTAGATGCCAACGAATTATACACAATTCTCTTAGAAGTTAATAGATGACTTGAAGCTGAAGGCACGTTTTCTGCAAAAGAATGCTGAGTATGGAGCATGTGTGCAACGAAGAAGTTTTAAGGAAAATGAAAGCGAAAACGACAATCTATATATATATATATATATATATATATATATATATATATATATATATATATATATATATATATATATATATATAAAACAGGTGATGTTTGTGTGTCCGTCTGTGGTGATACCTTTTCACTCGAGATCCATCCAAACGATTTTGACCAAATTTGGCACATACATTTACAATGTAAGAGATAATTTCTTAGCGTAAAAAATCGATAATTTTATAAAATAAAAATCGATAAGTCAAATGTTTTCCTCCGATTTCGTTTAAGCTCGGCATGTAGGTTACTTACATCAGGGCGAGCTCAACGATACCTCATTTTTATTTCTACGCTACTGCGTTTAGCCAAAAAGCGCGAAAAACGAAAAATCGATTTCAACACACATTTATTTCAACACAAATTTTAAACTAAAAGCTCCCTCAATTTTCAAGCAATCTAATACAAACTTCATTTAATTGTAGCCAACAATAAGTGAATTGTTTAACAAAAATTTAACTTGATAAATGAGTCCACCCATATAGTAAAAACCCACGTAAAGAGCGAAAAATGGCGATTTTTATTGATTTCTTTCTTATCTTTCATTGATCTTACAATCAATTATTATCAAACTTTACAATTGCATTATAAATGTATCTTCTTTTACGAACGGAACATTTGGCCGAACGGACATTTGGCCGAACGGACATTTGGCCGAAAAGACATTTGGCCGAGAGACATTTGGCCGAACGGAACATTTGGCCGAACGGAACATTTGGCCGAACGTACATTTGCCCGAACAGACATTTGCCCGAACAGACATTTGCCCGAACGGAACATTTGGCCGAGAGACATTTGGCCGAACGGAACATTTGGCCGAGAGACATTTGGCCGAACGGAACATTTGGCCGAACGTACATTTGCCCGAACAGACATTTGCCCGAACGGAACATTTGGCCGAGAGACATTTGGCCGAACGGAACATTTGGCCGATCAGACATTTGGCCGAACGGAACATTTGGCCGAGTGACATTTGGCCGACAGACATTTGGTCGAACGGACATTTGGCCGAACGGACATTTGGCCGAGGGGCATTTGGCCGAACAGACATTTGGCCGAACGGAACATTTGGCCGAAAGACATTTCCCCGAAAAATTATGACAGAATTGCATTCACTGAATAGTCACATCTCTGTTGCTACCGTGACCGGATATTTGGCCGAACGGACATTTGGTCGACGAACATTTTGTCGAGAAACATTTGTCTGAACGGACATTTGATCGAGAGACATTTCGTCGTACGGGCATTTCTCCGAAAAAATACAAGTAAAAATAGTAACCAGAACTACTTTAAGTATTTTAATTAGCCGTATTTTAAGGTAGAATAGAACTAATAATTACCACTGAATTTCAAGTGATTAAATTACTAAATCTAAAGTGAAAAGTTTTCTTATTTCAATATTTGTTTATTGAAATTAGTATTTTTTAAAATATTTCAGTTTATTTGATTAAAAGTAGCACCTGATTATTTAAATCCATATTTAACAGTAAAATAAAATCTAGTTAATACCTTTAAGATAATGATCATTAAAAGCGAAATTAAAAGATATTTCATATCGTAAAAGCTTAAGATTTTTGCTGCAGTACAATGTGCTTTTTATCAAAATACTTATCATCTTACAGTAATATTTGAAGTAAAATATAATATATACAGAATAGATTTTTTTAAAAACCTTCAAAAAACGAAATATTATGAATTAATACAGTAAACAAATTTGTATCACATTATGTAGCACATTATTATAAAAAATAATTGTGTATTCTTCAGCCTTATTGAGGATTGTCTTAAAGGTTTCTCGTGATGAATTATCCTTATTTCACTTTTATTAATTTTATTTCAAATGGAGAATTCTTTTTATTCAGCCAATCTGTTTATGTCGGATCGCTTAGCGTAAATAAAACAAAAATACCATATTGTTATTATTTATTGATTGAGCTTTTTTGTATTAATACTAAAATTCCCCTTATACAAGGCTCAAGTGCCACTCCATGAAGAGAGTTTTATAATAGTTCTTGTAAAAGAGGTGTATAGGAAATAAAGGGGATGTATATAGGAACTAAAGAGCAAGAATATAGGAATTAAAGAGACGGTATTAGGAATTAAAGATGAGGTATATAGGAATTAAAGGGGGGTATATAGGAATTAAAGAGGAGATATAAGGAATTAAAGGGGGGAGTATATAGCAATTAAAGTGGAGGTATATGGGAATTAAAGTGGAGGTATATATGAATTCAAGAGGAGGTATTAGCAATTAAAGAGCAGGTAAAAGGAATTAAAGAGGAGGTATATATGAATTAAAGGGGAGGTATATAGGAATGAAAGAGGAGATATTAGGAATTAAAGAGGAGGTATATAGGAATTAAAGAGGAGGTATTAGGAATTAAAGAGGGTGTATATAGGAATTAAAGAGGAGGTATATAGGAATGAAAGAGGAGATATTAGGAATTAAAGAGGAGGTATATAGGAATTAAAGAGGCGGTATTAGGAATTAAAGAGGATGTATATAGGAATTAAAGAGGAGGTATATAGGAATGAAAGAGGAGATATTAGGAATTAAAGAGGAGGTATATAGGAATTAAAGAGGAGGTATTAGGAATTAAAGAGGATGTATATAGGAATTAAAGAGGAGGTATATAGGAATTACAGGGGAGGTGTTAGGAACTAAAGAGGAGGTATATATGAATTAAAGAGGAGATATATTGGAATTAAAGAGGAGATATATAGGAATTAAATGGGAGGTGTATAGGAATGAAAGAGGAGATATTAGTTATTAAAGAAGAGGTATATAGGAATTAAAGAGTTTGTATATAGGAATTAAAGGGGAGGTATTAGGAATTGGAGATTATGAGAATAAGAAGGACATGTAACGACTGAGTCTTGGTTTAGAGAATTTAAAATTACAGTTTTCACTACAGCATCCACGCCAGAGTTTGTTCCTGTATCAGTTTTTGCCAGAATGCTGCATTTGTGCATTTAAGATGGAAAATACTGTTTGACTGTCTCGGTTACACACAGTGTAGATCCTTCATGTCACGAGCATTTTATTTTGCAGAACATCGAAAATCAGAGACTGTCTACAACGTGCACATGTACCCCTGTAAATTGTATTTCTTTCCCTAGCTAACACCAGTTGCAATTCTTTGCGTATCAATGACTTTATTGCTTTGCTTGAAGAGAAATGATTAAGAAAGAAATAGAGAAAATTAAAAAAATACAAAAACAGTTGTCTTAGACGAGGTTAAGAAAACGATCTACGGTAGCTGATGGTAATCCCTAATGAAGATGTCTATAATGTTTTAGTGAAGGAGATATTAATGCGAAATGTCAAAGAGAGAACCTGAGATAGTAAACTGTCTTTTGTTCTGTTAATATTAAATGTCGGATATTTACTGAACAGATGCCGTGTTCATCACATTTTAGTGTTGTCTTACGTTCTGATATGAAAAATTGTTATATCTTATAAATTATTAAAACTAGCCTCATAATCTTTGCAATTTAGATGAAAGATTTTCGTTTGCGTAGGCAGCCTCGTTCTCTCTGTTAACTTAGATAATGCTTTGTTATTTCTCCAAGAATCTTTTTTTTATTATTTACATCATAACATTGCGTTGGAAGGCTTTCCTGGTGTTATATGAAGTTGTCAGATTAAATATTTGAGGATATGATGCATTCTGTCGGTACGTGATGTTGATTAATTTCCTTTTAAAGATGATTCGTCTGTGCAGTAAGTTTCAAACCCACATGTTGTGGAGTGTATCAGTTTAAAGAGAGTTTAGTGTAACAATCAAAGATTAGATGTCGACGTCTTGGACAAAAATGGCTTTAATACGAAAGCACTGAAACAGAATAGTCATGAAGACGTCTTGCGATTGGTGAGTTTCTAGGACGTGTCTTCTCAGTGGAATTATTTAATCTACAAAGGGAAGCGATTCTGTGAGAACTAGAAGTCAAACAAAGATTCTCCATTAGCGGGTACAATCTTAACAACATTAGATATACTGATGACACAGTGATGATAGTAGACACAGAACGGAAACTACAGGAACTCATAAGGAAACTATTGATGGAAGGCGAGAAGAAAGGACTAAACATCAGTTATTCAAAAACATAATGTAAGGTTGTCAGCAAAAAGCACTGATGAAGATGCAAAATGCAGATTGGAGATACCTGTAATAACGAAAGAAAGCAAGAGTAGGCTTAAGGAAGGTTTATTTGTGCTCAGAATAATTGAGATCGGCATAATGACTATTTATAGTCCTCTACAAACGAAAAAGATCTTCAAAGGGAGGTAATCACAAAACAAGGGAGATTACTCCCAATTACTTTATTGCGTTCTCTTCCATTATATTTTAATCATATGGAATGAATTCGCTCCATCGTCCAGTCTTTTTTCCAGGTTCTGTTGGAACCTCTTGGTAGTTTGGTATAGTGAATAGGATCAAGACTCTGGCTTTCCGGGTCTGTATACGCACTGGAGTCGATTTTCTCTCTCCGTCCTGAGTTGTTATAAACGTCTCTTCTTCTACGTGCCGGATGTTTCAATTCGGAATTCAGGGGTTCTGAATTGGTTTGGGGAAGGGCTCGTTTTTTGAGTAATTTCACGATCGTCCACATCTGACTCACCCTGGGCGTTCTGGGATTCCGGAGATGATATGAACTCCGTATCTGTTGCGCGCAGTGAGTCCGTAGATGAATCCCATGAGGCCATGCCGACAGGTTGATCTTCAACTTCAGTGGAAGTGTCGTGGGATGTAGGCCCCTCCTCGTAAACTATATTAGCTGCAGTACATCCCCTGCGGGTGTAAAGTCCCTGAGGAAAATTGTGAATATTTTTCCATCTGAGTGTCGTACCAGGGTATGATGCGGATTCGCTTCATCTGTCAGTGGGTAGAGTTCTTATTATGGCAGGTGAAAACGTCTCAGAAGAACCCTTCCAGGTTTCGAGATCCATGAAGGAAACGACTTTTCCGCGAAGCTTCTTCGTTGAAAGTGTAGTATTTCGTTGTACATAGGAGCGTCTTAATGGCGTACAGAGATTCGGAGAGACAAGATCTTCCCAGTGAGATTGGCGGCCAGTTGTATGCTTGCCTCTATTATGCCGATATATCTTTCGCATTGACTATTAGCCTGAGGATGATTAGGTGTCGTTCGGCTTGTGACCGCTCATCCTTCACGAAGAAATATTTTTCAGCTGCTCAGATATGAAAGAGGCTCCATGGTCTGAATGGATGTAAGATGGAACCCCAATAATTGCAAATAAAGAGCATAATCACTGTATCTCCGAATTTGTTGATATGCCCAGACAAAGAAATGGGTATCGCGAATATGGGTGATCATAGCCCAATCCCTTGTAGCTCCCAAAAAGTTCTCTCCCTTTGCTACTTCCCCCAGGCCCTGTTCTGTCATACATTTGCTCAAGCCCGCCATGCGTTGCTTTCCCTTGTCACAATTTCCCTCTATTCGACTTGTAAGTATCAGATTCTCCAAGCCTTCCTTTCTCATTAGGTGTCCCAGAAATCTCAGCTGCCTCTTCTTGATGTATATTCTTCCTCCTTGTTTGCATCCTCTCCAAAACCTCATCGTTGTTCATGTGCTCAGTCCATATCTTTAGTATGCTTCTGCAGAACCATACCTCTGAGCTTCGAGTATCTTCTTCATTTTTTAGGAGACCGTCCAACATTCGCTGCCGTAAAGGAGGACAGATGTCACGTAGCGACTCAGTACCGTTTTCTTTCTTACCAAATAAATCCTACTGTCTCGCAATCCTCTGGCTAGATAAATATCTGTTCTTATCCCTGCAAAACATTTTCATATGGCAATATCTCTCTAAAAATTTTAATATCAAAACATCAAGAATTGTGTTGAAAAGGAACCGAAGCTATTGTAAATAAGGGCCAATATATAACTGAATATAATGTAATAAAGGTAATTTATGTTTTGAAGAAAAAGTTGATTACCAAAAGAGAAATTACTCAAACTAATATCAGAACGAATAAGACAAATACAGAAACATCTACAGTTTCCTTACAAAGGGCGACTTAATAGATTGCGAAATGAAGAACCATTTGAAATACTAGAAAACTTGGTTGACGCAGGAAAGATATTTGGGTTATTTGGGTAAGCTTTACGGGAAACAAGGTGGCAGATAGAAAACCTAAGTGAATAAGCAAATATAAAAAAAAATACGAGAAAGATGTCTTTTCTCACCAGATTTATTTAACATGTACAGCGATACGACCCCAGCAAAGAGACAGACATTTATTATTGGTACGTACTCTAAACAATATAAAATGAACAAGTGAGTGTTGATGGCAGACTCATAAAGAAACTCTTGGATAAGACGATAATGGAAATCAAGAAGAAACAATTACGAAGTTTAAGAAATCAGGATGAATGGATTTCAAAAAAAAAAAAGAAAAAAAAAGGAAACCACCAAACTTATTAGGATCGTTAACATTAAGCAAATTAGATTTATGTTGTTGTTCACCCAATACAAAGCTACAGTGTCTCTCTCGTGCTGGGCAAGACGTTAAACTACATCCGCGCCCTGGGTAAGACGATAAACTACATTCAGCAGCAAGGCCTCTTATCAGTAGGTTTTGAGGAACGTGGAACCAACTCTTAATTGCTGGTGTTCACAGGTCCACTCTGACCCAGGGTAGTAGCACCTGTTATGGTCGCAGCTATGGGCAAATAGTTAACTAGTACCAGCAATACATTTTTGAAGAAAATTATTACCAGCAATACAATTTTGAAGGAAAAATATTAACAGAAACAGATTTTTGACTAAACAAAATATTACCAGCAATGAAAAATGTTGTCGGCATTAAATAACCCATTGAGGTTGATATGCCGTAAAACAAAGTAAGCCAAACCAATCTAAACCAAAGAATACATATTTTATTCATACGAATCTATCCTAAAATGTTGTCGGCATTAAATAACCCATTGAGGTTGATATGCCGTAAAACAAAATAAACCAAACCAAATTGCTGTATTATTAGGTTATCTTCAGTAAGATTATATTAATTTCAAACTGAAGTGTTTGCTCTCGAAGCCACTTTGGTTTATTTTGTTTTACGGCATATCGACTTCAATGGGTTATTTAATGCCGACAAGATTTTTATTACTAGTAATATTTTTTTCCAAAATGTATTGCTGGTAATTTTTTTTTTTTTTAAATGTGTTGCTGGTAATAATTTTTTATCAAATTTCATTGCTGGTAATTTTTTTCCAAAAAATTATTGCTGGTATTAAAACCTATTTTTATATTTTCATAGTGTTTTAACCCCGTAAAACAAAATAAACCAAACCAAACTAAAGTGTCTCTCAAGGCAGAGTGTAAATACGTGTCCCAAAAGCCATTCAATACAGAGACAATATACGACGTTAAATACAAGGCTCAAGGGCCAAACATTGTAGAGGGTAAATATAAGGCCCAAGAGCCACTCCTGTGTAGAGGCAAAATACAAGGCTCAAGAGCCACTCACTTTAGAGGGTAAATATAAGGCCCAAGAGCCACTCCAGTGTAGAGGCAAAATACAAGGCTCAAGAGCCATTCACTGTAGAGGGTACAATAACCGAAACCTTGTGGTAATCACAACAATGGTGATGATATTAGTCCGAATATAAATACATTAAAACCTCGATTTAAAAATCAGAATCAAAGTTGAAAATGTCGGCTTGACAATGATGCTTCTATCAACGCAAATCTCCTAGGAGATTACTTACATGCTTTATTGTCTTCTTTGTGATATTAATTTTAAAGAAAGTAAAACATAAAAAAGCAGATTGGAGGGTTATGAGATCATTTTCTTTAATGACATCGAGCTCACAATTGACGATGTCACCAGAAGTATGGCAACTAGATTCGAGTCTGTCAGGCAAGAGAATCTTATTCTCTGGTGAAGATAGAATCATTGGCAGTTATACGTCATCCGATAAGATGCCATATTTGCCGGTGGGCCATATATTCAGAGCCGAGATAAATCTTTACCTTTCGATTCTGACGGGTTGATCATATCTTTCGCTCAGTTGCATAATCTCGGTGAATCAAAACTCTTACAGCCAAACAAAGTTTACGTTAACTTTCTCGCTTTAACTTTTTCATTCTTTTACGCGTTTCGCTGTTTATCTCGACTCTTTCATATGCTGCGCCCCTTCGTAACGTAGGCGTCCACAACTTCCTATTTCAAACAATATTTTCGCTAATTTGTTCTGCCACATGTTTGCACAATCTTTTAGAGGAATCGCAGTTTCTGTCTGTTACTTTTATCTTTAATATGTCGCCTTTCCTCGTTATGCTTCCCAGGAACATTAACGACCTATTTGGCATGTTCAGTATCCTACTGTAGAACAACATCTCTATTGCCTCAAACGTCCTCTTTATTTGCGAGTAGATTGTCCATCATTCACTGCAATATGAAATGATTGATATTACATAGAATTTTTCTGCTCTGCACATTATTTTTATCAAGTTTTTCCGGTTTCTCAATAACTTATTTCAATTTTGGAAGGCAATTCCAATGCAATTTCAGATAAGAGGTATACTAGCTTCTAAGAATCTTAATGGATGCCCATTGTAGTGACAAGGTATTACAGAAAATCCTTTGCAAATGATTTCCTCTATGTGTTAAGGGGCGCAAGTGATATCTTTCTTTTTATGTGGCATGTCCTTTCAGGACGTATGCAATCATGGCTCTGCACCTCCCTCTAGTCCTTACAGCTCTCAAAAAATTCCTTCCCTCTGCTTCCTTCCCCAGACCACATTCTGTTATCCACTTGCTTAAGCCTACTAGGTATGTCATTCAATGTTTTCCCTTGTCTCTCTTTCCCTCTATTCGACCCGTGAATATCAGATTCTCCAGGCCCTCCTTCCTCATTAAGTGTCCCAGAAACTTCAGCTGCCTCTCCCTGATGTTAAGTATAAGGCTCCTCCCTGTTTGCAACCTCTCAAAACCTCATCGTTGCTCTCACGCTCGGTCCATGATATCTTCAGCATCCTTCTGTAGAACCATATCTCTGTCGCCTTGAGTCTCTTTTTCATCTTTGAAGAAATCGTCCAACATTCGCTGTCGTAAAGAAGGACAGATATCACGTAACAGCTCAGTATTCTGTTCTTTGTTACCAAAAAAGTCCTCCCGTGTCACAGTACTCTGCCCAGCTTTTGAAATGTGACCTTGGCCATCCCAATACGTTTAAGGATCTTAGTGTCACACTTACCGTCCTCTGTCAAGATGCTTCCAAGATATTTAAACTTCGCGTTTTCTTGATTCTTGTGTTCCCGACTTTCAAATCGCATTTTCGGGCTCATCCTCTTCAAGAGACATGAAGTTTGTATGTCGAACTTATAGCATTACCCTGTATTTACATATATATAAACATAATGCAACAACATGCAAAACAGTCTCAAATGACCAATGATATTATTCTTGATAAATACAATATTAAATAGTAACAAAACCTTAATTAAAATTTAAAACAATCATTTTCATCTAATTAGTCATGTTTTTTGGTACGTCACTTTAGGGCAAAAAGTAAATCCGTAGGTATATTTTTCATAATAATTTGTTTTCAAATTTCGGTTATATGAACCAGAAATAAGACGAAAAGCCCATTATTCCAATTTTAGAAAGTCTTTTTGGCCTTCTGCTCAGGATAAAAGAAACAAAAATTAATCATTTTTTAATTTCATGTTGATATGGTCTCCAGATCTTATATTATTATGGACTCCAGATGAAATTAACTTGGATTTTGCTGAAACGAAAATTAATTTTCATCGACAATGAAGCCATGAAATAAAAATGGAAGATTATGCCGGAGTTTTTTTTTTTGCAATTTAATTCTTTTATAAATAATGAATGTATTTAAATAAATATGCAGGATTATGTGCTATAAAATGTTTCTCATTGCAAATACTTTAAAAAAAAAACAACTTGAGCCCCGCTTTCCTGAACAATTTTAACTCTTCCGCCTGGGCTTCTGAGTCAGAATTCGCAAATAGGTATGCAATGTTTCACGTTATATATAAAAATAGTTAGACATGTTTTATTGAGGTACGCTGGAGTAATGGATAGCGGCTCGGATTGCGGAATCGTACAGCGGATTTTGAACTAGTGTCTAAACTGAATTGCTTGACTCTCATACGTCGGATAAACGACGGGAGAGTCCAGTATAACTGTTTACCCAAGGTTCTAACGGTGGCTGGTCATTTTTTTTCTACCACTGGTAAAGCGGTGGTCAGGGCTCAGAGAGTTAAGTAACACCAGGGAAAAATCCGTTTGGCTTCAGCTAAATTAAAACGCGTTTTTGCTTTGATTTTATTGAAGCAATGTTTCACTGTTTCATTTGTCATTCTGATTTTTGTTATCCAAGTCAATTATGTATTTCAAAAAATTTTCAAAAAGAAATAATTCAATGAAAGTTGAGTTTAATAATTAAAGAACTGATAATTAATTAAACTCAGGTGTCTCGACACACCAACTTGGAAAGTTATAGAATTCGATATCTGACAAAGGAACACTCCAGGTAATTTTCACTGTTGTTCGAGGAATTTTTTTTTCAAGAGATTTCCGCAAAGAACAGAATGCAAATATTCAATATCACTTGAATACAGTACCCGATTAAAAGTTTTTCGAAATAACTTTACTTGCACACTAAAAACAAAAAGCGACTAACAGTTTTCCCGGCGGAGTATTACGTCATTTCTATTAACTAAATGTCTCGATTGCTTCATTCATTTGATCGAACTTTCCTCGAATCAAGCACTTGGGTCTTCGAAATTCCTTTCAATCCAAAATGATAAGCAAGATCACGTGTTTTGTGTGCTGATCTGATTGTGCAGAGGAGGCTGCTGAATTGCGTGATACAAAATCTGTTGTTACATGTTCATTTCGATTTGCTACAGATTGTGTTACTGTATCCACTTTTCATCGTTTCAGAGAGATCTGAGGGACTGAAATCATAACATCTTGGGAGAAGTGGAATATCTTAACCGACACATCATACACTTCTCTTTGCTGAAACATCACATACTCTATTTCAATGAAAGAAAGAGACAAATGCAAATAATATTGGTGAGTATTAACTGACTGAAAATGTCTCATAAGCACGGAAAGCTGAATGAGATCTCCTTACTGACATGCACTGAATAAAGATTCCGGTTCAGAATTCCAGGTTACACGATATGACGACTGACAGATGAAGATGGGCCAAGGGCACAATGAAAGAAAGAAATTCTCTGAGCATAACAATCGTGTTCATTATGCAGGACTGAAAAATAAGGCACCCCATATATATATATATATATATATATATATATATATATATATATATATATATATATATATATATATATGGCATGAGAAGCAAGATTTGTTTTTATTATAGGCCATGATAGATTTAAAATAAAAACACAAACACCAGTCGACCGGTTTCGTCCCCTCTCATCAGAACTGTTAACGGGGAATAGAAATTATGAAGAAAAAGAAAGTCTGTCACGGATGACGTGAACGAATGGACGGGGAAGAAAAAATAATGTGCCGAGGAGGCTGCGGAATTGCATGATCCAAAATCTGTTGTTACATGCTCTTTCACTTTTCATCTTTCTCTTTTCTTCATAATTTGTGTTCCCCGTTAGCAGTTCTGATGAAAGGAGAGGAAACCGGTCGACTGGTGTTTGTGTTTTTTTTTTAATCTATCATGGCCTATAATTAAAAAAATTCTTGCTTTTTATGCCATAATACGTTTTGTACTGTTTCAAACATATTTAAATATTTTAAGAAAAGGTACTCCCCTGAGTCAATTAGAAAAATGAATAAAATTTTACAGATTAGGTCTAAAATTGAAACATTGAAAGTGAAGACAACTTTTTTACCTTCTTGTCTTCAGCACCAGGTTTTTCCGCTTTTTATTTCCATTTGGATTAGGCGGGCAAAGTTGTTGTCTGGTTGGACGATAGAGAGAGCCTTTATTAAGGACTTTCTTTTACAATTTTCTAACCAGCATTTGGGCCTACAAAGAGGATATAATCTGTTGTGGCGTGAGGCAGGTAATCGTTTATCATATTTTGATAGGATCCTTTTTGCCCGTTATGTAGGTCTGATATCCGCGCGCTGTCGTTCTAAGATGGCTAGCAGTTTTCAGAATAAGTTAAAACATCTGATCTCCAAGAGATTTGGCTGTACGGTTGAACCAAATGCTACAACAATTTATCTTATACTCCTTCAGAGATTGAGCTTGCTATCTTGGCCCATTCCTAGACTTTAGCATCCCTTTTACTTCTATTGGTAGAGAAAATATTTTTTTTCTGAATTCGAAGTATTTTATTCTGAACTCTCGAAGATTCAACCTGTGTCTGGTGATAAATCCAGCGACTTTCGAGCCAAATTGAATGATTTGACTCATTCTTATGCTAGGTCTCCTATTTCTTTCACTGGATCGAAATAGAGAAGTGAACACCATAAGGTTATTAGATCCGTTAAGAATAAGCATTCTTTCGTTATTACGAAACCGGATAAGGGATCGGGCGTTGTCCTCATTGACCGCCATGATTACATTAATAAAATGTTAAGTATACTTAATGATCCTTCTAAGTTTCAAGTGTCTTGGTTCCATTGAAACTCATGACTCCACGCTGACTTCGGAAATTCGATTTCAGAAACGTTTTGTCAAATGGGTAAAAAGTGGTGTTCGTCCTTCTGAAATAGCGGAGCAATTGAGACCGTCTGGCTCTATTCGTCCCCGTCTGTATGGATTACCCAAGATTCATAAGGATGGCGTCCCGTTGAGACCCATATCAATGATTGGGTCTTCACAGCATAAAGTCGCAAAGTGGTCGCTATAATGTTGCAAACAGTGTTGCAGCATTATAGTTCCTTTTGTATTAAAGATTCGTTTACTTTTTGATGGATTTATGTGTTTGTTTGACATCTGCAGCCTCTTCACTTGTGTTCCTTTTCGGAGATTATTGATATTTGCATCGATATGTTATATCGTAGCAATTTAACTCCCCCGACTATACCTGAAGATGTTTTCGTTGAACTCATGAAGTTTGCCACCATGTCTGTCGATTTTAGTTTCGACAATATCATGTATCGTCAGATCGACGGTGTGGCGATGGGTTCCCCTTTGAGTCCTGTTTTGGCAAATATTTTTGTTGTTTTGTACGAGGAAATCCTTCTGTTAGGTTCTTCCCGGCCCAAGGGTTACTTTCGTTATGTGGGTGACCCTTTTTGTGTGTTTAACAATGATCAATTTTTCTCCCTACTCAATGGTGTTCATCCTGCCCTTAAATTTACGGTAGATAAGGAGGTCAATGGTTCATTGCCCTTCCTAGATGTTCTGGTTCACAGAACTCCTTCCTCGTTCATTACTTCTGTTTATAGGAAGTCTACTTTTACAGGTCTCTATACTCGATGGGACTCTTTTTGTCCTAAACGACAAAAGATCAATTTGATTGGGACTTTGTCCCATAGGGCGTTAATGATTTGTTCAGATAACACCTTGAAAGATGAAATTTGTTGTTTAACTGGTATCTTTGTGAACAATGGTTATCCGTTGGACATTTTCCGACATTATTCATCCTATAAATTAATTTACACGTATGTCTTTGTAATTCCCAGAATAAAACTTGATAAGCCGATAAGAAACCGGCTGTTTTTAGTTATTAATTTTACACCAATAAGCCTTGTAATTTAAATTTTAAATTACGATTATTACTTGCTTATATATATATATATATATATATATATATATATATATATATATATATATATATATATATCTATATATATATCTATATATATATCTATATATATATATATATATATATATAATGCTGTGTTATATTAGAACATGCACATATGCACTACAAGACTGTATATCTTGTTTCACTATTAATAAAGATCGCATTGTGATTCCCTAACTGATGAAACGTTAAAACAGATTTTTAACGTTGAAACAAGATGTACAGTTTTGTAGTGGGTATGTGCATGTTCTAATGTAACACCGAATAATAAATAAATAATTACGCATCTACTTTTGTATTGAGTTCTGTTTTAAATTAATATTTTGACCACTGAAATCTTACTCTTCGTTCTTTTACATTTATATATATATATATATATATATATATATATATATATATATATATATATATAGCATAATGAGAAGCCACGTATACTTTCTTAATGTGTATATAATATAGAAAAAACAACTGAAATGTTTCAAATTTTAAAAAATTGAATGTTTTTTTTGTGTATGTATTTATTTATATTTTTTTATATCTATATATTTGATATTTCAGATCGGCCCCGATCTTTCATCAGAAATGGCTGTTTTCAGAAGTTTGTTTACATTAAGTAGCGTCCGTCGCGAGACGCGGACGTCACGTGATATGGAATGCAAATGTGTTTGAATATTTGTAACGTAAATCTGACTGTAGTAATATTTTAGATGTTGTTTAAAAATTTTTTTTAACTATATCGAAAAAATTTTTTTGGTTTAACTATTGAAATATTTATAAAGATTTAAATAAAGGTTAAATAAAGGTTAAATAAAGACTTGGGTATATATATATATATATATATATATATATATATATATATATATATATATATATATATATATATATATTATGAAATGGATGAAGTCCGACAATTATTTTAAGAAATTTTTTTATGTTTATACGTTCTTTTTATAGATACAAATATTTAAGTAAATGCTATGCTTATAATAAACAGTATTAACGACATTTACCTGAATGTTCGAGAAATTTTCTTAGGACGCATATTTTCTATGAAAAGTTCTCGGACATTCAGGCCGGGAAATGTTGTTAATACTGTTTGATTATAAGCAGAGAATTTACTTAAATATTTGTATCAATAAAAAGAATGTATAAACATAAAAAAATGTCTCAATATATATATATATATATATATATATATATATGGGATGCAGTTTTGTATCTTTTTACGTTGCTGTATAAGTAACCTGTATAATACTCGCCCACATTTTCTGGTGTTTGATGAATCCGATCAACGTGTTGTTAGGCGTGAACAACTTGTTGATCTGTGTGTTGAGGAGGCCGGCAGTGATATGGTTTTCATTTTTTTTTTAAATTTATTTTTGTCGTTGAGAATGGAGCATAGCTAGAAAGATGAAGCGCACTGTTAATATTTTCAACTTCAGTTTTGTTTTCATATTTCTTCTGAAGACTTTCCGATCAGACAACACCTGGAGCGAAGCGTTCTGTCACAGAGAGACGTTCGCCTCTAGGTCAGAACAGCTCAACGATCATTATTATACTTCACTTAGAAATCGCATCATCTAAATTTTTCTATTAGTGATTCACTAAAAAATATCCCTGTTGCAGTGGTTAATTCATGCGAAATAATTTCTTAGCAATATATATATCTTCGCATAAAATACGTGTAGACAAACACTTAAAACCTTTTTATAAAACAATACCTATCCTTCGTCAATTGCCGTAAGCCAGGCAACTATCGACTAACCTATGTGAATATCGCAACGGTGTAGTATTCACTATCACGAAGGATAAATAATTCGTGTCAGCCATCTTTGACAGTGCATACACTATATTGATCTATCTCTAAAAGCTGTGCGTTTTTTATGCATCTTTTGTTTGTATTATTTCTATTCGAAGTAATATCTTAATCATTCTTCTTATTATAACAATGTTTCTACGTCCTGGTTTGTTCCTCGGACATCTTCCAATGACTGCCGACCCAGGTGACCTTCAGGGGAATGCGAACTGAACATTTATTTAGCAGCAAGAAAAAAGAGACAGCGCTGAATGTAGTCAAACATGACAGCAACAGGAGACAAGAGAGGATAATATTACGTATTAGGCTCCAACTTGTCGAATCAGAAATATCCCGAACATAATTTTTTTTTATATGGAAACAAATTCACTTTACCTCAAAAAAGCATCTGCGTTCCGTAAATGTCGAAGAAAATAAGTGTGCAAGATGGATTTCGGAAAAATGCTGTTAATTTTGAACGCGGCAACTTCGATGTTGGCAACACTGATCAAAAAAATATTCCTACACGCCATAGATCAGATCATCGCTAAGATCGGCTTTGTTAGGGCAATGGTGGACAAACGCGCGGCGTTTCCAACTAATAACTACACATTTGTGACGAATCGATTATTTGTAGAGAGAATTACAAGCAACCATGCTTTCAGCCAGACTTCCCCGTACAAGAGAACAACATCGTGCTCATCTCTAATGGTTTAAATGGTGGCTGATCTACGTGACCGAATAGCTCTCAAGAGTATTGCTTTTTTATCTTTCTCTTGCAAACAAGGCGATAACGCTAGGAATTATTGAGAATGAAAGAAAATGAGAAAATGTTATTGAATAGAAAGGACAATAAAAGAACGGTTACAGTTAGATAGAAAATAGAGATTTATGTTGGATTTAGATTTTGAAGCTCGTATACAGGTAAGCAAGAAGCCGCAGTTAAACCTTGCGAAAGATTAAAATATAAGAATTGAATTTAAGTTTACATCTAGCTTTACAACAGTAAACTGATAGGACAGAGTTGTCAATCTACTACTGCACTTAAATTCAAAATGTCGAGAGGAAAAAAGAGGAAAGCTCATTAGAAAACTTACCATGCGAATATTTGAAAGAAAAACCCAGGAAAAGCTACGTTACGGTAGTGAGAATGTAACTGAAGCAGAGATGCCAGGTTAGATCCGATAACATCAGAGATTCTTCTTTGCAATAATCAAAATCGTTCAGAAACATCTAAACACTTAGCGGCGTAAAGCCACTTTTTCAGATCAATGATGAGAAAATAGCTTCAAGTGAATGACTGGCGCGACAGAATCTTAAACCAAGGACGTTAGTAAATAACAAAAACCACATCACTTGAAAACTTTCAGCAACAGGAACAAGCAAATTAAAAATCCCATACATCCTGTTAACGAGTATATTTATACCTATCCGAATAAAAATCTATCTATCTCAGTCTGTTCATATCTATCTATTTCAGTCTGTTCATATCTATCTATCTATCTATTTATCTATCTATCTATCTATCTATCTATCTCAGTCTATTCATATCTATCTATCTATCTATCTATCTATCTATCTATCTATCTATCTATCTATCTATCTATCTGTCTATCTATCTATCTATACCATTCTGTTCATATCTATCTATCTATCTATCTATCTATCTATCTATCTATCTATCCAGTCTGTCCATATCTATCTATCTATATATCTATCTATCTCAGTCTATTCATATCTATCTATCTATCTATCTATCTATCTATCTATCTATCTATCTATCTATCTATCTAAGTCTGTTCAATATCTATCTATCTATCTATCTATCTATCTATCTATCTATCTAAGTCAGTTACTATCAGTATTTTGACATATAGGCATTGAAACACAGTTTTTGTGAAGTGGGTCGAGTCGAGAACTTTTCAACCCTCGCTTCGTATGCATAAGCATCTCGATATCTATATAAATAAATGCGAATGTCAGTGTGTTATTGTGTCACACTTTTTCAACATATCATACCATTTTCGGATGAGGCCGACTCCGTGAGCTAATTAAAAAAATATTCCAAGCCAAATCAGGACCTGCAATCCTAAAATTTTGGATTACCAAGTTTTCACTACTGCAATTGATTTCGACAATTTTTACATGTTTTGCGACGAAGTGTTTGTACGATAGCAATTTTTATAACGAGGAAATAAATTTGGAAATAATTGAAATTAAATGCAAAATCCAACGTTTCTCATCCTTGGAATAAAATTAATTGGTTGTTGGGAAAGTAAGGACCTACGTACATCGAATTGTCAAGTGGCAACAGAACAAATATAGTAAGATTAAAATGCAATACTTAAATGCAGCGATCAATTTTGTGGTCTTCTGCAGTTTATTGTTGTCTAACGCATAGAGAGCAGTATGCCTCGCAAAAAGAAGTGTCCGTCAACAGAAAACCAGTTTTCAATCAAAAGAACCAAGGCTGCAACGAGAAAAAGACAGACCAGATTAAATGAAAACCCAGACCAAACAGCAACAAGGTGAGATTCCAATGATGAGAATATGCAAAGATCTAGGGGACTCTCAAACACCTGAACAACCCGAAGGCCCAATCTAGTGCCCTCAACCAGAGCGAGGTTAATTGTGGCTCGATGAGGCGGCGTTTAAGGTAGTACATATATATATATATATATGACATATGGGCTGACGATTGCTTCTAGCATGAAACAGCCTGTCGCCTCTAAGTGTTGACTTCAATATTCACTTTTATTTTTACACCTCTCTATCTCTGATATTGAGCACTTTATCCAATAAATATAGCACACATTAAGACTCTATTTTTTCTTATATATATATATATATATATATATATATATATATATATATATATATATATATATATATATATATATATATATATATATATATATTGGGCACCTCGAGGTGGTGTAATGGTTAGTAAACTTGTCTTGCTCGAACAATTACAGGTCTGTAGTAAGTTCGATCCTCACGGGGTTTCCCATACTTTCGCTTTGTGCCACATCTAAGCTACGCTTGGAAAATCACTATATAAATGTACACACACACGCAAACACACACAAACACACACACACACACACACACACACACACACACACACATATATATATATATATATATATATATATATATATATATATATATATATACGAGCGTCATTCAATAAATAAGTTGAATTTTTCGGTATAAGGACTTCTAATACAGATAGAAGCTTACTTCTATTTTTCAACGTAGTCACACCCTTTTCCCATCTGTGTACAAGCTACCTTATTCCCTCAGCGTAAAAATCTTTCGACTGATGTCTCAGACAGTCGCTCACAACACTTTTGACTTCATCGTCACTTTTAAACTTCGTGCCTCACGTGAACGCTTTCAAGGGACCAAACAGGTGAAAGTCTGAAGAGGAAAGGTCTGGGCTGTAAGGGGGATGAGGGAGCAGTTCCCAGCCCAGCTCTTTGATGGTCTGCACCGTTTGGGCTGCTGTATGAGGTCTTGCGTTGTCATTTGCAAGATGACTCCTTCTGACTGATGACTCCTGCGTTTGTCGCAACAGATAAGCTCAAAGTCCTTGCAATTCTATCAACTGTCACCCTTCTGTGAGACTGAATGAGGTCATTGACTGATTCGATCACCTCAGGAGACCTGACTTCTGTAGGCCTCCCAGGCTTGTCTTCACCCTCAACACTGCTCCGTCCTTCTTTAAACAATTTAGCCCACTTGTAGACATTTCTTTGGCTGAAACATGTGGTACCATACACAGTTGACATTCTCCTATGAATTTCAACTGGTTTGCACCCTTCAGCAACCAAAAACCTGATAACTGACTGCTGTTCAATCCTGGAGCATTGCTCCTTGGTCGGCCATCTTTGTTAATCACCAAAAATTAAATCCATGTGAAAAAGAAGTAAAACAAAAAAATAAAAAATAAAAAAGTGTAAGCTTCTATCTGTATTAGAAGTCCTTATACCGAAAGATTCACCTTATTTACTGAATGACCCTCGTATATATGTACATATATACATGTGTGTGTAGGTGTGAGTACCACACACATATATGCATATATATATATATAACGTATTAAATTTCGCCCATTGGAGAGGGCACTTGAAATGCTAGTCCTCATTGGAATTAGCATATTAAGCTGAAGCACTTAAATGTTATTCGAAACTTAATTAAAACATCCCCGTTTCTTTCAACTTACACATAATTCGTAAGTTAGGCATCAAATCGTACAACCGAAAATCACGTTGTCGTTATTTTTACAGAATTTTGTAACATAAATATTTGTTCATTGTGTCGCATAGGGATTCTTCTTTTACATGCCGTGTTCCTTCGAGACGTAGGCGATCATGGCTCTCCATATTTTCCCCTATCCCTTGTAGCTCTCAATATATTTTTGTTCTTTCACTACATTTCCCAAACCCTGTTCAGTCGTCGACTTGCTTAAGCCCACGAGGTCTGTCAGGTGTTGCTTTCCCTATTCTCTAAGTGACCAATTTCGAAGACAGGTCTTAGATTCCATGATTCTCTTGGACGATCGCATCACAAATCGTAGAAGCAAATTAAAAGAGTAGCTGTTTTATTTTCTGCTTTATAAATTATATTAACATTCACTCCGAAAACAGCCGAACTTTTACTTTTTTATTTTTATAATAGAATTGTTTTAATAAACTAGTAGAAAGGCCGACGTAAATAACCTTGAAATTTACTTGGATAATAGAGGGCGCTGTAACTGTGTTCAATATCCCATTCTAGCTTGCGGCCATATCAGGTTGAAACACCAATTTCCTTACGATCACCGTCGAGCCTAGTCAGTACCTAGATGGGTGACCACTTGGGAAAAACAAATGCCGTAAACTTGGATGTGTGGCTGGTTTAATGTTTAATGGCTTGGAATTGTTCATCGGAGAGCTAAGTTTTTATTAGCATTTCATTCGTTACGCGCAAATATTGTTGGCATAGATAAGAACCTACCTCTATTCAGCTATGGGTTAATTCGTAAGACCTGCATCACACATTTCTATTATCTCCAAAAACATAATGCTTACAATCCAGAAAAAAACCTTTCTGGCTTTAAATAACCTCTGAAGGGTTGATAAGCCGTAAAAAATCAATCAATCTAATATTTTTTACTGATTTGTTGGAATTATAAGAATTTTCCCTAGCCTTTTGATTAGATTCTATATTTAATCCCTACCAGCGATCAGGGTTCAAACCCAATAAACATCACCGTTTTAAAATCCAATTTTCAAAGCCGGGACATCGATATGTTCCAGACGATCTAAACTTCTGCTGCTGATTCCGTCAAGTACATATTGTGAAATCTAACTTCTTTTTTTTTTTACTACGAACATAATATTGAGTGTGTGATATAGCAGAGAATAAGTTAAGAATTAGGAAAAACCAAATTAATATACAGTCACATATGTTGCTGAAGTTATATAAAATGCGATGTATTTGAGGGCGCTATTTGAGTGTTAAAAGTCCTTATGATTTCATTGGCTATCGCAAAAGGAAAAATGCTAGGTTTTCATTCGCCCGAATCAGCAACAAGTGAGAAGTGAAGGAGAATTTCTTGGAGAAAAAGCCTTTCTCTCTCACACTAAATTCTTCAATTAATTTTTGCTTCTGAGCGAACACACACTGCCCGAAACTCCGAGATAGTAAGGAGCAAAAGAACTTGAAATCTCTATCATTCACTTCTCGTCTTTCCCCTACACTGACAAGTAATCGGTAAAATTCCATGTACAAAAATTGAATGTAATAATACATCTAATATTAATATAAGCAAAAGAATTTCAAATGTAAAATATAATCGTAAAATTGAATAATTTATTGGAATTGGTACCTCTACAAAAATTACTACAGCTAATATTACCAGTGAGTGTAAATTCGAACGTAGTCATCGAGTACATGCTAATGACCCTTTCATTAGTTGCATAGTATGTGCTTCACCAGGGCTGCATAGAGTTTTGAATTCAGATTTTTCCTTCTCCTATACCAGTTGCCACCCAAGGCTATAAAAGCCAGTCTTTCCTGCTATTTACCCATAGCTGTGGGAAGAATACATTTCTCAAGTAAGGGAATGTAATGAACTGGTCTGGAGTTAGAACTCGGGTCTCCGATTCCTCAATCCGACCCGCAATTCATGACCACGCCGTGCTTAGTTTGAGTGAAAATTAAGCCAGGGAAATTAAGAGAAAAGAAATACCAGCCAAAAATTAAATAAAGCTTAACAATTCGTCATCTAATAAAAGTTACAGAAAATACTAAAATAATACAATTTACAATTGTAAATTAAGCTGAACTACTAATCAAAATAAAATAGTGGTGAACAAGTTTTTATGCAATAAAATCTAGGATCATTATAATAATAACAACAACAACAACAACAACAATATTCTCCTCCTCCTCCTTCTTCTTCTTCTTGACCCTAATTACTACCGGTGATCTGCAAGTAGAGAAAGTGAAACAATTCAAATACCTTTTTGCAATCATCGGCCAAAATGGATCCAATGCAGAAATCAACGTGAAAACTGCGTTAATAATAGCTGTCATCTGAGGTCTTGGAGAGAATTCAAACAAGGAGGAGGCTTATACTTTACATCAGGAAAAGGCAGCTAAAGTTTCTGGGACACGTAGATCTGATACTTCCAGGTCGAATAGAGGGAAAGAGAGACAAGGGAAAACAACACATCACGTACCTGGCGGGCTTAAGCAAGTGGATGACAGAACATGATCTGTGGGAGAAGGGGAGTTGGCAGAGGGACAATATATCTTGAGGCGGAAGTGGAAAGCCATGATGGCCTACGTCCTGGAAGGACAAAACACATAAAAAGAAAACAATTGAAACCATTTTGGGAAGACGAACCCCACCCGCCCCCGAAAAAAAGGTGAAATTGTTGTATGGATTTGTATTGTCGATATTCCTGTATGGACTCGAATATCGGACACCAAACGCCTGCTTGGTAATTTATACGCATACATCTTCACGAATGAGGACTTGTGCAGAAAAGTGAATCATCAGATAAATGGATATTAAAGAGGTGTCGATCAGAATAGTGAAGATGAAGCTGGTGGTCAAGGAGGAAGAATAATGGGACAACAAAGGTCAAGGAGTAAGAAGAATGGGACACCAAGGGTAAAGGAGGAAGAAAAATGGGACACCAACGTTCAAGGAAGAAGAAAATGGGACACCAAAGTTCAAGGAAGAAGAATGGGACACCAAAGGTCAAGGAGGAAGAAGAATAGGACACCAACGTTCAAGGAAAAAGAAGAATGGGATACCAAAGGTCAAGGAGGAAGAAGAATGGGACACCAAATATCAAGGAAGAAGAAGAATGGGACACCAAAGGTCAAGGAGAAAGAAGAATGGGACACCAAAGGTCAAGGAGGGAGAAGAATGGGAGACTAAAGGTCAAGGAAGAAGAATGGGACACCAAATGTCAACGAGGAAGAAGGATGGGACACCAAATGTCAAGGAAGAAGAATGGGACACCAAAGGTCAAGGAGGAAGAAGAATGGGACACCAAATATCAAAGAGGAAGAAGAATGGGAGACCAAAAGTCAAGGAGGAAGAAGAATGGGACACCAAATGTCAAGGAGGAAGAAGAATGGGACACCAAATGTCAAGGACGAAGAAGAATGGGACACCAAAGGTCAAGGAGGAAGAAGAATGGGACACCAAAAGTCAAGGAGAAGGAAGAATGTGGCATCAAAGAAATAAATGCTTTTACAACGTCATTACATGAATCGACGAAAGTCTTGCGCAGACGTAGACGCTGGCCAATGACCGGATCAAATGGAGGTTTCTTCTTGAGCAAAACCCATACAGTCCGACTAAGAAGAAGAAGGATAAGAAGGATTAGGATTTTGTTTTTGTTATTATTATTTAAGCGAGGAATATTCAAGATTGAAAAATATATTTTCTGAATATTGCCCGCTTATTTCTGTTTTACCAAACTTTGAATTATTGTAATTTGTGTCATCCACCGTTTTGACTGCCCTTTCAAACAACAGATGGATATTCATGAACGTTCTCAATTTTAAAAACCTTGATAAACCAATGACATCCCTGTCTTGTATATAAATACTACTAACATATTAAATCTTTAAATTTGATTGATAATGTCCTTTAGATTTGTATTAAATTTGTATTAAAATAAAAGTAAAAATAAAAAATGATATATGCTCGACAGAAGATAAGAAAAGAGAAGAAAATTATAAAAGGAAAGGTTATAAACTACAGTAGAAATTAATCTAGATCAATGCATTTCATCAGGCATTTATTTTTATGTCTACATGTGACCATCAATTCGTTTCTCTTGTTTAAGAAATTTGGGTTTTTTAAGGCGTTTTAAGAGAGCTAATACACACACACACATACACACACACACACACACACATATATATATATATATATGTACACACACACACATATATATATATATATATATATATATATATATATATATGTGTGTGTGTGTGTACATATATATATATATATATATATGTACACACACACACACATATATATATATATGTACACACACACACACACACATATATATATATATATATATATATATATATATATATATATATATATGTGTGTGTGTGTACATATATATATATATATATGTACACACACACACACATATATATATATATATATATATATATATATATATATATATATATATATATATAAGAAATATACACCCGATAGCACGACACGGAGTTTCATGCACATTGTAATCTTCAGGTGCTGAGTATAGATTGACTGTTATGTAATTTAAATTTTAATAGAAATATCTACTCATCGCAATGTTGCCGCAGTTATATATTATAGTGGGATTACAGTTTTTAGTTAAAGAATATAGTTGGTATTTAAAATGAACGAAAGTTATGTGTGTGTGTGTGTGTGTGTGTGTGTGTGTGTGTGTGTGTGTGTGTGTGTGCGCGCGCGTGTGTGTGAACAATAATAATTTTATAGTTGTGAATATTAATTTTTATATTAAGCATCGAGGGATATTACTGTTTCAATTTTAAGAAAAAAAGACAACCATAATTTACATTAAATATTAAACTGGCTCATACTTATTTTAATGCCTACATGTAACCATTAATTCATTTCTATTGCTTAATAAGCTAGGGATATTTAAGTGTTATATATATATATATATATATATATATATATATATATATATATATATATATATATATATGTATATGTATATATATATATATATTTGGTGAAACTACTGATTGGTCCAGTGTGCTTGCTCGTGGACGAGCGGAAACACGCATTCTCGTTTGATCACTGGAGTTAAGCAGTGGCGGGCCTGGTAACTGCTCAGATGTGTGACCGTTTAAGAAAACCGACCATTTTAAGCTAAAACTGGGTGCAAAAACGCTTGTACATGGGGCCAGCAACTCAATCCCGGAAAAACTAATTACCATAGCAGCATGGTCAATTCTTATTGACGATTGGTCTCCCATACTCCTCAGTGAAGTGCAAATGCCAGTGCGGAGATCTAAATCAGTGATCAGAATAAAAATTCAGTTCTTTAACTGTTGTGTCGGATGTACACATACGGAAAGTAGTTTATTCCAGATAATAATAATGTAGACTGTTGAGATTAATATCATAAACAGTTAATCCTTAACTCCTCGGTATTTATCCAAGACATCCCCGCAAGGTGTGATTTGGCCCAAGTATGTTTTTTAACGTCGGATGTTCCGAGCGTGTTCCGGTTTGTCTACCTCCCCAGACGAGACTTTGCCCTTCAGAATAGCCTCGTCTGTTCGGGCAAAAACTTCCAGCAGACCCCGTTTACACGGGGCCAGGTAGTTGTCTACCTCCTCCACCACACAAAAAACCCTATGCCCTTAGGCATAGCTTCGTCTGAGTTCCTCACTGTCTGAAATAAGAGATGTCGACTAGCATAGATTTAACGAAATCTAATCGGTAGCTTATCGGTATTTATCCATGTACTCCCTACAAAAAGGGGTGTTACACGAGGCCGATTATTTAACGTGGGGCGTCCCGAGCGGAGTCGGGTTTCTCTACGACCCCAGACGAGACTCTGCCCTTCAGGATATACTAGTCTGGTATCCTATCCGCCCGAAGGCAGAGAGGTCGACTAGCAGACCTTTACCGAAATCTAATCGTTAGCGTCTCTCGCTCAGTAAGAAAGAGGGTTGTTTAAATAGTCTTACACCAGTGCATCTTGTAGGAATGTTCAGCTACTCTACAACATATACTTTCACCCAAATGCTCTTAGAAAAGGCATGAAAGTATCTTTTACTCCTTCAGCAGGCTTGGGATTAAAATGTTCTCTCTAGCCTTAGGTGGCAGCTAGTCTAGTAGAAGTATAAATCTGGATTCAAAAGAGTGAAAATCATTCTGCTATACTTCCTATGATTAGAAAAAATAAACATATAGCAAACATTGTTGAAAGGATTTCGTCCCAACCCATTTAGCCATACCCCAGTGTTAGTTTCTTCTTGTGGCTTTAAAGCATGTTCTTTTATAAAGGGAAATTTTCTAGGTTACATGAGCGAATTTATGAATTTATTTTAGGTCATTAACTGAAACAAGTCGTTAGAGAGTGTGGTAATTTTACGCGCTGAAGTCTCGGACGTCATGAAGTTCCTATTTCTTCAGGGGAAAAACTACAAACGAAATCCATGAATGTATTATGCAAACGTTCGAAGACAGGTGCCAGTTCTACTGAAATGTGAGAAAGTAGCGTGGAGATTTTGCGGCACAGAATTCAACAACGGTCTGCAAGGCCTTCAACGGTGTCAACTTTTGAAATTCTTCATCGTGTTCACATCCCCTTCTTGGCCGATCGTCGAATCTCGGTCAAAAGCGGCAGCAGATAGGAAATGCGTTGGTTTTATAATTCATGAGCAGTTGTATATGCAGAAGCTGTCAGCCAAGCGGGTGCCAAGATATTTGAATGCCGACCAGAAGTGATATTGAGTGAACACTTCCAAATTAATTTTGCAGCATTCTAAGCGATTCGGTGATTTTTGGAACGATAAAGCATTGTTGATGAAACAGAATTACGCCACTATAATGGTTGTTGAATTCTGGAATTAATATTTCCAGCCGTAGTATATTTCTGCTCTCTGTCTATTACATATTAATTTGGCTGAGAACTTTTTAGTACTTACCCTATACATAATATAACGGTATATATTTGAGGAGAATCTAAATTGTATTTAAAGAAACGAAGTAAACTCAGATTATTGGTTCAATATGTCGTGCGAGACAATTTTTCTCTCCAGAATCAATCCTACATATCTATAAGTCTACCATTCTTACATGTTTAGATTAATGCTGCTGCATATAGTCCGGTCTTCCTGCTATTTATCTAAACCAGCTTGATAAAACCCCAAGACGAACAAGCAATATTACTGGTCCTAATCTGGCATCTCGGGTGCAGTCGCACTCCCACCGCTAATGTTCCCTCCCTGTGCCTATTTTTTTTTATAAATATTTTCATGGTAATTGCTCAGATGAGCTCTTCACTATACTGAATGTGGTGTTTTGGTGTAAGGAATATTGTTCGTACGATTGGGTCAGTGTTTGCGGCTAGCTAAGTTATAGTTAAGACAGAAGAAGACCGTCCTTACCCGAATCCCCCCTTCGGCCTTGTGCCACATTTCTGTAATTTAAACAGAATAAATATCGCTCTTCACTATACTGAATGTGGTGTTTTGGTGTAAGGAATATTGTTCGTACGATTTGGTCAGTGTTTGCGGCTAGCTAAGTTATAGTTAAGACAGAAGAAGACCGTCCTTACTCGAATCCCCCCTTCGGCCTTGTGCCACACTTCTGTATTTTAAACAGAATAAATATCGCTCTTCACTATACTGCCTCGACTTTATTAATTTAAGCGCAGTATTAGACTGGCGCGAGGATCTCATCAATTTACAGTTGCGTCGCCGACATGGAACCGTAAATTCTATGCTTTCTTTTCTCAAACCTCCCTCCAGTGCAACTCTCTTCCGGTTCCTTGCATTCCAGTCAACTTTAATCTGAAAAAAAAAATGGTATATCATTCGTTATCTACTCTCCACCTGATTACACTTTTTATTCTTGCTTATCAGTAATGCTTCTGTTTCTAATTCGTCCACTCCCAATAAACACTTGTGTCTTAGTGGCTTTAATGCCTTTCATTGCGTGTTCATGAATAAATATATATATATATATATATCTCCGTGGACTCTTCCCTCGTTGATCGAAGCAGGCTGTTGACCCTTGCCGACCGGAAGGTCTTTTACGACGTATGAGGGTCAGGCACCTCAGTTCCTAGGAACAGACAACTAGACAACCTGCACATATGGAGTAATGGATAGCGGCTTGGGTTGAGGAATCGGGGAGACAAGTTCGAATTTCAGTCGAGTCTATAACATTCATCTTTGATAATGGCTTAGGAAAGCCGGAAGCTTAGATAGGATTAAAAAATGTGTCAATATTGTGATTTTCTTTCTTCGTCTAATGATAATGTTATTAAGCTTATCAGACGATATGAAAAGAATTTACATAAAATAAATAGACAACACTTGTCTATATTATTTAATGAAACATGCATCAATGAAAATTCTGCATATATATATATATATATATATATTTATTTATTTATTATAATTTTCTCATACAGACAAAACCGTTTTATTCACTACCAAGACGCAACTTGGTTTCAGTGCATTTCAACTGCACTTCGACGGGTGAGAGTCGAGAATGGTTATCCAAAATGGTTTTGTCTATATGATAAAATTATAATAAATAAATAACTATCGTTCTGCTATCGGTAATGCTGTGAACGTTGGAATTTATATATTACTTTCCTTCTCATCGCATCGGATATATATATATATATATATATATATATATATATATATATATATATAAATAATTCTTTTATTATGCAAGTAGACATGACTGTTTTAAAAGAAAAATACATAGAGCCTGGGCCTGGATATTTGGCATGGTTTTGAACTGTGTTCCTCTTATATAGGGAATACTACCATATATCATATTGTACTTTTAGAGTTTTCTGCCTCGAAGTACTTTCACTTTGAAGCATAGAACCCTTTTTAAAGAAAAGCACATCTATCATAAGATCTTCTGAAGGCCATATCTACATATTGGTAGACATTGAAGAGGTTATCATCAGTACGAAGCTGGAAATAACTTAAAATGCAAAGTAGGTCAGAAAAGAAACTAACTTTTCACCCGTCATATGAAAACTCGCTGGAAAGTTGAATATACTATACAAAGCCAGGCCCTATAGAAAACAGTTTGCCATATATGCAATAAGCATTGCACGTTACTTGCAGGTGACAATAACCGTAGTGATTTTAACGTGAACAAAATTCATTGATGAAATTTGTCAGCGAAGTGCACACTAGTTTAATAAGCTGACAGCCACAATACAGATGCAAGAGTCGATGTCGAGCGAATTACAGAAACCACTTGTCCTCTGACCTGATATCTGTACTTATTACGTGCCATGCATTTAATACAATTATATATTATTAAATATTCATATTAGAGTAGAAAATTAAATCAGTGTCAAGGTTAATCCGGCCTATCACTCTCTACGTATCTCTCCCTCTACGACTCACTCTCTCTCTCACTCTCTCTCTCGATATATATATATATATATATATATATATATATATATATATATATTTTTTGTCATCCAGAGTAAGACTATTTCGCTGTTTCACAGCTCATCAGCTAGGATCGAAACCGGACTGAAACCCGACTGAAACCCGACTGAATTTGCGTCAGTCGGAACTTCGACCACTAAGCCGTCGGCGCACTGCAGGGATGAAGGTGAATTTTAGTGTGTTTATTTTTAGATTTAGATAAACACACAGTGACTGACAGTGACTCAATTCTGCCGAAGAGTCGTGCAATATTAGCTTAAATAGTCACTGTTTACAAACTCACACCTCAAACTAAAGAGCTGAACCGAAATTAATTTTTCAGGAGCCAATATATATATATATATATATATATATTTAGTTGCGTATCACATAATAAATAATAAAATGTGACTTATTAAATAGCAGTACATATACTTTTCATCAATATATATATATATATATATATATATATATATATATATTTATGCATATTTCATTGAAAACAACAGACAAGGTGCTTTTATTTAGTTTATTATACAATTTCTCATGCGATCTAATAATATTTTTCTTTTCGGATGATAAATTATATAAAAATTGACCGAATGTTCTTTTTATCCGAGCGCTTTCGGCGATACATTTAGTCATTTTCAAGGGTTATATTTCAACTGTTAGAATTAGAAATAGTTTGTTGCATATATGTTTTATAAAATGTTTTCATTTTTTTGTTTCAGAACAATGTCAAGATATTACGTCCACGTTCAAAGTTAATATTAAGTGTTGGTTTGTTTGTTTTTATTAATAAGGCTTTTATTATTTTTAGCCTTTTTTGCATGTAGATGATGCTATTATATTAGTGTTGTCGACAAGTATGTTCCGAATAGTATCCGGTAGGTCTCCATGAATCTTTAAATGAGATCTACGTGATCTATTGTCAGAAAGGTGTATAGTTAGTCTGCGTGTTAAACGTGTTGTAGTGTGGCCTGTATAATTATTTACGAATTTTGATTGATCAGGAATACAATTCCTTAATGGGGATTTGAATTCGTAAATAATATTTTTGCCCTATTTAATTTTAATGAAATGTGCATGAAAGAAGGATTGCTACCTACACACACACACACACACACACACACACACACACAAACACAAACATACACACACACACACATACATATATATCTATATATAAATGAACAATTTCGACTGAAAATTTTGTTCAGTATTTTGGACGGGGGGTCTTTTCTGTTTTGCCTATTTTGGTTTACATATATATATATATATATATATATATATATATATATATATATATATATATATATATATATATATATATATGTATGCATGTATGTATGATAAAAATATAGTTTGACGGAATGCTGTGTTTATGGGTAAAAGTGTTTAATATCAGGGATAGAGTACATGTAAATATAAAAGTTAACACTGATATCAACAGCAAGTGGCGACAGACTTTTTCATACTTGATGACCTGAAGACTACAATTTGTTAATTATATCACAAATTATGAAATGGACAAAGTCCAACAATTATTTAAGACATTTTTCATGTTTATACATTCTTTTTATAGATACAAATAATTAAGTAAATTCTCTGTTTATAATAAACAGTATTAAACAATATTTACCAGCCTCAATATCCGACAGGAATCGAACCTGTATCCTATACAGAACTGTCTAATAACCTGACGTGCCGTAACCTATTGGTCCACAGAGGATCATCCGGTTAACAAGGTCGATTTTACTTCTTTTAATCTACAATCTTCCATTAATCTCTCACGTACATTCATATCTGCTCAATGCGTATCCAAATGTAAACAAATTACGTCACACATTATGAAATGGACAAAGTATGACAATTATTTTAAGACATGTTTATGTTTACAAATTGATTAAATTTTCATTCAGGCCGGTAAATGTTATTAATATTGTTTATTATAAGCATTTACTTAAATATTTGTATCTATAAAAAGAATTTATAAAGATAAAAGTGTCTTATATATATATATATATATATATATATATATATATATATATATATATATATATATATATATGATATGCCCAGTGTACGCATTTTGGTTCGCACAAACACATCCATATAAACACTCCATGGCTAGGCACAGATACACATCCATGCGTTCAGGCATACAAACATACATAATTGGAATTCTATTTCCTCCTTACAAGGTCTGTACATTCCACTCACGATGTTATATACCCGGGCATTCTTTACTGCATCCCATTTGATACAGGGGCCTTTCTTTCTTTTTTACTTTGTAATCCATAAAAATAATTTCTACACCTTGGCAATTTAAAAGAGGATCTTTGATTGTACTAACTTTTCTTTTATCTACCCTCCGTTCACCTAAATATATCTTTCCTCAAGTCTTCCCTCGTGGGTCTATACACCACTCTCTCGAATTCGCAGTTACCATTTATCCGTTTTATTTTGGAAATTGCAGCATTCTTCAGCTGTGCCCACATTAGCCACACCCAAGTTCATTTTAATAATATTTTGGCACTTGATTATTTTTCCCATGTTGCTGGTGAAACTATAGCTAATGTTTACAGTATTTTTGTTAAATATTTAATTTAACACAGAACTCTCTAGGAAATATTTGCTGAGCAATTTTAGGTACGTTTTACCTGTATTGGATTTCAACTCCAAGTTGAAATGGAGAGTTGAACCAAATTATATTTTTCTTTCTTTTTCTTTTCTGTTTTTTGCTGCTGATGTAATTTCTGGTTTAAAATTCAATCCTGGTTTTATGTTCCTCCACCCAGTGGGCTAACTCTTATTTTTTATTAAAGAATTGATAAACTTGAGGAATTTCTTGAGAGTCTATAGTCGATATCGTTGGGAATTTGTTTAATCACTTCCTTGGAATGGTTGGATTTGCAATTGACACAAATAAACTTACTATTGGGTTTTGTGTAGGTAGACAAACTTTCGTTTATAAGGTCCAGTTTTATGTCAAGTACTGGACAACTTTGGAATTTATTTCGATGTCAAAATCTGGATGCCGAAAACGTTTTTTTCTTATATTAACATCTCACTTCTCCAATTTAATACCACCATTAGCCCAACAGCACTGTAAAGTCAATGGTCATCCACGTGCACGTTCTTATTTATTTTGGTAAACAAGCAGAGGTCCTTTAATTCGTATACCTCAGCTCCATTATTTGATTTTTGAGGTACGTCGAATTCACCATCACTAACGATTTTTACCATGTTTTATTACAATCGAAGAGTAAGGATCTGCAGCGGTATTTAAGACTCTTCGGCAGAATTGAGTCACTGTCAGTCACTGTGTGTTTATTTGAATCTAATAATAAACACGCTAAAATTCACCTTCATCCCTGCCGTGCGCCGGCGGCTTACTGGTAGAAGTTCCGACTGACGCAAATAACAGTCTTCACCTACTTGTGCTTCAAATGTACGAATTCTTTCGCATATTCGAACGCTTTATCGAGACTGTTCTGTTATTGAAGGATAGAAGTTTTTAATATTCCATTTTATAAATATATACTATTTCCTTTTTTAATTCCGTTAAACTAATCAATTCATTCACCTGTCTTCATTCATTGATTTATATGGTAGTCATACTCAGCAGATCACATGCTGTAGAATTAACATGCTGAATTTACCCACCTCAGGTTTTGCGGGATTGATCAGTCGAATAGATGGGTTATTTTTCAAGTTTTCTTTGTGATCTTTGTTCTTTGTTACCCCTATGATGGTTTGATTTCTATCCAACCGTTGGAATTTATCGTCGATATTCAACCGGCTGACAATGTTCTTGGCTTCATCATTAGTATTATTGAGCAACCCATAAGGTGTCTTTTATGAAATTTCGTAACTTCGTCAGAGACATTTTTGTTATATGTGTTGAGGCTCATCTTATAAACGCTTCCAGTTTTGAAACATTTTATAAGAATTTTATAATAATTTTGATAAGTTTTTAAAAAATTTTTTAACGTCATCCACCAGTTGATTCTGAAAAGTTTTGCCGACTTTTCGGAATATAATCGTATACAGGCTTCCCAACATATCCAATTTAAATTGCTTAACACACACACACACACACACACATACACATATATATATATATATTTATACACACACATATATATATATATATATTTATATATATACACACACATATATATATATATTTATATATATATAAATTAATATCCCAAGCCACATTTCCTCAATATTTGAGAAGGAAAGTTCACTGCACCAAAACCTTGCTGCCTTCAGCAGGGTCCGCCCAAAGGCGCTGTATTGTGTTGTTGGTGGTTGTTCCGGAGAGATTCAACTCCGAGATTAATAAAACCTGAGGTCTATTCCAATCGTTTGCACCGATTCTGTGTTATCAGTAGTTTAAAAAATGTGACGTCACCACTATGGTTTTTCTGACAACTTTCTTAAAAACTGTATAAGGTTGTCTGGTTCTCAAACGTCGAAATATATATATATATATATATATATATATATATATATATATATATATATATATATATATATATATTTTTAAATATGAGTCAATCGTGACACAAATTACTATATTTCGAACCATATTTTTAACGAATCATATTCTTTTTAAATAATCATATTTTAGGCTCTATTTGTGTATTGAGAACTGTTTTTTGAAAATATAAACAAAAATACTAAAAAAATTATGATCATCAATTTAATGGTTCTTTCCTATTATATCAATACACATACACACACACACACATAAGGTACAGAGTTTGTACAGATGGGATTAAATTCTTATAAGCAAAAACAAAAAAGAGTGCTCAATACCAAGTAGAGCAAATAATATTTATTCAAAATAATAACATACACATATCATGACATCACTACAAAAGTTGCAATTTTGTTTCAACACTACTGGTGTCGGTGCTGGCTGAAAAATAAAGAGTTTTAAGAGTTCCAGACATACATACATACATACATATATATATATATATATATATATATATATATATATATATATATATATATATATATATATATATATATCCCAGTTTCGGTTCAATATTGAAATGATCCTTTGCTGTTCTTTTCTTTTACTGTACCTCTCAAAAGTAAAACGATGAGACATATTTGCTAATCTTTAAGTGCACTTGTACCCATGCGGTTAGGTACGAAGGAAGAGAGCTCATTGGAAAAACTGCCATGAAAATATTAATAAAAAATGCAGAAGAAGACCACTTACCGCCGGTGGGATAATGACGGAAGTCGAGATGCCATGTCAAGACCTATAACATCACAGACCCATTCCTTTGATTTTGTCGGAAAACATGTGATATATAGCCGGACCAGAGCAGACGAGAAAGATTTTCTGGCACAACACAGTGAATTAAATTTCCTAGAGCAGACCTAGTAATTAATTCAATAAAATCATTCCATTTCATGCCTGTGAGAAAGTGTGACACCAAGAAGGCGGAAGGAATTTCTCTGCTGGTGGTTAGTATCAGCCATACTGAAGGAGAGCAAAAATTGTACTCTATAATGATTAAAGGATAGTTTTCGTTTTGGCGGTGTTAAAATTTACAAGCCGTTTCTTGCTCCATTTGACAAATAACTGGGGCTCATTTTCGAGAGCAGCTACCAGTTTTACTTTGTAGCAATTATCGGACTTGTTATTAAAGTAAATAGTTGTGTCATCAATATAAATGCCGAATTGAGAACTAATGCCATCGAGAAAGTCGTTGGAGAAAATATGAATATATAGGTCCAATGATAGGGGCCTTGGGGACCCCTCCTCATTAATATGAAAGGATCTAGAACGATACTTTTGTAGTATATTATTTATGTATCTCGTTTAATTCTGCTGTTAAAAAAATACGGAAATATTTAAGTGATATTTATAAGTCAGAATTGTTTGGCACGATGCTGTGATCCAGATTTACTAGCAGCTGACCTATCAATTAATTCAACTCCATTTCATGTCAGTGGAAAAATGTGACACAAAAAAGGTGAAATAAGGTTAGCATCGGACATTCTGATTGAAGGTAAAAATGGTTCTCAATGATGATTAAAAATAGCAGCTTTATTTTGGGAACGTTAAAATTTGCAAGCCGTTACTTGCCCCATTTAACAACTAACTGGAGATCTTTTTGGCAGCGGCTGCTATTTTTACTTTGTCGGACTTGCTATTAACGAATGAGTAAATGGTTATACCATCAGTATAAATACCGAATTAAGAGCTGATGAGATCGGCTTAACGCTTTTGAAGGTTTGATGAAATGGCAATGAATTCCAATAAATAACAATGTCTATTGAATCATCCGCGTCCATTTAAATTTTACTGCGGAAAACCGAGGTGAATTAAAGCTAATTAACAACATATCACCGTTTGAGTTTTCTAGAGTTTTTCTTTCCTTCCGCGTTTATTTTCTGTCTTTTTCTTGGCAAGCTTTTAAATCTTTTTGAGCTCTATCTGAAGATCTGTCGGAATTAAGCGTTCATTGTATTGGTCGGAAATCACAGATCGATTATTTGGTTGTCTTTGATTCGATTATTATTATTTTTCTTTTGCGTTTCTTTAGATTTTCATCCCAGCTTTTATGATGATCTTTCACTTTTCTTTATTTCTTCTTTTCCACTTTCTCATGCTTAACATACATCATTTTTAGGGCTTAGTTACAATGAATTCGTAGCTTTTGATTTCCTTTCAAAAACCCTTATTATTTATTTCTTTTTATTCTTTTCACACCTGTATCGTTATCAAGTAACAGCAAGCCTCAAATACTGAAGGTCAATACTGGAGGGGTTCAATTCATTGTCCAATCCTTATTTTTTTTTTAAAATTCACTATGTAAGTCTCTCTGAGGCATTTATCAGTGACCCATGAACTATTCGTCACGTGAATATTCCATAAAATTCATATATTTATCCTTTTTCATACCTTCTTTCCTTTTGACTATTTAGGTTTCATATATCAGCAAAGTGGACAGGCAGGTTTTATTTACCTAGTTTACGATAAATATAGTTAGTAATTCACTATTGGTTCGACGATCTACACTAATTTGAAAATTCAGAGCAACCTCCTGCAGTTCGAAGCAACGCCTTACCGATTAGCGGTGAATCCGCTTCGTGTGACAACATTTGCTTTTTGCAATAATTTTATACAATCGTCAACCGAAACTGTGCGCAAACGTAAACGATCACCAGACAATAAGCGAAGTCGAAGTCGAAGACTCAGAGTGTTCACTTTGACCCCTTACCACGGCTACGCATCCGATGGGCCCGACTACCACACTCTCGTTGAGGACAGCCTGCGCGCACGATGAACGTTGAATTGCTCGGTGACAGTCGTTCTGCAGTCGAAGACTTCGAGCGTTCACTTTGACCGCTTACTCTTCTTCTTCTTTTAATATTTTCTTCTTGTTCATGTTGTTGTTGTTGTTGTTGTTGTTGTTGTTCTTCTTCTTCTTCTTCTTCTTCTTCTTCTTATTATTATTATTATTATTATTATTATTATTATTATTATTATACGATCTTCCTCTGGACAGTCTTTCATTTCAAATCCGAAGTCTAACATTATGAGTGTTCGCCAAAGAGTCGTACGACTTCAGAGTGAGAGAATCTTTTGCAGAATATTTAAAGTATCAAGCAGTGTAGACTTCTGAAGCGATGCGATGTAAGACATTATTCCAAGTTTCTTAATTTGTGACATTCAGTTCCGTGGTATAGAGCCTAGCGGTCCAATTTTAACTCCAATAATAATGGTTTGAAGTTCAAATTCAATTTGGTGTATTTATATTATTATCTTCTTCTTTTTCTTCTTGTTCTTGTTCTTGTTCTTCTTATTATTATTAAAATTGTTGTTGTTGTTGTTATTGTTGTTGTTGTTATTGTTGTTGTTGTTATTGTTGTTGTTGTTATTGTTGTTATCCAGTTGAATTTCTTCATTCTTGAATCATTGTCATGTATATATTTGGCACCCTTCATTTTTGTAACATTGTCGTGTATATATTTGGCTCCGTTCAGGCTTGTAGCATCGTTGTGTATATATTTGACTCCCTTCATTCTTGCAACATAATTATATATCTTTTGATTTTCGTCATTATTGCAACATTATCATGTATCATTTTGGATTTTTTCATTTCTGCAAAATTAATATGTCACATTTGGATTCCTTAATTTTTGCAACATTGTCAAATATCCTTTTCAATTCCTACATTCTTGTATTTCATCATGTCTCTTTTTGAATTCCTTCCTTCTTGCAACATTATCATATGACTCTTTTTAGATTTCTACACTTTTGCAACATTTTCATGTTACCTTTTCACTTCCTTAAGTCTTGCAATATTATCCTGTATCATGTGCAATAGTTTTATTTAAAAAGGAACTGCCATTGTTGTCTGTACATTTTTATTATACACAGAGATTAAATTATTATTGCTTTAGCAGTTACTTTAAGGCGTTACCTTTTTTCGTTCATTTTCAATATCCATGTATAATTTAGTTTGTGTTAATCTTTTAAGATATATTGTTATCTGATGTCACAAACATATTTAGGAGAGGGCAGTTTTTATAGTTTTTTTTATTTAGATATCTGGTCTTTTAGATCTTATATGACTGTCAGTATGAATGGTATATTCCAAAATAATATTGACGACATCTCTTCCTTTCATATTTCCAAACTGATGTCATAATAGATTTTCAACATGTAACTCGAATTAACACTGACATGTATACCAGCAGACATTTTGCTCAAACTTTCTTGTCGATATTTGCAATTCTTTGGCGTGAAGATTGGTCAGTCAGGCACTAAGTGATCAATAGAATCAACATGCTGTTTACATTATATATTTGGAATGGCAAACTTCTTTCATTATTGAATATTTTTCTTTCAGATTTCGTATTCTTTTACTAATTGTATTATCCAGTCCTTTGTTGTCTCCATGTACGTTAGTAAGCCAGTTCTAGCTAAATAAGACTTCTTCCACCTTCTTCACAGGGCATATCTAGACACTCTACATGAGAATTTCGCTGGTGTTTCTTGTGCTTAGAAAGAAGCTTTTTTGTCTTAGAATCTATTCGTCTAAGATAATTTAGAGCCCAGATGTTGAAACTATATTAAAACCACTTAAGTGCCAAGGCAGGCTATTGATGGCCATGATTCAATTCTAAGAATTCAATTGAATTCTCGGTCCTGGGTAAGACCTTAAAATACATCCACGTCCTGGGTAAGATCTTAAACTACATCCAGGAGGTTTTGAGGAGCGTGGAACCACCTCTTAATTGCTGGTGTTCCCAGGTCTACCCTGAACCGGGGTGGTAGCACCTATTAGAATCCTAGCTATAGGCAAATAGTTAACTATTACTAGCAATACTTTTTGTAAAAATAATTATTACCAGCAATACAACTTTGAAGGAATATATTGCCAGAAACAGATTTTTGACAAAACAAAATATTACCAGCAATAAAAAATTTTGTTGGCATTAAATAACCCATTGAGGTTGATATGCCATTAAACAAAATAAACCAATTCAATTCTAAGAATTCAATTGAATTCTTAATATCAGCCTCGCTCTTCTATAATACTGTTTTAGCATTACTTCCTTCATTGTTATGGTGAATTCCTTCACTCTCATTCACACCGAGGTACTAATAAGCTTCTTCTTGCTCTAAATCTAGATCGTTACCCGAGGGTCTACGCTAATACATAAGGCTTGTTGTCATTCATTAGCATACAACTTCAAAGTGATCGATGTAAAATATTTGGCTTTTTTGAAGATATCCTATAGCCATATTCCCCCCTGTTAAGTTCCCAGGTTAATGCTATTAGCGATATACAAAATATTAAGAGAGACAAAGCGTCACCTTGAAATATTCGTTTGTTGATGTTTACTTCACTAGTTTTATAGACTACATTTATATAACCGAGTTGAAGTGTTGTTTTCTATAAACATTTTTGATGAAATTGATGACGATGGCTGATACCGTGTGTATATATATATATATATATATATATATATATATATATATATATATATATATATATATATATATATATATATGTAAAGATTTAAGATCCAGGAATGGGGCACACTATTAAATGCCTTACAGTAATCTATCCAGTCAGTAATGAGTTTTCTCAATAAGAGCCACGTTTGCACGCTTTTTGTTCAAGAGAGGTAGTATGTCATTTTTTTCTAAGATGGAATAAATCTGTTTTGTCAGAATAGATTTTAAGAGTCTGTAAGTAGTGCGAATATACGTAATTGATCTGTAGATTTTGGGGACATTTGCGGCACAATTCCTTTGGTTACGCTTGGCGAAATTTTATTGGAACGATTGACATTTCTTGAAGTTCTTTGGCTAGGTTTTTGTGGGCTCTAATTAGATATCAGTGCCAAAATTCGGGACTTTTATCCATTCCTGAAGATTTGCAGTTGTGTACTTTTTCAGTGCACATTCAACCTCCTCTTCTGAAATACCCGTCATGTTTTTTCTGATTTATTTTACATCCGTTCTACCCTTTTTGTAATGAAACGTGCTTCTTTGTTATGTTCTTAAGGGCGAGCCCATATTTTATACCAGAACTGTATAACCTCTTCCGTTTTGGGGAGGTTATCACTTTAATTTTCTCTTTGCCCATTTCGCTGTAAATTTTCTCCGCATCTGTTTGACAGATCTTTTGTTCTGTCTGTAGAAGCATGATCTTTTTTAAAAGAGATTGATCCTTTCAGCATTCAGTTGTATTGTTTGCTTTATTTTTCTTCAACCGATACGACTTTATTTTCATTCCTAATTTTGTGTTTTATTTTTTTACTTTTCTGCCTTTTCTCGTCCTTATATTTGTCCCTTTTGTCAATTCATCGAGTACTGATAATTCGCTCCTAACTTGTTTAATTTCTTTCTCTATTTTCTTTTCCAAGGTGTATTTTTATGTCTTTAAGTCTGCTTTTTTTAATTTGATGTTTAATTTTTTAGTTGTTGATATTGTTGATGAATATATTGCTTCGTTGAGATTTGCATGTGGGTCTACTTCATCTAGAATCAATTAGCGTGCTGTATTGTAGTTTTGGGGTTATGCTTTTGTTCCTCTTCACTTGGCTTCATGTATACTATTCTTGTTTTCCGTAAAATAATTCTGCTCAATGTGTTTTGGACTCCTTTTATTGCGGGACTTCTGAGCAACTAAGATCACACCTTTCCAACTATTCTCAAATTTCAGCATTATCTTTGCAGTGATTGGTGTGTATCTTAGTTTCTTCATTATAATCTCTGGTTTGTGTGATGTTCGTTCTTTTTATGGCCATTTCTGGTTCTTTCTCATGTTCTGTTGATTCACCTATTCTGGCTGCAGTTTTATATTTCTCTAATCTGTTAATGAGCATCTGTTAATCGGTTATTTCTTGTGATGTATCTTTTATATTGGCTAGTTTATTTTCAATGCATTTTCCAGTTGCTATTCTTCTTCTTCTTCTTCTTCTTCTTCTTCTTCTTCTTCTCATCATCATCATCATCATCATCATCATCATCATCATCATCATCATCATCAATAATAATATTAATTAATTAATTAATTAATTTATTTCCTTTGATTTCTGATATGTACGCATTTCTTTCCGGGTCCCGCCCAGAGACGTAAGTTTAGAAATGGCATCATGACTTTTTCCGCTGACAAAAAAAAAAAATAAATAAAATAAAATAAAATTAAATTAAAAAAACATATTTTATATAGATAAAGCCTTTCGGAAGGTGTGGGCTGTACTCGTGAGAACACTTTTTTGTATTAATTTTATGGCATGGGCTTCCAGTAATCCCTTCAATTTGTCTGCTAGAAACTTTTCCAATAAATCCTAGGGCTCCAACTACAACAGGGATTGTTGATGTTCTTGAGATTTAGATTTCAAGATCCTTGTATTTGATAGCTTTTTGAATATTTTCAAAGATACATTGCAGTTCGCAGAGATGGCCATATGAATAAGGAGGCATTTTTGGTTTGTTGTTTCTAATAACAATGTCTTGCGGTTGGCTTTACTTGTTCTTATATTATTATTATTATTTCTTTTAATTTCTGTTGTATACATATTCTCTTCTGGGTCCTAACAAGCGATCTAAGGTCAGAAATAGCATCATAGCCTTTTCTCGTTATCCTTTTTTTTTAAATAAAAAAAGAAGAAAATACCCTAAAAACCACACAAAGTTTATATTGATGTCCTTAATAAATTGTGGGCTATATTTATGAGAACAACTTTTTGTATTCATTTAAGGCATAGGCTACCAGGTTTTTGCTTAATGTGTCTATCAAAACATTTTCAAACAAACCGAGGGGCCCAAACATAAATGGAATTTTTGATGTCTTCATGTGTCGCACCTTTTACATTTCCAATTCAAGAGGCTTGTATTTAGAGTTTTTTTTTAGATCTCCAAATATACATTGCAGTTTGCAGGGATTACCATATCAATAAGAAAAGTACATTTTGTTTTTCCAGTCTTTATGATGATGACTGGGTGATTACAATTGTTTTATTTTCTGTGTGCATTGTAAATTCAGATAAAATTGTTGTATGTAACCGTGTTTGGCTTGTGTTCATATCAAATTCTTTCAGTTTCTTTTCCGGAAAAGTTGCAGTGATTCCAATGCAGATACTGGCCCACGCTGTCATGTTAAATTTTTATATTCAGTTCGTGCCAATACGGCGCAACAAGATGCATGGTGTTCAATTGTTTCTGGATATTTATCACAGAATAATGCATTTTGGGTTAACACACTTTTCCAGTATAAGTTCTTGGCAATGTCTCGTTACCAACCATTGATCCTATTATTATTATTATTATTATTATTATTATTATTAGTAGTAGTAGTAGTAGTAGTAGTAGTAGTAGTATTATACGATCTTCTTCTGCACATTTTCATTTCAAATCCGAAGACTTACATTATGGGTGTTCGCCATAGAGTCGTACCATTTCAGAGTGAGAGAATCTTTTGTAAAATATTTAAAGTACCAAGCAGTGTAGACTTCTGAATGGATGCAATACTAGATATTATTCCAAGTTTCTTAATTTGGGACTTTTAGTTCCGTGGTATAGAGCCTAGCGCTCCAATTTTAACTCCAATAATGATGGTCTAAAGGCCATATATGTTGTCAAATTCAATCCGAAGGTCGGTGTGTTTCTATCATTATTATTATTATTATTATTATTATTATTATTGATGTTCTTATGGTTGTTGTTTTGTTGTTATTGTTGTTGTTCTTGTTGTCATTATTATCCAGTTGAATATCTTAATTCTTACATCACTGTCATGTATATATTTGGCACCATTCAATCTTGTAACATTGTCATATATATATTTGACACTATTAATTCTGGTACCATTATCATTTATATATTTGGCTCCTTTCATTCTTGTAACATTGCCATGTATATATTTGGCTGCTTTCATCCTTATGCCATTGTCATGTATATATTGGCTCCTTTAATTCTTGCATCATTGTCATGTTTATATATGGTTCCCTTCATTCTTGCAAAATTGTCATGTATATATTTGGTTCCTTTTATTCTTGTAACATTGTATATATTTGCCACCCTTCATACTTGTAAAATTGTCCTGTGTATATTTGGACCTTCATTCTTGTAACATTGTCATGTACATATTTGGCGCCCTTTGTTCTTGTAACATTGTCATGTACATATTTGGCGCTCTTTGTTCTTGTAACGTTGTCATGTACATATTTGGCACCCTTTGTTCTTGTAACATTATCATGTACATATTTGGCACCCTTCATTCTCGTAACATTGTCATGTATACATTTGGCACCCTTTGTTCTTGTAACATTGTCATGTATATTTTTGGCTCCTTTCATTCCTGCAACATAATTATATATCTTTTGATATTCTCCATTTATGAAACATTATCATGTATCATTTTGGATTTCTTCATTTTTGCAAAATTAATATGTCACATTTGGATTCCTTAATTTTTGCAACATTGTCAAATATCCTTTTTAATTCTTACATTCTTGTATTTCATGATGTCTCGTTTTGAATTCCTTCCTTCTTGCAACATTATCACTTTTTAGATTTCTACACTTTTGCAACATTTTCAAATTAAATTTTCAAAGTAATTTGAAGAACAGACTCACCCTGATGTATATTCTTGATACTTTTTTCATGCCAAATCTGTTTTATTGTTATCCTAACTGTACATGAATATTTTCTCGATATTTTTATAGCTCTACTTTTTACAGTTTTCAATAAAATTCATTCAATTGTTCCCTGTGCTCTAATAATTATAGTCACTACTTTTATTTTCATATATGCTCTTTTGCAACGCAGAAATACAACACAATCTTCATTCTCTCTCATTGCCAGATATTCCGAAATAAATTTCTGGCCAACGCCATGCAACGATACTTGAAAGAGAAATCTCTGGATGCAAGAACAGTTTGGGAAAGCACACTCCAACAACTAAAGTTCAGACATCAATTGTTAAAATTACTGACACGATTGAAAGCAGAATATTGCTAACTTTTCTATAGTATTGTAGTCGTAATAGCCTTTAGAATATTTTTATGTGAATCTCGGGAAATGTTTTTACTGACATTCCTCAATTAGTTATTTTCTTAATTGTCATTAAATATTTTTTATGCTTTTATTTTGCAAGTCTTCATTTGTGATGAATTCTCTTTTAGATTTATCGTCATTTCGCATACAGTTTTTTGTACATCATCTTGATTTGATTTGTAATTCACAGTTTTTAAGTCGTTTTTAGAAGAGGGTAATTTATTGTAAAATAAAATACGTTTGTTGGTGCCTTGTTATTTTTTTATCATTGTTTACATTTTGTATTTATTTTCCTTTTTTTTAATTTTTTAGCGTTCGTTTCCCCGCCTTTCTCAATCAATCAGTGAAAAGATGGCGGATGCAGAAAAAAAACAGATTGAATCAAACGTGAGTTTCAATTGGACACGTGAACAATAACGTCAGATTCTAAATGAAAATGCGAAAACAAAGAATGAGTTAAAGATGCAAAAAGTCGTGCATAAACTGACGCATCTGTTTGAGTTTTCCTTTTAACATCTTAAAAATTATAAAAATGGATTTTTTTTCTTATAAAATCATTGCCACAATGTTTGCGATAGAACAGATTCATCCAACCTGACATAAATGAATACAAATGGAATTATTTTAAAAACACGAAAATTATATTTCATTTAATGATAACTGAAAAAAAAAGCGTCAAATAATATGGTAATTCTAACAATAAAAGAATTTGCATTGATTTTGATTGTCCAGCAGATTATGTGGTTCGGCAATCGTATCATCGCCGACTGCAATGTTTCCTTTTTTGCTTCTTGCGAGTTAAAAATAAGGGTGAATATTGGAAAACATGTTCATCGACATAATATAACAGATTTATCAAAAAAAAAATATACATATATATATGAGCCCATTGGATAGAATACAAAAATTGCTTTTGGAGGGGGGCTACAAATTCTATCAATTCGTCAATATAATAACTAATCATAAGTAATTTCATTTCTTAAGTAAATGTATTCCATACATATATCCAATCTCCAGAACCGCGGAAGTCAGATAACTGCAAAAACTGAACATTTGACCTAAGGATATCGTCTGCACAGAAATGCTTGTTTTTTGCGATAGATATGTCTCCAGGTGATCAGCGTTTATTATTTCGGAACGTTCTTGGCTGAAATCATGGTGTATAGGTCTCTCTGAAAATGTCTATTATCAAACACACTCCTGCTCTTATGTTTTTCTTATTTTGGGGGTAATATTTTGAACTTTAAAGACTGTGAAAATATTAAGCTTTAATATAGTAGCCTGAAGCCACCACTATCATCGGATGCAGGATGTGATTAATGGTAAAATCAAAAGAACTGATGTGTAGCAATATTAAAGATCGTTCATACTGAACAATGAATGAAACTTAATTTCTTGTATCCTTAAAGAGGTTACAAACAAAGATGTTACTCGAGTGAAGGAACAGCAATACTCGCGTAGATGAAAGAAGAGAATACACTACTGAAAGACAGGGAATCGGGTGGTAGGCTAGTAATTCCTGAAGCTAGGTATTTACCTTACAAGGCTTTTTTAATGCGTGGCAAAACCGAGCTAAGATTGCCATATGGGTAACAATCGGTTTAATTATCTGCACCATAGAGAACCCACCGTGCTTCCTATCAGAATGGCTGATGCCCAACTCCCCGATGGTCTCACCCTTTCCACTGACCTGGAACAACAACATTGAATCAAAAGCTTCATCTACCACAAGGAAAGTTGGTTCTCTTTCTCGCACCAGAATCTTTTTCTCACCTGAATCCATCCTTCAAATCTCCAAATCAACCATGCACTGAACACTGTTGCCATATATGGTCTGGCGCCCTCGACAAAATCCAGAGACGGGTACGCAATTTGATAGGTTCTGATTTGGCATCTCGTCTACAGTCAGTTTCTCACAGACGTGCTGTGGCTTCCCTCTGTCTTTTCTAAAAATATTTTCATGTCAACTGCTCTGACGAGCTACTTTCACTGGTGCTCAAGCTGCATGAATTTAAGCGTGCTACTAGGTTGGCATCTCGGTCCCACTCTTTCATTGTCGAAAAAGTTAAATGTAGCCGTCTCCTCTACTCCATCAGCTTCTTATCTCGCACTTGCCGACAGTGGAACTCCCTTCTTCTTACTTGCTTTCCTGATAGCTATAATCTTCAAATTTTCAAATGTAATGACAATCGACATCTTTTGATGCCTTGACCTTGATCCCTGTCCTTTTCTATATCCTTTTCCCAAATACTCCTCGTTACTCTCACTCTCCATAACCCCTTGCGTACTAGTGGCACTCCAGCCTTGCTTTGGGTGATATGATTTCAAAAAAAAAAAAAAAAACTATATACGATACTTGTATAACCATTGCGTAATTTGAAACAACTTGAATTCAGAATACCGATAATACCAAGGATTTAGATAAATGATTTCTCTTTTTCAATAAGATCGGTTTTATTAATGGTATTATGGACACGATATGATATGACACACTCTTCGGACTCTATGGGCAATCTAAGTAATCTCGATAATCGCTCTCCAATGAGATTATCGATACCTGTAGAAAGGTAACATATTTTCGTTTTCCAGACTTTGAATCTGTGTCCAGGTTTAATGATCTTTGTTCAGTTTCAGATAGTCTTACGCTTTTTAATTTATGTTTGGCCTTCTCCTAGACTTATTGCCAGCCTCGGTTGAATAGACGAATCTGTGGTGATATGTAGCCAAAACTGATGAGGTGTGAAGAGGAGGACACATGTTTTCCCAAGGGTATTCCGTGCGAAAATGAATGTAAGGAACCCGAGCCGATTTCGAACTCATCTCCACGATTTCTAGACCAGAGCCGTTAACAATCTCACTACCTGTTTTGCTGCCGGTGGCGTAGTTGATACAGAAGTTTGTTATACATGAGTTTCTGGGAGGTAGTGGTCGTGAATTCAATCCTTGGATTAGGTAGGGAAACGCACTGGTTCAGCAGGGGTAAAATACCTCGATAACCAACGTAATATATTAAGAATTACTCATCTCAGAATGAAATATTAAATTGAAAAAGAAATGAGACACTTACAAAGAAATACAATATAACTCTTTACAGTTTAGATCGAAACGTTAAAAATACAGAGAGGTTCAGCTTTAAAGTTTAATGTCCAGTGTGTTGAGATGTTTAAATTACCTGATCACATTCGTAATATATGTATATTATATAATTACTCTCCAGTAGGATTATCCATACCTGTTGAGATATGTCTTATCTTTATCTGCCAGGCATATAATCTGTGCTCTGTGATCCTTCTATGTTTGTATAAATTTAAGCAAATGTTTGTTGCGTTTTTGAATTCAGAGTTTTCCTTCTTCCAGGCTGGTTGGTAACCACAGTTAGAACCCAGTCTCTCCTGATATTTAACTCCAAAGCTGGTTGAATGAAGAAAAGATGGAATCATGTTTTCCCAAAAGTATCTGTCCGACACTCAGCCTCTATTCGAACTCGGAACGACGATATCTTGTCACGAGTCGTTAGCCGTTATACTAACAGAATATATATATATATATATATATATATATATATATATATATATATATATATATATATATATATATATATATATATATATATATATATATATATATATATATATATATATATATATATATATATATATATATATATATATATATGAAATGGACAAAGTGCGACAATTATTTAAAGACATTTTTATGTTTAACATTCTTTTCATAGATACAAGTATTTAAGTAAATGATATATAAACAGCGTTAAATAACATTTACCGGCCTGAATGTCCGAGAAATTTTCATAGAAACTTTTCGTTCTCCCAAATTACAAATACTATATCTACTTATTTTTAGCATAATCCGTTAATATTCACGGCTATTTTTCTGTGTATTACAATCAAATGATGCAAGAAATGCACTGAAAATGTGAAAAAACACTTTTAATTCTCAAATTCTTTCCACCATATTGTGAGATCATCAGAGGTGGAGACAAAAAATATGTGTAGCTATCCATTACTGATTTTTTAAATTTTTGCATTTAAACGTAACTGCTGACGGTTTTGCTTCAGTGTTCATTAGAACGTGAAAAATTATCCACCGTTAAAGTTTTTCTTTTATGTTGGAATGTCATGGTCGAGCGAGAATTAAAGCGTGGATCTGTAATTTTATTTTGTTATTTAGTATACATACATACATACATACATAGATATATATATATAGCATAATGAGAAGCCACGTGTACTTTCTTAATATGTAGAAAAAACAACTGAAAATTTGCAAATTAAAAAAAAATTGAATGTTTTTTGTGAAAGTATTTATATATATTTTATATATACATATATTTGATATTTCAGATCGGTCCCGATCTTTCGTCAGAAATGGCTGTTTACATTAAGTAGCGTCCGTCGCGAGACGCGGACGTCACGTGATATGGAATGCAACTATGTTTGAATATTTCTAACGTAAATCTAACTGTAATAATATTTTAGATTTGTTTCAAAAAATATTTTAACTATATCTGACAAAATTTTTTGTTTAACTATTGAAATATTTATAAAGATTTAAAATACCCAAGTCTTTTTTTAACCCTAGTTTATATGTATTTAATTTTAAAAACCAGTATTTATTTTTCTGCGTGTGTATGTGGAACTGAAATTAGAATCTATCAATACACATTTACAGTTTTATAATGAGTGTCCTAGTTGATTAAAAGTTCAGCTATGGGGGAATAAGGATTGTTTTGACGTATGGTTAGTTTATGGTTGTTGAAGCGAAATCTAAAATTATTACCAGATTCACCAATATATCCACTATTGGGACATATTGCGCAGAATAAATAGTAGATTATGTTATGGCTTCACAGGTGAGGCGAGGATGGTTTATCTTGATATTGGTGTTTGGTACAGAAAATACACTATCGATTGTTAAGTGTTTGCAAACTAAACAACGAGGTTTGTTACATTTGTAATTTCCTAATTGGTTTGTATTATTTAGATATTTGGTAGCGGTGAGGATTTCTGACGAAAGATAGGGGCCGATCTGAAATATCAAATATATATATATATATATAATATGAATAAATATTTAACAAAAAAACATTCCATTTTCAGTTGTTTTTATATATATATATATATATATATATATATATATATATATATATATATATATGTGTGTGTGTGTGTGTGTGTGTGTGTGTGTGTGTAGGGTGTCCAAAAATAATGTCTACACTCTTTAAATATTAATAGTTAATAATACATTACCGTGATGTGAGAACTTATATGGATGAAAATATGCCAAACAGATGGATTGGAATGGAGTGACAGTTGAAAACCTTCCTCGATCACCAGATTTGAATCCTTAAATTTCTTTTTATGGGGGTTTCTAAAAGACAAATTTTACAACAGGAAACCTGAAAGAATTGCTGAAATGAGAGTAGCAACTGAAGACTAATTTGCTCAAATACAAGAGGAAATGATACTGGACGTTTGTAGGTTTTTTTTTTCAAGACATGAAAAGTGTATTGAACAGAACGGCAACCAGTTTGAGCACTTGATGTGAACATATCATTATTATACCCACTACAACATATATATATATATACATATATATATATATATATATATATATATATATATATATTTATATGTATATGTGTGTGTGTGTGTGTATGTGCGACTAAATAAATTACAAATATTATGTCTACTTATTTTTAGCATAATCCGTTCATAATCACGGATATTTTTTGGTGTATTACAATCAAATCATGCCAGAAATTCACTGTAACAATGAAAAAACAGTTTTATTATTATTAGTTCTTTCCAGCAAATTGTGAGATTATCATCAGGGGTGTAGAGAAAAACTATGTCTACCTATGCATTACTGATTTTTTTTTTTTTTTTGCGGTAGCATCCGACACGGAAAAATTAAAATGCGAATCGAAATATGATTTTTTTTAATTAAAAAAAACGCACTCTCTTAAATTTTCGAAAAATTCAACCTTAGCGTTGCGTCTGCACGCTCCAAAAGTTTGTATCCGTAAACAATAACATATCAAAAGAAAAAACCTATTTCGATTCGGATTTAATTTTTTCTTCTCGGATGCTACCTGAAGTTTACCAAAAACAAAATAATTTCCATGCCTGAAGATGACTGAATGTACAGTTGAAAGTACTTGCGTATTAAAGAAAAGCCTTATACAGCTTATAAGTTTTAAAAACAAGGATCATTACTTTCATCGAGTGATTTGTAGGTTAATGCACCTTTAAAATTTTGTTTGCGAAGGGATTTCGCATTTTATATCATTAACTTTACTAATCTACTTTTTGTATGAAGGATTCATTGTAATATATATATATATTATATGATAGTCAGAATGCATTCCTATATCCACATTATCTATATCTACAACTGCTCTTAATTTCTTTGATATTGGGTAGTTTTCAAGTATAAAATAGCAAAATTTTAAATGCTATGTTTGTATATATGTGTGTGCATGCACGTGTACCTGCATACTTGTAATGCAATGTGCCAGCACGATAGATCGTGCTCATATCAATGACGGTATTTTAATCATCTTATTGAGAGGAAATTGGTTGTATTGCAATAAAAGCAAGCAGAATAATGCAGGCTTATCGGCTTTTTGAAACAGAAAAACAAGTAGAGCCTTCGTTTGTAAAATTCGTGTTCGATTTCATAGAAACACAATTAATAATGGACGAAGGCGTTGTCAACGGTCTTTCCTATTCCTCGCTTCTTAAGATGTAAATAAATAAATAAATGGTTTACGTCAATATATGTTACGTCTCTTTTCACTTTTTTAGCTGGTGAAATTTTTGTCGATGACGAAACGTTCAGCTCTGCAAAGTTTTGTTTTTCCTTGCTGTCACTGTCCACAGTAAAATAAAATAAATCATTAAAAAGGCGAAAAAACATAGGTTTTATAAAAAACAAAAAAAAACGAAACTTTGCACTACTAAACTTGATTGAGCATTTAGCGTGTTGTCGTCCGTAATTTTTTCCCCTTCAGTTTGGGCCCAACACGCATGCGCTGTTCGTTAGGTCGTCATCCCGACGGAAATAGCGTGCCAACCAAGAGAGCGGACATTTACAGAAGTCAATGGCAATTAGATTTTGTGCTGAGCACTATCTTTTTATTGGTATTTTAATTTTATTTATATATTTATTGGGAAGTAGAATAGTAATGGAGGAGGCAGACACTTCGTCTCGGGCCCCGTCATCAGTGAATGAAATTAAGCTACACATTCTAAATGGTAGCGAGGAAAATTGCATGAATGAATGAATTGTATTTTCGTGAAGTCAGTTTAATGATACTTGTACGTGGCCATTTACCAATTGTAATCGACTATACAGCTGCCTACATTTTTTTATATTTATATAGATATTCTTTTTTCTCTTTTTGTTCATCGAATTCATTTTTTGCAAAGTCGTCACAAGATGTGATATGTCGCACCATTTAGAAACTTTCAGACATTGGCGGGATATTTGCTGCAGAAAATGTCAGCTATTCAACAGAATTTTTGGTTTGTGGCGCAGTATTCGGCTGCGAGCGCATTGATATTTGTTAAGGTCAATAGTGATTTGATGAAAATGAACCAGCATTTCATTCTAATTATTCATCTTATAAGAATATAACGCACATGAGTAGGTGTTCTTTTTTAATCAAATGATATTAAATGACACAAAATTCTAGGCGTATATACACGAATAAACATTCGCGAAATGAAAGAAGTATCCACCCACTCTACGATAGTGATCTCAACCCAGACACACGCGCGCATATACACACCCACAAAATTCTATATCATCTATATCAATAGAAAGATATATATATATATATATATATATATATATATATATATATATATATATATATATATATATATATATATATATATATCCGATAGCCTAGAATCTCCGATTGATGCTAAATCGGTCGGGTTTCGGTCCCGGATTCAAGAGATCGGTGGTCTAGCCACACTGATGTGCTGCGATACAGCGAAACAGTCTGTGTGTGGATGTCGATATTAGCTCCAGAAAAAAAAGAAATTAATTCGGTCGAGCACTGGGAAAGACGAAATTTGTAAACAGTGATTATTGTTGCTGATAATACAAGACTCTCCCAACATACTCAGTTCTCTGCGTCACTGGCGTGTTTATGAAAACAAGAATACTCTGCCGGGCGCCTTGGGATGCTAATCGGTCGGGTTTCGGTTTTTGAAGCGATCATATGTCTAGCCACACTGATGAGCTGTGATACTGCGAAACATTCTGTCTGGGGATGACGATATGTTTCAATATTATTGAAGTTAAAGCATAACGCGTACATCCAGAGCAAACTTCTATATCATATATTTATATAATTGTTATGGTCCAAGGTAGAACCAATGAAGAATAACTCGAACGCAGGTATGGAATAACACAGATATATATTACAAATAGAATATATGTCCAAAAGAGTAGAAGTGTTAGTAATCACAATCAGGTTAGGTTAGAGAGAACTATGTTGTCTTGACCAGTATCACTATTCCAATGTCTTACAGTAATCGTCTGACGCGACTCTGTCTCGGACTGATTCTGTGACTGTCTGACTCACTCACTGCCTCTGACTGACGATGTTCAACAACACGCCCACGTGTGTCGAATGTGGCACAAGGCCAGTTTAATATGGGGTCACCGAGCCCGTAGTCTCGGCAAAAAAATGCCCGCAGAACCCGTATAAACGGGATCGAGTTGGTCAACCTCCCTGAACGAGGCTCCGCCCTTCGGCGGAACCTCGTCCGGATTCCTATATGCCCAGAGGCAGAGAGTTCCCCTCTGCCTCAGAGGCAGAGAGTTCGACCGTCCAGCCGAGTCGTTCAAAAAGACTGACAAGAACCGACTGCTGATTGCCCTTGAGGAGCAGTATTTATGAGGTACGGAATAGTCCATTACTATTATGGGTAAGTTCCCATAACAATAATTAAATAATTTAGACAAGTTTTGTCTACTTTTTAATAGGATCCTCTATCGTAGTGAATCTGTTATCGAGTTCTTCACTGATATTTGCTGTTATAACAGTGTTACCGAGTCTATTTTATTTCCACAGAGCGTATTCTTCTCTAAAAGATCATCAGTGAGAGACCGAGTATCACACAGATACAGTGTTTCCAAGCAAAATCACCATATGGCATCGCTGGCCACCTGTGCTACATGAGGCGCTGCACTGTCATGGAAAAACGTACCCCCTTGCGATTACCCTATGCTGTCCTCTTTTGCTTTGTTCATCACAAAGGGACAGCTGTCCCGACCTGAACTTCTGGAACCAACGCCTTGCGGTGCATTTGCTCACATCTATATGCCCAAAAGCGTGGCGTATTCAATGACTTGAGGCGGTTGCAGACAATCCCACCTTAAACTCATAGAGAAGAAAAAACCCAAATGAGCTGCTACGACATCGCCAGGTTTCTTCGCCGTTGCTCGAGCTATGACGGACATGTGTGCGCAACGCACGTGTATTGGTCAAGAACAATGCTTCCCCAACCCCGATCCATCGCTTTTCCGGCACTCATTTGCGTATCAGTGATCACACGACGTAAAAAAAAAACAATATTTTTGGTTGCCTTCTACATACTCTCTTAAGTCTCATAAAAAATGGATGTCATATCGCGAATGTACGTGCAGAGATAGAATTAGTTGACATCCATTACACGCAAACACATATCTATGATCACTTCAATATATATATATATATACAAATACAATCTCCAACTATTTAAGTGTAACGTCAATCGACATCTCCACTTCCCTTCTCCACATCCTTTCACCTTTCATTCCTATCTGCTCTCGCTCCAAATCTTCTGTAACCCCCTTGCCTTGATCGATCCACTATCTTTCTCCACATCCTCTCCTTTACCACTCCTATCTGCTCTTCCTCCAAACATTCTGTAACCCCTTGCGTGTTAGTGGCTTCCATCCTTGCTTGGGGTGATAAACGTAAAATATATATATATATATAGTCAGTTTAAACTTTACTTTTAGTGGGTACCCATATTTGAGTAGACGCTCCCTTTATTTATTAAACGGTAGATTTATATATTTTCGTCAAACGAACTGAATATTCTAGAAATTTAGTAAATAAAATCAACGGGAGGATTCGATCCTACGCTCCGCTTTTCAGGAGGAAACCTCCTTACGACATTCGTGCTTTAGACCGATTCGGTCACGGATGGAGTCACCGATCAAACAAAGCCGAATAGTACCTTATAAACGCAAATCCTTCCCAGATTCTCGCAAGTTCATATCTGCTTTGTTTAAACACAAAGCAATTTCTGAAGAATTAAGGGATTTTTATTTATTTATTAATCTGACAGGTTTTATTACTTTAAACGTTTGTCAGGGTGGATACACATAGTCGAGTTTATTTATTAAACTCTATATTTATTTATTTTTATATGTCGGGCTGAATATTCGATAAATCTAATTAAGAAGGACATGCGCTTTCTGATAAGATTCCAACCTGTATTCCCCTTTCCAGGAGAAACCGTCCTTAGATCCTACGCGATTAAGATGTCTTTTATATCACGTGCGAAATATTCTGCACAAGGAACTTGGTAAGACAAAGGTTTCTGTCCGGTGAGTGCCACATCTTCCGACACCTGATCTAAAGTCTACAAGGCTGACCACATCACGGGAATATTTGACACTGAATGAGGCAGACCCAGCTGGTCTCCTTGAATATTTCCTGACGCAGGATGTATGCTGTGTTCATCACTTAAGGCCAGAAACGAAGAGACAATCCCTGCAGTGGAAAAACCACCTCCTTGCATGCACCAAAACAGACCAAGGTCGTTTAATCTGCGGGGAAGTTACTGGTCTCAGTTTATTGGGTGTAAAAATGGATTGCATTTATTGACTATCTTCAAAAGCGCCACTCCATCAACGCAGAATACGGTACCAAATAGCTGAGGCAGTTATGAAGTGATAACAAGACCAAACGCCCAGAAACACCGAAGAAAGTTGTCTTCTTTCATCAGAACGATACACCAGCAAATATGTCCTTGGGTGCAGTGTTTGATAACCTTCCCTATTCTCCTGGTTATTATTTGTTCGCCAACATGAAAAGTCACTTGTCTGGGAAGCGGTATTGCCCTGATGATAACGTCATATCTGCTTCTTTGAACAGTTTCAAGCGTTTACCAGGA
>OZ038477.1:142977983-143047983 GCA_964036315.1 Acanthosepion esculentum | reverse complement strand
TTTATCAACATAACCACGACGAGAAAGTGTTAGAACAAGTATATATATTTATCTCCTCTGCTTCTCTCATATATATATATATATATATATATATATATATATATATATATATATATATATATATATATATATATATATATATATATATATGTAATAACCGAATTACTCCCTTCTTGATGCACGTCACACATTTTGGGGGTAAGAAAATGAGAATTGATTTTAAATCATTGTTATAATGTGTGCAGAAAAATGATGCATTCAATATTACTCAATGATCTTGCTAATGTGACCTCCATCTTCTGGCTTTCTCCTATATTTTGGATAGAAGTCATTTCCTTGTTCATATTTAAATTAAATTTATACCAAAGGGAAAAAAATTAGTTGGGGGTAGTGCCCTCCGGAGACCACCCTTTGATCAAAATTAAATATACTTATCCAATTATCCTAGGAGAAAAGGGAAAAAATTAACTATGGGTGTGTCCCCACTCTTGGGACAACATTTAATCAAAATTAAATATACTTATCCAAGTACCATGGGTAATATAGTTTCAAAATATATATGCTTATGGTGACTATCTTCTAAATCTAAGTAGGAGATCTATAAGAAACAGAGGCTACAACTATATATATATATATTTATATATATATATATATATATATATATATATATATATATATATATATATATATATATATATATATATATATATATATATATATATATATATACAGGGGTTGGACAAAATAATTGGAACAGGTGCAAATTCCATTCCTATATTTCAATGACCTATTATATTAAGAACTTTAACTATCCTCCACCGTCATCTTTTAAAGAGCTAGAGCTGGTGTTAATGGAAGAATGACTGAAAGTTCCTCTGGATGAAGTCAGGAAGCTGTATGATTCCATTCCTAGACATATTAAAGCTGTCTGTGAGGCTAAAGGAGGACCAATTCCATATTAAATAAATTTTCTTTGAATTTAACAAGTGTTTCAATTATTTTCTGCAACCCCTGTATATATATATATATATTTTTTTTTTTTTGAAGAAATATATTTTTAAGGTGTGCTATATTTATGGGATAAAGTGCACAATATCAGAGATAGAGCGTATGTAAATATAAATATAAAAGTGAACATTGAAGTCAACACTCAAAGGCGACAGGCTGTTTCATGATAGGCGCAATCATCAGGCCACGAATGAACATTATATATATATATATATATATATATATATATATTCTGCTTGTACGTTATTTTTATGGATAAACCTATTTGAAGAAATGCTCTGTTCTTTAATTAAACAGTATTAATTACTTTTACCAGCCTGAATGTTCGAGAAGTTTCGTAGAATATACGTGTTCTTCCACAGAAATGGAACCTAAATCCTATACGGGACTACCATTAAACCTGGCGTTCTATGATAGTTCAACCACAGATGACTTCCGGTTAATCAAAGCTCGAATTACTGCTTTTAAACTTACATTTCAGCCGAATTTTCTCGATCTATCATATCTGCTGTGAATTTGTAACGTAGCGTAAACAATGACAACATATAATAAAGACTGTATTTTATACGTTACCGACATTAAGTCTGGCGTGATATGACCGTTCAGCGACACGCCGGTAAATGTAATAAATTAAGGAAGAGTTCATCTTCTCAAATAAGTATAACCATAAAAAATAACGTATAAAGAGAAAATATATAAAATTAATATATTGTCATTGTTTACGTTATATTATAGATTGTAATTAACAAATCTCTCGCATAATTCTCTCGTTAGCAACTTCGTGATTTTACTTGAGAGAAGGTTGTGAGATCTGTTTCGATTGAGATTGTCACTTAAATTGTTTTGTAGAGACTGGGACAAACGAAAATCCTAAGGAGCCAAGTCAGGAAACTCAGATGGGTGCGAGAGTGTTTATCATTTCAATTTAAGCTTCTGTAAGGTGAGTTTTGTGCAACATGTTTTCTCGCGTTGTCGTAGTGGTAAATGACATCTTTAGAATACACCAGAAATCGGCGCCTAAACAAACGCCAGTGCCAAGTTGCGGTCATTTCATATTAACAATGGAATTCGGGCAGGAACTTTGGTAATGATCTATATATATATATATCTTTCTGAATTTTCATCAACATATCCTCTCAAAGTCTGCATTTTCTTTCCACAAATCGTTATACAAACAATCTGTACTCTGACAAAGATTATGGTAAATTTGTATTAGACTTTCAGGACAGATACACACACACACACACACACACACACACACACACACACACACACACACACACACACACACACACATATATACATATATATATATATATATATATATATATAAACAACTGAAATGTTGCAAATTAAAAAAATTGAATGTTTTTTGAGAAAGTATTTATTTATATATATATATATATATATATATATATATATATATATATATATATATATATATATATATATTTGATATTTCAAATCGGCCCCGATCTTTCATCAGAAATGGCTGTTTTCAGAAGTTTGTTTACATTAAGTAGCGTCCGTCACGACACGCGGACGTCACGTGATATGGTTTGAATATTTCTAACGTAAATCTAACTGTAGTAATATTTTAGATGTTGTTCTTATATATATATATATATATATATATATATATATATATATATATATATATATATATATATATATATACACTACTGCTACTGTTTAAAAGTTTGAAGCCAATCCCAGAATTAGCATGGCACGAACTTAACAGATGAATGAAAAACTGAAATAGACCTTTAGAGTCATTAAAAACGAATGAAATCAATAATAAAAAATATACGTTGAGAAACATTTACAACGAATGCCAAAAAATTGTGCTGCAGTAAGCAAGGCTAAAGGTGGTTATTTGGACGAGAGCAAAATTTAATCAAAAAATGTTTTCATTATTTTATCATATTAAAATTTCTATAAAATCAGGTCTTACTTTTTAAAAAATAGGTATAATAATTTTCTGTAATTTAAAGTAGAAAACAACCACTTTTGGGCCCAAATAAAAAACTTACCATTTGTGGCCTCAAACTTTTGAACTGTTTTGATCTGGTTATATATATATATATATATATATATATATATATATATATATATATATATAAAAGTGGACATGGAAGTCAGCACTTAGAGGCGACAGTCTGTTTCATGCTAGTGCAATCGTCAGGCGACAGGAGTCGCCTGACGATTGCACGAGCATGAAACAGACTGTCGCCTCTAAGTGCTGACTTCCATGTCCACTTTTATATTTACACACGCTCTATCTCTGATATTGAGCACTTTACCCCATAAATATAGCACACTTTAAGACTATATTTCTGCATATATATATATATATATATATATATATATATACAGAGAGAGAGAGAGAGAGGGGGGGAGAGAGAGAACACTTTAATACTATATTTATTTCTTTATATGTATATATATATATATATATATATATATATATATATATATATATATATATATATATATATAATCAGATTTTAAAGATTTTGCTGTACATATTTCATTGAGCACTTTTACGTTTTTACTCAATTTACTCTGTATGTGTTTATTTTTCTTTTGGCTGGACGTTGCGGTGCTGATTGATTATTTTCTACCAAAACGGATGACTTCTGGTTTTTCTTTTTTGATTGAATTTTTTCCTGATATCGCTTTGTTTAAATAGATCTTTATTTCCAAATGGTATTTTTCCACCCCGCCAGAGTTTAAGTATTAAAATAAGACATAAAGACGCGTGACCATGACATTATTCCCTAGCAGATTGTCAAGCCTTTTTGCATTTAAAAGCATAATGAAAACATTACGGTAATGAATAAAAACGCACATGTTTGTATAAATACTTGCATTAATGAACAACATATAGTTTTGTACTACTTGCACCTCTGAAGATGATCTTGGAAGAAGATCGAAAGTACTTGGGAAATGAAAATAAAGGAAATTTAAACAGCTATAGCACATTTCTCTCATCCTTTAACATCAATATACGGAACCATATTCGTGAGTATGAATGGATTTTGTTAGAAATTAACAGACATAATTGTAATTTATTCAATCAGACATGTCTAAAAGAGAATTTGCTGTCTAAATACATACATACACACACAGACATACACATATACACGCACACACACACACACACAGACACACACATATATATGTGTGTGTATATATATATATATATATATATATATATATATATATATATATATATAGTTTAAGAAGAACTAGGTAATCCGTATCGGTAGACCCAAGGAGGATAAAATCCAGAGAGCTCAATGTAAATCAGAGCTAATAATATAAATAAAAACAGACCACTTTAAGGTTCCATATAATAAATTATTTCACCACAGCCCTTTTAAAGGACAGCGGGTCATCAGATTTTATTTCCAAAGGTTGAAACGAAAAATGAAAAGAAATTTACACATTTATGACGGGAAGTAATAAGTAAATTAACGAAGTGAGGGAGTGAAGGGGGTAGAGAGACATGATTGAGTTAGATGTAACATTTCTATTCTTTCAAATTTAAATTTTTAGAGGAAATCCAGACATTGACACATTAAATCTGTTAACGAAAGTTATATATATATATATATATATATATATATATATATATATATATATGAAGAAATATAGTTTTAAGGGGTGGTAGAAGTGCTCAATCAATTCTCATTTTGTTACCCCCAAAATGTGTGACGTGCATCAAGAAGGGGGTAATTCGGTTATTATATATATATATATATATATATATATATATATATATATATATATATATGAACAAATATAGTTTTAAGGGGTGGTAGAAGTGCTCAATATCCGAAATAGAGCGTACGATATGGTTTCATTGGAAGAATTGTGGGAAAGCCTGCGGTTAATCGATTTAGTACCTGTTTGATTATTGAAGGCTGATTGGAAGATGGGTGTATGTACAGTGGTTTATCATTGGGTTTTCTGAAATAAAATAATAAAGATTTTCAAAAATAATGGATTTGACATCGATATAAAAACCAAACTAAACGAAGTATATTTTCCAGATGTTACCTTCAACCAAAGAAAATCTACATATACACGATTCTGAAAAACTATTGATAAACCACTGTACATACACACATCTCCCAATCACCCGCCTTCAATAATCAAACAGATACTAAAATCGATTAACCGCGTGCTTCCCGAAAATTCTTCCAATGAAACCATATTTAACGAAGGTAAGGAAGACTACGAAACTGACCTAAAAGATAGTGGATTCCCGGCAACACTCACATACTCACCACAGAACACAAAAAAGGCCATCAGGAAGAGAAATATCATATGGTTCAACCCACCGTACAGCAAAAACGTAAAAATATACGTAGGTAAAATAATCTTCAAACCCCTAAACAAACACTTCCCGGAATCAAGCACTCTACAGAAGATATTCAATAAAAACACTGTAAAAATCAGCTACACTTGCACCGAGAACATGGCACAAATAGTAAAAAAAGCACAACAGGAAAACTATCAACAAACCACACGAACAAATTAAATCCTCTGAGTGTTGACTACTATGTTCACTTATATATATATATATATATATATATATATATATATACATATATATATATGTGAAGAAATATAGTCTTAAAATGTGCTATATTTATGGGTTAAAGTGCTCAATATCAGAGATAGAGCGTGTTTAAATATAAAATGAACATAGAAGTCCAAACAAGAAGGCGACAGTCTGTTTCATGCTAGTGCAATCGTCAGGCACTAGTTGTCTGACGATTGCACTAGCATGAAACACACTGTCGCCTCTAAGTGTTGACTTTTACGTTCACTTTTATATTTATATATATATATATATATATATATATATGTATGTATATATATATATATGTGTGTGTGTGTGTGTGTGTGTGTGTGTGTGTGTGTGTGTTTCCCACTGGAACAAAAGCGACCACACAAATCGGCTTTACAAATTTCTGCTCTAATTAAAAGAGAAAACAATTTACTAAGTCAAACATATTTAGAAAATACTTTAATCACTAGACCATCTACAGTAGATTTACGTCCAGGTTCTTACAACGTTTCACCTTTTTTTTAAACAAATCTGTTGGACATTTAATTATAAAATTGATGGAAAAATAAAGAAAAATAAACCAAATGAAATGGTTTAGATTTTATGCTCAAAACAAATATTTAAAAAAATTATGAAGTTTTCAGCGCCTCTCGTTCGTTCGTGCGCATGCGCATCAATTTAAACGTAAACTTATGGACGAATACGAGTCACTTGATAACTTTTTCACACCTGTGTCCGTGTGTGTATATTCGTGTGCGTGTTGCAGAGATCGAACTGAAAGTTAAACACTCAGGTGAACATGCATTATTTTTAAATCTTGATGTTATTAAGAACGGCATATCGGTGTACAATCTTAGCGACATGGCATTTTTCCCTTTTGTATTGTTCGTATGTCTTATACATGCAGTAACATTCCCAGAACTATTTTCTATTCAGCAACGACTGCGGAGTCACTTCGCATTGCTCTCTCCACTAAAACTTCATTATTTTCTTCCAAAGACATAGTTTTCTTGAACGTATGGAAAAACAGGAATCAGATGACCGTGTATCAAAGCGACGTGTCTTTGAAGAATCATCGATAGCAATAAAAAAGGTTATTCAATTCTTACACTCAACATTAGAAATAATCAACAATATTTTTTTCTAAAAATCCAATATGGCCTGAAAGAAAAAGTTCTAAATATTGACATCACCACCCACCAATTGGCATATTTTTATTGTTAAAATAGCTATTGTGGTCACACTGAATGCTTGAAAAACACCACTACTGTGATTGCTGTCCCACCTCCGCCATAATGAGTATATTCGAATTAAACGCCCGTAATCCTGACTAAGGTACTGCAGGCAAAAATATCAGGCAAAAATATATAAAGTAGGCATTGAAATGAAAACTTCAATGTCTGCTTTTGCATTTACATAGGCTCTGATATTGATCACTTCAAATATATATATATATATATATATATATATATATATATATATATATATATATATATATATATATATATATATATACACTCTATCTACATTATTCACACTATTGTCCTCATCTTTGTCGCCATATTTATTACAACGTTTCGGCCGTTGTACGCTCAGGCCTTCTTCTTGCTTCGAATGACTAACTGAACCCTTTATTTCGCTCACTATTTCTAGTTCCACGTGCCATGTTTAATGGATGTCAGTTATCAGTTATCTCCTGTTAATTTTTCCCTCTGAAAGTTCTCCACTGCCTTAACCGGGTATTAAACTCACACTCTTTGGGTCCTGTCACTGGATCTAACCAACGATTTTATCCACTGTCCTTGAGGACATCTGTGCATTAATTTTTTACCAGTGCTCTTATTGCAATTTTTTTCTGTTATCACTTCATTTTTTAACAGAGCTCATATTGCAACTTTGTTATTATTATCGCTTTTCTTTGGCACTCATAATTACTGGTTCCCATATTGAATTCATTTCTATGCTTGGTCGGCTCAGGAGATTTTTGTGGCCTAGCATATGTGCTGATTCCTTAAGTTTACTAATTTTCCAATAGTGTTCCTTGTCTATTATCTCAACCTGATCCCACATTTGGGAAAAGGCGAATACAGAGAACAGGCACACAAGTTCGGAAAACGGCCTGCCTGAACTTTGGAGATTAGAGTTTCCCTTTCATCTTTCATAATTCCGATTTCTGTTTGAATTTGCAAGTCTGATGAATTGGATCGTGATTACGATTCCAATGTAATAATTTACAATCCTGGAATATTAGTGTTTAAGCTTTATATATATATATATATATATATATATATATATATATATATATATATATATATATATATATATATATATATATATATGCGTAAGGGCATTATGTGTTTAATACTCGAAAATCAGTAAGGGACTTTACAAATAATTAAGTAATATTTAATTCGTATTTATCATTAAAGTTCGAATCTTGTTGAAATAATTAATTTAGTTTTTTTTTAATATCATACATATTTTGCTAAATTGATAATATCAATAATGTATCTAACATATATGCGTAGTTCAGTGATTTCAATGCATATTGTGCTTTCTTGGTGAGCCATGTAAAAGTTTGAACAAGAAGAACATAACATAATACCTATAACTTATATCACCTGTACATATATTGTCAAAACGTTGAATAACGTTAACGATATCTTTACTTCTGTTCAGAAATACATATTGCAAAGCAAGTTGAATAAAAATTGCTTTGTTTGCATTAGGATAAGAAACTGAGATATAAATGTTTAGATAGTCTAGGAAAGATAGGAAATACACTATTCCAAAATTTGCGAATTAAATTTATTTTTAGATGGTACTTCATATATTGGAGGAACTTCATCCTGTTTCCTCTTCGGTAAAGATCTAAACCAGACGCTTTTTCATGCATAGAATATTTATCTTTTTAATCCTAACACTTTTGTGTTCATAATAAACTAGCATTTTTCTTATCATGGATGCCGTTTTCATTGATAAGAAAAGAACACTGTTAACACTAAGCTTCAGTTTTTGTAAGACTTTGAATCTTTCCTCCTTCTGCTTACCTACTGGCGTTATTAATTGACATTTTGTTAGAAACATTTTTCTTTAATTCCTCTGATCGACCAGCCACTAACCCTAACCCTAACCTCAAAGTGCAGCTTTCTAAAAAATACCAGGATGTTGCCAACAGAAACTTGCCTACCACCCTGAAAGCACATGGTTCTTGATGACGATAGAGAAGATCAAAAGCACTGAAACATAGCAAGAAACATAAACTTCGGATTGTACATGTAAGATTTATATACGGATATACAGCATCCTATTCCAAAATTACAACAAATATATACACTAGAAAATTAAGCAGATACTATTGGTTGAATTTAATAAAACTTGTTTGGATGAAAATTTGCTGACTTCATATAACGCGTTTCGTCTTCTGATGTAATTCATCATTAAATGCAAGGATTTTCTTTTGCAACAAGTATTTATATATACAGTAGAATCCCAGAGATCCGGACTAAGAAGGCCTTCCGGATATGAGGAATTGGTTACAAAGTCCGGATATGAGGGATTCCGGGTATGAGAGATTCCGGATATGAGGGATTCCGGATATAAGGAATTGGTTAAAAAGTCCGGATATGGGAGGTTATATTTAGATTAAAATAAAAGAACTGAAATCAGATTTAACATTTATTTTCAATGTTTTATAGTAAACAAAATGGTGAGTGAAATATAACGGAATTGATTTTAAGGAAAAAGAAATGACAATTCAATAAATTAAGTATGCCACGTATGCAAAACAAATAATGTAACAAAGGATTTTTTAATCGGTGTTGCATGATGATTCTTTCTCTTCTAATGTCATTCTCAACTTTTTCCACATTTTGTTTTGCTTTTGTTTTTGAAGTTTTTAAACGAAAGGCATGAATATAGCACATCGTAAGACTATATTTCTTCATATATATATATATATATATATATATATATATATATATATATATATATAAAATGTATGCATTTATTTATATTGAATAATAGAAGGTTTTGATTTCACAGTTTTATTGGAAATTTTACAATTTTACAATTTTTTATGATCATGTATATTGAGAATGGAGTTTTTGGAAGGGAGACATTTTAAACGAAAGGCATTTTTAACTCTACATGAAATCGTCATAGCTGAATACTGGCTTTCTTTCCATAAAACTGACAACCTTTTCAATTGCTTTTTCAATTTAAGTCGAGATTTCATTACAATCATGCATCTCGTCGCTATCTTGTTGCAGATGTGTCTCGTTTTCATCTTTTCCTCTTATTCCCATAACATTTTGCACCAATACAAGCCATTAGGGTGAAATAAGCAATTATCCAAATAAATTTCCTGAAAAACAGACATTTCAAATCAGTTACATATCACCCAAATACTTCAAATATACCTATCAAAATCATGTCCGGATATGCGGGATTTCGGATATGAGGGATTCCGGATATGATGGATTCCGGATATGTGAGATTCTGTTGTATAAATAAAAATATCGTTAATTTTATAATTGTTCAAATTTAAGGACACTCATAAATATTTTTCAGGCTAGCTCTAAAAGCATTATATATATATATATATATATATATATATATATATATATATATATATATGAAGCATGAAACAGACTGTCGCCTCTAAGTGTTGACTTATACATATATATATATATATATATATATATATATATAATATGGAGAAATCAACTGAAAAGTTGCAAATTAAAAAAAATTGAATGATTTTTTGTGAAAGTATTTATTTATATTTTTATATATATATATATTTGATATTTCAGATCTGCCCCGATCTTTCGTCTGACGAAAGATCGGGGCTTTCAGTTGTTTTCTCCATATTATATACATATCAAGAACGTATACGTGGCTTCACATTATGCTATATATATATATATATATATATATATATATATATATATATATATATATATATATATATATATATAATCACTTAATTTTTATTATTCATGGAATTTATTTTAATTTTAATTTGATGAATTATGTATGCATAGAAGGTTTTGATTTAACTGTTTTATTGGTATTTTTTACAAATTTTTATGATCATGTATGTTGAGAATGTAGTTTTTGGAAGGGAGACATTTGAAAAATTCCGTCGTGAAGATTTATATTTAAGCAAGATCCTATCCTGCCACCTTCTATTTATTATCCCTTTTAATAAGTATGGCATTCTTTGCAAGTCAAATTGCCGTCAATTTTCCAAAATTTTTAAATTTAAGAGTCGCTCATACATATTAATTTTATCCTTTTTCAGATATATTTTTAGTTATATGTGACATTTTACACACAGACGCACTTATATACACGCGCGCTCGAGCACACACACATACACACTCACAAACATCCACAGACACGTATCCAAATGTAAACAAATGACGTCACATTATGAAATGGACAAAGCCCGACAATTATTTTAAGACATTTATATGTTTATATATTTTTTTTTATAGATACAAATATTCAACTAAATGCTCTGTTTATTGAGAATAGTACTTTAAAAACATTATTCTTGTCGGAGGACGCATATTTTCCATGAAAATTTCTCGGACATTCAGGCCGGAAAATGTTGTTAATACTGTTTATTATAAACAGAGCATTTACTTAAATATTTGTATCTATAAAAAAGCAGAATGTATAAACATAAAAATGACTTAAAACATATATATATATATACATATATATATATATATATATATATATATATATATATATATATATATAATAGTAATTCATTGTGTCTGAATCTTCTAATACTTCAGTTTGAGCGGCTTGGTGTTAGTCGTCGTGACTCCAGGGGGCACCGTCGTATGGTTACAGTGAATTTCAGTTGAGTTCCACCACGGAATATGTGATCGACCGGCGCTATATTGAGTCTGATTTAGAACAGTTGGCACGACGGATGCTTGATAACCTAACTGTCAGGATTTCAATTCTCGGTAGTGGATGCGAACTGCTGATGAGTCCCAAATATAGGATAAAACGGCCGTCCAGTGCTTTTTGCATTCTGTTGAGGTTTCTTTCAGACTCAATGAATTACTTAATTATAATTATCAAATCCTCCTAACAATTTCTATCATGTGTATATCATTGCTTGATCCGGCTTCTAATGCTTCAGTTTGGGCGGCTTGGTGATAGTAGTCGTGGCTCCTGGGAGCACATTCATGGTTACAGAGAATTTCAGTTGAGTTCCACCACGGAATATGTGAACGAGCGGCGCTATATTGAGTCTGATTTGCTATCTCTTCATCACCGAGGCCCGTTGGAACAGTTGGTATAATGTTTGCTTGACAACCTAACTGTTAAAGTTTCAATTCTCGTTAGTGGATGCGCACTGCTGATTCGTCCCAAATATAGGACCAAACGGCCGTCGAGTGCTTTCTGCATTCTTTTGAGGTTTCTTTCAGACTCAATGAATTAGTTAATTATAATTATCAAATCCTCTTAACAATTTCTATCATGTATATATACATATATTAGTGAATATACATCATATCCCACGTCGATAGCGTGAGTCGGAGTTTGATGCGAATACGCAATCTTCAGGTGCTGCATATACGGTGATCATTAAACCTTAACAGTCAGTGGGTATCGTGCACCTGAAGTTTGCGTATTCGCATGAAACTCCGACTCCTCGTGCCGTCGACATGGAATATTATGTATATTCACTAAAATGTTCTTAAAAGCTTAGTTATATAACATTGAGAATATATATATATATATATATATATATATATATATATATATATAAATAAAAAGGAAAGAACAGTAAGATATAAAATCCGGTGTTCTTATAGATATTTTTATTTTTACACAATAGTGCTCAATGTAAATTTACAGAGCATTAATATTATAAATTAATTGATTCAAAATATTTGTTTTTCGCTACACAGTGATAACCATGTTTCAGAAATGGAGGCTAAAGCTCCTGAATTTAATTTTGTTATTAAACCAAATACATTAGTTCCATTTCCTCATCGCTTGATGAGGAAATGGAACTAATGTCTTTCTGAAACATGGTTATCACTGTGTAGCGGTAAAACCATATTTTAAATCTATTAATTTATAATATATATATATATATATATATATATATATATATATATATATAAATAAAAGAAAGAACAGTAAGTTATAAAACCCGGTGTTCTTATAGATATTTTTATTTATTATTTTTTTTATTTTTACACAATAGTGCTCAATGTAAATTTACAGAGCATTAATATTATAAATTAATTGATTTAAAATATGTTTTTTTTCGCTACACAGTGATAACCATGTTTCAGAAATGGAAGCTAAAGCCCCTGAATTTAATTTTGTTACTAAACAAAAGACATTAGTTCCATTTCCTCGTCAAGCGAATTTTGGAGTAACTTATTTTTTTAAAATTTACGGTAGTTAAAGACACGGCAAAGATTCATAACTGAGGGTTTCCAAGGATACCATTATCCATTCATCTAGACAAGGGGTGGTAGGGGGTTCAAATTTTAATTTTCGTTGTATCAGTTAATAGTTACATTCGAAAGCGGGGTTATGTTTAGGGATGGGTAGGGATGTATCTTTCAACAAATTCTGACATCCGCTAAATTCAGGTCGTCTGGGGTTTTTTTTTCCTAACGGCAAAAATTCTTACGGTATTTTTTCTATTTGTATATTTAAAGATTTTGAGGGACTGTTTATATATGTTTATATATAAAAGTGAACATAGAAGTGAACACTTAGAGGCGACAGACTGTTTCATGCTAGATGCAATCGTCAGGCAACTAGTGCTGTTATTTTTCTCGGCTACTTATATATACGGGTCAGTGGTGCATTGTGGGTAGTCTATTTTGGTGGTTACTTTTACCGGAAGTCGTTTATTTGTTTATTTATTTATTTGTGTCAAATTATTTTGCTTGTTTTTATTTAATTTTATTTTTATTTTTTATCTTATATATTTTTTTTTAACGTAGTAAAAATTTGTTTATATAGTTTATTGTTGGTAGTCTATTGTGGCGGTTATTTTACCGGAAGTCGTTTATTTGCTTATTTATTTGGGTCAAATTGTTGTTTTTATTCATTTTAATTTTTATTTTTTATTTTATATATTTATTTATTTATTTATTTATTATGTTGATCGGTGTTTTTATTAACGTAATAAAAATATATATATAGTGCATTTCCACTGCTTTATGACTATCTTAATTTGGATATTTACACGTAGTGTATGTGGTTCATATTGAAATTGTCTTTAACTGGTACGTGTACCATTCATGTTAACCATCGTACTATGCTTATATATCGTTGTTGAGTTTCACGGAATTCTTTAATACTTGCAACATTTTCCCGGGCCTTAGGATAATTGCCAAGTCTTCAACGTTTGGGACAACTGTTGTTACCTTCGTAGTCCACAATTTTCGCAGCTCTCGGCCAAAAGCCTGACATCTTTCCATTTATTCTCATTTATTTCCAGCCCAGGTCCAGTGAGACGGAGGAAACCATCGTTTCTCTTCTCCGCTCACAGAAACTGGATCAAAGCTTCCGGCTCGGATCAAGGCTTCCATTCATTTCGCAGATCTCTAGTGAATTCCGTACGCAAATGGATGCAGAAAAATACGCTTATAGAATTTCAGTTAGGAATTTCAACCTCGTAATCACTGCTTGTGCTTTTGGTAGGGATCAAGCGTCAGCAAGTCTTACATAAAATTCGGCTTATTATTATTTGTATTTATTAATAGTAGTTATTGCTTTTGCAGAGATATATGTAAATTTAAACAAAAAGAACCTTTTATAAGCGATTTCTATGGAGATATATGTAAATTTAAACAAAAAGAACCTTTTATTAGCGATTTCTATGGAGATATATGTAAATTTAAACAAAAAGAACCTTTTATTAGCGATTTCTATGGAGATATATGTAAATTTAAACAAAAAGAACCTTTTATTAGCGATTTCTATGGAGATATATGTAAATTTAAACAAAAAGAACCTTTTATTAGCGATTTCTATGGAGATATATGTAAATTTAAACAAAAAGAACCTTTTATTAGCGATTTCTATGGAGATATATGTAAATTTAAACAAAAAGTACCTTTTATTTGCAATTTCTATCTAGTATTTTCATTTTGTTCTTTTTTATTTACGTTGTAGTTTATTGATATATGTATGTCATTTAATCTGGATATGGAAGTTCATTTCTTTTGAAAATGTTTCATTAGTGGCTTTTGACATATTAGTTCATTCTGAATGTCTCCATTCTCATCAGCAACTTGTAAATAGTTTCGCTGCAAAATAATATCCAAGATCAGGTTCGTTCAATAGAAACTGTCGTAATATTCGCTATTGGAAATGAGCAGTATAGCTGAAAGTTGATAGAAACTTTAAAAACAAAATGATAACAAATCCTCATAAAAATTCAAAATATCTCCAATGTCCTAAACGATTTGAATCAGTTAATTTTTCTTTGCTAGATTTCATAAATCTTCTATACCTGGTAGATATCGGTGGAAAGCAATCGACAGCAATTTATATCAAAGCTCCAGCTCCAGTGTCAGAACATCAGAAATCAATATTTTTGAGAATGTTTTAATTCTTTCTTCGATTTTTTGGTTTTATCTTGACTTCGGAACATTTTAGGGCTCCAGTGACTGCCATGTGCTAAAATCAATTTAGGTATTATCACCTCCTTGTCTACCAGACAGAGCAGTTCAAGACTAAAAGCATAGTACAATATATCCTTTTTCGGTTCTACTTTACACTGCGATGTAGATTTTCTTTCCTCTGCAAACCGTCTAGTCAATTTCAAACATGGAGACCATACACACGCACACCTCTCAACAAAATGGCTAAGTACATAAGTAATATTCGCGATTGGAAATGTGTGAAGAATCCGAAATTCGAATTAGAACTGAAAACAATTTAACCAATGAAGATTATCTTCATTTCCAATTTAGCTTTGAGGTTTACTTATATGAACGGCCGGATTAAATGCTAATTTCTGATTATTCTATTATATCTCTCGCTCTAGATTGGATTAGGCATTCAAAGTTACTAATATTATCATTTCTAAGCCATGAAACTTAGGGGTTAAAGTTTTAGGAAATTGGCTGCTTCCTTGTAACACCCAATACAATACCTGATTGTAACACCCAATACAATACTGCGATACAATACTGCAATTACCTTCCTTGTAACACCCAATACAATACTGCGATTCTCCGTCTGTACCAGAGTCAAATCTGAACAAAAATGAAATATTATCTCTATATATGGGCTACAGATTCTCACTTTGCATTTTTCAGCCATGACAGAATTCAAAATCGTCTTGTGGCCTTGTGAGCAATTAATTATTTTTTACCTTGCAGTAACATTCCTACACACGCAATGTTGCAAACCTCTCGCTACTCTACAGCTTATTTTCGTGGCAGACCTTCAAATGAGCCGCATCCCTTCGTTCCACCAGTCTAGATATTGACAGTTATGTTCCGCCATGCCAGGAACGCTGGGTCGACACATCCTCGTTCATTTTTCTATACGATTGTTATATAGGAATAAAGTCTCGCTGCAGACAATTGAGTTTGAACATAGATCGCCAGTGAACAAACACAGGCGATCGTATTATTGAATTAATTAGACCACGTGACCATAGAGGAAACGCATATATGTAGGAAGAAGCTGTCGACTAACGATCGCTATTTCAAGTCTATCCTCTATTACTATACGGATCGCTATTTCTACTCTATCCTCTATTACTATTCGGATGACTATTACTAATCTATTCCACTATACGGATTACTATTCAAGCGAATATTATCGAGCAAGTACTATTAGTATTGTTCAACGGCGATACTATATTTGTATCTTCGAATACAAAGCCGCTACTACAACGAGCTTTACGAAAATGGCAACGAGTATTCTTTGGCATTACAAAAACTCTTATTATGGAGGTGGTTTCATTCAAACAGATTCTTCTTCAGGACTGTTACATTGTAGAACAGGCTTCCTAAATGGTGCTTCTCTTATCATTACGTACATAGACACTTTAAATCTTAACCTCTTTTCGTCAGCCATTAAATATTCTACATATCCTAATAACATATAGCTCTTAATCACTCCGTCTGCGACTCACAACAAAGTCATTCAGTAACCCTCTACCGTGATTGGTTATTGAGGCTTGTAATAGGGAGAAAAGAGTTTATATAAAATCAAAGCAGTTATGGTTTACCACAATTTTTTTTTTTTGGGGGTTTTAGATTAGCGAATTTACATGACATCTTCCGTTACATATTAAACTGATATTTGTCTTTCTTTCTCTATGGTTTAATTCGATTACTTCATACTTTCCTCATCGTATTACTGATCATCTTCATCCTTCGACCTCCCTAGGGTTGGTCGGAACTCCACAGACAATGCCTTTCCTCACCTTCCGGTCCTGCATGGCTGTCCCCAGATCCCCAATGTCCAACCCTGAGTCCCGAGCTATGGTGTCTTGGAAGGTCAATTTTCGTGAGTAGACACTTCTTGTCGGATACCATCGGAGTAATGATGAGACAATTCCCTGTCCACTCGGTGGTAGCGGCCGGTTGACTGATAGTTCTTTCGATAGCTGATACAAAATATGGGACGCCATCGCATGGTATCATTGAGAAAGTGAATGCAACAAACGCGGATTGAATTTTGAACACTGCCCGACGGTTCCATTTTTGGTGAAGATAACCTACGCTACCTTTACATCGATACTATTATTTATAATTGAAACAAGATTTGTTAAGTTTAATCGACAAGTTCTGGCTAATCAAATTATTATTCCATGTGTGCAGACAACTACGATGAAGTAATCATCCTCGGATGACTAGTTCTAATAATTAAATATACATTTACATATTGATATAGAAAATAGATAAAAAGAAATGATAGAGGAAGAAAGATCGGGAAATATGAAATCACTGAATAATTCTCACGACAGATATTTCCATGATATCGGATGAGCAAAGGTCAGAGAGTGTAAATATCTCGGTAGCAAAGATAAACAAGGGGAGTAATATTATTATGATGATATTAGTAACCATATGAATATTTTAACACTGGTATTTCGTGGTTTTTGACTAGGATCATTTAAGAAGTATCATCGATTCTCATAGACGATACTTGTGCCATATCGCATTCAAACACCGATTTTTTTACGCTCACTTAAGTTAAGCAATTGTGAGCCAGGTTAGTTCCAAGATGGGTGACCACTTGGGAATATCACGTGCTGTAAGCTTGGATGTGCTGGTGCTATAACGTATAACGACTCGGAAATGGAAATCGGAAAGTCAAGTTCCAATTCCAATCGGGTTCGTTATATTCACTTAGGCGTAAATATCCTTGATAAAAGTATGAATTCTCCTCTACTCCCCCAGCTATGGATTAATTGGTAGGACTTGTATCAGTAAACCATTATTAACACCAGCAGATTCTTACAATCTAAAAACAAAATTGGGGCTTGAGATAAAATGCAAAAGTTTGGTAAGCCGTAAAATAAATGAAACCATGAATTCCTGATCATTGTATATGACTTTAAAAAAACTTTTTTTTATTATTTTTCATTTCAGTATAAGCAAGAAGATAATACCACGAAGATACCAGGGGTTACTGAGACTGAAAGAGAATGAGAAGACTTTAGAGGAGAAAGGAAAAATAAAAGAACAGGTTTCAGCAAGACCGAATATGTCGATTGGCGTTGTATTTATATCTTTACCTATTGTAGGTGGCATAGAAACAAGAAATCGGAATAGGTTTCTAGAAGCGAGAAGTTGGAGAGAAGAATATATTCAAATACAACTGACGGTTGCTGGTTTTCGTTGTGCCACTAATCAGCATTAATTTCAGCCTCATAATTACTCTTCCGAGTTCTCCAATAATGTTGAGTGTCATCGTCACTTTCATATAACACGATCTTTCAATTTTTTCGCAGATTAAGAACTCTAAAAACTCTAAAATCTTTGTACTGTAGTAACAGTCAACAGAAGCATGGCACAGAATTTCGAAGTCACCTAGAATAAGCCAAAGATGCCTTTCGGAAACTAAGCAAAATAAGAAGAATTGGAAAATGTCCATAGAAACCATCTTCTCTATACCAGTGAATGTTGGAGACTCCGAGAGATGAAGAAGAGAAATGAGCATATATAGATGTCTCGGTAAACATGGACCTTCGAGCACGCAATAGGACGGAGTGTCAAAAGGATATTTCTCCCTATAAAACCGCTTTTTTAATTACCGTAATTACCCCTGTATAATAAGAAACTTACTCCATAATACACACCACTAAAATCGTGCTGAAAGTGTAAGAAAATGCTTCTACTCAGGCATAATACGCACCCCTTGTTTGGTAATCAAACCCTATAAATTGTACCTCAACAATTTCATTAAGGCTAGTTTCCTATGATTATTAAAAAATGGTTTTAAACGTAGAATGATATTATTCTAATTTAGTTTTATGATAATTCTTATTTTATTTTATATTTGTAAGTATTGTTAGGTATATATAATTGTATTTGACATCCTTATGGGGTCGCAATCGCCGAATGTTAGTGTCAAATTGTCGCATGTTTGTGGTGAGTAGTCATTTCGCAATTGAAATAGACCGATGAAACGGCAGTTTTTTTAATATATTTTTGTAGCTCTGCATAATACGCATGCCTAATTTTACACATTATTTTTTTTATAAAAAATGCGTATTATACATGTTGGATTACGGTTCTTTCACTCTGCGGCAATTGATTTAAAAAGCAATGATTAGAATTGGAATCAAACCTGCACATATCAAGGTAAATTTATACATTTTCTTTCTTCTTGAAAATTGACAACAAAAACAATAAATATCATTTATTAGATTTTTATTTACACTATTTATTATATTATCTATTGAAATGGCTGGCATTTTATCGATTATTTGTCAATTGTAAAATAATAAATGAATAATTCATCCTTATAGTTGACTTTCATATTTTAATAAATTTAGTATATATTTATAAGATTATGGATAAAAAATTGTTTTCATATTCATTTCTTTATGAATTGATAAATGATAAAGAAATTGCATTACATGAGTACTAACTGTATTTAGAATATTTTAAATATAAAATTATTCTTGTAAATAAACAATCTAATAAATAGTGTTTAATATATTTTAGATTCTCAAGAACAATGAAAATGTATAAATTCACTTTCACCATATATTTAGGTTTTATTACAGTTCTAATCGTCACATTTTAAAACGATAAACATTGCCAAAGAGTGATCGGAAGAACTGTCCTGTTAAAACTAAGTTTTATTGCGCCATGTTTGATCATAGTTACTGTTGTGGGGCTCTCCCCTTTTACACAAGATGGACTCGTCTAAAGTATACTTATTCTGACAGAGTGGAGATAGGTGGAGTACACAGGGTGTTCACAAAGAGATACGTTGAGATACATAGAGTCCACAGAGAGAGAGAGAGGGGGGGGAGAGAGAGAGAGAGAGAGAATTACGGCGTCAGTTACAGAGACTTGTACATATACTTTCTGCTAACCCGCGTTCCTGGACTACTAATCTTCATTTCAAGTTTGTATTCTTACGGTCAATACATTTATTTTCCTATTTCAATTACTGGCGTTATTTATTTGTGCAGGATTCCATCCCCGGAATCCGCAACAGTTACCGAACATTTATTTTACTTTTTTTATAATTTCTGCAAAAAGCAATGTTATGGGACCTTACCTATAACGACAGAGGGAACTCTTCCTGACACTGAATACTGCGCCTCTGAAGAGAGAGAGGGACGAGATGGAATCGAGTCGTGAGCAGTCTCTGACTCTTTGCGACATCTGTCCAACTCTCTGCTTTGGCAGACAGGAAACCGGACGAGGCTTTGGGCATATTTTTGGCCGAGCCTACGGGCTCGGAGAACCCACTTTAAGTTGTCCTTGTGCCACATGCGACCCACGTGGGAGGGTTGTTAAATATCGAGACGGAATCGAGTCGAGCCAATAGTAGTTCACTCCAAACCAGACTGACAGTCATACTAACACTTTCCACATCTTGTATTATTATTCTGTGTAATATATCTTTGTTATTTCTACTCTTGTGTTCGTGTTGTCCTTCCTTGGTCCTAACCTTGGGCCATAACAAGCAAGAAAATGTGAGATTAACTTATTTACCATTTTATAAAGTTCAATTGACAATGAGTCGGTGTTTTGCCAACCATTCCAATAAACAATTTAATAATTAAAGAGCGTTTCTTTTTGCTATTAGTTCTAAAGAACAAAGAAAATGTATAAAGCGACTTTCATATGTTAAGGTTTTATTAGAACTCTAATCATCACTTTTTAAAACAATAAACATTGCCGAAGATAGATTCCTAAGTCTTCTGGAAGCAAGGATTATGACAGCATTCACCAACGTAAACAAGGAGACCGTCCAGAAGAGTTGCAGGAGACTCCAAAGTCTTCTGGAGGCCGTGATTGAAGCCAATGGCGATGTTATTGAATAAATTTACTATTTAGTATTTCAAGATATTTTTGTGTAGTTTTGCTAAATATATCTGTTAAAATGAGATGTCAGTGTTATTTACATTTTTGCATAATTTAGACGATAATTTATCCATCGCACCATGTATTGTAATTTCATCGATGTGTCCTAAATGAAATCGATGTGTTCTAAATGAAATCGATGTGTTTAAAATGAAATCGATGTGTTGTAAATGAAATCGATGTGTTAAAAATGAAATCGATGTGTTCTAAATGAAATCGATGTGTTCTAAATGAAATTGATGTGTTCAAAATGAAATCGATGTGTTCAAAATGAAATCGATCTGTTCAAAATGAAATCGATGTGTTCAAAATGAAATCGATCTGTTCAAAATGAAATCGATGTATTCAAAATGAAATCGTTTATCTCTTTTTTAAACACCCTCTTTAGACCAACATTATTATAAGCATCTTTTCAATTTCGTCTCCTTCATCTTATCTCCTCTGTATCCGTATTCCTTGATCCTTAAGGCTTCTCGTTTTGTGGGTATCCTTTTCATACATTTACTTTTACATGTATTTAAAGTTTCATTAATCGGCTTTTCTTTTGAGACTTGGTGGTGGGATGCAACCATTTTGGGAGTAAAACTCTGAATACGACACCAGATTGAAAACGATGGGCTCCAGCCATATAATTATTGCTAGTCACACCCGTTGATGCCACGCCTGCATGCGGTGCTCCAAAGGCCCTGAAATCTTGTGGTAATAGACATTGCATTTTCAATGCGAGTGTTTACTGTAGTTATTAACGACTCGCAAAGAGAAATCGGCCGGTCGTGTTCGAATTCATATTGCGTTATTATGTTCACTTTCGTACAAATACTCTTTAGGATATGATACATCATTCATTCTTCCCACCAGCTATGGATTAAATAGCAGGATGGATCTCGTGCTTTGAAGGTACCAATCTGTCTCGAAGAAACAGTCTGAATTCGAAACCATGCTAAAGAAAAATGGCCACTGTCAAGATATATATAGACACACAACCCAATGCCTTACGTGACGTTGTGAATCAGTCTTCAATACTTTTCAAGTAACATCAAAGACGAACATATCATCTTTTTTGATTGCAAAACTTAATTATGCGACATCAAATCCTTTGTTTCCTTGAACCAAATGTTCCAGATATAAGTCTACAATATTCTCGAAATATTATCCTTTGGTTTACGGAAGACGTTCTTTACTGAATTGTTTTAATTATTTAAAAATAACCGAATCAAATTTCAATAGATATTTTACATAATATTTTTCACTTCATTTTTCTCATAATTGTACTTAATTTCCTTTTAGTACTTCCTACGTTTCCTGTCAAATGATCAACATTGTAAAATTATCGGTTCAAAAATACATTGCAAATTTCTACTTGAACTTTCTCTGTGCCTGCAACAATCATTTCTCTTCCTTTCGGCAAACACACTTCATTTTTTCAGTGTCTGTCAATATTTCTGTGATGAGGTATTGTGTACATTATTTGCATTATTCGGACTATTGTCCTCATCTTTGTCGACATATTTATTACAAAGTTTCGGCCCTTCAGTATCTGTCTATATTTCTGAGATGAGGTATTATGTACATTATTTACATTATTCGGACTATTGTCCTCATCTTTGTCGCTATATTTATTACAACACTTCGGCCTTTTAATATCTGTCTATATTTCTGAGATGAGGTATTATGTAAATTATTTACATTATTCGGACTATTGTCCTTATCTTTGTTGCCATATTTATTACAATGTTTCGGCCCTTCAGTATCTGTCTATATTTCTGAGATGAGGTATTATGTACACTATTTAAATTATTCGGACTATTATCCTCATCTTTGCGTCATATTTATTACACCATTTCGGCCTTTCTGTATCTGTCGGCATTACTGAGATGAGGTATTATGTAAACTATTTACATTATTCGGACTATTGTCCTCATATTTGTCGCCATATTTATTAATAAATATGGCGACAACGATGAGGGCCATAGTCCGAATAATGTAAATAATGTTCTTTTTTTTCAGTATACATTATGTTTTTTTTCTGTTGCTGTAAATTTCGATTCTTATTTACAATTCTGCAAGATACAATTACGTGGCACCATTTCCCTCGTGACAAATAATTGAGAGAGGGAGAGAGAAATAGAGAGAAAGAGAGTTGTGGGGTAGTCGCATTGAATAACTGTTACTTTAAATCATTTATTCGTCATTCCAAGATCTTGGGTTTGGGATCAATTTTTCCTTGCCTATAAGTAATTTCTTTTCTAAATTTCTTTTCTATTCCACCGTTTTTGAATCTTTGAATCATAGCTTATTTCTTTCAATCGATTTGGTGATTCTCTCTTTTGCTTAGAAAGATATTTTGAAATTTCTAGTGAGTAGAAGATTTACTTTTTCCTTATGTTGCCTTGCGACGATTTTCCAGATGCAAATCTTAGAGTCTAATTGCTATGTATCTTTGCGTGTGTAGTTTTAAATCATTTTTTTTTCTTTCTTTGGTTAAATGATGATTCTTTTCGTTCAATTATTGAGTTATTTTCTTTTTTATTTCATTTTTAATAGAACGGAAACTCATGATGCAAAACATATGGATTCCTTCTTAGGCTAGGGTGCGTATTTACTTCCATCTCGTGTTTTATCTGAAGTTCATTCCCTAGGGAAGAAAATTGAGTTTTATGACTTCTATTTTTTAAATCATATATGCTAACATTAAATATACGTTAATCACTCAGATTCTATTAACAAAGTTTATCCATTCATTCTTTTTGTCCTGTTTAGGATGATAAACTTCATCTGCGTCCTGGGTAAGACGATAAACTACATCCAGCAGCAAACCCTCTGATCAGGAGGTTTTGAGAAGCGTGGAACCACCTATTAACTGCTGTTGTTCCCAGGTACACACTGACTCGGAGTGGTAGCACCTGTTAGGGTCCCAGATATGGGCAAATAGTTAACACCCAAACTTGTGTAAAGGTAGCTTTTAATGCCAGAAATACTTTGTAATAATAAAAGAATTATTACCAGCAATAATCTTTGAGGTAATAATTATTATCAGCAATACTTAAAAAAAATACTAGCAATAAAAACAGCTATACATTCTTTGAAAAATATTTGACCAGATACAGATTTCTTCGAGGAAAAATATTCTCAGCATTAAATAACCCATTGAAGTTGATATGCCGTAAAACAAACCAAGCCAAACCAAGCCAAACCATTCATTCTTTATTCTTTCAACTTTGAAGGGCTGCATTTCATGCTCCCAATTCATGCTTGCATTTCTTTTTATGATGAAAGGTTTATAATTAATTATCTTGCCTCAGCTTTCGTTTCTCATCAGGATTAATTCCGAAAAAGAGCAGAACTGCTTAACGTGGACACTGGCAATGTGATTAACCGTTTTATGGGATTTCTACGGTTGAATCTTCTTTAGGAAATATCCCTTGTTCTCTTGGGATATTTATTATTCCTGTTTTATTTCCATTTGCTACTTTCGAATCTAACTCATATATTCTACGACATTCTTGAAGCCAAATTAGGTTTCCATATTTCGTAGTTAAATTCTTTCTATTTAATCAGGTTCTCCTTTAGGCATTACGAATAGAATGAATGGTCGAAGTGGAAATTCAACGCCTGTAACTTTTTTCATTATCAATGTATTAATTAATTTGAATGTTCAAATAATATAGGTAAAATAACGATTCTTTATTATTTCTCTTAATCTAGACAGTATTATAAGTTCTATCCACATCTGTAAGTCTGCAGCTTGATGGCAAATTTATTTTTATTCTTAAATACAATATTTTATTATGGCTTTAAGAGCGGACATACTTTCCTCGATTCTGCGCATTTACAAGAAAAGTTGTGAAGAGATTGGCAATAGTCATAAAAGCATTCCCTACCAGAACGAATCTACTAATTGAAGACTACGACGCTACTTTTCTTCCCGAAGCCAATGTCCTGATAATGAGGAGAGTGTGACGCTACCGACGACATAGGTAATCATATTTGGGATAAGAATGACTTTTAAGTAGAACAAAAATGTAATCTCTTCTATATCTTCCGAGAAATAGGACACAAGATAAACCTTGATCTGAAATTGGAATGACATTTTAATATTGCAACTGCTTGCATGTTTTTATGGAATGTAAGTTTGTCTTGGAAAATTTGATACTCAAAATAACACATAATTTATACACAGATGTCCACAAGGACACATGGCAGAGTGACAGGACCCAAAGAGTGTGAGTTCAATACCTAGTAAAGGCGGTGGAGAACTTTGAGAAGGACATTAACATGAGATAACTGACTTCCATTAGACATGGCATGTGGAACTAGAACAGTCTAACCCAGTGAGCAATATAAACGGTTCAGTTCGACATTCGAACCACCTGGAGAAGGCCGGAGCGTACAACGGCCGAAACGTAATAAATATGGCGACGAAGATGAGGACAATAGTCCGAATAATGTAAATAGTGTTCTTTAAAAGTATGTATTGCAATTGGGAAAAATAAATATTTAAATGAAGTATGTATTGCAATTGGGAGAAAAATATTTAAATGAAGATCTAGCGATATCGGCGAGAGAGAACAAAAATTAAGAAAAATAAGTTTATGACAGATGTAATTCTCGATCCGATGAAAGAATACAGCAAAGAACACAACGAGACTGTGACACAATGAGGAGGATGTTAATCAAAATAATTAGAATGAGATGCAAGCGGTCAAAATATGAATGTCTCAACGAGATGTGTCCACATATAGAACAGGTATGTTAAAATGTTAAAATAACTAGCAGAGCAGAAAACCATATTTAATTTAATGTGAAAATATTAAAGAATAGTAGTAAAGGAATTAGATTTTATTGGTTTTAAACACTTGTTCGAAATGCAAATAATAAACATATTTAATATGTCTGATACAAAACAACTTCTGCAACTCAAAGGTATATATTGACCAATAATCTGCAATGATTACGTTGCATGCTTTCCTCTTGGCGTTGTTCTTTCTAGATTTCAAAACCATTCTCACCCTTTATTAAATGGTTTTCTCTCGACTTCAAAAGCATTTCAACTTCGATTGATGGTTGAAGTGCGCAGAGTCGGTCCATTATTTTTGCAAAATCCTTTCTATTTTGAACAAAGAAAAATAATTCGAACAAAATTAACTTCTTTTTGGAAAAAAGAACTTGTAAAATATTCAACACCGTATTTTTCGGATCAGTTCAAAACTACAATTATTTTTCTCCAATTACAATACATACTTTTAAAGAAGATTATTTACATTATTCGGACTATTGTCCTCATCATTGTCACCCTATTTATTACAACTTTTCAGCTGTTGGACGCTCTGTCCTTCTTCAGGTGGTTGGAATGTCGACCTGAACCCTTTATTTCGCTCACTGTGGTAGACTGTTCTAGCTCCACGTTCCATATTTAATGGATGTCAGTTATCAGTTTTCTCTTGTTAATACCCCTCTCCAACTTCTCCACACGTCTAAACCAGGTATTGGACTCACACTCTTTGGGTCCTGTCACTGGATCTAACTAACGCCTTTATTCACTGTGCAATGTGTCCTTGTAATAAACTTAGCGACAAAGATTGAGGACAATAGTCTGAATAATGCAAATAGTGTACATAATACCTCATCTCATAAATATAGACAGATACTTTTAAAGAAATCTCTAAAACCATTAACATGAAATTTCTTCCTACCTAAAAATATCTTTTGAAATTTATCCCCATAAATGTTCAATTTGAAATAGAATATAGCTGATACATTTTGAGGATCATCTAGGAATTTTTTGGAAACATCTGAAAAAAAAATCATATTAAATGTTTTTCGAATCTGAACGCTGTTTACATAAATAGAAAAATGTGGCGCATATTTAACGAAATAGATATGCCCAATAATGATAGCAGAATAATGGATCTCTCTTTCTGTAGCTGGTCTCACTCTTGAAATGATGTTAAATAGACATTACATTTTATCATAATACAATACTTTGTTAATCTGTGTCAGCCAGCGTTCGTAAGCGGGCTGGGACGTCTAGTCCAAAACAGGGATCATTCTCTGTGTGATCCCTGACCGACACTTCTCTGGGTTGAGCGTTTCTATATCAATCTCTGTCATTCAGTTCGTTCTCACGTTTAAAAAACCTGGTGCCGGAAGGGGTTACCTCAGGTCAACTTTTCGCCTGCTTCCCTTGATGGTCTGGCTTTATATCGAGCCAATTCTATTCTGGCACGATACACATATCGACTCGGTCAAGATTCGAACTCATGCAAAAATCCAGGAAAATTAAATACTAGATGCTAGCAGAAAAGAACAGAGTCTGGCATCATACGAGCACTTGTCACACCTGTTCCTGAACTGGCAGAGACAAGTTGTCTGGAAGGCGATTTCAAATCGCAACCACAATAATAAAAAAAAGTTTTAGAGAAACGAAACCAAGAAAACATAAAATAAAATTTCGAATTGGCTTAATTGGGTGGTTTAAGAGTCCGAAATGTCAAAACCTCGCCATTGCGACATTTCCTAGTAACCTCAGACGAACTTAATTGGAAACATTCTGAACAAGTAGACATTAGGAACAATATTAAATCGTGAATCCGAAGGGTGCAAATTAAAATCGATAAAACGTAACGTCAAGTAGGCGAGCATACGAAGAAAGATCTCACGTTGTTAGATGGGTGATTTCTCCATAAGAAAACATTTTCAGTGACAGTGAAATAACTGCCACAAATTACAAGATAAATCGAAATCATAGAAAAAAATAGTCATTCTTACGCAGATATTTACAATGATATTCAAATATGCGCAAAAGAGATGTAAATTATAAGTCGATACTTATAAATAAGGCAAAAAAATATTTAAAAACAATTAAATAAATGCCACTTCTCTTTTAGGGCGTAGAAAATAGCAAAGTAGACTGAACGTTGGTGTCAACAAGTCTCAGAAAAGAACATTACTGAATTTCAAGCTTTAATGACACTTGGCATATATTTTTTTCTTTATTCTTTTTTAATTGCCGTTGACTTCTTCAAGGTTTGAAATTAAAGGTATTTTGTTTCTTGGACTTTTCGACTCCAAAGTCCAGTCCACTCTCCTATTGAGTTAAGGTTTAAAGGGGGGAAAAGACGGATTCATCGCTTGACCGAGGGCATTTATGTGAAAGTGATTGAAACTGATCAAGCGGGAATTTGATAACAGGTACGCTAGAAGGTTTATAAATCTACTACATAAATGACTTGTCAACTCCTATTCCAATTTCCTCCTGGAGGTCGCAGTTTAACAATAAACAAGATATAAAACAGAATTCATAAACCATGAGATAAAAAAAACAAAAAAAGCTCTGAATTTTCAAACAAAATATGTGCATTCCATTGGATAAAATAAAATACGATAATACATTCTGAAAAAATTGAAAAATACGATAATACATTCTGAAAAAACATGAAATATTTGGAAGATGTGTGTGAATATGCAGTATTTGTAAGGAAATTCGAAATAAAACTTAGGGTGGCCCTAATATCTCGATACATACGAAGACACATTAACTAAAAATAAATATATTAACTATTTGACGTTAAACTTAACTGAATCTAACTATTTTAACTAAAAAATATTAACTAAAAATAAATAAAAAATGTAAAACCCAATTCACAAACCATAATATAAAAAACCGTCCTGGGTAAGACGATAAACTTCATCCAACAGCAAGGGCTCTGATCAGGAGGAATTGCTGGTGTTTCCAGGCCCACTCTGACCCGGGGTGGTAGCACTTGTTAGGGTCCCAGCTATTTGCAAATAGTTGATTCCACAACCTGACACAAAACACTATGAGAGTGTAAAAATAGATTTTTGTACCAGAAATACTGTGTAAAAAAATATGAGCAATAAATATATGAAAAAAGAAAATATTACCAGAAATAAAAATTTTGTCGGCATTAAATAACCCATTGAGATTAATATGCCACAAAACAAAACAAACCAAACCAATATATACTGAGCTAGCTAGCTAGATAGATAGATATATAGGAAATATTATCAGCAATAAAAATTTTGTCAGCATTAAATAACCCATTGACGTTCATATGCCACAAAACAAAACAAAACAAACTATAAATTTTTGAAAAAGAATATTACCAGCTATACATTTTTTTTCAAATTACCAGCTATACATTTAAAAAAAAAAGGAAATTTTGTCGGCATTAAATAAACCATTGTGGTTGATATTCCGTATTTCAAAATTTTATTGGCATTAAATCACCCACTGAGGTTAATATGCCATAAAACGCAACAACCAAACAACCATGATATAAAAAAAAACAACAAAAATATTTCTATTCCAATGGATAAAATAAAATACGATAATACATCCTCAAAAATCATAACATGAAATATTTTTTAACATGTGTATGAATATGCAGTATTTGTAATGAAATTTGAAATAAAACATAGGGTGGCCCTAATATTTCGATACATAAAAAGACACATTTACTATATTTTAAACATAGATTAAACATGATTCTGTCGAAAGAAGAAAGAGTTGACTTCATTTTCTGGAGTCTGCTAAAGGAGAAGGTGTACTCAATGAAAATCATAGATGCAACACCTGTGATTGAACGCATAAAGAATGAATGGGCTAAAATTGACGTCAATGTGGAGTTATTGCATCGAGTTTACGTGAATCTTGGAAAGCGCATCAACGAATGATGGAGATCCTATTGAAGATCTTATTTGTTAATAATTCAATTCAATAAAATGGTGTTGAAAATTTCATATCTTAGAAATATATGGTCAGACTTTAGGGACACACTGCACAACAATTAGAAAATTAAATTCAACAATCCGGCAGTTCATATAAAATTAATTAATGAACGAAGAATTATATTATTTGGTGGGTGAATTATTAACAAGAAGTGATTTGTATTGATATTAAAACTTGAATTCATTTTTCTGAAAATAATTCTCAACAATCTGGAATGAAAAGAAAAATGGATGACCAAAATTTACAAAAGATCATCCCAATTTATTTGACGGTTGAATTCTTAAAAAAAACTGCTGTAAGGAGATTCTATCTTACTTTCAATGATGGCAATCCATCAAAGCAAAATAATAAGAAAAATGCCCAAGAATACAAGAAAAGGTTAATATTTCACAAAAAAAAAATGTAATAAAATTTGAATTTCCATTCAATGATAATCGGTAATTACAACTCAACAATCTAGAATATCAAAAACCAATTTACCAAATATGAGCTGGTTAATTCGTAATGAGACCATATTTCGATATTTTTAATGACCTTCCAATGACACCTCAGTGTTCCGGAGTATCAAACAGAACCTAAGACACACATGATGAAATATCTCACTTGTCTCGGTGCGCGAAATTTCAAAAGAAAACATTTGTAATGATATCGAATTTTAAATTCAAACCCCATAAAATCGAAATATGATACTTAAAACAAATAGAAATGGTTACCAACTTCAAGATATATCAGCACTAAATTCGGTCGCAGAAAGAAGATAATTTTCTCAAGAAAATATTTATAATTTGATTTGCCATTGCGCACAAAGCAGCAAATTATCGATTATCTGCAATGATTATTATCATCAGAAACATCAAAACTCGCAATTGTATTTCATTCCCCCACTTTTATCATTTCTAATCAAGTAATAATTAATACAAAAGTGTTCCATTTATCTATATTTAACAGTGAATTCGAGAAACAATGTAAAATCTTAAATCCTATTTAATACCTTTATCAACTGAAAACAAATTCCGTAATATTATATGAAGAAACCAGATTGAATTCATATTATCTTTTCGATGGCAAATCACAATTATCCGCTAATTGGAACAGTAGCCCTCATCTTGGTTGTTACAGTCACAAAGTTTCAATTGCTATATCTTTAGGTCATCTTCAGTAAGATTATCTTAATTTCTAACTAAAGTGTTTGCTCTCGTAGCCACTTTGGTATGGTGTGTGTTACGGCATATCAACCGCAATGGGTAATTTAATGCAAATATGATTGATATTGCTAGTAATATTTTTTTTCAAAAATGTATTGCTGGTAATATTTTTTTTAAAAATTTGTTGCTGGTAATATTTTTTTTCAAAAGTTCATTGCTGGTAATTTTTTTTCCAAAAAAGTATTGCTGGTATTACTACCTATTTTTATATTTTCCTAGTGTTATGACCCCTGTTGGGAGTTAAGTATTTGTCCCATAGCAGAGACCCTAAATAGTACTACCACACCAGCAATTAAGAGGTGGTACCACTCTCCTAAAAATCTCTTGATCAGATTCTTTGCTGTTGAATGTAGTTTATCGTCTTACCCAGGTCGCGGATGTAGTTCATCATCTTAACCAGGACACTCTCGTTGCCGGAATAGCTCCCGCTCAAATATATAATTTTTTTTTCAGCCTACCGACTCTTTTTTAAATCCTCAGTTTATTTTATTTTACATTTTTTTCCCACTACTTTCATTATTCCAAACTGGTCGTTAATTCCGATCTCTTTCCATATCTTTTTTTTCCTTCGGAGAACAAATTTATTGAGAATGAATTTTCGAAATTACTATTTTATTCCTTTTCTTTCGGTCTTAATAGTTAGGGTTTTATCTTTTTATAGTTGAAATTACTAGATATAACTCTAAATTCTATGGTAACATTGTCTACTCTTGCTCTTCTCACTTGTGGAACTACCTTCCAGCTTTTTGTTTGCGATTTAATGTTCGAAATTTAAATGCAATGTCAAATATTCTACTTATTCCTGTTCTTTTCATTAATAATATTTTTTCTTTTTTATCTCCTAGGGGCTTTATTGCCTTCTTTGAGGTGAAATAATTATCAGATTAAGCATCCCTTCTATGGAGGAAGACTGTTGCTGCTCTATTCTAAGCGAGATAACTCGTATTTATTTTTGATATTTCAACACAATCGAATCGAAGTATTGAACATGTGACCACGCACTACAATTAACCAACATATGTCGCATCGCGGTATATTAGGAAAAAAAATCGATTTTCGTGCATTCGATATAGTTCATAAATATATATAGGCACTTGGAAAATTAAAAAAAGGATCGTTTCGCATTTGACGTATTGATCTCTATCTATAAAAGGCAGGATGTGTGTGTGTGTGTGTGTGTGTGTGTGTGTGTGTGTGTGTCTGTGTAACGAATGCACGGCCGCAATTTTCGACGGATTTGCACCAAAATTTATATGCACATGCTCGAAGTTGGCAAAAAGGAGAATACCGGCTTTGCATTTCCCAACTCCCATCGTTAGTGGAAATAATCGATTTTTTCATGCTTCTACGGCAGTTTTCATGTAGTTTGCGGCCATTTTTTACTGGCCAGAGTCAGAGCCTATAGCTGGCTGCCACGAATAGGCAGGAAGATTCTATTGGTCAGCGTGAGAGCCAACAGCTGACTGACACGAATGTTAACTAGCATGCTAGCATGCAAAACAAATCGATAGCTGCATTCGTCACAAGTGGGAAAAATTTTAATCTGCATGGCACTTTACTCCAATTGGCTCATTAACTTGCTTAAAATCAACGTTGATTCTGATTCCGCAGAACTGGGTTGGGTGTGAAAAAGTATTTGTTGTTAACATTCTTTTTTCATTCGGTTTTTCCATTTACGAGTCCTTTTTTAAAGCTGATCGTTTTGTGTTCATTTTGTTTAGTTCTTTTTTCATTACAGATTTAATGTTTAGTATAGAGCTTAGAAAAAAATTCGTAGTGTGAGATAGGCAAGGAGTAAGGCATGTAGTAACATCAGCACGGCAAAGGGCACTCCTTTAAAGGCAAGGAAAGGCACAAATATTTTAAGTCACGTGATAGCGATTGCTGTATGAGTCGTACGATTTTTGAATCAAGCACGGGCAACGCCGGGCCATGCTGCTAGTTGTTTTATTATAATAAAGAATTTCTATATGTCTTCGACTTTTTCATTTCCAAAACCAGCACTTTGCGCATTTGCAGCTGTAGATAGCATGATTTGAAACCTCTGCTGGTGGATGCAAAGTTTTGCATACGTAAAATATAGGTCAATAGCTAAAATCACATTGCATTTCGAAGGCGGCGCGTTCTTTTCAAAAGTAATTTACTTCGGGCCAAGGGGACTTTCTGTTGTGGATTCCGGGAATGGAATCCTGTACAAATAAATAAACCACGCCAGTAATTGAGATAGAAAAATACTTGTATTAAAAGTAAGAATACAGACTTAAAATGAAGATTAGTAGTCCAGGAATGCGGGTTAGTAGAAAGTATATGTACAAGTCTCTGTAAGTGAAGCCGTAATCTCTCTCTCGCTGGATTCTTGTATAACTCTCTGTGAACACCCTGTGTACTGTCTCCGTATCTCTCACCCTGAAATTTTAGCGCTTTTTCCCTAATATACCTAACTGCCTAATGAAAATATTTGACGCCATGCACTAATCTGTTAAATAGTTAGAGCATCTTAGTATAGTCAGATTTAATTAAACTTTAGGGAAGATATGATAATTACTAATTATTACATTCAGAGGAGGTTCCATAGTTTTGATAATGTAGGTACAAAAATTTGGGATCTTGCTTTCCTCAAATCGTACGTATTTCTAAATAATTTCTTTACTGAATAATTACTTACTTACTGAAGAGGACAATCATTTCATGTTAATTATTTTAATTTCATCTTTATGAAATAAACTTCACATGTTATTAGTATTTCAGATATTAAGACTATTTAAATACAATGTCCCGGATGTTATTTCAGTCGTTAATTTAATTTAGATCTGATAATGATATATTAATGGTAATTAAATTGGTGGTAATTATTCATTGATTAAGAACCTTTTAGCTTCTTAAAATATTTTCAGCTAAATTTGATTAATATTCATTGTATTTTTCGAAACATTTCAGTGAATGGGCCGTTGCGTCAAGGAAATCTCTTCAGGATGACAAGCCGGCAGCGCCATGTTCGAATTCCAGTTTATTTTTGTTATGTTCTCTTACGTCGTCGAAAGGGCATGAATCTCACTCTTTTCAAATAGCTATGGGTTAATAGTAGGAAAAATCATTGATACTCTCAAAAATAGTTAATGTAATATCCACTTGAAAATAAAGAATAACACAATCAAAAATATGTTTTAAGTCTAAATTTAGTTTGATAAGCCGAAAAATTATTAATCAATTTTTTCAGTATTGATTTTAGATGGAGTCTTTCTAAATTCGAATTTTAATTTGTTTCTGATGACAATATTTCGAACAAATTTGAATTATGAAATCGTATTCCCATCTAGAGTCTGGCAATGCCGAATTGTATTGATTGGTTTGGTTTGGTATGTTTTAAGGCATATCAAACTCAATGGGTTATTTAATACGGACAAGATTTCTATTGCTGGTAAGATCTTTTCAAAAATATTTCTGGTAATATTTAGCAGAGCCGTCAACCTACGACAGTGAATCTACAGCTGACGATTGGAAATAAAGCTTAGATTCGAACTTACACATTTGGCAATGCTTCACTTGTTTTGGTTTGTTTTGTTTTACGGTATATCAACCTCAATGGGTTATTTAATACCGACAAGATTTTTATTGCTGGTAAGATCTTTTCAAAAAGTATTTCTGGTAATATTTAGCAGAGCCGTCAACCTACGACAATGAATCTGCAGCTGAGGATTGGAAATAAAGCTTAGATTCGAACTTACACATTTGGCAATGCTTCAGTTGTTTTGGTTTGGTTTGTTTTACGGTATATCAACCTCAATGGGTTATTTAATACCGACAAGATTTTTATTGCTGGTAAGATCTTTTCAAAAAGTATTTCTGGTAATATTTAGCAGAGCCGTCAACCTACGACAATGAATCTGCAGCTGAGGATTGGAAATAAAGCTTAGATTCGAACTTACACATTTGGCAATGCTTCACTTGTTTTGGTTTGGTTTGTTTTACGGTATATCAACCTCAATGGGTTATTTAATACCGACAAGATTTTTATTGCTGGTAAGATCTTTTCCAAAAGTATTTCTGGTAATATTTAGCAAACCCGTCAACCTACGACAATGAATCTGCAGCTGAGGATGGGAAATAAAGCTTAGATTCGAACTTACACATTTGGCAATGCTTCAGTTGTTTTGGTTTGGTTTGTTTTACGGTATATCAACCTCAATGGGTTATTTAATACCGACAAGATTTTTATTGCTGGTAAGATCTTTTCCAAAAGTATTTCTGGTAATATTTAGCAGAGCCGTCAACCTACGACAATGAATCTGCAGCTGAGGATTGGAAATAAAGCTTAGATTCGAACTTACACATTTGGCAATGCTTCAGTTGTTTTGGTTTGGTTTGTTTTACGGTATATCAACCTCAATGGGTTTTTTAATGCCGACGAGATTTTTATTGCTGGTAATATTTTTCCAAAAATGTATTGCTGGAAATAATGTATTCCTGATAATAATTGTTTTCCTCAACATTTATTGTTGGTAATAATTTTTTATAAAAATGTATTGCTGGTATTAACACGTATTTTTACACTTTCATAGTGCTTTGATCCCAGTTTGGGATTAACTATTTACCCATAGCTGGGTCCACCCTCTTCAAACCCTGATCAGAGTTCTTGCTGTCGGATGCAGTTTAACGTCAAACCCAGGACGCAGATGTAGTTTATCGTCTTACCAAGGACGCCGTATTGATTGGGTTGAGGAACTGGAAGTCCAGGCCTTTAGAGAAAGAGGGCTGTTATGATATCAGATAGGTTTCAGAAGCTTAGTTAAAACCTGACTAAAAACCAGTGGTGAGCTGAAATTAATCTTCTGGAAGTAATTGCGTGTTAAATTTAACATTATCCCACGGCTAAATAGCACGAGAATCACCTGAAGAATTAGCAGAAATGAATACAATGTATCTAGTGTCAGGAGTTAAATCCGATTCGTTATCTGGGAACTCCACACGCTAGGCCTAAGAACACAACATGGTAACTTGAATATTTCACAGTATTGCTTTATGAATTGGGTGATGAATCACATGAAGGCCGTTCCCAATATTCTAAGGCTCACCCAGAATGAGTAAGGAACCAAGATAGTTTTTCACTATTTTTCAATATAGTTCCCATTGTTACCAGTGTATTTGTTCCAATGATGCTTAAGCAGTGCAATGGCTTCAGGGAAGATTATGGTTTCCTGATCCTCCAAAAACTCATCCACAACACATAATCTCAACATTGCTTCATAAATGGGGACTCAGCAAGTGGGAGTTGATTTCATGAAACGGGAAGTAGTTAGATGGAGTTTGGTGAGTAGAGATTTTCCAGGCGTAGCATAGATGTAGCACAAGGCCGAAAGTATGGGGCACGCAGTGGGGGATCTAACTCACTACTCATTCGTAATTGCGCTAGCGAGACAAGCTTGCTAACCATTACACAGCCTCGGGGTGCCCAATGTTTTTTCTAAGTATAGCTTAGATGTGGCACAAGGCCGAAAGTATGGGGTACCCAGTGAGGAGAGAACTCACTACTCAGTCGTAATTGTTCTAGCAAGACAAGCTTGCTAACCATTACACCACGCCGAGGTGCCCATGGAGTCTGGTGAGTAAGGGACATTTTAAAGCAATTCGAATACACATTTGGGTGTTTCAGTTCCTGCAACTTTACCAGTGTGAACGGGTGCGTTATCTTTGAGCAACTGCACATCTGCCCTCAGCTTCCCTCTGCATTTTGACTTGATTGCTTCGTTCAGTCGCTTTAATCCTGATCCATAGTATAGTCCATTGATAGACTTTCACTTTTCCAGGAAATCTATCATAATTATGCCTTCAGAATAAAAGAAAAACACGAAGCCATCACCTTGTGAAAAGACGTTGCCAGCTTGAAACTTTTTGGATGGAGAACCAGAGTGATTCCACAGTTTACTTTGAATTTTTGCTTCAGCTTAGATGGGGAGAACCCAGGTTTCATCCTGAGTTACTAATCTGCGGTGGAAATCCTCAGGTTCAACCTGGAAGCGACTCAGAAATATCCTAGAAATGTCAAACCTTTTCAGCTTTATCTCTGGTGACAGCATTTTTGGGACCCATTTTGCCGACAACTTGCTCATCCTCAACATCTCATTTAAAACAATATGGACCAAACCAGAACTAATAGCTGCGGACTTAACTATTTGATATACTGTAAGACGTCTCATACGATGAATATCAACTTTTTCTCGGTGTTTGAGGTTTTTGGACGACCTGACCGAGGGTCATCTTTTGTATTGTCCTTGCCTTGCTTGAATTCCGTTGCCACTATTTCACAGTTGCATTGGAAGAGGAGTCCTCAGAAAATGTATGTACCATGTTCTCATCGATTACATTGGGTGTCATACCATTTTTTAGCAAATATGTTATGACTGCTCTGTTATCTGTTTTGACCAATTTTGCATTTGTTACACACACATTTATGGGACACACCTAAACAGAAATTAAGACAAAAGCTTAATTTTGTTTTTATAGTTTTATAATAAGTAGGCGTATGTTGACACGGCAGAACTATTCAGCTATGACTGTTCTTTCTGGATGAGGCTTTTTGAACGATCCTCGTAATTAATGATTCAATAAACTCCTTGCAAATTCTTCGACTATAAAATACCGGAGGAAATTGCATTATTGCATCGCTAAATATTTGAGTAATGAATAATGAATAATGAGTTGGATACTGAATTGCATAACGGACCAGTACGTGAGGATTTTATAGTGAGAAGATCATTGCACGTGGACAATCCCCACTCTCTCGGCCTTGGAGGTATTGATCCAGTGGCAGGGGGAACCGTTACGACGGGAAACTGCCAGGCTGTAGTGGATGATCCGGACCATGTGCCACGTCCGTGTTCTAGGGCACTCCACAATACTTGCTGCTACCACTTTCACAACCCTTGTACCTACAAATGATCTCTTCCGCTCGTTACGCCGGGAGTCAGTTTTCAAATGCAGTAGGGATGACACGGTCCAAGCCTAATTCACCGGGTGTTTCAAACCCGTCGGCTACCCTCACCTGGTTTGCCTGACCTGCCAAAACCGTTGCCCGTTGTTGCATGCGACAGCTTCTAGGAGCCACAGGTGAGAGCTGGGTGACAGGTGATGTCTAGTGGCTGGCGAACTGACCTGAAAATAGCATGGCGACCACCCTGCTAAAGGTACTATCTGCCTCTGATACCCCATAACCCGCAAATATTTGAGTATAACAACCATAGCAGACTATCTCAATAAGGATCCTACGTATTAGTGAAGGTCATTATTTAAGTGGGCACAAATAAAAATGTTTGAAACTGACAGGTTTTCCCTTTTCACTGAAGTAGACATTAAACACATGATAAGAATGCAGGTAAAATGGTCGGATCCCTGTACCATTTTCCACTAACTTTACAAGAGCCAAAGCAGGCCAAACATTAAGTACTCTTGTCATATTTGGGTTGGAGCCGCCCAAACCTCACTCCAAACTTGATAGAGTTTAAAAGTGCCTCTGAGCCCTTGTGGGTAACCTATTGTTCTCCAAACTTCAACCTCTCTCCTGCAGACAGGGCGTGGAAAGTGCTCTGACGAAGTACATTCCCTGGTCTCACTGAGGCAAACATTCACAGCAAGAAAATGCCATACCAATTACACAGTATCAAACCACCCGCATTCCCTCTGTATTCCATCAGTGAGATGTAAGTTTGTCTGAAGCAACTTCTTCCATCGAATCACTAACCTGTGGAACGGACTACCAATAGGATACAATCTTATCCTGTTCAAAGCAACGGTTAACCGTCATCTTCCGGTATTATATACTCAATTGGCCTCTAAACGTAACCCTCTACCCCGGGTGTCCCCGGGCCTTGTAAAGGATGATACTTACTGCGTAAAACAAAAATAGCGACCTCACGCTCTCTATCTTCTTTCTCTCACTCTCTCGTTTTCTTTCTATTTCTTACTGAAACTGTATTCAATGTTCACTGTTGTTCCACGCGATCAAAACACAATAGTCCATTACTTAAGAATTATGGGCTTCACATAACATACTAAGTAAGTAATGAGCAGAATTATGAAATAATTATGTACATCATAGTTTAATTTCCCTAGAATCCCTTCCTAGGAAGCAGAAAATAATACCATCGATTCTACTAACACTCACTAAATGCCATGCGTTGGACTACGCATTTTGCAGCAAGACTATATTTGTTCAGGTTTTCCGTGAGGATCTCCTGTCAGACATATGAAGTAATTCCAGTTATTTAACAGAAATGTTACTTCACTTTTACTGGCACGGAATGGGAAATGAGTGAGTCGAGTTCAATTTCCGGCCTCCTCAGTTGCATTCACTTTCGCATTAATACTTTGGGGAAAAACACGCAAGAATATATTTCTGCTCATACTCCATCTAAGATTTAAATAGCAGGTTACATTGGGCCTTTCTAGCAACCAGTTTAATTTTTTAAATTTAAATCACAGAGATGTCATAGGAAAGCCAGTCTACACCAAGACAACATCATAGATTATAAACAACCAGAATCTTTGGAGAGCCATGATCGCCAACATTCTGAAAGGACATTGTATGTAAAAAATATTTCTGGAAATTCTCATACTGATTTGGCGACGGTGAAACAAAAGCAAGTGAAATTAACATTTTTCATTTAGCTATACGTTTCCTAATCTGATAATGTTCAGGACTTAATGTTTCTTTAAAGCCATCAAATAGTAGCTGGTATAATAGACGTAGATTTCCATAATTGTTTCGATGAGTCATTTGCATTATTATTAATAATGTCTCAGTAGTTAATGTTTTAACTTTATTTTTTTGCCTTTTTTTCGGGAAATATCATCGATGTATATTTCTTTTTTAGTAAGAAGACGAAAAGACCTGTGTCCAGACATAATGTAAAAACGATGTGATTATAATTAACTAAGCTTATTTAAGATTGGTGAAATTCATAGAATCACTAAGAAATGCGATTCTACAGAAGGATGCTGAGAATAACATGAAGTGAACATGTGAAGTTTTAGAGAAAATGGAATGAAAAATACACTTATACTTAAAATCAGAAAGAGACAGATGGGATGCCTAGAGTATTAATGAGGAAAGAGGGTTTGAAGGGAATTTCGAGTTTTAGTGGATGGAAGTAGAAGGGGTTGGGTAGGTAGGAAAAAAACAGGAATTTGTGGAGAGCCCTATTACCCATGTCCTGAAACGACACGGAACATACAAGAAAGAAGCAGCTTACTTAATTCTAGGCGACGATCATAGACCACTCAGGGAGAATCAACTCATAGTGTTTGCCATCAATATTCTTCATTATTTATGCAATGTATCCCTTCAGGACGTTGGTGATCATGGCTCTCTACAACTTCCTGTCTTTTGTAGAACAGTGTAATGGTTGCTCCCTTACTATACCTCCCACACCGTGTTCTGCGAGACATTTACACAAGCTCATTAGCTAGGGATTACTTGTTGTTTTCCTCTTACCTAAAATATGTCCGGTGAGTGTCATGTTCTCCAAAATCCACTTTCCTTAATAAGTGTCTCAAAGATTTCATTTGACTCATTCTGATTGAAAGTCTTTGTATTTAAAGAAACTGCTGGCCATCCGTCAAAGCAAAATAATACGAAAATTGCTCAAAAAGACACCTTCGCTGCTCACATATTCTGTCAATTGTATTTTTATCATTTGTCTGAAGAGTCATATCTCTGTGGCTTCAAGTCTCTACTTCGTCTGTGGGCAAACTGTTCAGTATTCACTAACATATAAGAGATTAGATATTGCATAGCAGTTCTGCACTATTTTATTTTGAACTTTATTCCCTGTATCGTAAATACTGTGCTTACATTCTGGGGAAAAATGTCGATCATCTTTGTCTTTTTGTTTTCATTTTTCATAAAATTTCTTCCACGCTCCCATGTTCCTCTCGTTAATAATATTCTCAGCGTCCATCTGGTGTATATCTTGTACCTAAAGTTCTCTCTTAATCTGTGAAGAAATTGGCCAGCATTCACTGCCATATAGGAAGATTGATATTACACAGCATTTTTTCCACTTTTCTTTGTTACAAATTGTCCCAGAAATATAGACTGATCTTGCGTAGATATTTAGAGTTTTAGACTGGACGTAATTTAAATATTTATCTGCATTTGAAGAAAACCTGTATAGAGCGGAAAAGAAATCACTCAGAATCGTACTCGTTGACAGTCTCTTGTATTTTCTCGTCACTGCCTACTTCCAGTGATTAGTGTTAATCATTCGCCGGTACAATTTTAACTTAAAGGTGCGTTTCCCGCGCAAATACACGAAAATGAACGGTGAAGAAGAAATGTTTAAGAACTGGTTGAAAATATCAAAATTTGGTACAAACGAGATTTTCCTGTTTCTTAATACTTTGTTTAACTTTTGATAGGCATCTTTCACTATTCCAATGAGCCTTCAAATTTCTCTCACATTTTTGTCTTCTGTGAAAACCCTCGACGTGTAATAAATGACAGAGTTAGAAAAATAAAAATTCTCGACCGTTTCCAATCAGTATATTGGTTATCGATTTTCCACCTGATCGATCGATCCATTAATCATACAAATTGATTCACTCATCGCGAATTTACGTTTCCGCACGTGGATACACTCAATATTTCATAACTTTCATGGAAAAAAGACATGTTTTGTACCACTGACAATATGGTGTTAATGTTATATTGGGAAAGATATGATAGTTCGGTTGATTTAAATTTTGGGACGAACTGAAATATGAGTTGTTAAAAATTCTACAGCTAATTAAATATGCGAACTTAATGAATCGTTAGATTTTAGGGAGCTCAAGAAAATTCGAAGACTTGAAAATTTCAGATATTAAAAGAAATATCTCCAGCGACTCTTTCTATTTAACTCAGAAAATCTTGACAAAGAGAAGAGTAGCGAACTGTTATGTAATATCAATCCCCTTATATGGCAGTGAATTCTGGACAATCTCTTCACAGATGAAGAAGAGATTGTAGGTAAGAGAAATGAGGCTCTACGGAAAGATGCTGAAGATACCATCGACTGAATTTTAGAAAAAAAATGGAATATTGAAGATAAGGAGAACAGAGGGAAACGGCAGACTGTCCATTTAATGTGCTTGTGGAAATGGTTAGCAAAAGAAGGTTTAAGATAGATCGCAAAAAGACAAAATTTATTAAAACTTACAAAGAACAGCAAATTGTGGAAATCAATGATCACTAACTAAAGGCACATGGCACATGGAAGAATTCACGACGTTGGTGGTAACGGTCTCGCAGGGACGCTATGAATTCGAAATTTTTCAGAGGATTTATAAGAGGCGAGGTAATTTTACGAGAGTACTAAGATGATGAAACTCGTTGAACCCCGATTCATATCACACAAAATACGCTTTTGTTTTGTGGAAACATTTTTATTATTTTAAATGAAAATAAAACATAAAATAATAATAATAATAATGAAAATCACTAATAAAATAAAATAGAATTTAAACGTTGTTTAAAATAAATTAAATAAATAAATAATAAAAATAATAATACTCCCAGCATGCAGCAGTGATTGTTCATACCGGAAATAAGAACATCCCGTCATAAATCTCTGGGACTTATAAACTTAATGTCTTCAACCATTATTTTTTTTACCAGTGCTCATATTGGAATTTCTGCTGTTATCATTGAATTTTTTTTTACCAAAGCTCATATTGCATTTTTTGTTGTTATTATTGATTTTCTCTGGCATTCCTTATTACTGGTTCCCATAATGTATTCATTTCTATGCTTGGTCGGCTCAGGAGATTTTTGTAGCCTAGCATATGTGCTGATTCCTTAAGTTTACGAATATTCCAATGATGTTCTATGTCTTTGATTTCAACCTAATCCCACAGAGGGCAGTGATTTCCCTTTTTTCTCCATATGTAGTCAGCTGCGACTGATTTTTCCACTTCCCATCGTGTTACAGCTTTCTGGTGTACTTGAAGCCTCACCTTAAGGGGGCGGCCTGTCTCCCTTTTATATTTCTTTCCGCAGCTGAACGGGATAACATACACACACTCTTTAGTCATGTTCTCTATGGGGGCGTCTTACTCAGGAGAGATATCTGCGAAGAGTCGTCCAACTTTTGAAGGTTGTCCTGATGTTATATGGACCCCAGATCCTTTGTATTTTCTCCGACAACCCCCCTCAAAGGTGATAAATATCGCGACAAAGATGAGGACAATAGTCCGAATAATGTAAATAGTGTACATAATACCTCATCTCAGAAAAATAGACAGATCTTGCGTAGATATTCTGCAATTGAAGAAACCTTGAAGAGAGAGAAAAAAAAAGATCGTTTAGAATCGTACACGCTGACAGTCGCTTGTATTTTCTCGTCCCTTCCTACATCCGGTGATTTGTGTTGCACATTCACCGGTACAATTTTAACATGGAGGTCCGCTTCCCGCGCAAATACACGAAAAGGAACGCTGGAGAAATGTTTAAAAACTGGTTGAAAATATCCCCGGTAATCTCTTGAAGGGGATACTGCTGCTTCTGGTCGACCAGTATCATATCATCCTTTTGTCTATTATTATTTTTTCTTAGCTGAAACGTTTCTTGCGTGGTCCACATGTAGAAAAAAAACGCGCGGTGTCAGCTCGCAAGAATAGAACACTCTGTGTTTATGAGAGCAAAACAAAGTGCGACTCCATTGTTTCACTGTGGAACAATCCTGGTAATAAAAGCTTTAGCCATGAATTAGAAGCGCGTTACAAGAATTGATGAGATGAAGCTAGCTAAGAGAATAAGGAACATCCCGAATAATAAGTTCAAGTAAACGGCTTGACGTTTATATCTGCAATATACGCCATAAACCTGAGATATTATTGTAGCTAAGATATCAATTAAAATGTGCAATAAATATATAGCAGATACGCCTTGGAATTAGGCACCTGCTATGCAATAACATATAGGTCCTGTTTAAACTGCGGAAAGGAAGTTTTGTCATTAATTTATTATACACTAAGACTTACTATCTTCATCCTGATCGTTTTGAGGGTTTAAACTGGTCTATTCTCACGCTGCTTTCACATTTACCGGCGACTGGTGAATAGATTTAACCCTTTCTGTTCGACATTGGCAGGTATATTTTAATATTAAATGCGTTAATTAATGATTACAGCTTAGTAGTAGACTGCCGGTGAGCAAAAAGAAAAGACCTGGTGAGAGATCTACTGCTTTGGATACCTGACCATATTTCTAGACGGGTTGATCGCCCAGCAACAATTGACCCTGTATTGACACAGAATGCCACTGTAATGACCATCTAACCTTGATGCCTCCTGACCGTGAGGGTAGGCGAAATAGACTCAAGAAATGTCCGAGATAGCTCGACCAATTACTAAAAATAATAATAATGGTATTATTCTTTATTTTTTGTTTTGTTTGGTTTGATTTTTTTACGGTATATCAACCTCAATGGGTTATGTAATGCCGACAAGATTTTTATTACTGGTATTATTTTTTTTTCAAACAGATAGAGAGAAAGAGAGAGAGATAGTGAGAGGGAGAAGGATATAGATAGATAGATAGATAGATAGATAGATAGATAGATAGATAGATAGATGGAGAGATTGGTTTGGCTTGGCTTGTTTTGTTTTACGGCATATCAAACTCAATGGGTTATTTAATGCCGACAAGATTGTTATTGCTGGTAATATTTTTTTTTCTAAAAATTTACATCTGTTAATTATTATTTTTCTTCTTTATATCCTATTACTGGTAATAACCTTTTATTAAAAAAAATGTATTGATGGAATTAAAAACTTTTTTTACACTTTCATAATGTTTTGACCCAAGTTTGGGGGTAAACTACCACACCGGGTCAGTGTGGACCTGGAACACAAAAAAGCCTCCTGATCAGAGGCCTTGCTGCCGAATGTAGTTTATCGTCAGACCCAGGACGGAATATGCATTTTTAGAAAAATATTATTTTTCAGATGCAATGTGTATTTAAAATGAGTTATTATTTTAATATATGATAATAAATATTTTTTTTAGGTCAGGGTAAAAATCTTACAAAAGTCTTATTATGTATGAAACACATTCTGCTATTCAGAGATATTAATACCAAGTGTTATTCACATTTGGAAACTGTAGCCCAGAAACTTCATCTGTTTTTAAACATAACGCTTTGAGTTAGTTTTGTTTATTGTTACAACATTTTGCCTTTGTTTGACGTTATGAAAAGTCATTTATATATATATATATATATATATATATATATATATTATTATGATTATTATTATTATTATTATTATTATTATTCGCTCTGGGATTTTCTTGGTACCAGAGATTTAAGGACGATTTCTTTTGCCCTGTTCGGTGGTTTCTTACATTTTTTTACACACACACACACACACACATATATATATATATATATATATATATATATATATATATATATATATATATATATATGTGTGTGTGTGTGTGTGTGTGGGTGTGCGTTTGTGTGTGTGTGTATATATGTGTGTATATATATATATATATTTTGAAGCGATACGCAATTACCCCACAATATATATATTCATACACACACAGACGTGTGTGTGTGTCTCTGTCTGTGTTTGTGTGTGTGTGTGTGTGTGTGTGTGTGTGCGTGTGTGTGTGTGTGTGTACATGCGATGGGTATGCAAAAAGTACGTAGAAAAAGCATGTGCATTTGGTGAGCAGTAACTTGATAGGACTAAAAATAAGAACTAGATGATAAATGAGGTTATCGTCAGTGGAACGAGAACTGTTTATCCCGTAAATTAAATAAAGGGTTAAGTTCGGAATTGCCAGTAGGTTATCAGCAACAGACGGGAGAGCAGAATTTCAAAGGACATTTTGAACATATCTTCTCATGTAAAGCTTTCTAAGGTTAATTATAAGAGAAAATAAAGTTTGGCTTTAACTTTACGATCCTAAACACAAAATTCAATCAAAAAATTGATTGAACCCTCAACTTGTAAGGATAAGCGAACAACCAAATCAAAAGCTAGAATATTGAGGGTAGGCCTATTGACATATTTAGAAGGACAAATGACAGTAACATCTGCTTATTATGAATATTTCGTGAGAAAATCATTGAGCAACAAAACACCGTGAAAATATTTATTAAAAGTCCTATTTCAACACCTATAATGGTCCTTCCTTGCAAGAATATCAATGGGAAATTTTTAACCATCCGGCATACAGCCCTAATTTATCACCTTCAGATGTCTTCGTAAACTTAGAATATTCTTTTAAAATTAACGTTTTTGAAAACATTAATAATAATGTGCTTTTATATGGTTAATTTCTGAGGATCCATTGTTCTTCAGGAATTGTATAAATGGTTGACATCATCACTTACTGAAATGCCTTGATGATGATGAAGCTTATGCGGGGAAATAAATCTTATACTTTAAAATGTTTGCTTTTAATTCCATTTGACAACGAACTCTCGTCCCGTGTATGATGATAAACTACATCCAGCAGCAAGTCATCTGATCGGGAAATTGGAGGATTTGAAAAACGTGGAAGCATCTCTTAACTGCTGTTGTTTCCATATCCACCCTGATCCGAGGTGGTAGCACCTGTTAGGGTCCCAGTTATCGGCAAATAGTGAACCCCCCACAAAAAAGTAACAGTACATTTTTATAATAAAATGTCTAACAATATATTTCAAATAGCAAAATTGCAACACTAAAAAAAATATAAAACTGATTTCAAAAATCTAATTTAAAAATATTCTAATATATTCAAAAGTACAAATTATTTCAAAACTATTCAAAAATATAATCTACAAAATAACCATAACTAACAGCAGTCTTACTAATTAAAATAACGTTTTTTGACTATTTAAATATAAAACTTAGAGAAAACATTCAGTTTTGGCATTAAATTAGTCGATAGTGGGTAAAACAAAAACAAAACAAAACAAACCTCCAAACTCTTTGAAGGTTCCTCATTTTAATAAGAATTTGCAAAATTATATGGCTATCACGTTGAAACATCGATTCCTGTACGATCAGAAAAGTTAAGCAACGTTGCGGATGGTCAATATCTAGATGGGTGACCGATAGGGAATATTAGGTGCTGTAAGCATGGATGGGCGGGCAGTGTAGGGGATAATGTTTCTGAATTGTTAATCGGGGAGTCGAGTTTTAATTCCCGTTGTGTTCGTGATATGCACTTACACGCAAATACACTTAGGTAATGGTATGAATACACCTTTTCTCGTCAATCAAGCTATGGATTAACTGTATTTGTATCATATTAAAAGAGCTTGTGTCATTATTATTAAAAAGAAAGAAACAATTCATACAATCCAAAAATATTTTCTGGTTTAAAAAATAACCTGTAAAAGGGTTGAAAAACGAAACCATCAATTTATATGTTTGCATGACAAATGCATTTACATGAAAATTTGACTTTTTTTTTTTAGTTTCTAGTTGAGGATCAAGGCAGTTTCGTCTTTGTTCTCCAATTTTTTCTCTTCATTTTAAGTTATATAATCTCATGCTCAGCCAGTCGCCACATCAGAAATAGACTTCTTTTAGCTGGACTGGTTTAAAGGGATAAACGGTCCATCTTTCATTACTTTTTTGGACATTGTTTTGGGTTAGACATTACGGAATGATCCCCTACCTGATTATTGTCCTGGGTAAGACGATAAACTACATCCAGCAGTAAAGCCTCTGATCAGGAGGTTTTGAGGAGTGTGGAACCACCTCTTAATTGCCGGTGTTCCCAGGTCCACCCTCACCCGGGGTGGTAGCACCTGTTAGGGTCCCAGCTATGGGCAAATATTTAACTATTACCAGAAATACTTTTTTCAAAAAAATTATTACCAGCAATACAATTTTGAAGGAAAAATATTACCAGAAACAGATTTTTGACAAAATTACCAACAATAAAAAATATTACTGGCATTAAATAACCCATTGAGGTTGATATGCCGTAAAACAAACAAAACCAAACCAAAACCTACCTGATTAGAAAAGTAGTAATCGTGTATTTTACAAGGACAATAGTTTTGAAATGAATACAACACGACTCAGAAAGGAATTGAACTCGCTTATCTATGCTGATAACTCTTAGCTTATCCGACGCATCCAGTATAGAGCTAATGCAGATATGCATACACAGATATGCAGAAAGCATACATATTTATGTATAGCTGTATACACACGTTGTGGTAGAAGCAAGGTATTACGCTATAGAAATCCAAACGCCTATTTTAATATTTTAATAATTGCTAAGATCCAACTTTATGCGTCATTGAGTAGCTTACGTGCATCTGTGAACTGATACTTTCACGGTGAATGACGCAAGTTTTCTCGGTTGCTCTAACAAACTCTGCCTGATCGTCGCATTCTCTACATACTAAATGCTTTTATTTCGACCAAATCAATGCCATAAAATGCTCTGTCCGGATACAGACTCCCGAAAAGGATATTTCTTCAGAATTTTACAGCAGAATGATTACCATCCACAGAGTTTGGCGTATCCAAGTGAGTTATACATTTTCAAACTATTTCCGTTTTTCGCATCCTTAGCTAGGAGAGGTTTAATACGTTCATGAAGTCTAACAGCAAATCTCGTATTGTCCAGTCTCGCGAGAACGGGACTTGTTACTGGAGTTTATAACCCTGTTAATATTCATTCTTATCGTTTTAGGAGATAGTGGGGAAAAACAAGGGCAGAAAAGCAAAGAAACTTAACTATGTTCCGGGATTGCACAAAGTAATATACAGCTAAGAAAGGTCGGATCGAGCGGAAACTTTTTCATGAAGGTCCGAATCTAAAATGCTATTCATGTCGACGAGCCCCACCCATATATATATATATATATATATATATATATATATATATATATATATATATATATATATTCAATGGTCAATGAGGATCTGTCTATGTTCTGGTTTATCATGACATGAACAAATAACTCACCCACCTCTAAATTTTTCAATTTGGCGTAGATCTGATATGTAATTGGTTAATCAAGCCGTATCCACGAGTCTATTTTAAATCTGACCTTATTCCCCACCCCTTTAACTTTCAGAAAAGAAGTAACATTTCGTTTTTAAATTTCCTTAACATCATTCAATCACCACTTACTTACCATCGCCTGAAGAAGCACAATAAAAGTATTGAAACATGAAAACTTTTGTATATCGATTTCAGCATGTTTTTATTATAATCTCTTAATACATATATATATATATATATATATATATATATATATATATATATATATATATATATATATATATATATTAAAAAGAAGAGAGGGACTGTAAACGTTTTTGGTTGTAATGTGGATTTTAAAAAAATATTATCCTTTATTTTTCATAATTTTACAACACGTGTTTCTGGTCTTGCTACCGTCTTCAGGTAAAGGGTAAGATTTACACATATTATTAAAAAAAATAATTTTTTATTTATGTTTTTCAATGTTAAATATTCTCGATATGAGACATTCTCTATTTTGTGTTAGTAATCCGAATGTTTTTCTTGAAATCCATATATATATATATATATATATATATATATATATATATATTTATATATATATATATATATATAAAAGTGGACATGGAAGTCAGCACTTAGAGGCGACAGTCTGTTTCATGCTCGTGCAATCGTCAGGCGACTTGCACTAGCATGAAACAGACTGTCGCCTCTACGTGCTGACTTCCATGTCCACTTTTATATTTACACACGCTCTATCTCTGATATTGAGCACTTTACCCCACTTTGCACACTTTAAGACTATATTTCTGCATATATATATATATATATATATATATATATATATATATATATATATATATATAAGGTTCACTCCTTACGAGGCGCTGGGGCCAGTTGAGTTGGTGGGTTGAGCTTGGTAGTTATTTATGCGTATAGGAATGGAAGATAAATGGTTTACCCCAATCTTGAACAGGTTAAGATTGTAGTGATCGGGCAAACATCCTGTTGTGAGTCGGTTCTACATGTCAGTAGTTCGTGCGAAGAAGCTGTTAGAGTGGAACTTACTTCTCCCTGATGGAAAACGGAGGGGATGTTTGTCGTTCGTTACTATGCAATTGGTATAGTGTGTTTTTACTGTGAAGACTTGCCTCAGCGAGACCAGAGAATGTAGCTCGTCAAGAGCACTTTCCGTGGAAGTAACGTTAGAGCATTGAGAGGCTTGCCACATCCTGGGAGAGAGGTTAGTGGGTGGAGAATAGTTCGTCACCCACAAGGGTTCGAGGATGCTTTTGACAACTATGCGGGCTGGAGAGTGGGGTCAGGGAAGCTACCACCCAAATATGACAACAGCACACCATTTTTGCCCTATCTGGTTCTTGTAAAGATACAGCCTAGCAGGGGAGGTCAAGAACATACTGGTGCGGTACAGAGAGCCAACCATTTTACCTGCATCCTTAACAATGTATCGTAGGTATGAGTTTCACTTGAGTTCGGGTGGCCGTTTGAGGCCCATCAGATCGGTCTTTTGAAGGAGGATACTTCTCCGAGGAGACCTCCGTTCATCAAGTATGGTGGTACTTCCGGGTCAGATCGGTGATGCTGGAATGTAACAGGCTTGGTCTTCGAGGTATTGAATGTGAACAGCCAGTTTTTATTCCACTGGGTATTTTGTGCAAGATCGGAAGAAACATCAATCGCTAAACTCTCACCTTCGAGAGTTTAAGAGGTGCGTCCGTATATAGCCGTATGATCAACAGAAATGTTTACAAATGGTCTGAGGATATTCTTAGTCAGATCGTAATTTTTGTAATCGAAAAATCAAAATCTTATTAGATGGAGAAACAAGTGTATATATTCTAGCTTAGCTATTTTAAAGTAAGGTTTGTTTATTTAATATACCCTTTAGTTCCTGTACTGTCAATGTCTCCCTATGACAAACTGCAACCCATTGTGTCTTATGAGTGTTAAAGTCTCCAAACCGTCTTTCCCCATTATACAAGTAATTTTAACAGTCACTTTCTGATTTACAGTATAGGAGAATTGACATTACGTATAGTTTGGGGATACTTTTCCTTTTTTTCAAACGAAATTTTTCAGTATCTTGAGTCAGATCTCGGCCTGGACGGATGCGGCGGCGATAAAAGTGAAGGTCTTGTCCAAGCCTCAGGCCTGCACGGGCGAAGTCTGCTATAAATGTCAAAAACCCTGTCCAAGTATTAAAATTGAAAGGTCGAGACAGCGATAGATTTGCTTGGGTACGACAAAGAGAATTCATCTTCGAATGGAATAGATAGACGTGTTTGCTATGAACGCAAATGTTTTTGTTGGTTATGCAGAAAAAGAAAAGTCCCTCTTCGAACCTCGAATGGACGACCGAACGTAAGCTCGAGGATTGCGAAAGAAATGTGTGGATTCTGGGAGATAAACTACGACGTACGCGGATTGCCGATATATCGGGACGAAAGAGAGATAGAAGACAGCTTCGATTTATCCATCACCCAAGACCCGAGACGTTTATAGAAAAAGAAAAAGAAGAAAGCTAGAAAAGATCTAAAAAAAAAGATACTTACGGGAAAAGGAAAGAAAGGAAGAAAAGATCTCAAAGGAGAATGCTGCCACACTGAGACGAAAGAGAGAGAGAGAGAGAGAGAGAGAGAGAGAAAGCAGTTCCAACTTAATCATCACCCAAGCCCCTATACAAAGAACGAAAAGAAAGAAAAAGTAAGAAAAGACCACTTCAAACGAGAATGCTGCTACACCGAGACGAAAGAAAGAAATAAGAAAGCAGTTTCAACTTAATCGTCACACAAGACCATAGGCAGGACGAAAACAAAAAGAAAGAGATAAAAAGGGGAGTAGATATAAGAGACATTGGTGGAAAAGAACTTTTATTACGAGATAAGTTCAGTGATAATCTTGTACTTCATTTGGTTTCAGTGTACTTCTTTTACATGTTTGTACTTTCATGTAAGATTATTATGAGATCCCTTTTATTATGTTTCTTTCTACTTGTCTTTAACTTTCGATGTTTTGTAAATTCGTGCAAGTATCGCACACGTTCTGTAAATTCGCGCAAGTGTGGCACAAGGCCTTACGTTGATTTGTGTTTTACCTTTCTAAGAGGATGTTCTCCTCCCACTATTTTGTCAACAATGTTTAAATGTTTATTCTTGACACGTTGCCATTTTTGTTTAGCCCGATTTTTGTCGCTTTTTCCCATATTTTTACGTTTGTTAATAAATTTATATTGCTTGCCTCCATTGTTGTTTTTTGCCTATCATGTTCGTTCCTTAATCGATTCCGCTCGGCCGTGTCTGATCAATCGGAAACAGACCCTTGGGAAGGAAATATATTTTACAAAAATTGAGTGAATAAAAAAAAAACACAGGTTACGAACGTCCTTTACCTCCGCTATCGATAGAGTTGGAGGACGAAGGAGGGTCGTAAGAATATATATATATATATATATATATATATATATATATATATATTGTTTAAACATTTCTTATATTTATCGGTGAAGATTGCTGAATATTATATATATATATATATATATATATATATATATATATATATATATATATATATATATATATATATATATATATATACGGTGTAATTAAAGATACTACTACGTTTGAAAAAATAGTAGAAAAACAGAAGAAAAATAACTTAGCAAACCACGAACTCTCGGCAGGGCGGCGCACCTGCACATTTCTCACGTGTCATCGTCAGGAAGGTTTTAGATAAAAACTTTCAAACCATTTGCTTTGGGGTGCGGAAGCCCTGATTTGTACAGCAAGGTCTCTTGATATCAAATTTGATTTTTTTTTTTTTTTAGTTTTTGGGCAATATTAAGAATGGAGTGAAAATTAAACAAGACAGGAAAACACCTGAAATATTTTATGTTTAAATATTATTCGTTGTTTTCATGAATAGATTGTACATTTGTATTGGAAATGGTGGCACACCTCTTGGGAAATATTAATTTTACTTAGGGCTTCGTTTTTAATAACAATCTAATTTTGCTCTTTTCTATTTTGTGTTTCAGATGAGGTAATTACTATATGCACACCTATTATATATATATATATATATATACATAAATATATATATATATATATATATATATATATGTATGTATATATATATATATATATATATATATATATATATATATATATATATATATATATGTATGTATGTATGTATGTATATATATATGTATGTATATATATATATATATGTATATATATATATATATATGTATGTATGTATGTATGTATATATGTGTATGTATATATATATATATATATATATATATATATATATATATATATATATATATATATATACAGAGAGAGAGAGAAAGGGAAAGCAAGAGATAGAGTGACAGGAGAAGGGAGTAAGAGACCGCGTGGACAAATCTTTTAAACGATATTCAGACTTAAAACTCTCTACCTTCGAACCGACATCAAGAACATTTCCATCATAAATATAGCAAGATTTTAGATAATGTATATAGGGTGTATCAAAAATGCTTTTACAATCTTTGGTGGAACGTTCCGCACACCAAAAGAAAGACCAATTGCAAAACCATTCGACAACGTGTGAGAGTATGTGAAAGGGACGGCCAGGCAATGAGCCGACGTGTCCGTAACGGTGTAGAAGGAAGCGGAGGACATTTTAAACTTTTCATATGAGTTTTGTTCTGTGAAGGTAAAACGATGTTTTTTGAATATATGCTGATACGGACATTTTACCATGTTTTTGCGTCAGGAACACGCTCCCAAAGTTTGTAAATGTATTTTTGGATTGTATTTGGATTGTTCATTTAACAGTGTCTACCATAAACTTTAAACTTAATAACTCAAGAAGTAAGGATTTGTGGACATATATTCATGTATGTATATGTATATATATATATATATATAATGAACAATGGCAAGTGCAGACAATTTTTAAATAATTATCGGATTAAAGTCTATTCTACGTTGATGCAATTTGGCATTGAATTTCCTGAAAATGTTCTGTTATATATATATATATATATATATATATATATATATATATATAGAGAGAGAGAGAGAGAGAGGATAGTTAATAAAGCAAGAACAAACGAAATGGTACCAATGTGATCAGTACGAGAAACATTTATTAATTACTGATTATAAACCATATCACACAAATGAATCACGGAGAGAAATGTTTATTTTAATGATACACACACACAAACACACACATATATATATATATATATATATGTATGTATATATATATATATATATATATATATATATATATATATATATATATATATATACATACATATATATATATATATATATATATATATATGTATGTATATATATATATATATATATACATACATATATATATATATATATATATATATATATATAGATATATATATATATAGATATATATATATATATATATAGATATAGATATAGATATAGATATATATTCATGTGTGTGAGTATGTGTAATTTCTTAATATGTGTGTATGCGTCCGTGCAAACATTTCAGTGTGTGTATCTGTAAAAGGACAATATGAATACAAACAGAAGAAAAACTTAAACGACGCGTTTCGTCCTCTAATGCATTATACCAAGGCAAATGGTAGGATTTTATTTTGTAACAATTATTAACAGACAAGAGCAAAAATATTATTGTTTTTTTAATAGAAAATAAATGTAAGAACGCTCATAAATATTCATCAGGATAGCCGAAAAGTTAGGCAATCTATGGAAGACGCCAAGTGAGACAATTCAATGTCTAATAAAGGAAAGTGACTATATGATACTCTCGAAGTAGTTTTCTCTCTTTCACTAGAAATGTCAGTTATTTTTGTTTAAGATTACTTTATGTGTTATATATAGGTTTCTTTTTAATTTTTTATCATTGTTATTGCAATGTTGGCTTGTGAAAGTATTAACACTTCCTAGAATAGAGATATTAGAAAAAATCAGGGACGCATATATATACATACATACATATATATATATATATATATATATATATATATATATATATATATATATATATATAAATATATATATATATATATAAATCTGCGAAACTGAGATAGGAGGAAGGTGTCCATGCAGGCCTTTCTTTATTGGAAGTTTCTTTTCCAAATATTCCCCAGTAGCAGAACACTTCAATAGACCACGACATTCGATAGATAATTGCAAATGTATATTGATAGACTCAAATTTTAGCACTACATACATACGAAGAAAAAAAGAGAAATACTGGATTTTAAAATTAAACACATATAAACTAGGGTTAAACAAAGACTTGGGTATTCTAAATCAGTATAAATATTTCAATAGTTAAAATATTTCTTCAAAAAATTTCTTTAGATATGGTAAAAAATCCTTTTTAAACAATAACCAAAACACCAGATGTCCGTTAAAGAATCAAACACAATCGCGTTCCACACCACGTGTCGTCCGAGTCTAAAAACAAACACACAAACACAGTAATTTAAGTACAACACACATACGAAGAAGAAAAAAAGAAAAATACTGAATTCTAAAATTAGACACATATAAACTAAGGGTAAACAAACACGTGGATATTTTAAATCTACATAAATATTTCAACAGTTAAAAATATTTTAAGAAATATTTCTTGAGTTATGGTCAAAAAACCTTTTAAACAACATTTAAGACACTATCATTAGTCATCCGCCAAAAATTCAAACAAAGTCGCATTGCACATCACGTGACATGCACGCTTCACGACAAACGCTGTAAACAAACGCTGTAAACAAACACACAAACACAGTATCTCATTTGATTTCTGAGGAAAGACCTAGGTGGTCTGAAATATTAAATAAGTAAATATATACAAAAACACAGAAATAAATACTTTCCTAAAAAAAACACCCAATTTTGTTTCATTTATTTTATCCAGATATTATATACATATCAAGAAAGTATACGTGGCCTCTCATTATGCTATATATATATATATATATATATATATATATATATATATATATATATATATATATATATATATATATATTGGCAATTACTAGCTGCAAAATTGCATCAGAGGGTCGAAAGTATTAAAAAAGAAATTCCTGAGAATTTCCAAAATCGAAAGTTGAGATTTTCAGGTGCCGAACACCATACTGAATCCACACCAAAGAAGTAATGTACTGACTTGTCAGATATCTTCACAATCTTCAAATCTCTTTAAGATGAATCTTTCTTGCTGCATTTTTTGCCTTGTGCATCGTATGTACGATTCTTTGTGCAGTCTTTTTTCTCTCTTTCCGAAATTTAGAACAGAAATTTCTTAATGGCAGTCATAACGATTTTTTAAGTAACTTCCCAAAATTATATTATTATTCGATTTTGTAAGATGTTATTAAACTTCACTGCATTATTCTTAAAAAAAATCTGTTGATGCACGTTACTTACTTTTTCTTTTTTGTACACGGATAAACTACTCTTGACACTATAACTTCTGATGCTATCAATTTTCACAGATAGGTACAATCTATTTTAGAATGCATCCAAATAATCTTTTCACGTATTCCATCTTATGAATACGAAATATATCTTGAATACAATATATATATCTTGAATATAATATATATATATATATATATATATATATATATATATATATATATATTTGAATTGGACATAGTCCGACAATTTATTTAAAGACATTTATATTATGTTTAACATTCTTTTTATAGATACAAGTATTTAAGCAAATGCTCTGTTTTATAATAACCAGTATTAAATAACATTTAATAAACATTTTTAAATGTCCGAGAAATTTTCATAGAAAATTTTCGCTCTCCGAAAATTCTATGAAAATTTCTCGGACATTCAGGCCGGTAAATGTTATTTAATACTGTTTATTATAAAACAGAGCATTTGCTTAAATACTTGTATCTATAAAAAGAACGTTAAACATAATATAAATGTCTTTAAATAAATTGTCGGACAATGTCCAATTCAAAAATATATGACGTCATTTGTTTACATTTGATACGCTAGATACATATGAATAGAAGAGATTCATGGAAGATTTAAGTTTAAAGATAGTAAAATCGACCTTGCTAACCAGATAGATAGTAAAATCGACCTTGCTAACCATTCGGTCACAGACGCTCGTCTGTGTCCGAATGGTTAAGGCACATCACGCGAAATGATGGTTCCGTATAGGATACAGGTTCGATTCCTGTCGGAGAGCGAAAATTTTCTATGAAAATTTCTTGGAGATTCAGGCCGGTAAATGTTATTTAATACTGTTTATTATAAAACAGAGCATTTGCTTAAATACTTGTATCTATAAAAAGAACGTTAAACATAATATAAATGTCTTTATATATATATATATATATATATATATATATATATATATATATATATATATATATATATATATATATATATTAAGCTTTGCACCCCAAGTAAGGCTGGAAGCCACTAGCACGCAAGGGGTTACAGAAGGTTTGGAGGAAGAGCAGATAGGAGTGGTAAAGGAGAGGATGTGGAGAAAGATAGTGGATCGATCAAGGCAAGGGGGTTACAGAAAATTTGGAGCGAGAGCAGATAGGAATGAAAGGTGAAAGGATGTGGAGAAGGGAAGTGGATAGATCAAGGCAACTGGAGATATCGATTGACGTTACACTTAAATAGTTGGAGATTATATTTGTCAGGGAAACAGGAATAAGGAAGGGAGTTCCACAGGCGAGATGTGCGAGACATGAAGCTATTGGAGTAGAAGAGACGTCTAACAGTTTCAACGGTGAAGGGGTGGGAACGGGATCCCAGCCTCGTAGGACGCTTAAATTCATGAGGCCTGGGAACCAGCGAAAGCAGCTCATCGGAGCAATTACCGTGAAAGTATTTGTAAAAAAGACAGAGCGAGGCAACGGCGCGTCTGCAAGAGAGCGACTGTAGACGAGATGACGGATCGGGGCCAATTACATTGCATATCCGTCACTGGATCTTATCAAGAACCCTGAGGCAAACAGCAGGGGCTCCAGACCATATATGGCAGCAATACTCTATGCAATGACGAATGGTTGATTTATAGATTTGGAGGATCGATTCCGGGGAGAAAAATTTATATATATATATATATATATAAATTTATATATATATAATATATAGTCTATTAGTAATTAAGAGTAAAAAATATTTTAAAATTTTAGTTAAATAAAACGTATTATAACCCAAACACACCTAAAAAGAATCTTTAAGTATACAAGTAAGAAAAAATGCCGAAAGACGTTTTCCCGTTAATATAAAAAACCCAGACGACATGTATTTAACGGATGTCAGAATTCGTTGAAAAATACACCCCTACCCTCCCTAAACTTAACCTCTTTTTCGAATGTAACTCATAATTGATACAGAAATAGTTAATAAAAATGAACACGCTAACGCCCCTTGTCTGAATGATTGGATTTCTCTGTATCTTTGGAAACAGGGATTTATGGATTTATGTGTGCTTTTAAAACTCTGTAAATTAAAAAATAGGTTATTCAATATTCGCTTGTAGATGAAATGGAACTATTCCTTTTAATTACAAAATTAAATTTGAAGTTTTTCGCTTCCATTTTTGAAACATGGTTATTACTGTGTAGCGAAAAACATATTTTTAATCAGTAAATTTATAATACATACATACATACATACATACACATATATATATATATATATATATATATATATATATATATATATATATATATATATATATATATATATATCCTCGGCATATCTTCATTCAAATTTATTTCATCGGATAATATAGATATATCGTGTCTATTTTTTATAGAGATCCATTCCAGTTGTCTAACCAGATTTAAGATATGGGATGAAATTAATCAAGGAAGTTGCAATTGCAATTCTCAACTATCAATTAAACTAAGTTTTTTTCTTATCAATTCACAAAGCGCTTTCAACCTTTTCCGAGAACATCTACAGGGGGAAATTACAAAGCCAATGTTATTGTAAATGCGATAAAATTAATGTAATTTATAGCTGGGAATTTTTTTTCTTTCGGTAAATGGCCTTGAAAGGCGTTCTGTTCTAATTTATACACACGTCTGAACACACGATCCATTTTACGGGATTGTAATTATAACAGAACGATTTTCATGCAAGTCACAACTGTCAATTACATTAATCTTTTGTTTTATCAATTCACCACTGAAAATGATCTTGGATGAGATTGAAAGGACTTGGCAAATAAAACAAATGAAAAACAACTACAGTCCCTTCTTTAATGAATTTAATATCAATGTTAAAAAGTTGATCCGAGATTTTGAGAGGATTAAAAGAAAAATAATAAACGTTATATATCCAGATTATTCAACCAAAAATACCTGAATGAAGATATGCTTCCTAAATATACATATTATATAGTATTTATCTAACGTTATAATAAACATGGCGACAAAGATGAGAACAATAGACCGAATAATATAAATAGTGTAATAATACCTCATCTTAGATATATAAACAGATGTTTCATGGAATAATATAGACATATTATGCCTACTTATTCCAGTTGTCTAATCGGTTTCTTGATATTAAGATGAAATTCATCAAGGAAGTCGCTCTTTCATGAAATCACCAACTATCAATTAAGCTATTTTTCTGTCTTAGCAATTCACCAAGCAATTACAGCCTTTTCTAAGATCATCTTCAGGGGTAAATTATAAAGACAATCTACTTGCGATAAAAATTACTGTAATTGATAGCTGTGAAGTTAGTACATATTATATAGCATTTATTTATTAACATATGTAGTATTCCTGTGATCAATGCAATCATTCTTATCGAGAATCACGATGAGTGATTGAAGATTTTACAAAACTCAGAGTCGGCTTTCGATAAAAATGGAATATTATTACATCTCATTCATCTCTCTAGTTTAATAATGAGCACGTTATTAGCGGAAATCGTGTTAAATTTAATATACGGCGAATTATATAGTTTTACGTATATTAATTGAGAGTATTTTTAGGTAGCATTATTATGTTATTATATATATGATGGACACTCCCGTTCAGTCAAGCTAGTGAACTGCATACAAGTCCAATTATTGTGCAACTGCGAGGATCTCTGGACATAGCAACAGGAATATTTGATGATGTTTTTTCTTCGTTGTCTCTCGTCTCTTAGCCAATCAATTCGTCTGATTTCGAAATTTCTAATGCCACTGTGTTATAAGTTATTTCTATGCAGGGCAACTCACTCGAAGTTAGCATGAGGCACATTAACAGTTGAGAGGTTAATCTTTAGTTGAGCCACGGCCATCAAAGAGTCCTTTTCCACTGTCAATCTGGCTATACATGAAGACCTTAGATATTTCTGTCGTCACTCAGCCTTGCCACATGACCAGCCCAGCGAAGTTGTGATTGCATCAGGAAAGTCTCAATTCCACCAGTGTTGAGTTTTGCGAGATCAGGACACCCTATCGTCAAAAGTATGTTTCGTTAAAAGACGCTGTATTGTTTTGTTGATGGTTGTTTCCGGAGAGATTCAATTCGGGGCCTACAATATATATATATATATATATATATATATATATATATATATATATATATATATATATATATATTATGATAATCCTTTCTAGTTCTCTAATTATCTTCTTGAAGTTGAAATTCATCAAGGAATGTTCCGTATTTTTTGTTAACCCATGTACTTTCGATCACCTCCGAAGTCATCGTCAGGGTGAATTGCGGAGACAAACTTAATGTAAGTGTAATCGTTTCGATGGTATTTTTGCAAACACGTGCAAACGCACTCTGCTATAATTATTTGAAAATTAACCGTTGAGGTTAAAATGTTTTGTAAAGAAGCGTTCCTAATCAAAGGGGGATAACCGTAGATGGTACAACTACAACTTGTTAAATATCAAAAGGTTAAAAGTTAGTCAACTCAACTTCAAATAGATTTTAAAACATTGTTACTCTACTCATAATAAATTATGATCAGTGTTCGTTGCTTTTGATATAGATGGCCTCGAGAATTTGAAAGTTTTGTTTATTATTTTCATTGTGCCGTAAATTCGTCTTGTTAACAAGTATTTCGCTGTATTGTGAAGGTAGTCAAGAACGTGTCTCGAAATGTTGGCTGATAGATCTTGTATTCGACAAATGAAGTGTAAGCCGTAATGGTAATGTTGCTATCGTCAAGCCAACATATGTACATATTGTTGTCTTACAATCTCCCAAAAGGACATTTAAACTGATATCAAATGTTGATCTTTTCCAAAACACTATTTAACGGAGAAGCGTTACTGTGTATGATTTAGTTGGCTGTGTTAAATTTCGTATAGTATAATTACTTTAATTTTAGCGAATATCCTTATGTTTGATGCTTGGTGATATGAGCTTTACTAGATTAATTATCTGATAAAAGCCACATTACCCTCTACAGTAATTCAGAATTATACAATCAATATATGAAATGTTATCAAAGTAAGAAAGCGACTTCATAGATATCATTAATAGGCTGTTTTTTTATTTTACTTATAACGCGTGTATTGATCAAGTTAGAGTCTTATATACACACATGTACTTATATATATATATATATATATATATATATATATATATATATATATATATATATATATATATATTTTAAGCGTATCACCCCAAGCAAGGCTGGTGGCCACTATCACGCATGGGGTTACAGAAGGGTTGGAGGAAGAGCAGATAGGAATGGTAGAGGAAGGGATGTGGAGAAAGAGAAGGACGGAGTGTCGATCAAGGCATGGGGGTTACAGAAGATTTAGAGCGAGAGCAGATAGGAATGGTAGAGGAAGGGATGTGGAGAAAGAGAAGGACGGAGGGTCGATCAAGGCATGGGGGTTACAGAAGATTTAGAGCGAGAGCAGATAGGAATGAAAGATGAAAGGAAGTGGAGAAAGGAAGTGGATAGATCAAGGCAACTGGAGATGACGATTGACGTTACACTTAAATAGTTGGAGATTATATTTGTTAGGGAAACAGGAATAAGGAAGGGAGTTCCACAGGCGAGATGTGCGAGACATGAAGCTATTGGAGTAGAAGAGACGTCTACATCTAACAGTTTCAACGGTGAAGGGGTGGGAACGGGATGCCAGCCTCGTAGGACGCTTAAATTCATGAGGCTTAGGGACAAGCGAAAGCAACTCCTCGGAGCAATTACCGTGGAAGTACTTGTAGAAAAGGCAGAGCGATGCAACATCACGTCTGTGAGAGAGCGACTGTAGACGAGATGACAGATCAGGGCCAATCACATTGCATATCCGTCTCTGGATCTTATCAAGAACCCTGAGGAAACACGCAGGGCCCCAGACCATAAATAGCAGCAATACTCCATGCAGGGGCGAATGGTAGATTTATAGACTAGTCTTAAAGGGAAGAAGTTTTATAAAATTAATCCCGAATATTACCTTTATGGCATTAATTTGGGGTTATATGAAGAATGAAATATTAATTTAAAACTAAAAGAGGAATAAAAAGGGGTTTAAAATAACTTTAAAATATATAGCTAAAAGATTGTCAGGGATTAATGGAAAGAGGGTTGGGGGAGATCTTAGAGGAGGGGAAAGTTTATAAATTATAATTAATAGTGTAAAGAGTTTATAGTGGGTATATATAAATTAGAATTAATTATACATTAGGTACTTGAAGAAATAGAGGGTTTGAATATTATGGAAATATGGTAGCTAATTAATTTAAACCTATATTATGGAAATTTGAGTTTGTTTTTATGTCGGCATTTTATCACGAATTCATTCCTATGAGTCAACAGTTTCTTTTGATTATTGTATTTTATCATTTTAATTTTATCTTCTAAAGTCCCACCTATCTCTAAGACTATTTCTACTACGTGCGGAACCTATAACCTTCGAAATTATCTGTAGGCCGAGTCCTTTCTCCTTCCATTCCCAAAATTTGTCGTTATGAGTACTTGTCATCGGATTAAAAGTGGCTGATGCTGAAAGTTCACAAATTGCTGAACAATCTATAGTTGATTATAAGCAATCATGTAGGTACAATTAGTTCTCCAAAAATTAGAGAACCACCAATTTCATACAATTGTAAGTAATTTATAGATTAAGATCACCTGCATGGAATGAGTGGAGGCCAATATATATGTTTGTACGTGTGTGTGTGGTTGTTTGTCTGTGTGTCTGTCTGTGTGTGTAGGAGAGTGGGGGAGAGGGAGTGAATGTTAAAGCATCTGCTTATGAATCAAAGAGAGAGAGGGGGAGAAGTAATAGAGAGATGGGAGAGAGTGAAAAACATTTCGGTATTAATCCTAGAAAGACAGAGAGAGAGAGAGAGAGATATGAAAGAGAGAGACAAGGGAGAGGGAAGGAGAGTGAACAATAACTCGGTATGAATCGGAGATAGAAAGAGAGGGATGAGAGAGATGAAGATGGATGAGAGAGATGGAAGAGAGTGAAAGAACATCTCGGTATCAATCCAAAAGAAAGTGAGAGAGAGAGAGAGAGAGAGAGAGAGATTAGAGAAAGTGAAAAAACAAATCGATATTATTCCAAGATAGATAGATACATAGATAGATAGTGTGAGATGGGAGAGAGTGAAGAAACATCTTAGTATCAATTGAAGAGAGAGAGAGAGAGAGAGAGAGAGAGAGAGAGAGATGAGAGAGATGAGAGAGTGAGAAAGAGATAAAACATTTAGGTATCAATCCAAGAAAGAGAAAGAGAGAGAAATGAGAGAGAGAGAGAGAGAGAGAGGAGAGAAAGTGAAAAAGTATGCAGATATGAACCCAAGAAAATGGGAGAGATGAGAGAGTGATAGAGGGAGAGTGAAAATATATCCCTATTAATTCAAGAGAGAGATGAGAGGGAATGAAAAAATCTCGTTATGACTCCAAGAGATAGATAGATAGATAGATGGGAGAGAGTGAAAGTGAGGGAGAGTGATAAAACATTTAGGTATCAATCAAAGAGAGAGAGAGAGAGAGAGAGAGAGAGAGAGAGAGATGAAAGTGATGACAGAAAGTGAAAAATTATCCCCCAATTAATCCAAGAGAGAGCGAGAGCGAGAGAGATCAGCGATTGATAGAGGGAGAGTGAAAACGTCTCCTTATTAATCAAAGAGAGAGAGAGGGAGAGAGAGAGAGGAGACAGAGAGAATGAAAAAAAATCCAAGTGATAGATAGATGATAGTGAGATGTGAGAGAGTGAAATAACAACTCAGTATCAATCCAAGAGAGAGAGAGAGGGAGAGAGAGAGAGAGAGAGAGAGGATGTGTGTGTGTGTGGGGGGGGGGGTGTAACGAATGCACAGCCGCAATTCTCGACGGATTTGCACCAAAATTTACATGCACATGCTTCAAGTTAGCTACCAGGCCAAGACTGACTATAATCGATTTTTTCATGCTTCTACGGTAGTTTTCATATAGTTTGCGGCCATTTTCTACTGGCCAGAGTGAGAGCCTATAGCTGGCTGCCACGAATAGGCAGCAAGATTCTATTGGCCAGCATGAGAGCCAACAGCTGACTGACAGGAATGTTAACTAGCATGCTAGCATGCAAAAAAATTCGATAGCTGCATTCGTCACAAGTGGGAAAAATTAAATCTGCATGACACTTTACTCCAATTGGCTCATTCGCTTGCTTAAACTCGACGTTGATTCTGATTCCGCAGAACTGGGTTGGGTGCGAAAAAGCATTTGTTGTTAACATTCTTTTTTTTCATTCGGTTTTTCCAGTTACGAGTGCTTTCTTAAAGCTGATCGTTTTGTGTTCATTTTGTTTAGTTCTTTTTTCGTAACAGATTTAATGTTTAGTATAGAGCTTAGAAAAAATTCGCAGTGTCAGATAGGCAAGAAGTAAGGCATGTAGCAACATTAGCACGGCAAAGGGCACTCCTTTAAAGGCAAGGAAGGCCAAAAATATTTTAAGTCAAGTGATAGCCACTGCTGTATGAGTCGTACGATTTTTGAATCAAGCCCGGGCAACGGCGGGTCATGCTGCTAGTATGAGTGAAAAAATAAAACATCTGGGTATGAATCTTTTTCTCCAAGCATTCTTATTGAATGTCTTTTGTTTTGAAATTCCTCGATTTTTTGTTGATGGCAGCTTTGTGGCAATTACATTGAAATGGAATCTTCAACAATGCAACAGGTGAAGAATATATTTCTTCCCCAGCCACATATCATCGATCTCTCTCTCGCCCACTTCTCTCTCTCCCCCCTCTCTCTCTCTCTACCCCTCTGTCTCTCTTGGTCACTTATTACCTCTCTACCCCCCTCTCTCTCTTAGTCACTCATTACCTCTCTACCGTCTCTCTCTCTCTCTGTCCCTTTCTTTCTTCATTGGAGAAGAAAGAATAAAAAAAAGCATTCTCTCAGTATCAAAATGAGAATTTTTTAGTTATTATAAATTACTGTGATATAAAATATGGAACAACAATGAAGAAAGAAAGAGAGAGAGAGGGGTAGAGAGGTAATAAGTGACTAAGAGAGAGAGAAGGAGGGGTAGAGAGGTAATAAGTGACTAAGAGAGAGAGAGGGGTAGAGAGAGAAGGGGAGAGAGAGGGGGAAAGAGAGAAGGGGAGAGAGAGAGGGGTAGAGAGGTAATAAGTGACTAAGAGAGAGAGAGAGGGGTAGAGAGAGAAGGGGAGAGAGAGAGGAGTAGAGAGAGAGAAGGGAAGAGAGATAGAGAGGTAATGGGACTAAGAGAGAGGGGTAGAGAGGTAATAAGTGATTAAGAGAGAGAGAGGGGTACAGAGAGAAGGGGGAGAGAGGGGTAGAGAGAGAAGGAGAGAGAGAGAGCGATGATATGTGGCTGGGGAAGAAATATATTCTTCACCTGTTGCATTGTTGAAGATTCCATTTGAAAGTAAATGCCACAAAGCTGACATTAATATATTGTTGTTTTTGTTTCGCAACAACAGACAAGAAATTATATATATAAAGTGGAGACGGAGGTCAACATCGAGTGGCGATAGCCTGTTTCATGCGTGAACCTCTAAACACGAAACAGACTGTCGCCGCTCATTCTCCACTTCATAATTCCACACTCTCTATCTCTGATATGGAGCACTTCTACTCACAAATAAAGCATAATCTCATAACGTATCGCGCGGGCACAGAAAAAGACATTATTGTATGAAGATGTTCGTTTACAGGCCTGAATATACGAGAAATCTTAGAGAAAAATATGTACTCTCCGAGAGGAGACCTGTATCCTCTGGCCAGAGGAAGCCTGAAGATAGATCAGACATGACTTAACCGACTCGGCCACAAAGAAGCTTTGCCGATTAAGTAAGGTCTGAACAATGCCTTTAAGCGAAATACTTCTCGCCATAGATTCCTTGCAACTATATTTGTTCTCTTTCTTATCCAGACGTAAATAAAATAATTTTCTAAAGATGTAATCGATTTTCATGTATTAATCCGCCATATTTTTATCACTTTAAAGATATATATATATATATATATATATATATATATATATATATATATATATATATATAGAACTCGTTGTCTAGTTTGCAAACACTTAATAACCGATAGTGTATTTTCTGTACCCAACTCCAAAATCAAAATACATGCACCTCGCCTCACCTGTGATAGTCATAATATAATTTACTACTTATTCTGCACAATATGTCCTAATAGTGGATATATTGGCGAATCTGGAATTAATATTAGATTTCGTTTCAACAACCACAAGCTATCCATACGTCAAAACAATCCTTATTCCGCCATAGCTGAACACTTTAATCAATCAAGACACTCATTAGACAACTGTAAATGTTTATTGATAGATTCTGAATTTATATCCAAATACACACGCAGAAAAAAAGAGAAATACTGGATTTTAAAATTAGACACATATAAACTAGGGTTAAACAAAGACTTGGGTATTTTAAATCTGTATAAATATTTCAATAGTTAAAAAATTTCTTTAGATATAGTTAAAAAACCTTTTTCAACAACATCTAAAATATTATCGTTAGATTTACGTTAGAAATATTCAAACACAGTTGCATTCCACATCCCGTGACGTCCGCGTCTCGCGACGGACGCTACTGGTAAACAAACTTCCGAATACAGTTATTCAATTAATTTCTGACGAAAGATCGAGGCGATCTGAAATATCAAATATAAATATATATAAAAACATATAAATAAATACTTTCACAAAAAAACATTCAATTTTTTTTCTTTTAATTTGCAACTTTTCAGTTGTTTTATCCATATTTTATATACATATCAAGAAAGTATACGTGGCTTCTCATTATGCTATATATATATCTATATATATATATGTGTGTGTGTGTGTGTGCGTGTGCGTGTTTTTGTGTTTGTGTGTGTGTGTGTGTTTCGGCACCAATCCATCTTTCATGCACATTTCATTGAATACGACAGACAAGTTGCTTTGATTTTGTTTTTTACACATTTTCTCATGCGATCTAATATTTTTTTTCTTTTCAGATGACAAATTATATAATAATGTAATCCTGATCAATAAAAAACAAAAAAACAACACTTAATAATGTCAATTATGAACATGGACACAATATCTTGACCGTGTTTTGAAAAAATGAAAACATTATATAAATACATACATACAACAAACTATTTCTTATTTAGCAATTAAAATATTTCATCCTTGGAATGTCTGCTTGTTTTAATATTACCCGTTCATACCATCGAATAGGTTTTTCTTGTTTCCTTTTGTTGAGAGTTATTAAGTTGTCCTTAGTTACTTCAAGCTGCCTTTTCACAAGACCACCTTCAAATTGCCAGGTAAATGTGTTCTTGTGAACTGCTGGATATTATCTAAAATGTGTGTATTATAGGCATGCCTGATTAAATAACGGTAGCTAGAGAATGTTATCCGTGATTATGAACGGATTATGTTAAAAATTAGCAGACATATGCACTTTGTTTTTTCAACTTACGTGATTTAAGAATTTCAGGAAATTTTGCGTTTTTAATCAGCCAGCACTTCCTAAAAAGATATCCCAGACTGCTGTAGGACATGTGTTCTTATCATGTAGTATTGAGATAGATCGCTCACCAAAACTGAAGAGCATCTATCTCTCATTGAACATACAAAACGGTTTTGAATTTAGTTGAATGTTTCCTGAAAGGTTGTCGATCAATATTAGATAGACCAGTCTGCCCTGCTATTCAACCAGTCGCTAACTATATTGATACGTGTCTGGAGTTATATGGAGTTATATGGGAGTAAATGTGTTCTGCATTATGCCTTTTTTAAAGCATTTCACCCCAAGCAAGGCCGGAGTGCCACTAGCACGCAAGGGGTTACAGAGAGTGAGAGCAAGAGTAAAGAGGGGGGTGTTTGAGGAAAGGATATAGAGAAGGACGGGGATCAGGATCAAGGCATCAGAAGATGTCGATTGATATTATATTTGATTATTTGAAGATTATAGTAGCAAGTAAGCGGAAGGGAGTTCCTCTGTCGGGAAGTGCGACAGAATTAGCTGTTGGAGTAGAAGAAGTAGTTACATTTAACTGTTTCGACAGTTAAAGAGTGGGACCAAAATGCCAACATTGTAGCCCGCTTAAATTCATGCAGTTGGGGTACCAGTGTAAGTAGCTGGTCAGAGCAGTTGTCATGAAAATATTTGTAGAAAAAATAGAGAGAATCCACATCACATTTTGATATATATATATATATATATATATATATATATATATATATATATATATATATATGTATATATATATATGAAAATTTCTCAGAGTTAACCTGTAGATAAGACAATCTTCATAAATATAAATGACAATAGGAAAACACTATCAATTGCTGACGCGTTTCGTCCAATGTGGACTTTCTCAAAACAAAAAACGAAATGAATTTAATTAAACAAGGAAATTAATAAAAACAAAAGACAGTGTGTTATTATATATATATATAATATGTCAAGACACACAGCAAAATATGGATCAGGAAAATACTTTTAAACATAAAAAGCAAAGTGTAATGTCGCGAAAAAGAAAAAAGGTATCATTTTGTATAGCGTGTTTAAGTCATTCAATATATTTTTGAAATATCCGTGGATGAAGTGCTGAAAAATTCTCGGTGCAAACAAAAAGTCTGTCAAAAAATGAATTCTGAACTATGCTCCTTTGTTCAGATTTTGAGAAATGTGCCGGGCCGATAGACATTTTATCAGTCTCATTGAATATTTGTTTAAAAGTCTAGTAGAATATAAAGTAATCAACGGATATCCAACAGTTATTATGAAGTACTTAAAAAATTTTTGCCTGACTAAAATGGGATTCTGCTCTTTGAAAATATTTTCTCTGAATTTGTAAAGAGTCACTAATGTTCTTTGAAGTTATACAGACGAAAATGAGGAATTACCGTGTTGCATACTGTTTTTGTGAGGAACAAAATGCCTCTCCAGGTCAGTGAAAATGTGTATCCAGCGCGATCGCAGAGCAGGCTGCTTTAAACTTATAGCCAATCGTAAGCCTGTCGCGTCAATCAGTTATGGGCGGTGTGTGGTACACGCTTAGGATACATGATACATGACTGACGAGGCAGATTTTTCTTGCAGTATGTTGCCATTTCTTTCTGCGATAGACCAGTTGACATCCAAGGCTATAGAACCCCAATTGTCCTGCTACTTAACTATAGAAGATGGTTCAGAACTTTTCCAAGGATATTTGCACGTAAGTGAGCGTAATAGATTCGACTGAAATTCGAACTCGGCTCTCTGATTCCTCAATCCGAGCCGCTATCCATTATTTCACAGTGCCTCCATGTCTTCTTTTTCTTAGCCTATGATTGATAATTCGAATAGCTTGCTTATAAAATGCTATTATTCTGCTGTGAGATTTTCATACTTCA